>CM022297.1:478247828-478868890 GCA_011799875.1 Thinopyrum elongatum
TCAAGTTGATCTTGCGCAGATTTGCAAATGTTTCTTCTAAATCTTGAATGAGCGTCGCTTTGTCTTTGGTTTTGACCACTATATCATCCATATACGCCTCCATATTTCTATGGAGTTGAGGCTCAAAACCAATTTGGATTGCTCTCGCAAATGTCGAACCAGCACTTTTCAACCCGAAAGGCATTCGTATAAAACAATACGTACCACATGGGGTGATAAATGCGGTCTTCTCTTCATCTTCTTTTGCCATAAAAATCTGATGATACCCTGAATAGGCATCAAGGAAGGACAAGAGATCACAACCAGCGGTGGAATCCACAATCTGGTCGATACGCGGCAAGGGAAAGGGATCTTTTGGACAGGCTTTATTGATATCTGTATAATCGATACAAAGCCTCCATTTCCCATTCGCTTTCCGCACTACAACCGGATTGGCCAACCAGGTTGGATGAAGCACTCCTTTGACCAATCCTACCGCCTCCAGCTTTCTGATTTCTTCGGCAATGAATTCTTGCCGCTCCAAGGCTTGCTTCCTGACCCTTTGCTTGACGGGCCACGCATGAGGACAGACAGCAAGGTGGTGCTCAATTACCTCCCTGGGAACACCGGGGATGTCAGACGGTTGCCATGCAAACACGTCGACATTCGCCCGCAGGAAGGCAACGAGCGCGCTTTCCTATTTATCATCTAGGGTGGAACTTATGGTGAAAGTTCCCCCCGTTCCGTCCTCCCTGACGGGCACCTTCTTGGTCTCCGGCGGAGCAGCCCTGGATTTCTTGTTCTTGCCGGTGGAACTCTCTGGTGCATCCTCGACGGAAGCGCAGCACTCTGAGGAGGTGCGCTTCTCGGAGTTCGCGCCAAGATTCTTGCCGGTCTTCTTCTTCCCCCCGGGAGTTCCAGCGGCAGGAGCAGGTGCCTTGATGGCAGGTGCTGCAACTGCTTCCCGGTAAAGTTGGTCGGCACAGATGAGCGCATCCTTCTTATCGGAATGGATAGTGACGACGCTCAACGGCCCAGGCATCTTCAAAACGTTGTACGCATAGTGTGATGCCGCCATGAACTTAGCCAGCGCTGGCCGGCCAAGGATCCCATTGTATGACATGGGGATCTTGGCGACATCAAACACCACCTTCTCGCTCCTGTAGTTGAGCTCGCTACCAAATGTCATCGGCAGCGTAATCTTGCCCTTGGGCTGGGTTCTTCCCGGATTGACCCCTTGAAACGTACCCGTTTCTTCGAGGTCCTCATCGGGAATTTGGAGCTTTTTGAGCACATCCGGTGAGATTAAGTTTAGGCCGGCCCCACCGTCAACTAGCATTTTCGTCACCTTGAGGTTGCGAATCGTTGGCGAGACCAACAATGGCAAGCACCCGACCGCAGTTGTGCGATCAGGGTGATCCTCGGCGTCGAAAATGATAGGCGTGTTGGACCACTTCAGGGGCCTACATGCATCTGGGGATAGCTCTGCCGCATTGACTTCCCGCACCCACTGTTTGAGTTGACGGTGGGAAGAATGCAGCGAGGCACCTCCATCGATACACATGGCCTCTGTAGCTTTCTGGAATTCTTGCTCACTGGACTCATCATCTTCTTCATCATCATCTTCTTTGTCTCGGCCCCGAGCGGGCCTATCCTTCTGTTGCTTGGCCTTGCCGCGGTGCCCCCCTCGGCCACCGTGCTTCTTGCCGGATCCGTCAGCACCATCTTGGGCCTTCTCCTTATCTCGCCTTTCATATTCGGCCCTCTGTTTCTCGGCAAGCTGTTCAACTTGCCGGCAGTTCTGGAGATCGTGGCCCTTGGTGCAATGGATCTTGCAATACTGCTTGCCGGAGTTCTCCGACTTGTCGGCAGCCACCAAGGCCTGACAGGAAGGGCACCCGGCAAGATCCTTGCCGGGGTCACCAACCTTGGCCTTCTTGGCGGCGCCGGGGTTGTCGGATTCCTCGACAGCAAGCATGGCCTTGCCTCCGCGTTTCCTGTTCCGCCGCCGGCCTTTCCTTGACGGGGCCGCAGCATCTTCTTCTTCAGATTCACCCGCCGCGCCAACAGCCTCACCAGGGAGTTTCCTCCCCTCTTCAGCTCGAGCGCATTTATCGGCTAGAGCGTAAAGCTCGGCAATACTCCTGACTTTGTTCATTGCCAGCTCTTCCTGCATTCTGCGGTTACACACGTTCTGGTGAAACGCGCTAATGACAGCGGCAGGGTGAACGTCAGGAATATTGTACTGCACCCGGCTGAACCTCTGCATAAACTTGCGCAGGGACTCGCCCTCCTTCTGAGGGATGATATGCAAATAACTCTCTTGGCCAGGAGCTTGGTAGCCTCCAACAAAGGCGCCAACAAACTGATGGCATAGATCTGACCAGGAAGAAATAGAATTCTCCGGCAGATGCATCAACCACGACCTGACGTTGGGTTTGAGCACCAACGGGAAGTAGTTGCCAAGTATCTTGTCATCTCGGCCCCCGGCAGCCTGCACCGCAATGGTGTAGATGCTCAGGAACTCCGAGGGATGGGTCTTACCGTCATATTTCTCCGGGACCTCCGGCTTGAAGGTTCGGGAATTGGGCCACTGGACTTGCCGCAGCTCACGGGTAAACGCTGGAGTCCCTACCTCATAAGGCAAGTCTCCTACGTCCCCTGGCGCAGGCTCGTCGACAGCCGGCCCTGCGCGCTTATCAGACTGATAGCGCGCTTCCCGTCGCCGCTCGATGGTAGTTCGAGCGTCCTCCTTGCCTCATTCCTGGAGAACTTGACGCTGATCGCGGCGCATCCGTGGATCGGATGACGCCGTGGAAACTTCTTCACGGCGGTCGACCTGCTGGGTTGTCGGCCGCCGCTGGTGCTGCGGAGGGGAGTGCACTGTGGTTGCACCACCTCCGGTTTTCTCCACATCGGCTCGCGCCGGATCGATGGGCCTTCGCTGCGAGGGCCCTGCCTCTTGCGGTCCATCTTTGTTGGCGAAGCCGATAAGGCTCTGGATAGTAGCTCGCCACTCCTCCATCTTCTTTGGGGCAGGAGGAAAATCGAGGAGCAGCTACGCACGTGCCAAGGCTTCCGCTGGCGTAGGCGGCGGCGACAGGTGCGAGGTACGTGAGGTGCTCTGACTCCTAACCATATTAGAAGGAGCACCACCACGGTCACGCGACCGCGCGCCACCCCCGCCAGCAGCTCGGTGTGCATGCTGGTCCCGCGCATCTTGGGATCGATGCGCAGAAATCTTTTCATGGGGACGCCCTAAACCACCAGCGCCATGACGTCGCTCATCGTGCACGACCTGGGTAGGTCATGAGGCTTGCGCCGACGCGGGAGCTCCAGCAGGCGCCCTCCGATCTTTGGAATTCGTTGTGCCACCCGTAGGCAACACAGCGCCGTCTCTAGATCCAGCGGCGTGCAGGTTGCCACTGCCACTGCGAACGATGCCGCTCGCCTGGCTCGGATCACCAGAACGCCGTGGGGGTTCTAGTCCTCTTCCTTCTGCACCCACGCCGTCGCCCGTACGCGAAGGCGTAGGCAAAACGGACGTGGACGGTTGTGCCGTCGCGGCGCTCTTCTTCGTGGGCGGCATGATGATGAAGAAACTGAGGCGCCGATCACTAGATCAGGTTCACGCAACCTTCAAAACCCCTACCTGGCGCGTCAAAGATGTCGGGGTACGACACCTATGGGATCCAAAGGGACCCCTTTACGATTCGGCGGGGGGAGAGGGATACGCAAAGAGCAGAACCAACGATCGACGCGGGAAGATTTTACCCAGGTTCGGGCCACTGATCAGCGTAAAACCCTACTCCTGCCTTGTGTTCTTATTAGTGTTCTTGAGCCCAGCCTTCAGGAGCGCTCGCTGTGAACAGTACGTTCAAAGAGCAGCTACACATGCAGAATGGGCCAGAAGTTCTCCTCCCCTGTAGCAGTTGCCTTGGGCCTCCTTTTATACGCTCAAAGGGGTCACCACAGTGGCAAAATGTACATACATTGAGGTGTAAAGTAGCTACAGGGTAATCATACCTAACCCCTGACGGACTAGGACGAACGCATTTAATGCACCATGAGGTGTCCGGATAGGGATATATGCACTATTTTGGGCTATATGGAACAGTAGGAATGATTTGATTTTTAATGGGGCAAACTTCACTAATTTTTTGCAGGTTATCTACAAAGCTACAACTTGGATCCGTATGTGGTCCTTACTCACTCATACGGACTTCAGGGAGCTTTTGGTTATTGAGTGCAACTGATGGGAGACGGTAGCAAGGGCTATCTTCAGCCGATTTGGATGGCGAGCTAATAATAGGCTTGGTGTGTAGGCATCGTAGCCTGTTCTTTATCGCCGAATGTGGCATTTTTACTCTTTATTTTTTGACTTCTGCTCAGACTATGAGCTTCTCTGGACCTTGAGACTTTGTTATGTTTGTTTTCAATAATATGGTTGTATGCATCGATTGATGCAGAGGCCGGGGGTTATCCTCCTTTTCAAAAAAAAATGTATGGCTCTATAATCCTTCATTGGACATTTGTATTTCCATGGACCTTGAATAAAGCCTTGGTCATTTTCATTACAAAAAGTTATATAAAGAAGAGAGCACTTCACTGTACATATAGTTGATGAATAATTAATAAAAAGAGCTCTACCCCTAATTCCGTGTGTCAATTTTACTTGTTGTACCTTGCATTGATCGACTACTTCCTCTACATCGACGCGACTCCCGCTCTGTGACACTTGGACCGGACTTGCCGACAGAGGTTGTGAAACACATTATCAGCATGATCGTACCACCAATTCTCAGTCAAGCCTACGTCAAGCAGGCTTTCATCGATCCGGCAGAGGTATAGAATCATATCCATCTCTTTGCAAAAATGGATTCCTGGTTCCTTGATGATTCCGTTTTAATGATTATTTTTTTATTTTGTTTATCTACGGTATGGAAGTCGCCCATCAATGTCAATCGATCTTGCATTCATGAGGAATTTTTTGACTAAGTGTCAAAAAACGTCTTAGACTAAGGGCATTTCTAACCGATCCCCTATCCGGCCGTAAGGGAGGATAATTTCGGTTTTTCTCCCTTACGGCGCACCTAGCCAAAGTATTAAAATCCATAAGGGAGTAAAATTTATCCTTCACCACCCAAAATCCCTCCCAATCTCCCTAAATATTCTCACTCCCGCCGCGGGCGAGTAAAAGTGTTGCCTCTCTTTCTCCCACCCTGCGTCACCCTGTCTCCCGCCGCGGCAACCACCACGCCCTCCCGCTGCCACCGATGACCGTCCCTCCAACCGGAATGGATAGCCTGGGCCCTTCCCTCACCCCGCCGGCCACCGCCACCGGCTTTCGCCGCTGGAAATCACCCATGCGCCGCCGCCCGCGCCGAAGAAGAGTTTGGGGATGAAAAAACCCACCAGGTTCAAGCTCCTCCTCCAACCGTTGCAATGGCCTCCGGGGTGGCCACCGCCTATCCGGCAACGGCCCGCCACTCCCACCGGAGCCAAATGAGCTCGAAAGCTGATGACAGCGGGCGGCGTTGGCGCTCGCTGAGGTGGCCGCAAAGAAGAATATGAAGAAGAAGGCCACAACGGCGCCTCATGCAGCTACTCTGGCGCCCCCTACGGCCACTCCTCCAACAAGGGCGGCGACCGCCGCCAACAACAAGCATCGCCGCCGCCAAGTGCTTGATGAAATGCCTACAAGGTAAAAAAAATCCTTAACCACAGTGATTGTTTGTAGCCGATGGTGATGTAGTTTCTTTGTTTCCTTGTCATAGTGCAGAGATGAACACGGCTGAGTTCTTAGCGTCTTTGGAGTCCTCGGGCGCGAATGGACTTGATGAGCTCAACTATGACTCCATTTGGCATCATTCGGATGCGGCCCAAGATATGGAGCAAGAGGAGGAGGTGGCCGAGGAAGAGGAGTAGGTGGCCAAGGAAGCGGAGGCCGAGGAGGTGGTGGCCGATGAGGAGGTGGGAGATGAAGAGGACGAGGTTGTGGAGGTGACCGAGCAAGCACGCAGCCATCAAGGTCACGCTCCGCCAACTACAATCACAAAGAGGATGTTGCTCTTTGCTAGGTTTGGATGAATATCTCCATGGATGCAACGATTGGAACAGATCAAACAAAGACTATGTTTTGGGAGAGAATTATGGACCACTACAATAACTCTGTGGACGTGCAATCAAGCCGCACGCAAGGTTCTCTTGGGCATTGTTGGAGCACCATTCATGACCAATGCAACCTATGGTCCGGTTGCATCAACCAAGTGAATCATGCACCACCGAGTGGTGTGCAAGTGGCGGAGTATGGCCCCAACACCCAAGAACTTTTCAAGCATATGAACACCAAGTACGGACACAAGCCCTTCATATTGCATCATTGCTACAAAGTGCTATGCAAGAACGAGAAGTGGATCCAAAGAATTGCGGAGACCACTCCAAAGATATCAAGGTTGAGCTTATCCATTGAGGAGGAGGACGAGGTTGACGAAGATGCCAACAATAGACCAGAAGATAACAAGATTGCAAAACAAAGAAAGAAGAGAAATGCATTTGGTGGCACTTACAAAGAAGAACTTGTGGGATACTAAGAAGGTGTTAGTGGCCGAACGCAAACAAGAGAAGATGGCTAGGCGGAATGAGCTCAAGGTGTTGGATGATGAGAAATGGAAGGCCAAGTTGGCGGCCGAAGAGAGGAAGTTGAAGGCGGAGGAGCGTAGCCTTGCACTTGAGTAGGAGAGAATTCGTGATGCCAAGAAGGTCGAAGAACGTGCTATCGTGTTCATGAATCCAAACACAATGGATGAAACCGCAAGAAAGTATTGGGAGCTCACTCGTGGAGAGATCTTGGAAGCCTCTCTTCGGAATGTTGGTGGTGGCCGAGGCGGTGGTGGTGGGGATGGTGGTGGCCGAGGGGGTGGTGGTGCCGATTTCTTCTTCGAGGACCTCGTTTGAGTGATGATGGCCGAGGGAATGGTGGTGCATGCCATTGGTTGACTCAATCCACGACATATACATGCTATATTTGTGGTGATTTTGGATCAAACATTGTGTTTGACGTGATGTCTTTTAGGTGAACTTTGCATATTTTAATTTAAAAACGTGATGATGAAACTTTATGTTATGCCGGTTATGTTATGCATGATTTAATTTGAATGTTTTTATGGAGTAAAGTTTTCCTCCACTAACCTTTACCTAATAGTAAACCACGGATCGCTTCTGTCGTCCGTCATCGTCGTGGCACTTTTGCATAAAAGCCCCTCCGTTTCTGTCAAATCAACCCGCAGTCCCTGTTTTAGTGGGTCTCTGAAAAAATGTTTCGATTTTGCAAAACAAACCCTGTAGTTCTTTCAAATCAACACGCAGTCCTCCACTTCCTCTATCCATTCTGTCGTGGATTTATGTATATTTATAATTTAATCAATAATAAAGCACGCAGGGTTTCTGGTCGTACGTCGTCGGCACTTTTGCAGAAATCCCCTTGACTTTTATGGAAATAAACCCGCAGTCCAAAAGTGATTCTGGTCGTACTCATCGGCATTTTTGCAGAAAACCCCTTGACTTTTCTGACAATAAACCCGCAGTCCAAAAATAAGTGAGAAAACTCGTCCTGTTCGGTACGTTATTTGCAGTTTCGATGTCACATGGGCCAAAAAAATTAACGCTGCAGCAAACCGAGTTTCGATATGCTTGTGCTTCTAATTATTTGTCCCACCCTACTCTTTTACATCAAATTCTACCTACTTATATAGGTTCAGAGTTAGAAGAATCAACAAGCCAGCAAGATATGGTTCATATTTACCCTGGAGAAATGAAGAAGGGTGCCTGCCGTATGTATTATGCATCTTCTAAGAATTCTAAATAAGAAAGAAGGGAGAGAGCCGATCTGAAGATAAAAAAAAAGTGGTGCAGCCAGGCTGTGTTGCCCAGACGATCTGCAGATACAGAAAAAAGTGGCACATCCAATCTATGCCCAGAAATTGTGTTGCCCAGACGATCTGCAGATACAGAAAAAAAAGCCATTGCCCAGACGATCTGAACATACAGAATTGGTGCAGCCATGGTGTGTGCCCGGCCTAAGCTCATTAGAGCTAATAAAAAAAGCAAGGAGAGAGAGAGCCGAAGATTTACAGAGAAAATTGGATAGGCCATGACGAGCTCGCCGAAGGCTTCAGCGATCCGCGGCCACCCCAGCCAGCCATCCTTGCGCCACCGGAAGCCGAGTTCCACCAGACCACCTCCAGCGCCTCCGCCACAGGCTCAGCCAGCCCTCGCGCGCACAGGCCAGCCGCCAGCCAGCCGCGCCGCAACCGGCCGACGAACGCGAAGCAGCGATGGCCGGCCAGATCTGGCGACCAACCGAACGCCACTGCGCACCGGACCAGCAGCCCCCGTCACCCCCAGCCACCCACCGGAGAGGGGCTCCACCACG
The DNA here is from genome assembly GCA_011799875.1 of Thinopyrum elongatum. Lineage (NCBI taxonomy): Eukaryota > Viridiplantae > Streptophyta > Magnoliopsida > Poales > Poaceae > Thinopyrum > Thinopyrum elongatum. The sequence continues at coordinate 478,256,242 of CM022297.1, forward strand.
ACGGGGACGCCGCCCCGGCCCCCGCGCCTGACGAGCATGCTGTCGCCGCCCCAGCAGCAAACACGTCGACGCTGCCAGATCCGGTCACAAGCGCGCGAGGGGACGGACGGGGCCTCCGGACGCTGCCCAACCGGTGGCGGTGGTGGAGCAGGGGGGTGCCGGGGATCCTAGCGGCGCGCGGGGGAGCGAGGGGTCCCGATGGTGATGGAGCCTGGCGACGGGATGGCCGGCGTGGGATTTCCCGGGCGCGCGCAGATGTGGAGCCCGCCATGGCCGCTGGCGGTGGTGGAGCAGTGGTGCGGGGATCTCCGACGGCGAGCCACGCGTGGGGTAGCGAGCCGCCCGATATGTGGCCCTGGCATTGGAGGGAACGACGGCGCCGACAATCTGAAACGACGCTCGCCGGACAGCCGGCTCACACAGCGTGGCAAATCCCGCTGGCAGCAGGCTGCGGCATTGAAGCAACGGCTGCTCGGCCTGCCGCTCTTCTGAAGGAAGCACCAGATGCTGGGGATGAGAGATGGATCGAGAGTAGAAAGGATGCCCCGATGGATAAGCTTTACACGGTGGAGGCGAATGGATATGCCTAAAGCGGTGGATACGTGCCGGCCGCTCGACCCAACAATTTATCAGCCGGTTGATTTTTTTTAAGAACAAGCACAGTTTGCATATCCGAGCACCTATACGCCGCCCGACACGTCCGCGCACGCCCACTGATACTGACCGGACAGTCCTAATATATCTATATCTGCAACCATAGTACTCATATTCCCGCACACAAATCCATACAAGCCATGCAACAACATAACATATAGATCAACATCAAAAACAAGTTTATTGGACAGACAAATTTAGATAGATTCAGGCATAGATAGTTCATCCGACAGACTAATCGTACCCAAAATAGACAAAGCTCACCGTATTAAACTTAGCTACTAATAAAAAAGACAATGCGGAGGGCGAGACACCACTTCTTGGCCGGGCCCTTGCCCATCTCCTCCGTGTATGCGTCCGCGGCGGGAGGATGGTCGCCGTCCGAGCTGCCGGTGCCGCTCTCCGATGCGGAGATGTATCCCGTTAGACGGCGGATGGCGCGACTCTGCTGCCGGGCATGGCGTGCTGCCTTTGCCTTGGCGCTCTCCTTCTCCCTCACGAGGAGCTCTGAAACCTCGAGCGTGGCGGAGCGCCTTCGCGTTCTTCTGCCGATGATGCCTTGCGTCGGTCTCCGATGTGGTGAGCGAGCACTGCATCACCTCGCGGAGGAGCGCCTCCTTCGGATCCACCGACATAGAACGTTCGCGCTGGCGGCGGAAGCCACTGAGCTCGAGCTTCCGCCCCGTGTCCAGCCCCGCCGCGCGATGACGATGCGGAGTGCCAGCTCCTCATCGTCGAGCGCATCGCTGTCGGAGTGCTCCTCCTTCACGAGGTCGTCCCGGTCGATGGGATTGGACTCGCTGCTGGACTCGTCGCCGGAGTTGGCCATTGCGGAGGTGGCGGAGGAGGTAGAAAGATTCAGGTGAGAGAAGTGGAGAAGACGAGAGGGGAGCGGAGAGGGCAAGTGGACTAAGAGCGATTAGGGCTCGTCCGGGAGTGTGGGGTTTTGTGGGGACGATGGCGTGCCCAGGCGCCTCCGGGTGTCCCATATCCACCCCAGATATGGGCCGGATATGAAAGTGCCGGTCAGTCCGAACGTTTAGGCCGGATATGGATTTGTACACGAGAGTATGCAGATACGCATCAGGAGAGCATAGTGGTACGTGAAACAAGTTTTGTGATTTTTTCGCCCGTTGCAACGCACGGGCATATGTACTAGTTTTACTTCACTGGATATTTCTTTAACTTTTAAGGGATAGTTTAGAAATGCCCTAAGATACGGAGAGAGTACATTGCAGAGAGAGGTGCGCATACATGCTCCCGATGAGTACGGCACAGCCACGATGCACCGGATGTGTATGTGTCGTCTTGGTGTTCGTGCTGCTCCGATGACGCACGAAAAAGACGAGTTCGTCTTACCGAGCTACCGCACGCTGGCCATGGCTTCGCGTAGGCCACTGTCGAGACTTCGTTGACGCACCGCTTGCTGCACTGCCGGATCCATTCGAGCCCCGCACCGCCGCGTTGAGACCCCTATGCACACTGGCCACCGCGCCCGCATGCCCCACTGCGCCGAGCCGCTCGCCTGCTACGTACACGGTGTGTGCCGCGTCGTGCCATCAGGACCTTGATGGTTTTGCTTTCCTCCTCTGCAATATGGATTAATAATCTTTTTATTAGGGAAGGGAAATACACACTGGTATACATATCTTTATGTTAACTACTGTCACTCAAAAATTGCACTTACTCGGTATTCAATATTTTTTGTGAAATTTTGCAGATACAGACTCGGGTTGAGCCATACATGGTAGGATGGAAGAGTTACCGAGGTGGTAGATGGAAGCATAAATGTTGGCAACTGCAAATGAATAAGTTCAGTTGAGCTAAAACAGGCTGGATTCGTGGCGCAAGTTGCCGCTGCTTTGTGGATTTTGTTATTTCCTGTACCATGAATGCTACTCTGAATTTTATTTTTTATATGAGACAATCTAAGTTGTAGAAAAATGTTGAATCTGGAGATTTAGAGTTGTCATTTTCACTGTATGTAGTACAGTAGTGCAAAGGCTGAATCTGGAGATTCAGAGTTGCCATTGTTTAACTTTATTTGCTCTGTACTGAATGATTTGAGGGGCTACTGATTAGCCCTATACTAATTGCACTGCATACAGTTCGCTTTGTACATACATGGCACTATGTGAACACCACATACACCACAAAAGAAATAACTGGACTATGACATAGTCCCGCATAAGAAGTGGTGGTCAGAGCTGGCAAGTCCCACAATGTCCAGCGAGCTGTCCATTTACATCCTGAAGTGTATGTGAGCTATGTGACTTACTGGGTCAGAAGTCATAGAAAATAACAACTAAAGATACTTGAGCAGTTCACATGACAGCTGCAGATGATACTCTGAGAAAATTTCAGTTACCATAGGAAATCATCAGTCTATGGTGCCAGGAAATCGTCAGTCCACTGCCATATCGAGTGCAAATTTTCCCTGCACAGAATGATCATTAGTAGGGCAAGAAAATATTTGAAGGACTAACTCAAGTATGCCGGGATCACCATTCCTCTCTCATGTATCATTATAACAAAAATGCAAAACTGCAGGTTTAAATCACTTTCTCTTAGCGACCACTGCCTTAACATCAAGCAAATTTTTTGACAGACAATCATTTAAGAAATCAGAGGCACCTACATTGTAAACTTTTATTCACCATCTGGTCTGGAATCTGTTGTGTTCACAATCATGAACTAGAACTATGATATATATCGTTGGTTTGCAATACTACCAGTTCAGATAAACTAACGTTTGTCATTCTGAACTAAATTGTATTTTTAATCTGAACCTTTACAAGTTAATTTGGGGCAGTAAATAGTATTCTAAATCTGATTCCAAACATGAAAAGCTATACAATAAAGCATAAAGCAACTTATATGAGCCTGGTTGAAGATTCATACTGCATAGACCCATGGAAATGGATTTACTTTGTCGTCAAGATAAGTTATATGAGTTTGGTTAAAATATTCCCATCCACTTAGGAACCAAACAATAACATCATATTTGCACAATTTTTTTATGAAAAATAAAGAGAAACAACCTGTGAAGGGACTTTCTCTGTCTAATTGCTTCTTCTTGTGTACTGTCTATTTTATATATTATCAAAATACAGGAGTAGTTTCTTTACTCGCTTGAGTCGACGATGTGTTCCACGTGCAGGATAGGTAGCTAGTTCAGCATGGATGTTATATTGGTCGAATATTTTAACTCGTTCCCACAATTTGTTTGTTGGCTTTGTCCAGAAACTTCCTACGGATGTTGTAGAAACCGGAATGTTCTCAAGTAAGAATGCTCGCAAGTAAGAACGAGAAATGACAGTATTGTTCCACACTGAAGATACAATTACTTAGCCTAGATTAGCCATTTATCTTCTATTGGCTGTGACTCAAACAGTACGTACACATGTATCTGTGCTCCATCAGTTTATAAAACGTAACCGAACAAATAACATCTTGCATCCTCAGCAACAATATCTTCCCTGGTGCCTTTAGTAAGTTCCTCACTAACCTCCAGAAGGGCTTTCCTGATAAGAGAAGGTTAGGAATTAGTGAATAGCACATCTTCTAAAACTCTGAAGCGTGAAGTTTGGCAACTCATTGTTTCAAATCAAAAGCTCCAGGGTAATCCATGGCTCTAGCAACAAATGCAAACCCATGGCTGTTGGGCATACTCTTTGACAACATCTACCAATTTCGCATCCTTTTATGTATGGCACACGTCATTATTGACCACAAATCACTACTGGAAGGAGATTTAGCTGTCACTGCCTGATTCACGTCACCACAAAGACTTGACAAGAATTGTATTCTAATTTTTTTGATAAGTAGCTGTTACACTTATGTGACGGGAACAACTTTTTTTTCTTGAGGGGTTAAACCAAGCTTTATTGATCAAATTCCACATGATGTGGGATACAAATAGGATCATGGGGTTCGACCAACCATGTGTGTCTCCCCGGATCCAGAGAATGCAAAAACTTGGCTAACCTATCTGCATCACCATTAGATGCTATGTGACGGGAACATCTACACCAGGCACTTCAGGACTTCAAGTGAAGCCCAAGGACGACCCGCTCGGCCCAAGAGGGGGACGAAGCCCAACCCACGGAAGACAGGAGAAGACCGACCCTTTGAGAGGCATCGAAGATCAAAATACTGGCGGCGCCGTTGGGCGAGAACCTCCCTTCTCACCCCCGGCTCTACTTCCCCAACCCCCTTTCTTGCTGCTACCCTGAAATCCTTACCTGTAATCTTGACTCGGTGATGAACCAATATAGATCGGTGTGAGAGGGTTAAGAGTAAGTGACAAAAAACTTCCGGTTTTGGGGTCATCGTCCCACAGAACAACCAACTTTAAAATTTTGACCAAAAACTACCACATTTTTTGTAATTCGTCCCTAAAAACTACAACTTTTGGTTGATGACAGTTTTAGACGTTTTAAATACGTTTATGACAAGCGGGACCCACCTGTCAGGGCTGACATGGAAGGAAAGTCAACACCGTTTATTTTGACCGTTATTATAGGTGGGACCCACACGTCAGCTCCCACATTCTTCTTCTTCGTCCTCCTCTCTCTATGTGGCATTTCAACAAACACTTCGTATGCACCGGTCACCCAGCCGAGCTGCCCGATGGCCCAGGCCAGCGACAGCACCCCGAACCCGATCACTGTCGTGATGATGTGCGCGCTCGCCGTCCACATCATCCCTGCGACACGCCGAAAAACCAAACGCCACGTACGCGAGCTAGCACCACCGCACGAGCGCGAGCAGCGTAGTATCAGCCTTGTCCTTACCGGTGCGCTTGAGGAGGCCGTCGTCGTCGTAGCACTTGGAGGCGCCTGCCTAGCCATGCTCCACGGAGGACACCTACATGGCCGCCGCCGCGCTCCCCTGGCAGTAGTTCTTGCCCACGCCGTTCTCCCCCATCTCTGCACCGCCACAACACCCGATCGAGCAGTGAGACCACAGCTAGAGCACACTGTCAGCACCCCTGACAAAGGGACCCCACTTGCCAGCAACAGGCCCAGCTCGCCAGCGCCTCCAAGGCTGGCGCGGGCTCGCAAGCCCAACACAAGAGTCACTGGGCCAGAGTGGGTGTAGGCAGGCCCAGCCCTGCAGCCGCTCCTACTTATCACCACGAGACAGAAGGAGAAGGGCATCCAGAGGATCACGGCGGCGGCATCGGCTCTTTCTTCGTTCCCATTTCCTCTTGTATGAACCCTAGCTCGAATTGAGATTCCTCTGTAATCGCCACTGCTCTGTACTCTGAGAGATCATTGCCAGTTAAATATATAGATCCTATCCCTGCTCCTAACATCTGGTATCAGAGACCACCACCACCTCTTCCCTCGCGCGATCTGGCGCAATTCATCGAGACCCGCCGTCTTCACCAAGCTCGTGTTCAAATCGAGGCCATGGATCCGACCATGAAGGAGTACATGGAGAAGATCACGACCTCCATGGATGAGTTTCGTCTGGAACTGCGCAGCAACACGGCGGCGGTGCACGCGCACACCGCCAAGCTGGATGATCTGGCTACCTGGCGGCCGGATCTGGAGCGCCGCGTCAACCAGCTCTCCGACGCGGTCGCTGATCTGCAGAAAGGGCGTCTGCCTGCGGCGGCGACTCCTGGTGTGGCGGCCACCGAGACTTCCGCGCCCATCCCCAACCTAGGAGTGCCCAGCGTTCTTCCCGGCGTGGGAACCTCGGCCATCCCGCAGCCACACGGGTCAAGTGACCACGGCGACGCATTCCTACACCGGGAGAAGGCGCTGGCAACGCCGCCGGCGCCGCTCCCGGGCACTGGTCAGTACAATTCCCAGTCGCCCGCTCCACCTCTTTCCCCTTTTACTCACGCGAGTCAATTGCTCGCAGGGTTGGGTCAAGCCCATCCCTCGGTTACTTTTCCTTAGTTTGCTGGAGACAACCCAAAACTATGGAAAACACTTTGTGAGCAGTATTTTTCTATGTTTGGGATTCACTCATCATTTTGGGTACCAATGGCTGCGCTCAATTTCTCCGGAGCGGCATCCGTCTGGTTACAGTCCATTCAGAATCGCCTCTCTGAATGTGATTGGGAAGCGTTTGCAACTCTACTCTGCACTCGCTTTGGTCGTGATAAACACCAACTCCTGATCCGTCAGTTTTACACTGCTCGTCAAACGTCTACTGTTGCAGAGTACATTGAGCGATTTGAGTTAATTATTAATCATTTGACTTCATATTCAGAATCCATTCATCCTTACTTTTACCTGACTCGTTTTGTCGAGGGCTTGAGGGCGGACATTCGAGCGGTGGTGTTGATCCAACGGCCGCCCGACTTGGATACAGCATGCTCGCTGGCTCTGTTGCAAGAGGAGGTCGTCGACTCAGCGCATCAAACGCAAACACCGCGGGCCACGCCGCGCGGCACTGATGCTCTTCTGCGACCCAGCTCACCGCTGCCATTACCTCTCCCACCGCGTCCACCACCTGCATCTACCTCGACACCTGCAATGGATCGCCGTGGGGTGGAAAGCGCGCGCGCCGACAACTCCAAGGTCAAGGCGCTCCGCAAGTATCGCCGCGCTCGCGGGCTTTGCTTCAAGTGCGGCGAACGGTGGGGGCACGATCACACGTGTCCCACCACGGTGCAACTCCATGTGGTGGAGGAGCTCTTGGAGCTCTTCGGCATCGACACCATCCTCGACGATGGACAGCCGGAGGTCGCGATGGCTATTTCCAAGCATGCACTTACTGGAGACAAGTCACCCAAGGCGTTTCAGCTGCACGCGTGGCTCCAAGGCCACGAGATTCTCATACTGGTGGACTCAGGCAGCTCTACATCATTCGGCGACGCCAATCTGGCCACCCAATTGACAGGAGTTGTTCCTCTGGCTCGTGTTGGCCGTGTCAAAGTGGCCGGCGGTGGTGAACTGCAGTGTCAAGCGTCCATTCCAAAATGCAAATGGTCATCGCAAGGCCATGAATTCACCACAGACTTCAAGGTGTTATCTCTGGGTATGTATGATGCAATTCTAGGGATGGATTGGCTCGAGGAACATAGTCCCATGACGGTGGATTGGAAAGGGAAACATATTGCCATTCCGGATGCTGCCGGGACAGTTCACCTCCATGGGCACCCATCAACTGCGTCGTGTGAAGTTATCAACAGCATGCAACTCAACAGCCTGTGTCGCCAGGGCGCTGTCTCACACATGGTGCAGCTGTATCATGTTACTCTGGGCTCCGGAGAGGAGCAAGAGGCCACACCTGAATGTGTCCAAGCTGTCCTGGAACAGTACCCTGAGGTTTTTGAGGAGCCAACCGGTCTGCCACCCAAACGCAGCTGTGATCACCGCATACCTCTGATTCCAGGAGCTCAACCAGTCAATATCAGACCATACCGTCACAAACCTGAGCACAAGACTGAGATAGAAGAGCAAGTGGCTGAACTGCTCAAGCAAGGGGTCATCAGACAAAGCACAAGTCTGTTCGCATCTCCAGTTATCCTAGTAAAGAAGAAGGATGGAACCTGGCGTTTGTGCATAGATTACCGTCACCTGAACGCCATGACATCCGTAGCCAAATTTCCAATTCCAGTGATTGAAGAGCTGCTCGATGAACTCCACGGAGCTGTCTGGTTTTCAAAGCTCGATCTCCGAGCCGGATACCACCAAATTCGAATTGCAGAGGGAGATGAATTTAAGATAGCGTTTCAGACACATTCTGGGCACTTTGAGTTCTTGGTGCTCTCCTATGGCCTGGCCGGTGGACCAGCCACATTCAATGGAGCAGTAACGGGTACCCTCCACCCCCTCCTGCGCAAGTGTGTCCTGTTATTCTTTGATGACATCCTTGTCTTCAGCTGTACTCTCGAAGACCACACAGCACACCTCGCGCAAGTTCTCCAACTACTACAAAGGGATCAATGGAGGGTCAAAGCTTCGAAGTGCTCTTTTGGTCAGAAGAAGTTGTCGTATTTGGGGCATGTTATCAGTGCTGACGGAGTAGCTACAGAACCCAGTAAGATTCAAATTGTCTCTGACTAGCCTACACCAACAGACGCTAAGGAGGTGCGTCGCTTCCTCGGGCTCGCCAGATATTATCGCCGATTCGTGCGTCACTTTGGAATTATGGCTCGGCCTCTGTTCAACCTGCTAAAAAAAGGGACTCCGTTTGTTTGGACACAAACAACAGAAGAATCATTCCAACTGCTCAAGCAGGGACTCATCACAGCACCTGTGCTGGCACTCCCGGATTTCTCCCAGCCATTCGTGGTGGAAACAGATGCCTGTGACGCCGGTGTCGGAGCAATTCTCCAGCAGCGGGGACATCCCATAGCATACATGAGCAAGGCACTTTGCCCTCGGTTCAGAGGATTGTCAACCTATGAGAAGGAGTATCTCGCCGTCGTAGTAGCTGTCGACCAGTGGCGTCCTTACCTTCAACACAGTGAGTTTGTGATTCAAACTGACCAGAAAAGCCTCGTGCATCTGGAAGAACAACGGCTCACTACCCCGTGGCAGCAGAAGGCGTTTACTAAACTGTTGGGTCTCCGTTATACAATCAGGTATAGGAAAGGGACAGACAATGGTGCAGTAGATGCCCTCTCTCGAGCCACTCACTCTGATCAGCTACAGACACTCTCGACGTGTAAACCCAGCTGGATGGAAGATGTGATTAACAGCTACAATACTAATCCCCAAGCGCAAAAGCTGTTGGAGCAGTTGGCCATCCGGGCTGATCCCAAAGGCCGGTTCACTTTGGAACAAGGCATTCTGCGATTTCGAGGGAGGATCTGGTTAGGGGGCTCTACGTCGATGCAACAGCAAGTGATTGCTGCCTTTCATGACACACCTATCGGCGGCCATTCCGGATTTCCAGTCACTTGGCGACGCGTGCGTAGGCTGTTTGCGTGGCCTAAAATGAAGACGCATATACAACAGTATGTCAAATGCTGCCCCACCTGTCAGCAAGCCAAACCTGATCGGGCAGCTTATCCAGGGTTGCTAGAGCCTCTTCCAGTTCCAAAAGAGTCATGGGAAATGATCACTATGGATTTTATCGACGGACTGCCTCAGTCGGGAAGCGTTAATTGCATCTTGGTCATCGTGGATAAATTGACAAAATTTGCTCACTTCCTGCCCCTGGCGCATCCCTATACAGCTTCAAAGGTGGCACTTCTTTATATGAACCATGTCTACCGGCTCCATGGATTCCCAGGTTCAATCGTCTCCGACCGTGACCCAGTTTTTACTAGCCACTTCTGGCAGGAGCTGTTCAAGTATGCAGGCACCGGACTCCGCATGAGCTCAGCCAACCACCCACAGACTGATGGCCAAACAGAGCGCGTCAACCAGTGTCTGGAAACCTTTCTTCGCTGCTTCACACACGCATGTCCTCGTCGTTGGAGTTTTTGGATCCCTTTGGCCCAATTTTGGTACAATTCTTCTCACCACTCAGCTATTGGCATGTCTCCTTTCCGGGCTATGTATGGGCATGAGCCACGCCAGTGGGGCATTACTGCAACCAATGCCTGCTCGGTGCCGGCTCTGCGCTCTTGGCTTGATGAGCGCGCAGTAGTGCAGGAGTTACTGCAACAGCACCTTCACCGCGCTCGACAGTGCATGAAACATCAGGCTGACAAGAAGCGGTCAGTTCGAACCTTGCTGTGGGGGATCAAGTTTACCTGAAGCTGCAACCCTATGTGCAAACATCAGTGGCCGCACGCGCTTGTCACAAGCTGTCCTTCAGATTCTTCGGACCCTACAAGATCATCAGCTGTATCAACCCCGTGGCCAACAAACTTCAGTTGCCGGATCATTCGCAAGTGCACCCGGTCTTCCACGTCTCCCAACTGCGCAAGGCTCTTCTTCCAGGTACAACAGCATCACCGGACCTTCCTACTCACTCTGACATTCCTGCAGTTCCTGCGGCGATCGTGGACCAACGCTGGCGCAAGCGTCGTGGCGCCATGGTGGAGCAGGTCCTCATTCGCTGGTCCAACCCAGCAGCCGTCGCTGACTCCTGGGAAGATCGTGTGGCGCTCCAAGCTCATTTTCCATCTGCAGAGGCTTGGGGTCAAGCCTCATCTCAAGGAAGGGGGGATGTCAGCACCCCTGACAAAGGGACCCCACTTGCCAGCAACAGGCCCAGCTCGCCAGCGCCTCCAAGGCTGGCGCGGGCTCGCAAGCCCAACACAAGAGTCACTGGGCCAGAGTGGGTGTAGGCAGGCCCAGCCCTGCAGCCGCTCCTACTTATCACCACGAGACAGAAGGAGAAGGGCATCCAGAGGATCACGGCGGCGGCATCGGCTCTTTCTTCGTTCCCATTTCCTCTTGTATGAACCCTAGCTCGAATTGAGATTCCTCTGTGTACTCTGAGAGATCATTGCCAGTTAAATATATAGATCCTATCCCTGCTCCTAACATACACAGTACAGTGCCCACCGTCTACAAGACCCTGAGCTCATTTGCTTGTGCCGGCGCTAGCGGCAGAGAGAGGCCATGCTGGTCAGGAGCGCGTTCACGCCGGTGCTCGGGGCGCTGCACGTGACCTCCGGGGGCGGCGACCACTCGCCGGCCGTCCAATTCGCAGAGTCCTCGCCCACGGTCGCGTACCACCTGCAGCATGTCCGAAGGCGGCTCGGCTTCAGACTTTTAGGTTGATCTCCTCCCGATCGAGCCCAACGGCTCGACGGGCCCTTGACCCGCGCCCTGATCGGGGGCGCCCAACCAAACCATGGTTGGTGGGCCCCTGTCACCGCGCTATATAAAGGGGTGGGGGAGCTGGCCGCACGAAACACGAGATTCACCGTGCGTCCAGAACCCCACCTACATCCCTACTGATCTAGGCTTAGCGCGATACGACGGGAAGCACCACCGCCACCACCTCGCCCACATACTGTCATCACCGCCGCCACAGCACCACGATGGCCTCCGGCTCGAGCTCGTCAGGCCAGGCAAAAGGTAGGTTCGCCGAAATCACTAGCCTACACTGATCCAGAGGGTCTATCAATGGTATCAGGCCATGCTAGGCTAAGATTTTTGGTACAAAGAATAAACAGAGAAAGAAAAAAGATCCCCCCCCCAAAGAACCCTAGCAGGGCAGAGAAAAAAAAACCCCAAAAGTTCACCGGAGTATGGCCTCGGGCCTCGCCGGCAAAAAGCGCCGCCGCAAGGCCGCGCCATTCCTCTCGATCCGGACGCGCATCGGCAAGCCGAGGCGTCGGACGAAGAACCCACCCCGAAAGGGGCAAAGAGCACTGCGGCCAGACCGTTCGACGGCGGCGCGCTCACCGCAAAGGGAACGCGCGACCGGCGAAGGGGCCGGCAACGGTGCACGCCGGCGGGAGGAACAGAGCAGAGGACATATTAGCCGCGCCTCTCTCTCTCTAATTGCTGGTGGACCGAAGAAAGATGGAAGAAAAGAGGGGGAAAGGATAGGGGAGGGGCTCCGGCGCGGTGACAGATCAACGTCCCCGCCGTCGGCCGGCGCCGCCCTAACCCGCCGTCACTTCGGCGTCGTCGCGCGCAAAGGAGCAAAGGAGGGATCTGCTCGCGGCTCTCTCTCTCTCTCACAGATGCGGCGGGATGGGGAAGGAGAAAGAGACGGCGGCTCGACGCGGTGCGCTGGCCGCACGACGCCGTCGCTGGCGGCCGGCGAGGTCCGACCCGCTCCTGCGCTGCTGCGAACGGAGAACGCATGCGGGCGAGAGACAGAGGAAAAGGGGGAAATGGGCTAGGGTTTCAGCCGGATCGATCGGGTGCTGGGTTTTGATCCAGCGAAGTGCGCGGGTGGCCGTCCGATGCGGTCCAACGTCCACGATGCAAACCCTAGCTCCCAATGGGTTTTTGGGCCGAAAGTGAGGCCGAGGCCGGCAGCCGCGGGCGCTGCCGTGCAGGCTGGGCCGAGGGCAGCAGTGGCGGGTGCAGCCGCGGGCGATGGGCCGTGCCTAGCCACGCGCGCTGGGCTCTGCTGCATTTTCTTTTCTTATTTGATTTTCCAGAAAATAGAAAAGTCTCTAAAAAGTAAATAGAAAAGTTTCTGATATTTTTGCCTTTTAAGAAAATATAAAAGTAATCAGAAAAAGAAATGTTCATGAATTTTCTAAAGAAAATAATAAAGTTCATGAATTTTCTATTTAGTCAAAGAAAAGTTTCTGTAAAAAGTAAAAAGTTTGTGAATTTTTATTCATGTTTTTCCGCTGCGTAAATGTTTTTTAAGAGCATGTTAAAAGTGATTATTAAAATGAATATGGTTATGTTAGTTTTCATGACCAACGTTGTTAATAACATGATCATGTTTTATTATTGAAATTAAAGGTGCATTTATTTCTAATATTTTGCCCAACGGTAATATAGATTTAATTGCATAGACAATTGTATGTTTAATTTGACCAACGTTAGATTAATGCATATGATTGTTATACTGATCTCACTTAAATTGTGATTTCAGGAGGCTTCCACTTGATGAGTTGCCTAAAAGATGTTCCGACACTCAGAGGTGATAACTACACTGAGTGGAGGAAGAAAGTTGACCTGGCATTTGTCTGTGCTGAGGTGGACTGGGTTGTAGATACTCCACAGTCGGTCAGACCTACAGAGCCAGTCAGAGAGGCCACTAATGATGATGCTGCGTGGGATAAAAAGAGGGGCGATTATGCTCCTGTGGAAATGTTATATTCCATAGAAAACCAAAAGTGGGTCAATACAAACAAAAAGTGCATGGCATTTATAAAGAATACAATTGAGAACGCCATCGTGGGCTCAATTGCAGAGTGCACTTCCGCAGGGGAGTTGCTTACAAAGATAAAGAACCAGTTTACTGGTTCTTCAAAGATATATGTCACCCAGTTGTTAAAGCAACTGGTGACAGAAAACTACACTGGTAGTGGTCATGGAATAAGAGAGCACATCATCAGGATGAGCAACATGGCAGCAATGCTCAAGCCCATGGATGCGGATCTGGAGATCAAACCAAAGCTCCTGGTCCACCTGGTCATGGCTTCACTGCCAAAGGAGTTTGAAACCTTTGTTGTAAACTACAATATGTCACCTGGAACATGGGACATTGAAAAGACAATAGCAATGTGTGTCCAAGAAGAGGACAGACGCAAAGCCTCACATGATGGTTCAATCAACTATGTGAAGGATAACAAGAAAAAGAATTATGGCAAAGGTTCCCCTCAAAGCCACATGGTAAAGCTCCCTATCAGCATCAGCAGAAGCCTTTCCCAGTGGACAAAGACACTTGTCTCCACTGTAAGAAGACCGGGCATTACAAGAAAGACTGCCCTGATTGGCTAAAGTCAATCATGGCAAAAAGAGGTAACAATATAGTTTCCTTTGTCAATGAATCCTTGTATACACAGTTTTCAAAATCCACTTGGTGGATTGACTCAGGAGCAACTGTTCATGTTGCAAATTCTTTACAGGGATTCCATTCGACGCGGACTACACAAAGAAGCGAAAGACGCATTGAAGTGGCAAACGGAGTTGAAGCAGAAGTTGAAGCTGTCGGTGACATCTCCTTGGAGTTAGCTGATGGATTCAATCTTCTACTTAGAGATGTTTTATTTGTTCCATCATGTCATAGAAACTTAATTAGTGTTCCTTGTTTGGACAAAGAAAATTATGAATGTTATTTTGGACATGGCAAGTGTGCCATATGGTTAAATAATGCTTATGTGGGTGATGCTTTACTACACGATGAGCTTTATTTGTTATCACTTCGTGAAAAAGTTTATTCTATATGCAATGTGAAAGAACATGTTTCCGCGTCGAATAAAGAACAAAAGAAAAGAAAGAGAACTCACGACTCATCGAAATTATGGCACTGTCGCTTGGGCCATATTTCCAAGGGGAGAATAGAAAGATTAGTCAAAAGTGAAATTCTTCCTCCGTTAGAGTTCTCAGACTTAGAACAATGCATAGATTGCATTAAAGGAAAGTATATAAAACAAATCAAAAAAGGTGCAATCCATAGCACAGGCACACTAGAAATCATTCACACTGATATTTGTGGACCATTTCCGGCGAAAAGTGTGGATGGATATGACTCGTTCATAACATTCACAGATGACTACTCTCGCTATGGATATATTTATCCAATCAAAGAACGATCTGAAGCGTTGGATAAATTTAAAATATTCAAAGCTGAAGTTGAAAATCAGCATGATAAAAGAATAAAGATAGTAAGATCCGACCGTGGGGGAGAGTACTACGGTCGGCACACTCCATATGGCCAAGTCCCTGGACCTTTTGCAAAGTTCTTGCAGGAGACTGGCATAGTAGCCTAGTATTCAATGCTGGGCGAGCCTCAGCAAAATGGAGTAGCTGAAAGGCGCAACCGTACACTTATGGATATGGTGCGCAACATGATGAGTTACTCCACCTTGCCATTGGGATTATGGATGGATGCGCTTAAAACCGCCATTCACATTCTCAATAGAGTGCCAAGGAAGTCGGTGCCCAAAACACCGTACGAGCTATGGACAGGAAGAGTGCCCTCTCTACAACACTTCAGGGTGTGGGGGTGCCCTGCTGAAGCCAAAATGTTTAATCCAAACATTACAAAGTTAGATCCCAAAACAGTGAGTTGCCACTTCATTGACTATCCAGACAGATCAAAGGGTTTTCGTTTCTACTGTCCAGACAGATATACAAAGTTTGTAGAAACAAGACATGCAGTCTTCTTAGAGGACGAAATGATGAGGGGGAGCATGGTAGCTCGGAAAATTGATCTTGAGGAGAAGAGGGTGCATGCACCTAATACGATGATTCAGGAGCCATTTTTCTCACTACCAGTTACAACTCCACCCATGACAACTATGGGGGTAGACCCGGAACCTGTCCATCAGGAGCCGACTGAACCTGTTGTTGAGCATGAAAGGGAGGTGCAGCAGCCAATTTTAGACGATGTGCCAGAAGTTGAGGCACAGAATATGCCAGAAACTGAGGCCCTTAGAAGGTCTACAAGACCAAGAAAGTCAGCTATTTCTACTGACTTTAAAGTTTATAACATAGAAATAGTTCATACAGAAAAAGATCCCACCTCATATGAAGAAGCCATGAGAAGCCCTCATTCATCGAAGTGGATGAAGGCAATGGAAGACGAGATGAAATCGATGAGTTCCAAAGATGTTTGGGACTTAGAGGAAATTCCTAAAGGAGCCAAGACAGTAGGCTGCAAATGGGTCTACAAAACTAAGTACGACTCTAAAGGAAATGTAGAAAAGTATAAAGCAAGACTTGTGGCAAAAGGATTTACACAAAGAGAAGGGATATATTACAATGAGACATTTTCTCCAGTCTCATGTAAGGATTCCTTCAGAATCATAATGGCATTAGTTGCTCATTTTGATTTAGAGTTACATCAAATGGATGTAAAGATGGCATTTCTCAACGGGGATTTGAAAGAAAATGTCTACATGAAACAACCCAAGGGTTTTATCATGGAAGGCAAAGAAAATATGGGATGCCGCCTGAAGAAATCCATTTATGGATTAAAGCAAGCCTCTAGACAGTGGTATTTAAAGTTTAATCAAACGATTAAAAGTTTTGGATTTAAAAAAAATATTGAGGATAACTGCATTTATGCAAAGTTTAAAAATGGAAAATATATTTTCCTAATCTTGTATGTGGATGATATCCTGCTTGCTAGCAGTGATGTTAGTCTACTACAAGAAACAAAGAAGTTCTTATCCTCAAATTTTGACATAACAGATCTTGGTGAAGCATCATATGTTTTGGGCATAGAAATTCACCGAGATAGGAACAATGGAGTCTTAGGACTGTCACAGAAAGCATATTTAGAAAAGGTTCTTCAAAAGTATAATATGCATGCGAGTAAAGCCACACCTGCTCCTATAGTCCAGGGCGATAGTTTTGGGAAATTCCAATGTCTCAAGAACCAGTACGAGATCGATCAAATGAAAGCAGTACCATATGCTTCGGCTGTTGGCAGCTTACAGTATGCACAAGTGTGCACTCGCCCTGACTTAGCTTTTATCACCGGGGTACTTGGTAGATATCAAGAGAATCCAGGCATTGAGCACTGGAAGATGGTAAAGAAAGCATTGCGTTATGCGCAAGGCACGAAGGACTACATGCTAACATACAGGAGAAGTGATTCCCTAGAGATAAAAGGGTATTCCGACGCAGATTTTGCGGGGGCAAAGATGATAGAAAATCCACGTCAGGATACGTATTCACTCTCGCTAGGGGAGCTATTTCGTTGAAAAGCTCCAAACAGTCGATAGTTGCATCATACACGATGTATGCAGAATTCATAGCATGCTTCGAGGCCACGAGGTAGGCGATATGGCTAAAGAAATTTATACCCGACTTGAAAGTGGTAGATTGTATTCACAAACCACTAAAGATGTACTGTGACAACCAGCCCGCAGTATTCTATGCTCACAACAACAAGTCGAGTAATGCTGCCAAAACAATAGAGATAAGGTATTATGTTATGAAAGAAAAAATTCAGGATCACACTATAAGTCTCGAGCATATAAGGACAAAGGATATGCTTGCAGATCCGCTAACGAAAGGCTTACCACCCAATGTGTTCAAGGAACACTTATCCGGCATGGGTTTAAGGGAAAGCCTTATGATTCCTGGATAGGCCCAAAAGGAACAGAATTTGTTTCTGAACAAAACATATGTTGTAGATGTATGATTCTATCGGCAATTAAGCTGTGACGATGGAACATGCTCTATGTACCAATATGTGATGAAACAATTAAACTAGAAAGTATAAGGTTAAAAGTAAAGTTGAGATCAAGGGGGAGAATGTTAGGTTGATCTCCTCCCGATCGAGCCCAACGGCTCGACGGGCCCTTGACCCGCGCCCTGATCGGGGGCGCCCAACCAAACCATGGTTGGTGGGCCCCTGTCGCCGCGCTATATAAAGGGGTGGGGGAGCCGGCCGCACGAAACACGAGATTCACCGTGCGTCCAGAACCCCACCTACATCCCTACCGATCTAGGGTTAGCGCGATACGACGGGAAGCACTGCCGCCACCACCTCGCCCACATGCTGCCATCACCGCCGCCACAGCACCACGATGGCCTTCGGCTCGAGCTCGTCAGGCCAGGCAGAAGGTAGGTTTGCCGGAATCACTAGCCTACACTGATCCAGAGGGTCTATCACGGACCACTAGCGCTCTCGCGGTGGCGGTGGTGTCCTTCACCGCGCGTGCTCGGACGGCAACCTTGCTGCGATGGGCGGCCGCGCGGACGACCACCACCACCTGCCGCCGCGGTCCAGGCCGGTGGCGGCGGGGGTCGAGACGATTCAGTTGTTCACGGCGAGCGATGGGATCTTGGACTAGGGGAAGGAGGAGGACGACGAGGAGGAGCAAGAGACGAGCTTTGGGGCGTTCGGCTTAGGCGGCGGCACGTACTCACAGGAGCGCCCTTGCTGCCGCTGTCCACCGATGCACACTAACTGTTCGTTGAAATGCCACATAGAGAGAGGAGGAGGAAGAAGAATGTGAAAGCTGACGTGTGGGTCCCACCTATAATAACAGTCAAAGTAAACGGTGTTGACTTTCCTGCCACGTCAGACCTGACGGGTGGGTCCCGCTTGTCATAAACGTGTTTAAATGCTCTAAAACAGTCATCAACAAAAAGTGGTAGTTTTTGCTGCGTAGCAGCACAACCACCGCGCGCCTTGCGCACAGAAGTCGCTCGACAAGATGCAGCCTACGGTCACCAAGAGGGAGCCGGTGCTGGCCTTCCTCAAGCCGGCTGTCAACGAGCTCCCTGCCTGCCGTCCCGGGGTGGACACGGCGGTGGGTAAACCCGGGCATGGACAGCCCGGCCCGAAAAACCCGGGCCGGGCCAGGTCGGGCTTGACATTCAGGCCGGGCTCGGGCTTTGTTTTGCAGCCCGAAAGATAGTTCGGGCCGGGCTCGGGCTTCTATTTTTCTGAATTTCGGGCTTCGGGCCGGGCTTGCACGTGCGCGTACTAAAAAACAGCATTCGGGCCGGGCTTTCGGGCTTCGGGCCTGATTTCGGGCCGGGCTTTCGGGCTTCGGGCCTGATTTCGGGCCGGGCTCGGGCTTGAAAACATGGAGTATTTCGGGCTTCGGGCCGGGCTCGGGCTTGAGAAATGAAGGTCGGGCTTTTACAAGCCCGGCCCGGCCCGACGTTTGCCCGGGTTTAGCGGTGGGCAAGCTGACAGGCATCGGCGATATTCGAGTGCACCTCGCCAAGATCGTCACCAGATCGTCCCTTACCGGCAGCTCCTCCACCATGGCGCCCTCAACGTATTCGACAGAATGCCTTGTCCACGATGATGACTTGGTGCAGCCTGAGGTTCAACGAGCAGCCCCCCAGGCCCCAGCCATTACAGTGGTTGTACCTCCAGCGAGCAAGGACGAAACTAGAAAAAATCGGCACTGGTGTCAACAGATGCCCACTATAGCACATCACAAAGGACGGCAACCCGATATAAATAAAATCTAAGGACAATATAAAGAGTGAAAATATGTAGCAATCCCGATGATACAAATGTTATTATGTCAAAAAGATTGTCATATCGAGTACTAGTTGAGGAAGTCATAAAACCACTTGTCTGACACATCGGAAAGCCTCATTAATCAACAAACTGAAAACATCACCGCCAATATCTTCGAAAAATAGAATCCAATGTTATTTGTTCAAAACAAGAGAAAATATCATTTTGAATGCTCGGAGAGATAAATCGTGTTAATAAATAAATAATTATTTACCATTCCAAAATAATTCACAATTTCCTTCTGAATATACCCCTTCGCTCCTACGCAAGGCACCCACGCTAGGGTTTGCGCTGCATCCCGCCGGGCAGCCACCGGCCTGCCTCCCGGTTTATACCAAATATTATTGATATTCTCAATACAAACACAATATCATTAGATCCATCATGATATAGATGTTCATACTAGCAAGATGCCCATGCGTTGCACGGAACATCAAGATGTATTTATATGAGTAGTTTATCTTGTGGGAGATAAGGATGAACGAGGGAAGGCCTTATCTGCAAATGTGAAGAGTGGTGCGGGTATCTCTTTGCAAAATTATCATAGTTTACTTCATATCCGTCAGATATAGATCGGACGGCCTATATTGCAGGATGGCAGGCACACCATCATCACCAACTCTATTTTTTTATAAGAGTAGAGATTTTTAAGATAAGTTTGGCCAAATTTTGAAGAGCTTGAATTTGAAGAAATCTAATACGCGGAGTAAAAAAGAAACGGGGAAGTACATTAGCATACAAGAATTGGATCATGGACACGTGGAGTTTCTGCACCCGAGCTCAAATGAGCTCGGGTGAACAGTAAACTAAAAAAAATTCAAAAAATTCCAAATTTTATTTGGAAGAAACATTGACAAAAGTTTTAAGTGCTTGCAAAAATTCAGCATGAAATCACATTCTTATAAGGTGTGGCAAAAAAAACAAAATTGATACTCTGAAAATGCTATTTTCAAAAGCATTTTGGAGTACTGAATTTGTTTTTTTTTGCCACACCTTACAGGAATGCGATTTCATGACAATTTTTTTGCACGCACTTAGAACTTTTGTCAATGTTTCTCCCAAATAAAAATTGAAATTTTTTGAATTTTTTTCGATTTTACTGTTCACCGAGCTCATTTGAGCTCGGGAGCAGAAAGGTACATTCGAACATGGACGTTTTACTTTTCCCAAATTCTAAAAAGTGCACGTGCACTATTTAGACGAGTCGAGCGGCCGGCTGCTGGCCACACGATCTCGCTCCTATCGTCCCGCGTGTGGGTCAGGTGCTACCTTGTCGGGACGGTTTTCCCGAGCCTTATCCTCTCCATCGCAGGCGCTGCCCCTGCTCCTCCCGTTCTTCCCCATCGCGGGCGCTGCCCCTG
The DNA here is from genome assembly GCA_011799875.1 of Thinopyrum elongatum. Classification (NCBI taxonomy): domain Eukaryota; kingdom Viridiplantae; phylum Streptophyta; class Magnoliopsida; order Poales; family Poaceae; genus Thinopyrum; species Thinopyrum elongatum. The sequence goes on from CM022297.1 coordinate 478,276,770, forward strand.
GCCCCTGCTCCTCCCATTATTCCCATGGCGCCGCCCTAGTCCCCCCTCTCCTTCCCATGACGGGCACCAAGATCGACGGTCGAGCCTCTGCCGCCTTTCTGCCCCATTCATCCAGCTTCAGGTGCTCGACGGAGGTGGAGGTCAGTGGGAGCACCGACTAGCTGGAGTTCACCATGCTCCTCTCCGGCCCAATCCGCCCCTTCGGCCATGAGCCAGGGTACCGCACGGGAAAGGGAGCAAGATTCTCATCCCCGCTACGCAGGTCGGGAAGGTGTCACAGGAATCAGCGCGTCATCGGCGAATACCGCCGGTCGCCGCTGATGCAAATCTCGATTCTTGGTGAGTTTTGGTTAGGTGGGGAAGAGCCAGAGGACGAGAAGACCTGTATGCTCCGCCTGACCAGAGGCCGGCGAGAATGTTTGACGAGGTAGATGGATTGCTGGGGTTGGATGGATTGGACGGAAGAGATCTGAGGTTCGTTCCCTTCCCCTGTTCTTGCGTGCTTCCCTTTCTTCAGATTTATCGGTCTTTTTGGGGATGGGTGTATTAGGACATGTTCCTCTTTCAGATTTATCCGTCACATCACAGCTTCTGAGACCCGAAGGTTGCAGTTTGGAAGAAGATCACTTGTGTTTTCTGACTTTCTATCTTGCCTCTGTGTACTAGCAGCAGCTGAACATGTGATCTTGTTCCTGCTACTGTACTAAATACTACTGTATATTTTGACTGGCGAATGTGTGTGTGTGCAGACTATATGTCACTGTCAGAACCTTATTGAACTTGTTTGGAGTTACAGGACACGCTCACTTGTTTGTGTCGTAGATGGATCATATTTCCGCGGGAGTAGACAATTCATTTTACACATGTGGCATGCTTATGCAGAACTTTCGCCGGGAGTTAGCAAGGTTTCAGGAGGATGATGGACGCCGGCGAGATTGTCCATTTCGCCTTCCCGTCCTATGACCAGATGAATTGCGGCATCAAGATGTTGGCCAAGACGACGGCGTCATTGTTATAGTTTGTGTGCTTCTCGACCAAACGCATTGGATTGGCGAGGTATGAGTTGCTGGAGTTTTGCTTAGGTGAAAGTTTTTTTGGTAGAATACTGTTGTACTAAGTTGGTTATGATAGTAGTATAAGTTGGATATGACTATTGGGAAGTTGCACAGCACGATGATACTAAGTTGGCTAGATGGTATTTATGCTTAAGTTAATCTGTTTTTGCTAGTCAATGTCTTTGTTGACATCCGCAGTAGATATGGTTGCACATATATTAGTCCTCAGTTGGATATGACCATACATGATGATACTAAATTGGTTAGATGACGACTCGCACCTGTGTTGCTTACTTAAATTTAGCTAAAGGCTCGACGTTGTAAGCTCGACCAATTGCTACTGCGAGTTGGAAGCATGCCGATGCTACAAGTAGACCGCATGATATACATGGGTAAGAGGAAAGCTGCACATCGACCGCTAGTCAATTGGCGGGGCGGCATACGAGAAGTTGCACATCGGTTGATAGGGAGTTGGCCATAGCAGCAGACAAAGTTGCACACGGCTGAGTAGGTAGTTGGCCGGGCAGCAGATGAAGTTGCAAATCTCATTAGTAAGGGTAGTTGAGGTGGTGAAACACTCTCGTCGGCATAGTAGCTCATGCACGACAGCAAGAGTTGCACACGCACGACGGCATAGTCATGCACAGTGGACCACAGATTTTCACACTCTCATCGGTGTACACTATTGTCCATACAGTCGCACATGTACGGTCATGGAGTTCCACACTCTCGTCGGCATAGTCGCACACGCACGGCCACAGAGTTGCACACATAGTAGTCCTAGTTGGCACATGCATGACCACAGAGTTGCACAATCTGCTCCGCATAGTCGCACATGAATTATCGTGGGAGGTTCTCACGCCCGGCCGCGGAGTTGCACACTCTCGCCGGCATAGTCGCACACGCATGGACACAGAGTTGCACAATCTCGTCCGCATAGTCGCACATGAATTGTCGTTGGAGGTGCTTACGCATGGCCGCGGAGTTGCACACTTTTGTCGGCACAGTCGCACATGCATGGCCACAGAGTTGCACGATCTCGTTCGCATAGCACATGAATTGTCGTGGGAGGTGCTCACGCCCGGCCGTGGAGTTGCACACTCTCGTCGGTATAGTCGCACATGCATGGCCACAGAGTTGCACAATCTCGTTCGCATAGTCGCACATAAATTGTCGTGGGAGGTGCTCACGCATGGTCGTGGGAGGTGCTCACGCATGGTCGTCTCGTCGGCGCAGTCGCACATGTATAGACACATAGTTGCACAATCTCGTCCGCATAGTCACACATGAATTGTCGTGGGAGGTGCTCACGCATGGCCGCGGAGTTGCACACTCTCGTCGGCACAGTCGCACATACATGGCCATGGAGTTGCACAACCTCGTCCGCATAGTCGCACATGAGTTTTTGTGGCAGGTGCTCATGCCTGGCCACGGAGTTGCACACTCTCGTCGGCATAGTCGCACATGCATGGCCACACAGTTGCACAATCTCGTCTGCATAGTCGCACATGAATTGCTGTGGGAGGTGCCCACGTCCGACCACGGAGTTGCACACTCTTGTGTGCATAGTCGCACATGCGTGGCCGTGGAGTTGGGACATTCTTATAGGATAGTCCCTCAAACGCGGTTGTGGGGGCTGCACACGCGCGGCGACTACCAGGCAGTTGGCCAGGGCACCGGGGCAGCAGACGAAATTGCACATTTCACTGTTAGAGAGTAGTATGGGGTGGTGCCACTAGTGAAAACTGCATGACCTTGGCAACAAACGAAGTTGCACATCTCACTGGAAGGAGGCAGTTTGTGGGTGGAGGTACCATAGTGGAAAACTGCACGTCTACACTGTACGAGAAAAGTTGCACATCCCTGTCAGGTAGTTGCACATCGACGGCAAGTCAGTTGCACAAAACGGGGAGAAAATTGCACAAATTTTTTTTCGTCGAAACATACCCATGCGGGATCTAGTTTCGAAGATCTCGTCGCAAAGAATCCAACGGTGAAGACGGATCTGAATTCCGACGCGCGGTTTGAAAGATATGGCCTTTTAAAAATTCGGAAAGTCTAAATTAAGAGCGTACACAATACTAGATGCAGATGCATGCACCGAGGAACCAGCAAACCCGCCCGTCTAGTCCACAGGGATGATTAAATAACAACGCGGTTTCCAAATCAAGACAGAGGGGACAGAAAGTTTCCAAAAACGTAGGCCGCCCAGGAGCGCTAGCGGGCACACAGCCGCCCGCTAGACGCGTCCTTTACTTTTTCTTTTTTTGAGGCTACACAGAACATTTAAAACTTTTTTTTAAAGGTACACAGAACGTTTAACTGTTAATTAAGACGCATATGCGAACCAACCCGTGGTTGGATGGTTAGAGGGACAGTGGTATCCCCAGCCCACCAGGGTTCAAATCCTGGTGCTCGCATCATTCCTGGATTTATTTCAGGATTTCCGGCGATGCGCTTTCAGTGGGAGGAGACGTTCCCGTCGATGACGAGGCGCCTACGGTGACTTCATAAATCTCAAGATGATATGCCGGCTCAGTCTCTCGGAGGTGCTCATAGGGGTAGGGTGTGCGTGTGTGCGTTCATAGGGGTGAGTGTATGCGCGTATGTATGAGCGCTTGCGTCTGTACTGATGTTCAAAAAAAAAATTAAGACGCATATAGACGCATACTCATATGCGCCGGGCCAATGGGCCTTGCCCTTGCGTGCTGGCCTGTGTGTGAGTGGTGTTACATGTTTTTTTCATGCTGTAACTTTGACATTAGCTGTTGGGCTGGGGTCAATTGATTTTTGGGAATGGGGTCACTCACAATATTTATTAAATGTATTAACTGGAAACCTGAATGTCACTGGTGTCAATTGACACCAACGGCCACATGGGGGCTCCGTCCCTGCCAGCGAGTGATGCCGAGGACGTGCGTGAAGACGCCCTCCCTGCAACAAGTGTCTGCTCCACCACGACGCACACTACCTACTCGACCTCCGGTCTGGGGGCCGTCGCGGGCACCATCCAGGCCACTGACGCACCCCTTTCCGTGGCGGCCGTGCTCCCGTTCGATCCTCGATCCGGCGTGTGCGACATCCTCACCTCTTGTGATGTGCAACCTGCCAGCGGCCATGAAGGAGATGGACTCAGCAGTCTTGCTCAAGCTCCGGCCCACTTTGGAGTATCCTAGAGACACAAAGCCCGGTGTCAGTCGTGAAAGTCAGGATCCTATCTCCGGGTGTTACAGGTTATGAGTTCTTGACATTGCCATGGGATCCTGGACAACGAGAAGTTGATCTAACTGCATTAATGTATGCTCAAGGTATCCTTGCTAATTGTTCCAAGCAACTTCGGATTCAGAATACCAACACTTCATGGTCCACTTCTTCTTGGATTGCTCAGTTTGTGCATTTTCAGGACACTACCACTTTATTGCTGGAGCTATGTATTGCTTGGTTTCAGTGGGCAATTTTTCCTGACCCGAGAATATTGTTGCAGAAAGCGGTTATGTGCATGCAGTATTCTCATCCTGTCATCCATCAAGCACAAGAATGATGAGCTACCAGGAGATGGATCTTAACTCCTCATATACATACTTGCAGCTCAATGATGGCCGTTCATTAGAATCTGAATCTGGCTTTGGCATTACTAGAACTTTGGTGAGCACAGTTTTGGGACTCACTCCTCCAGATGATACAGGTTATGGTGCGCACAAGGTAGAATTTGTGTCTGCTGTTCTAGTGCATCGTTGTGACCCGATTAGTGGTTTCCATCATGAGAAGTCATGGGACCCTGGAGCTTTCTTTTCTTGTGCTTGGCATTGCCAATCGTGGATGCTATTTGTTAACATCAAGGGAATGTTATGAAGGGTGCATTCAGTGGAGCCATGGTCACCACTCCAAGGTCTGTACGAAAAGGTGATATTTGGCCAAGCTGCATAAGGGATCTGTTGCTTTCGTATCAGTTTTTACTCTCATGCCACTAGATCTAGTACTGATCGCTATTTACAAGCTATGGCTTAGAGGAGGTCTTTGTCGTGTGAGCTACTGGCAATTGGCAGTCCTGGAAAGTGTTGGCTGGATATGCAGTTATTCTTTGCCATGCATTCATTCATTTCAGTCTAGGGAGAAGAGGCAAAACTTGGTGGTGCTTCCCAAGCTTCCATGGCCTCCACTGCTAATCAGCAGGCTGGTGGCGCTGTTGTACCCAGTTTACACTAGGATTAATCTAAGTGTCAGCGTCATACGGGACTTGGGGATGCATTTGGGTAGTGGCACCATAAGCAACATGGAGGTTTTCTTGGAATATCTGTCCCACAAGTGCCATGTTTTTTAGGCTTCAGTGCGTCTCAAGTTTTATGTGGATTTCAGGGGCTATTTGACAACAACACTATATCCTGTAGTGCGCTTTGTCTCAGTTCTGCCTATTCAAGCCATGGAAACAACAGTATGATACAATACGACAGTCCGCTGCTCCAGTGGGAGATTGCTTGGTTTTTCAGGATGGGCACCTTGCAGCCTGAACTCTTGTTGTGCATTCTTGGGCAGGAAAATGGTGGGAAGACTGGTGCACATATGACATGGAATGTTGGTGGTTTGGCATCTGCTGTCCTCAGTACCCGGTGCTCTGTTTCTGCATATCGTGGTGGTCTTGGCAATCAGTGCAGCGGTGGTTTGACCTCAAATATCACGACTGCACTTGCGAACCGACTTTTCTTGATATTGTTGCTCCCTTGGGATCCAGGTGACTTCGCAACTGTTACCAATGGTGTACGGGTATTGGAACGTAGTGAGAGGGTTAAGGTTCATATGAGGTTACACCTACGCATCTGCCGTATCTGGCATGGAATCAGCACTTGAACCGCAGAGCCCGCGCTGACTGCCGATAATATCGTGTGTGCCATACCACCGGTTACCTGGACGTCGCGCTCCAGCGATTCTTCTCGGCGTCTTGCGCCGCCAATCGCCTGGACGCCGCATGTCGCCAGCTGGACATCTTGCGCTGTCGATTGCCTGCATGCCGTGCGCCACCGATCGTTCGCTACTGCAGCGGTGGCATGGAACCTGATCTTTCTGGACCGTAATATGACTTTCCTTTCCCTTGCATTCTTCATTTGATCCCCAGTTCGAGACTGTACATCGATCAATCTCTCTTTGCTTACAAATCCTGAAACTAGATATGACACAAGGCATCCTCTGTATCTGATGTTATTGTTTAGCCTTTATACTTGTATGTATGACAAATTTGCAACATACCAGCCAAAAATCTATAAGATCCCACTTCCTTAATCTTTGTGGTTTCTTCAAACTTTCAAACTTCCATGGGTTCTGGTGTATTTTCATTTCTGTAGAAAATATCTGCAGTTGCATCAATTTTCAGAGCTCATTTTTTGTAGCTTAGTACTGATAGAAAAAGAAGAGTTTCTTCTACTAGAGGATCTTTGGTTGGTGGACCGGAGCACGCGACTTCTCGCTTGCTGAATTTTTGACTGCAGTGTAGTGTAATTTTTCAGTTTTCACATGATAGTTGGTAATCTGTACTGGAGGAACATCTCGTTGGAACGATAAAATTGGGTGCACAAGGCATGCTCTGGTTCTAAAGTGATAGTTTAGTGATACTGCTTGTAGGAAAAAATTGCAATATGCCATCTCATTGGGAAGGAATTTAATTCTTGATAGCCTATATCTAAATCAAGAAAGGGAGGAAAAGGGGTCAGTGTTATCTGGCATTGATGGGCTGCCAATTTACATCTGGGAGGTGTTTGGTTCGTGCAAGTGTAACGTCATCTGATAACGACCGTAATAGATAGCGCTAAATCTTGTTTGTTTAGATTGCTCCGTAGTTTGATAACCCCGGTAACAGATCACGCCCATCGGGCGCAATCAGAAAACATTACGGCCGTTTCTCTCTCCCTCCCGTCAACCCTGTCGTCTTCTTCGCGAACATCCACGCCACGAACTCCATTTCTGGCCACCAATCCCCATGGCACGAGCAATTTAATCCCGTAGCCGAGGACGGTGCCGACCTCGTCCTCAACCCCGCCTTCGCCCTTAAGCTGGTTCAAGCTGGCGTTAATCTGGAGCTACGCCACCAGTACTCTGTTGCAGGGGGGAGGCTTCTTCCAGAGAATCTTGTGTCTTGAGGTTGAGGGCGCTCCCACCATGGCAGGACAAGCTCTGGCATTACTCCCTCACGGCTCCCCGCGCTGTACACTTCACGCCGCTGCAATAACTGCCTTACGTAACAGCTGAAGCGGGCCACTCTCGACTCCCTGGCCGGAAGTAATAGCTGCCCGACGAACGGGAAGAGATTCCTGCGGAGCAATGGCGTCCACGAGCAGATCTCATGGGCGTGCGAGGATGGCACAGGGACCCGCAATAAACAGGAGCTTGCACAGGGAAAGGACGGCATGCAGCCAGCGACGGTCGACGCGCCCGCCTGGGTAGCCTCCGGCTTGTCCAAGTACTGGGCCTACCACCTCGCCTTCGCACAGAGCTTTCTCTCGGCGAGACCGTCGGCGAGGCGTGCAGGATCCTCCAAGGCGTCAAGATGATTGAGAGCAAGTGCGAGAAGGTCATGAGGACGGTACGCCAGCCAATGGTCGGGCTGGGCGCTCGGCTCGGGAGAACCAGGCGCTGCTGTATCAATTTCAGGTTTGCTATTTCACATCTAGATTATCTCACGTCTAACTCCCTCACCCTTAGGACAAAACAAATCCATGAGAGACTTTTCAAAAAAAAAAAATTTAAGGGTGAGAGAGTTAGATGTGAGATAATATCTCACATCTAGATGTGACATAGACAGACCCTATTAATTAATGTTACAGTTAGCAACCAAACAGTTTTGGTTTTTGATCGATACCGTTTATAGTAACAGTGTCATTTGATTCCAGTTACGTTCACGTTTCCATTTCTGAACCAAACACCTCTAATATTTATTGTCTAGCTTTGATAATATCTAATCAAATAAGCTGGTCTAAGAATGAGGGAGCGCTCTATTTTGGTGCATGGGAGAATAGACACCAGGGAGAAGCGGTTGCTCAGGCCTTCCACTATGTAGTCGATGTCCAAGGCATTAAAATATTACCAACTGGGTAGCGCTGCCCTCAAGATTTTATTTGGCACCGGGCTCACTGTGTTGCGTTTGCAGCCTGCTAAAAAGCGGGACCCAGAACTATATTCACGTGAGTTTCCTTCACCTTCTGCAGGCGGGCCATGAGCTAATTGTTTACTACTTTCTGCATTTGGCATCAGCTGGGCATCGGAGCAGCAACTTGCTCCGGTTCCCACGAAAAAATTTATGGCACCGGCTGGAGCAATGGAGGGATTCGGTGCCAAACTAAGAAAAAGTGAATTTGGCAGCTCTTTTGGTCTACATAGTGGAGGGCCTTACAAGTGCTCTTTTCCTTCCCCTGAGAAGAGAGAGGGGCGACTTCGTTTTCGCGCTCGGCGACCGTCGATTCCAGCGCCGCTCTCTGGCGGCTCCTCTCCCCGGTTGACCCTCGTGGTCGCCGGCGGGAGGGGGGTCGTCGGACTCTGCGTTTGGACTTGTATAGCTCTAGTGGTTTGCTAGGTAGCTTAGGGTTTCGGTCGTTGTTCCTCTTGGCTCCGGCGATGAGGGCGGCGACGCTGAATAAGTTTGCGCTAGATCCATCCTCGACGCGGCGGCTTCTCCTTCGGTCGGCGACAAATCTGGAGGCAAGGTCTTCCAGGCGGGTTCGCTGTGGCGGCGATGGCGACCTTGTGGTGGAATTTTGTCCTGTTCCGCCGTCGCGACGGCGCGCACTCCGGTGCCTTTGCGGAACTAGGGAGGTTGTACAGGAGCTGGCCGACGGGCGTCGTCTTCGACGGCGACGTTGGCGTGTGCGGGCGTGTGCGGGCGGCGGTCGTCTTCGGCGACCTCGTCTGCTTTTGCTGGATGGCTGGTGGCCCTTCTCGGGTTCTGAGGATGATGGGTGGCGGATCTGCCTCCCTCCTTCGACGGCGTCAGGCAGTGGTGGTGGATCCGGAGCTTGGCGGCGGATTCGGGGCCGGCCCCGACCTATGTGCCACAGTGTCTCTTGCTTCGCTCTTCTGGGCGGACTTCTCTTCAGGCCTGCAAAGCTGATGTTCAGCGATGGATTCTCGTCAAGCTCGGGTGTGATGGTTCTTCGCCTCCCTTTCTCCGGGTGTTCGTCTCGGCGGCGCCGGAATCGCGCGGCTAGCGATGGCGTGGTGCGCAGGGAGCTCCAGGAACCTGGTTGTTTTTTCTGCTTTTCGGGGCTTCTCTGTGCTTATGTGTTGGGACACCTGTTCGTCCAGTGCCTTCTAGGTGTTGCGTACGTGTCTTGTACTGCTCTTTTCAGTTTCTGAATGGAACACGTAAGGCAATTCTCAAAAAAGAATGAGGGGAGCAGTATTAGATATAACTAGATGATTCTCCGCGCGTTGCTGCGGGATACTTTTGTTGCTAAATGTTTTAGCGTGGAGAAATAAACCTTGTAAAAGACTAAACAGTGACTTCCTGTACATCAAAACATTTCCGGTAAACATATCTTTCAAAGGATGTACATACTTGCTTGCATAGACAGGAAACAGTAGTGTTAATACAAAGAATTCGATACGAAAAAGCCTTTCAATGATAACACTTGCCTGTTAAATACATGAAAATAGTGCATCAAACTCAGCATAGCTATAGCTGAATGTAAAAGGAATAAAATTGGATGTTTGATCCATGTATGTGCTGCTATTTTTGTTGGAGGGACTGGGGTCATAAATACTGGATTAATTCATTTATTTAATGACAGTCAATGAAATTGCAACAGCAGGCGAACAGGGCCAAAACACCTTGAATTTCAGAAACATCGTCTGTCCCCGCTTGTAAGCTTATCATTGATAGAAAGGAGCAACCTAGATGGCTTCCTCCCTAGCTGCAGAGTCCGGTGACCAAAAAACACTACCATTGCCATGCTAGAAGATCAGAGATCGTTGAATACTCACCTCATATTCGCCAAGTGAGAGCAGATCCAGAAATAAGAAAGACAGGCTCTACCGGACGCTCACAGCGCTCAGGCAAATCCGCCGTCCGTTCGATTTTTTGATGCATTTTGAGTCGTCCGATCAAGCCGCCGGATGATCTGGGCCGCTGGATCAAACCGAAGCCCTGTAGCAATGAATAGTTACCTCCGGCGGTAAATATTCGCTGCCACCGCCTGTTAATACAGCACCCCGCCGGGGGCATTTTTGACATTTCGCCTGCCCCTCCGCCTCTCCTTGTACACCAGAACGCACGCACGCATGAGCAAAAAAAAAAAAAAAACCGAACGCACGCACGCAGCTCTCTCGCTCGCTCAACTCTTTTCCTCTCTTGTACTTCTCTTGCTCGATCCCCACTGTCACCGCCTCGGTCGCCGGCCGATTCCCGCCGCTCCAGTGAGCTCCGGCGCCGCCCAACACACGCACGACTGCTCCTCAACGAGCTCTACTAGCTTCACCGCGTCGATCTACTTTTTCTCGCCTCCTATCGTCGCCCCCATCGATTTCCTCCGCTAGGGTTTCAGTGGTGGAGGTGGACCTCGCCTCCGGCGGCCGCCTGCTCTCTCCCCTATTTCCCTATCTTCTCCACGGTCACGCCGCGTCGCCGGCCGAGCCCCGTTGCGGTCGCTGTGAGCCACTGCCCCGCCCCGTAACCCCACGCCCTAAGCCGCAGCCGAGATGCATCTGAGCGAGAAGGATGGGATCGAGGGCATGTGGTTCGCGTTGACTGGCGGGCAGGGCTTCGTCGGCGCCGCCCAATGTCTTGAGCTGATCCGCCACGGCGCCCTGGAGGTCTGCTCCCTCGACCTGCATGATTCCTCCTCCTGGTGCCAGCAGCTCCTCGACGTCGGCGCCCGCTTCTTCCAAGGTTCGTATTGGTTCGAGCCATATAAGCATGTGGATCGACCCGGCGGTGCTGAATCTGAAGCACTGCACCAGAGACAGAGTATTATGACCTGTACCATGAGTTCGACGTGAAGATGTTGCACCCGGTCAGGGACGACCAGCTGCAGGTGTTCTAGGCGAGGTTCAACGAGGTCTTCGGCAAATGCCAGGGCCTGGGCAATGCCTGCTTCCTACATGGCATCTCGACGCAGAATGGGAGGGGTATGATATTCTCTGACAGATACTTGCTGTTGGGTTGCCTGTAAATGAATCAATGAAGATGGCATCATGGCTCAGTTTTGTTTCGTGTATTTCAGCTTTGTGTAGCGATGAGGTTTTCTGAAGGATCCATCGGGGATAGGATGGTTTGGCTTCAATGTGGTAGGCTCCCTTTGTCAGATGTTTTAAGGTATGGTGGAAGTCTCCACGTTTCTGTACATATTTGATGTTCTGAATACTGAACATTGGTCGTATTATCATAAGAATGCATTTTTCTGCAGAGGCAAATATACCCATTTTTAGATGAAGAGACACCTAAGCATGCAGTTTGCAACTTTCTACAAGTTATGTGTTGAACGTGTTGTTTGATTAACTGGCATGTATCCTTTCTCACCTTAGTGGAAGCACATTATCCTGTTGACTTTTGAGAATGCTTATGATGCTTTGTTTAGAAGATGTTTTCTTCAGTAGTACTACATATTTTTATGATTTCCTGTAACTTGCAGATATGGTGCCAATTTGCTGCATGGTGTGCTAGAACTACACTCCAGGGGAATATTGTTCAGAATCTCTAGTCTTGTAATTTTCTCCTTGATGACAATGACCATGTCGTGCTGGGGGGTTTGGGATTCCATCCTTGCTGTTTGGACTTTCGCTGCCAAATCCAGATCTTATCCAATGACTTGGGACTCCAAATTACATGCCCTGGAACATTTGTGACCAAACATCAGAGGCCCAATTAGTTACGAGACAGACTCATTGGGGTTTCACCTGCAGCATTCTTGAGATGTTCAGTGGAGTTCAGCCTCCTCGTGAGATCCCAACCATGGTGAGATCCCCTCCCCCCTTCCCATCCCTCGCCCCTCCTCCTCCCTCTACTCAACTGTTTGCTTCCCAGGGAGAATTGCTATTACTAGGAGTAACTGGTCTCGTATCATGCACACATTTGAGAAAATGAATTGCAGTCCGAAAAGTACCTACTTGTTACAAAGAAAGAACTTGATATATAATAGATTCCTAAAATTTAATTGGTGATTACTAATACTGTATATGTTGTGGTGTAAACAAATTATGACATGGCCTATTTCGACTTGATTCAGAGGATCTCCTGGGAGTTGAGAAGCATGACTTTTGTGTATCTTTATATATGCCTGGGACGTTGTGGCTAGATTCAGTAGAGACGTGGTTACTACTAGACCCAAGACGTGTTAATTGAACACATGATCACAATCATACAAACCAAGAACCTTGAGATAGTACTTTATTTCTATGGTGTCTTTCTGATAGTTTATAGCAACATTTCGTATATCGTATATAATATGTATATGATAATTGATGTGCCATCTTGATTCTTGGATCAAAATGATTCACAAAATGACGGACATGGCAATCTCGGCGGGCTCGCTAAAGTCAGGGGAAGGAGGGAAACAATGGGAAGGGTGCATAACATGGATGTGGGGCAAGGGAGGCCGTGGTCGGAGCGGCATCGCGTGGGCATACTGATTAGTGTGCCTTTTCGGGCCCAATTCCATGTTCAAAGCCTTCTATACAGAATGCTCAGCTATACTAATCTCTCAATTATTTTGTCTGGTGCCTCCACTAATCTGTCATTACTTTACAATTGAAGTTTTCAGTGTGAAACAATAGTTGTATCTCCTGCCACTAAAGAGATCTAATAGGGAACTTGTAAATGATATTTGGAAATGAAGGCACCATTTTTTATACATTATTTTGTACCGCGTTTGGCCGGAGTTACTCTACAATAAGATGCCCTGAGTGCAAACTAAGTATGTAATTGTTGTATTCTTGATCGGCCAACATGGTTTCTCTTATGTGTTCTGATCTAGCTGTGGTGTGCTTTATAATATGGTAGCTTATAAAACATAACCAGTTTTTTCTCTGTTTGAATTTAGTTGCTCCGCTACTACTGAAGAGATCTATTTTTTTTACAGAGCCTTGTGATCTTCGTACTATAAAGACTGGACGCGATGGCCTTTGTGCTCACTATCAAAACTGTAACTTGATGAGAACATTCTGAGCTAATTGACGATATGTGCCTCCTCCTTTATGAATTATTACATGCTTCAGCAGGAAAAAAGTGTTTACCTACCATGAACGTAAATGGATTGCAGGATGTTAAAACTTCACACATATATGTTGTTGCTAACCGGATAATTGAACTTACCTAACTATAACATGATGGTCTCGGTCTATTTTTCAGAGTTCCAAACCTATATTAGTCATCATGAGAGTGAGATTTGTAGATTCCACCTTGAATCAGTTAACACTTTCCGTTTGCTGTACAAACTTTTTGTTCTTATGATGGTACCATGCTTACTAATTATAAGAGGTACAAATAAACTATTCCTTTGTTTGTCTAGAAATAGTTTTTTTTTTACTTTCTACGCATTGAAGAGATAGCAAATCCCTTGCTACATGTACTAGGGTGATGCCCAGGTTCAGCAAAGGGTCTTTTCATGCATAAAGAAGAGAGTATATATTCTAGCTATTATCAGGTTATAGGTGTGCACATAGTTATTGAGTACCATGGCATAATCATCCACGGTTTTGTGAAATTTGAAATCCCATGTCTTTATCATATTTGTTCATTTTGCGCTCGGCTTTCATAGAAGATAAAGGATTTTTTTGTTTTGTTCGTACGACCTGTTTCGGCTTCTGAGATCAGTTTCAGGCTCTTGATACTTTGAAGTTTATACTGCACTTCACATAAAAATACCTGAGCATCTATTTTTTTATTTAGCAAAGTGAACATATATACTCAAATAACAATGCTTTTTTCACAGGCATCTCACCGTTGACTTGATTGCTGATGGAAGGATTTCCATGCTGATTGTTGTTGGGAATCATTTGCCTCTACACCGATGACCCTCTCATGTTGTATTATACCATGAGCTACCATGACATCCTCCACCCACCGTTATTTGAACCTCAGTGCAAATTCTTCTATAAAAATGACTCGCATCAAGTCTTTCGCACTTTCCTCTCGACTTTCTAACTGTGGATCGTATTATGTGTTATTCCTTTCTTTGAGATGTATCAATGGCCATGGATTTCCTTATGCGTCACCGCCTTCATACCTTTCTATCCTGGAATTTATATGGTGTACTACTGAGCAATCTGGGATTGGTCCTGATTGGGTTGGCATGTGGCATGCAACAAAACTTAATTGTACAGGACCATTATTGTTATATAACTATCTATACCTCTTTTGGTTACGGTCCCATTAAAGCTGAGGCATTATAGATGTCTAATTTTTTTGGGGTCGGTTCATGTATGATGCTTTTGTGTAACCTATATCTTTCTATGTTCTATTTTATATGCAATACTCATGTTTCTTTGTTACCAGGTTGGATATGGCTGCACCCGGCAGGGGTGTGGCAAGCCGCATTTACTACTAGGTTCGATATGACCGCACCCACTAGGAGTGCGGCAAGCCTCAATTTCCATTTGTGGTGGCTGCCAATTATTTCCACTTAAGGTTAGTAATCTTCCCCCGTCTCAGACTAAATGCACACACCCTTGCATTTTAGGATCTAACATGTTTGGTCAAAGGCATCATTTATGTACTTGCCTCATTAAAAAGGCCATATATGTTGATTTATTTTTCCTCTCTTACATATTCAGTTATTTTGAAATAGCTATGGTAGCTTTTTTGACTGCCTGTATTTTGTTCTTTCAGGTAGGTCATTAATCTAAATTGGTTATTTGACTGCATTTGTGGTGGCTGCCAATTATTTCCACTTAAGGTTAGTAATCTTCCCCCATCTTAATCAAGATTTGTGTTGTTTTCCTAGATCTCCTCTAGACATCTATATGTTTTATTGAGGTGTGAATACCGAGCATGCAGTTTCATAAATACTCCCTCCGTTACTAAATATAAATCTTTTTAGAGATTTACTATGGACTATATACGAAGCAAAATGATTGAATCTACACTCTAAAATTTGTCTATATACATCTTTATGTAGTTTGTAGTGGAATCTCTAAAAAAAACATATATTTAGGAACGGAGGGAGTATTGAGCATTTGGCATGATCCATGTTGATGATGTTTAGTACTCCCTCCGAGTGTGTGTGTGCGCGCGCGCGCGCGCGTGTATGTGTGACAAGTTCTGCTCTAAATATATAGGAGAGACACAAATGCACATGTGTATTCGTGTCCAATTGTTGCGACAAGTGCAATTATATTTTGATCCAAATTTTTGAACAAGCATAGGTACGAATACTAATGCCAATGCGGTTTTGCTCTTCCTAGGATGGACCGGATGGCCCGAGGTGAGCAGCCTTTGATACGCCGTGCAAGGCGCCTAGGTGCTGCCTTCCAGATAAATCCGGCTGCCATCGACCGGCACGAGCTTGCTTCGGCCTCCTCCTTTCCATCACTAACGGCCTCCTCCGACGATCTTGCAGCTACTGCATCATCGCCAACCTACAACGTCAAGATGAGCCTCCTGCCTTTATATGTTGCCGTGATTAAGAAGGTTGGAGTAGCTTTGTTAATGGATGGAATCCCCTGCCTGTTCCGTTCACCACCCCCAATGACAAGTGTTTAGCCCCAACGTCCGTCTGATTGAATCCCTTGCTACAGCCGCTAGGTCCCAGCCTCATTTGATTAGTTAATTTTATATATAATAGTGTGGTAAGACAGTGAGTTGTATGCAGATCTATAACAGTATATCATACTTTTGATTGTAGTATAGGTAATCTGGCCTTTTTGGTGGATATATCTAGCTCTGATTGGTTCTGTGGTTTCTCTGATTATTCTAAATTAACCGAATTAATGTGACCTTACTTAAAATTTGGTCGAGAGTAAACATTCACAGACCTAATTAAGATAGATTAAACTGCTCTTATATTATATGTTTGTTAGTTCCTTTATACTCCAAAATAAAAAAAATCTGACTAAGAAAACTGTGTCAATGATTAATAATGCAGTGTATAATAATTTTGGGGCGCTTTTTCTTTCATTTGTTGCTCAGTTAGATTGTTGTGCTTACCTGCTCTTCTGACTAACCATAGGATCATGTCATGTCTACTTACATCTTGTGCTTTTCTTTTGACCTGCCTTGGCTGACCAGAGCCCAGAAACAACATTTTATGCTATGTACTTTTGATCTCTCTATAAATGCTTGATGCTTTGCTTCTTTGAAATAAAAATTCTATGTCACGCTAGCATGTATGTGTTGTTTCTTAGGATTCTTGGGAGCATTTAGGGTTAAACTAGATTCTCATAGGAACTGATAAACTGTTTTCATGTAGAAGTTTCCTTTCACTTATTAAAGAGAGAATTCATTGCTACTACTATGGCTCGGTCGACTGCTGGTTCCGTCAACGTGATATACAATCTCTCTCTCTCTCTCTCATGTAATGCACCATCTAAACTACCATGTGTAGTGCTATCATTCTGGTTTGATAAATGATCTAGCTCTTAGCAAGCCATTTATGTGCATATGCTTCCTCTGTCCTGTGGGCACTCGTTTGGTTCCCCATGCTTACTCCTACCATGTCGGCTAGAAATCGAAGGGGTAAACTAATTAACAGCCTTCGCCTATTGTTAAAGTTCAAGATACTAGGGTTGATGCTTGAGTATAGAAATCATTGTATTCTATATATCTCACAGTTTGTTTGTATCAGGTTCGTGTGAGGCAGTCCCTATGAAGTACATCGACAAGGCAGATGAATTACACCACTTATTAGTATGCTTAGTGATTATGGCTCCGTAGTTGGCTCTCCTTATGTGTTCTCACTTTTGCTATCGAACTTCATGTCGAATGGCTGTCTTTTGTGGTTGTATGAACGCACCAAGCTTGATCCTGCCTTATAATCTGATATTGATTTTGAGATCCATTGTGTTTTACTTCTATCACAATTGAATGTTTCTTTACTTTATTATCATCGTGTATAAGTGCATATGCTATACTTGGGTTCCTACTGGCATAGTGTTACATGCTTCGGCAAAACGTTGGGACCGGCACCCTCGCGCCAAGGCGCGATCCAGATCTAGTCTATATACAACCCGGCAAAGATGGGGGCTGGATCCAGTATTCCTCCAAGCTGTCAGAATGAAGGTATCAGTTTTCCAGCTTCCTGATGTTGTTTGTTTGGCCCATGGAGCGGAATAAACTGACCTGAAACACATTGAGTAAGAAGCAATCTCACTAATACTTATGTGAATTAAGGGTTTGTTTCAAATTACCAAGGAACAATAATTCACAGTCCAGAATATATATCAAATCAAATTAATTAAAGGGAGGTGATATTCTTGGTTTCGTCCCGCTTTGTTTGGTCCTGCTTCAATTAATTTCACGTACACTATTTGGTTTCGTTACTCGCCAACCGTTTTGACCCAGCGGAGAAAGCCCACATGGCGGCGCACTGAGGCCCAGGTCCGAGGAGCTGGCAAAAAATAAAATTGCCGATGGGAGGGTTCGATCTCATAACCTGCGAACCGGCCACACACAGTTTGTTCAACTGACCCAACTAGAGACACTCTCCGCCGGCCGAGTTCGTGATATGGGCGAGGGTGGAGGCAAAATCGGGCGAGCCACGGCGGGCGCTTCGCTGGGAATGCATCCTGGGCGTGCTGCCGCCGAGCGTGTGAGGGTGGCTGCGGTTACTGCGGCGGAATTGCCGTTACGCCGCGCTAACCCCCTGCCTCGCCGCGGCGTGTCTGAGCCACCGTGGTTTGGTGACCGCGGCGAGGTTCCACCGGATGCTCGTTCGAGGTCGCGAAAGGGGATTTGTGTCCCCAGGGATCAAGTGGGTGCTGCGTTTTACCAGTCATTCGAACAAGAGATTGTTGGACAGAGCTTATGCTCTGAGAGCCAGGACTTCTCGCCGGCGGCGAGGCCCGCTCTGCCGGGGTCGGGGGATTTTTCCCCTGTGGTGCGAGTGGGGTCGCCCGTGCTGACTGGCGGGGGCCCTGCTGCCACGTCTCTTCCGCCAATCAAGTGCATGAGGGTGAAGGCGCCTTTGGTGAATACGCCTCCTGCCCACGATGACGCGGATGAGGTTATATCTAGGGTTTTTGGACAGCTTTGGTCCATTCCCTCTCCTCACCGCCGCCAACCTCGTCCTCGCCCCCCCAAGTCAAATCGCATCCACCTTGGGATGGCTCCGGAAGGATCTGGTTCGATCCGGATGTTTCTCCCCATCTGATATGTTCCCAGTCAAGAATCTCTAGCCCTTTGATCCCCCTCCGATAAAGCTCAAGATCATCAGGGAGGGAATCGGGGGCGGATCCAAATCCTTTGCTCAGGTGGTATCCATGGCGGACAAGAACGCGCCGACTGGGGCGTAGAAACAGCGCGCGCCGGCCCCGCAGAAGAACCCGATTCGTCGCCAAGGTTCGGGTGGGGCGCGGCCCAATCCTGCTGCCGTCCCCCCCAAAGGTGCCGCCCCTCTCCAAGCTCAGCAAGTCGTGGTAGCACCTCCGCCACCGGCTCCACCTGCCCCGTCTGTGCAGGTTCTCGACGAGCGCTACAAAGATATGGTATGTTTTACTTGTGGAGGGCCTGGTCATTATGTTGGAAACTGCATCCAGAAGAAAATTTGCTTCATCTGTGGGTTAGAGGGTCACAACGTCAACAACTGCGCGGCTTGGGCGCAACCTCATCCAGTTGCCACTTTCTTTGGAAGCTCAGCCCTGGGATTAGGGTTCTATCACATTGATGCTCCTGTGGGTCGTGAAGCAAATTGGCTTAACTTCAGGAACTGTGGAGAGGTTTGGATCATGAAAGGAGAGATTAGCAAGTCGGATTTGATTAAGAACCTGTCAGGGATTTTCTGCAAAAACAAACAGTGGACATGGCAAGTCAGGCCTCTGACAGACAAGAAGTTCTTGGTCAGATTTCCACCATGGAAAAATGTAGAAGAGTTGATTGAATTTCCTGCTTTTGATTTGCCTATCGATGGAGTGTCCGTGACAGTTGAGAAGTGGACCGGTGCGATTGATCCGTTCAGCGAATTAACTGAAGCCTGGGTTGTTATTGAGGGTCTCTCGTCCAAGTGGTGTACATGGAAAGTGCTTTCACAGATTCCTTCTTGCTTTGGAATCCTTGTGGATGTTGACTGGAATGGTCTAATGAAGAGTTTTTATGAGAAAGTGAGGATCAAGATTGCTTGCAGGGACCCAGCGAAAATCCCCTTTGAACGGATCATGGAAATGAGGAAAAAGCTGTATATCTTGTCATTTACAGTGGAAGGCTTTGAACAGATAGGTGCTGATGATCCTAATGATGACAATAGCCCTACTGACATATCTGTGGATGATGATAATAAGGGGTTTGAAGATGAGGAGATTGACAAGGATATCCTGGATGATGGAGAAGAACCCATAGATGATTTGGACCTGGCCAACAGGGCCACCAGCTCGAAGAAATCTCCAGCTGAAAAACAAACGAACAGGGAGGATGGTGTTACATTCCATCCTGCTGCTCTGATTGAGGCCTGTTACTTTCCTGTGAGAGTGGACAAAGAGACTGAAGGGAAATAAAAAATACAGGATGTATGCTCTTCAATGCCCTTCTCTGAAGCTGTCAAGATCCTGAGTACACCTAGCAATGAGTTTTGCGGCGTCACTACTCTCACTGCTGCATCTGGTGGGCCTACTAGTACCTCTTCCCCAATGTCCATTCAAAAAACATACTGCTCTGATCTGTTAAAAGAATTGGATGATTCTGAATCTGATAGTGAGACTGCTGATTCAGAAGTGGAGTTGGGTACTTTTGAAGCCCCTGTAGTCAGTGGTCTGAAGATGATGTGTTTAGTGGAAAACATGGCTCTTCTCAATGAGCAACCTGCTGTCAAGAACAAGTGGGGGCCAGTCATTGCTCCAAGACCAAGTACCAGGGCCCATAACAGGCAAAACATCATGGAAAAAGCTGCTGCTTACAAAATGAAGAAAAACCTGGAAGTCCCCACCACATTCAAAAGTAAGTCCTTTACTACTGAGTCATCATCTATTTTAGAGGCTTATGCTTCTGCAGTTAACATTGAAATTGGTGATAATGATAAGGAGAAAAAGCAGATCATTAATGATATCATTAGAGATGAAACTGAAAAATGCCTATTATTTGCTTCCCAAAATCCTGAGATATCTTTACCTGACAATTTAGATACTGAAGTTTATGAGGATAATGGAGTTTGTACTCCAGATAAGGGCATTCCTGACACCACCACACCAGGGGCACTGCTGGTGCTGTGGGTGATTCTGGGAATGCAGTGAGAGGTGGACTTTTTAGTCTGACACACCCCTTTAAAATCCCATGATTGGAATTTTCTGGAATATTAGAGGTTTAGGTCAAAAAGGAAAACTACAGTGCCTGTCTGATTTGGTAAATAAGTATAAGCCTGATTTTTTAGGATTTCAAGAAATTAAAAGAGAAACATTATCTGATTCCTTTCTTAACACATTAGCTGGGTCTACGGCCTATGAGTGGCATACACTCCCTGCAGTGGGCTCTGCTGGTGGTATCCTTGTGGGTACTAAAACTAATTTTTTTTAGGTCCTTGATGTAAGTCTTAAGAAGTATTGCATTATTATCTCCTTGAAAAACAAGACTGATGGTTTTTGCTGGCACTTGATTGTAGTATATGGGACAGCTTATGCTGTAGATAAAGTAGACTTTTTTGCTGAATTACATGAGAGTATGGAAGGCTTGTGTTATCCTGTCTTGTTTGGGGGAGATTTTAACCTGATTAGGGAGGCTAAGGAAAAAACTTCTGGCAACATTAATAACTCTTGGGCCTTTTTGTTTAACGATTGGATTAACAAATGGGGCTTAATGGAGTACAAGCTGTCAAACAGGGTCTTTACCTGGAGTAATAACCAGGATAACCCCATTTTTGCCACCATTGACAGAGTTTTCTCTGCTACTAGCTGGGACAGTCACTTCCCTCTCACAACTTTATGTGCCCTACCTAGGGTGGGGAGTGATCATGCTCCCATTTTGCTTGACTCTGGGGTGGGTGTAAATAGCCCAGCCAGACCTTTTAAATTTGAAAAGTGGTGGCTCGAACAACCTGACTTTCAGGCCTTAGTTGAAAAAATTTGGGCCACACCTTCCCCCTTTACCACTGCTATTGATACCTGGCAATTTAAAACTAAATTGTTTAGGAAACTTGTGAAAGGATGGAG
The DNA here is from genome assembly GCA_011799875.1 of Thinopyrum elongatum. NCBI lineage: Eukaryota > Viridiplantae > Streptophyta > Magnoliopsida > Poales > Poaceae > Thinopyrum > Thinopyrum elongatum. The sequence goes on from CM022297.1 coordinate 478,298,087, forward strand.
CATCAACATTGAAGCTGCCATGAAGAAAAGAAAGAAAGAATTACTTCAGGAATTTGATATCCTAGATATCTTCTCTGAACAGAATAGAACTAATGCTAAGGATATCCTCAGGATGAAACAAATCAGGGATGAGCTCCATGAGATTTGAAAAAAAGAAGAAACTGCCATGTGGCAGAGATCTAGAGACAGGAAAATCAAAGAGGGGGATAGGAATACAGCATATTTCCATGCTGTTGCTAACCAACGTAGAAGGAAAAATCAGCTGTCTATCTTGGAGAGCCCAGATGGACCTATTTATTCCACTAAAGACATGCTAGAGGTTGCAACTAATTTTTATAAAAACCTATTTGGGTATGAGCCTAAACCTAACATTCACTTAGATGACCAATTTTGGTCTGAAGAGGAGCGGGTGACAGAAGCTGAGAATACCATGCTAGAAAAGCCATTTTCAGAGGAGGAAATTAAAGAAGCCATTATGGGCTCTTATGCTAATGGAGCCCCTGGGCCCGATGGTCTCTCCTTTTTGTTTTACCAACATTTTTGGGAGATTATTAAGGAAGATTTCATGGCGCTTGTGAGGGACTTTGAGAGTGGGTCTTTGGATATCCAGAGATTAAACTATTCTATAGTCACTCTTATTCCTAAGGAGCCGGATGCCAAGAATATGAAAAAATTTAGGCCCATTTGTTTGAGCAATTGTTCTGTGATTTTTTTTAGCAAAGCTATGACAAATAGGGTTTCCCCTGTGGGTCATAGGCTACTGTCCCCATGTCAATCCGCTTTTGTGAGAGGCAGATTTATACTAGATAGTGTGGTTACTGCCCACGAGGCTATCCATGAAGTTCACAAATCTGGAGAGGTTGGGATTGTTCTCAAGTTAGACTATGAGAAAGCTTACGATCGTGTGAACTGGGATTTCCTAGTGGAGATGTTAACATCTAGGGGCTTTGGGGCTAAGTGGATTAGGTGGAACCTGTCCATTCTGCAACAAAGTTCCTTTTGTGTTAAGATCAATGATGTTTTAGGTCCTTATTTTGTGGGGGGAAAAGGGCTGAAACAAGGAGACCCTAGCTCCCCCATGCTTTTCAATCTTGTGGCAGATGTGTTTTCTCGTATGCTGGTGAAAGCTATCAACAACAACATTATTTCTGGAATTGTTCAGCATATCATCCCACATGGGCTTATCTGCTTACAATATGCCGATGACACAATATTATTTCTAGACCCTAAGCCTGAGTATGTTAAAAACTTAAAATGGTTACTTGCATGTTTTGAAAACCTTTCTCGTTTGAAGATCAATTATGACAAGTGCGAAGTGGTGCCAGTAAATATGAATGAAAGGGATGCTAAGTTGTTATCTCAAATATTTTGCTGCAAATTGGGGGATTTCCCTCTTAAATATCTGGGGGTTCCACTTCACTATCTCAAGCTGAGAAGGGAAGATATCCAATATATTATAGACAAAATCATTAAGAGGATTTGTGGTTGGAAAGGGAGATTACTTAGCTATGAGGCAAAGTTAGTCTTGCTCAAAGCTTGCATTACTAGTATTCCTATGTACCTGATGTCTGTGATTAAGTTCCCTAAGTGGGCAATTAAAGCCATTACCTCTCACATGGCACATTTCTTCTGGGGGGACTCGGGAGACGAGCATAAATACCATCTTGCTAACTGGGGGCTGATATCTCAGAAAAAAGAATTTGGTGGCTTGGGGGTACCCAATTTAAGAGAGTTTAACATGGCTTTGTTAGCTTCTTGGGCTAAAAGATATTTCATGAATCATGATAAAGACCGGGTGAGATTGATAGATCATAAATATAGAACTGATAAACCTAATTTGTTGTGGGCTAAACAGGGTGTGGGATCGCCTTTTTGGAAAGGTGTTACCTGGGCTTTTGAAGGCGTAAGGCCTTTTTTTAGATGGAATTTGGGTAACGGTGATAAGATCAGCTTCTGGAATGACATCTGGGTGGGGGATTCTTCCCTCAAAACTCAATTTTGGGAGGTGTATGATATTTGTCAACAACAACATTGTGTAGTGTCTGAGGTGTGGGATGGTACCATACTGAAGCTCACTTTTAGTAGATGTGTAGATGCTGAATTTATGAAAAAATGGCACGACCTGATCCAGATCATCTCTACCAAAAACCTGACCAATGAGGAGGACTAACCTGTTTGGCTGTTGGAGCCGTCAGGGATTTATTCGGTCAGATCCTTTTACAACATGATTAACTGGGGAGGGGTCTCTACCCCGCTTTGGAAAAATTTCTGGAAAATTGTTGTGCCTAACAGATATTTGGTCTTTCTATGGTTGGCTTTTAATAATAAAATTCTTACCAGAGACAACCTTAACAAGAGGAGGGTGGTAGAGAACCTAAACTGCTTATACTGTAATGAGAATGAATCAGTTCATCACCTGTTCTTTGAGTGTGTGGTAGCCAAACAGATTTGGAGTGATGTTGCTGAAGCCTTTGGGTTCAATATACCTAAGAATATGACTGAGTTATCTTCCTTCTGGAATATGAACAACAAGAAAACTGTTATTAACATTGCTTGTGCTGCTGCCATTTGTGGCATTTGGACTATGCGTAATGATATCTGTTTTCAGGGCGTACCATGGACAAGCACTCGTGCGATCTTGGAGAGGATCAGCTCTTCTCTACATCAATGGAAGATTCTCTGCGAGGGCGATCAATCAGTGCTGCTACGACGCTGCCTCCAGCTCCTGGACCGTCGAAGAGGCGAGCTACTCAGGATTGCCTGGGTTGGGGTCTGAAAGCGTGCGCAAAGAAGACCCGGGGCGGAAACGTGCTAAAGGCTCATTCGGGATGATCTCGAGAGGAAGCTGGTGGTCGTTCTATTCTCTGAGAAACATTCTGTATTGCTCGATTGGTGGTTATGCTGTTTGCCCTGCGTGGCACTAGACTCTCTCTCAGCAGTGTTCTTGATACGGTTCGGTTTAGCGCTTTGGGATGTAGCTTTGCGTTTTTATTCTCTGGTTTGCCAATTCTGGTAGACCCGATTACTTGTAACAGTCATTGTGACTTGCTTTGCCCCGTTTTTTTATAAAAATGGGGTGGGGGGAAACCCCTTTTGATCAAAAAAAATATGAGAGGATTTTTTTCTTCCGTTGCAACGCACGGGCCTTTTTGCTAGTATATATCAAATTAATAAAATCCCAAACACTTTGTACATGGAGTTCTCAATAGCAGTATGATAATCTCTTCTTCTTTGGTTAACTTGGTTAATCTAGTCATATATGCAACATGGCTATAGAAGGGGTATGCAGAAACAGATCATGTAGTACATAGTAAGATGAGAATGTAATAATTCGCAGCCAGTAAGGCAACCCAACCTCACGCTCACCTGAATCCAAAAAGTACACAAATGCACACCCTTCAGTGCATGTTGGAAGCAAAAAAGCAATCAGATTCGCCTTGACTCACTGGACCGGAAAACCAACAGCGCAGGCATACATACATACACAAAACAGGGGAATAATCTGTACACACAACACACATGTCAACACCGGAACAGATCGAATCGGGCATAACCTAGGCATGGTCGGGCGGAGGCGACTTACGTACGTGTAGAGCGCATCATGTAATCCTCGAACATGTACTGCGGCTCTTGGTTGCCCTCGAGGATGTTGATGCCCTTCTGCATGTACGTCCACCCATCCTCCAGATTGATCGTCTTCTGATCCTACCCTTGCCCCGCAAGCCTCGCCGCTGGTTCTATCCCCGATGGCGGCCCCAAACCGTAGAGGAGGTTGGGTTCTAGTGCGTCGACCACCGCGTGGGGATTGTGTCGCTTAGGCAAAGATGGGGAGATGGGAGACGGGAGGCCATCTTATGAGGAGCGATTCCAGGGAAGATGCTTCGATGGGAGAAAGGTTCTTTTCAGCTCCCGCAGGTCTAGGAAGGAGAAGCGAACGGAAGGGATCTCGTGTGTAGCGAACGGAAGAGATCAAGTCTTGGCTCTAGATCAATTAAATAAAAAAGTATTAGCTGTAGATGAGGTGAGGTGGCATGTGGCATGTGGGCATGTGTGATGATGTGGATAGGTTGCATGTCAAGAGAAATAAGATAGCGGAGATCAACTATTTAGGTATTATAGAGATGTGTATCAGCAAAGTAGAAAGAGCAGACACGCGGCAACCACTAGTTCAGCAGAGGCGAGCCTTGAAAGACTCATTTCTTTCTCAAATCATAATGAGTAGTAGAAGTGATGCCAATCATAAAGGTGTTATGATGCAACTTGTATTACTAGAAGGCCAAAGCCAACATATATACAGGATGCCAAAAGGTTAGAATACAAAGGGCCAAAAAACTCAACAAACTAACCCACCCCCCCCCCCCCCCCCCCCTCCCCAAATTCATGGTGGATCCACAACACCGAGTTTAGAGTGGTGAAATCTATGTTGCGCTCTAGTCTGAGCCTTCGTGAAGAAGTTCGCTAGCTGTAACTTCGAAGGCACATACTGAAGAGCAATAACATCATCCTCCACAGTAGCACGCACATAAGAAGCATCAACACCAATATGCTTGGTAAGCTCATGCTTCACGGGATCCCGCGCAATACTGATAGCACATGTACTATCAGACAAGATGGTGGTAGGTGTAGTAACGGAAACACCAAAATCCTCCGGTAACCATTGTAACCAAGTAACCTCTGCCGTCAGAAGAGCCATAACTCTCAACTCGGCCTCTACAGTCGAACGGGAAACTGCAGTATGTTTCTTCGTCTTCCAGACATTGAGAGAACCACCAAGAAAAACACAGTAAGCAGAAAATGAACGGTGATCCGAAGGATCACTAGATCACGTAACATCTGAATAGGCCTGGAGCTGTAATGAGCTAGAACGGGGAAAAGGAGACGATGAGAGATCGTGCCACGAAGATATCGTAGAACACGAAGAAGGTGACTATAGTGAACTAAAGTGGGAGCGGAAACAAACTGACTCAGAATATGGACAGGAATAATATGATGGTACCGTCGGTTATTAGTGTAATGGCCGACGAAGCATAGCCGACGGGAGATGGCCGACGGTGTAGCGTCAGTTACAAGATTATCCGACAGTGAGCTTAAATATCCGACGGTAAATGGACCCTCGGCTAAAACGGGAAATCTAGTAGTGGTTGTTTATAAACTGCCGTGATGGAGCGTGTCGTAGAGGTGGCTTCAGTGACCGCATTGTGGTTGAAGCCTCAGTCTGGTAGGCCACAGGGAAGGAGAAGGCAAGGTAGATGACGGCAGCGACAACGGTTATTCTCCTCGCGTAGGTGAACACACCGAGGGAGAAGGAATCTCATTATTTTTTAGGGATTTTTTGGTATTTCTTTTGGATTACTGTTCACGTGAATGCATAGTGCCGATGTATTCTTTAATTATTTCAGTTTATTCGGGTGTATTGTTCTGGGTTACAACTCAGGTACTGTTTCAGTTTACGATTCGGGTGGGTTAATATTTTCGGTTTATTGAAGTATTGTTCTGTTTCACTGGTTTTACTGTTCCGGATCGAGGGAGCAGGAGACACGCTTCTTTTCTCTTTTTTTATATCTTCTGGATTACTCTTCACGTGAATGCATATTGCTGATTTACTGTTTTTGTTGTTCCAGTTTATTCGGGCATATTGTTCTGCGTTACAATTCAGGCCCTGTTTCGGTTTATGGTTCGGGTGGGTAATATTTCGATTTATTCAGATGTTGTTACGTTGCACTGGTTTTACTGTTCCGGATTATTCGATTCACTGTTTTGCTTTGTTGAGCTATTGTTTCAGTTAGCAGTTCTGCGTTTATCCGGATACTGTTCTGATTTTTGTTCGGGTGATTGTTGATGCATTGTTCACTAATGTCGTGGTGTAAAAATGGACAGTAATCGGTCAAGAATTTATTTTTCCCATGGATTACTGTTTATGCAAATATATTGTTCCCAATTACTGTTTTGTGCCTGGGAAGCACCATCATCAGGAAGGATCGGGAGACGATCAAGGCGTTCTGCATCGGTACGCCGATGAAGAGAAATTATGTGTAGAAAAATCCTAAATCTTAACGTTGTATATAAGAACGTGAGGGTGAATGAGGGTGAGAGAAATGATGTGTAATGCACGTGCCCTTTCTCAAAAAAAAAAATCCCAGTTTTGTTTCTGAACAACGTGTGTATTTTTCTCGGGGCACTGTTCATGCAAGACACTGTTCACTGCCAGCATTCTTCGCAGTTCATATTTACTGCTGGCCCCTTAAATGAATAGTAGAAGTGAGAAAAACGAATAAAAAAAGAGAAAACGGGAAAGCTTCCCGCTTTATTAGTGTCACTTATATGTAATCTGGTTAGGGCAACTCTAACCAATCCCTTGTAAGTTAGCGGAGTAAAACTCTTAGTGGAGTATATATACTTCACTAAAATTTGACCGCACCTAGCCGATCCCCTAAAGTTAGCAGAGTAAAACTAAATTTGCATAAATTTGATCAAATTTGAACCAAATGATGATGCATTTAAACATAAGTCTAACACATAAAGTTCTTGCAACCGAACACTAAACATAAATTTAAACTAAAACTAAAACTAAACTACTTGCGGCTGAAGTGGAGGTCGAGCTAATCCTTCTGGGAGAGGCCACCGTCGACGAGAGCCAGGTCCGGGCCGGTGTCGTCGTCGTCATCAGGGAAGACGCTCCGCCACTCCTCAATGTCGATCTCGTCGTCGCCGCCCACCTCGCTGCCCGATTTGCCGCCCTCCTCGCTGTCGTCGTCGCCGCCCTCATCATCGGAGATGGCGATAACTTCGTCATTTTGACGGCGAAGATCGCCCGCTCCACCTCCACTACCTCCGGGTACTGCCGGCGGAGCTCGTCCATGTAGGCCTCGTCGGCGGCCTCGACCTCGAGGCGCTCCCTCGCCTCTCGGTCCTCCCGCGCCATCCGAGCAGTCACCACCCCCGGCTCCGGCGGGATGAGGTCGAACGGATGCTCGCTGATGGGAAAGTTTAGCCTCGCGTCTCTGCCGTGGAACCGGACCTGCCACCGGTCGTATTCCATGGCCGCGAGCTCGGCGGTTTGGAAGGAGCCGATCCACTTCCGCGTGTGGGTCTCGCGGTCGGTGATTTCGGCCACCCAAGTCCCCCACGACCGATGTCGGACTCCTAGGTAGGTCCTCGGCCGCGGCCGCGGCGGAGGGAGGTCGGGGAAGTCCGCAAAACGTGTTGGGGGTGGGGGATCGGCCGAGCGGCGGTGGCTCGAGGAAGCGCCCGCGGGCGTGGCGGCGTGGATCTGTGCTGCGGATCGGCGGAGGGGACCAGCGGCCACCACGTCCGGCCATCGGGAGGAGGAAGGGCGGCAGATCGGGGTGGGGGTCGCGCCGGCGGCGGGTCGAGGGGGAGAAGAGGAGGCGGGGGAGAGGAAGAGAGAGTGGAGATCTTTTACTCGGCCGCCGAGCGCCGGAGTAAATATAAGGAGAAGATAAGGGATGGAGTAAAAAAATTACTCAACTAACAGTTATAAGGGATCGGCTAGGTGCAGTTTAGAGGAGAAAAAACCCAAATATACTCCCTTACGGTGGGATAAGGGATCAGTTAGAGTTGCCCTTAGGCCAGTTTCTGAAGTTGTAATGAACTCTGTTGCTGGGGATTTAACCAGCAAGTCTCTGTAATGAAATAACATTTTTTTTGAGAGATTGTAATGGAGTAACAACTGTTCCTTTAAAAAACAAAGCTGTCATCCACGGGTTGGGCTGCCGAGGCCGAAATGTTGCAGGCTGGACTGCGAGTCAACAAATGTGTTGAGAGCACCTGGCACAGCCACAAATTCTACGGCCTACCTTCGTGGCTGATCCTAATCCATGTCATTTGATCCTTACTAGTGGTTGGGGCGCCACCCGGTGGCATCGCCTGAGAGGGAGCTGGGCGGTGTCAGGTGAGAGCCGTCCTAACCACCTCCTGGATGCTCGCCGGCGATTTCAACCTAATCACGGACCCGTCCGACAAAAGCAATGACAGGATCAACCGCCAAATGATGGGGCGGTTCAGGAGATGCATCACCAACCTAGACATGAAAGAGATATACCTAAATGGAAGAAGGTACACGTGGTCAAATGAACGGATGACACCAACATTAGAGAAACTGGACAGAGTGCTAGTCCGTGGAGTGGGAGGCAATACACCCGTCGTCCTTCCTCTCAGCTCTAAGCACTAACACTTCTAACCATTGCCCTCTCCACCTGGTACTTGAGGCAAACTTGAGGCGGAGCAAGCGGTTCCATTTTGAGGCATTCTGGACGAAGATTTGAGTGCTTCCAGGAGGAGGTTAGGACGGCTTGGGATAGTCAGCCCTTTGTTCCGAACCCATTCAAAAGATTAGCGGCCAAGTTAAAAGCAACAGCAAAGCGGTTAGCCAGCTAGAGTGACAAGTAGGTGGGGAGTGTTAAACAGCAGATTCGCATTGCGGATGAAGTCATCCTACGCCTGGATGTAGCCATGGAGAACCGAAACTTGACACAAGAAGAGATGGAGCTAAGAAGATTGCTCAAGCGGAAATTGTTGGGCCTCGCCTCGCTCGAGCGCACGATTGCCAGGCAGCGGTCACGAATCCTACGGTTGAAAGAGGGTGATGCGTGCACGCAATGCTTTCATGCCCATGCAAGTCACAGGCGATGGAAAAATTACATTGCAAATCTTAAAGTGGAAGGCGTAATCACTACGGATCATGATGTCATGGCAGACGCCGTGGACTCTTTCTTTTCCAAGCTGCTAGGAGAATCATCGGATAGGGAATTTACGCTCGACTTGGAGGAGGAGTAAATAGCATAAAACTACTAGTTTACAGGTTAGGGTTCCAAAAAATTACTACTTTTTAAATTTTCTCAGAAAACTACCAAACGAGCGGGCGGCTGTTTCAAAAAACCCAAACCCGCAGTGACTAGCGATTTAACCATTTTCCTGACATGCTGGGCCCACCGGTCAGGCCACCTGGCCACGCGCGCTCACGGCGCAGCAGTTGACGGCCTTAGCCCGGCCGGTCCGGTTGGAACCAAAGTAGGCGGTCGGGCCGCACTCTCTCTCAGTCTCCCCCTCCTCTCCACCTCCTCTCCCCCGCAGTGACCTAGGTGGGCGATGGCGGCGGCGCAGCCAAATGCCGTCGGCGGCGAGCTATTGAGCCAAGGCGTCACCGGCCAGGAGGGCGGTGGACATTCAGAGGTGGACAAATGGCTAGGCAGCTCGAGCTTAGATCCGGCAGTCCGCGCGGCTAGGGCAGTGGCGAAGTGCATCCACGCGGATCCAGATGGCGGCCACAGTTGGGCGTCGTCCTTTGGTGGAGTGAGGTAAGAAATTTCTGGGCCCTTCATACGTTTAGTTGAAATTTCAAATTTCTGGGTCCTTTAGTTCAAATTAGAACTAGGGTTAGTACTTGTTTGTTCTTGGCATGGTACTGTATTTTATTGGTTATGTCAATGTAGAAGAAAGTGCATTTGGTTAGTTCATTTGGTCAGTGCATTCACTGTAATTAGAAGAAAGTTCAGTAATGTTCAGTGCATTTGGTCATTGTTTTAAGTTTCAGTGACTTAAAAAATAATTGTTTGTCAATTTAATCCTACAGCTTAGATGATGAGGTTTGGGACATGAGGCTACATTTTCAAGGAACAGATAATATGGAGAGAAAGTATTCAGTTTCTTCAGATATCAGTTATCTGACCATATTAGCATTGGTTGAGTTGGAGGGCTATGGAATGGATGCTTTTCTGACTTATGTAAAGGAAGAGGGAAAGGGGCTGGAGGGGGTGGAGGCCCTGGATAGTGAGGAGGCATTAGAGGAAATGCTTGACTTATTTGTTGATAAGAAGGTACTGAACATCACTGTCAGAAAAGCTACTGATCCAAGCCCAGCAGATGTTAATATGGATCACATCATGCTTGAGGAACAGATCCCCATTGATCATGTTGGTGAACCTGTTGTTTATAGAGTTTCACAAGGTGTTCTGTACCCTGCCTCTAATGCTAGTTTGCCAACTGTAACCCCTGATGAGCCCTACCTGAACACACAGCAAAGCAGCAATTTGAACAAGGGGAAAACAGTTGTGGAAGAAGAAGATGTAGAAGAAGAAGCAGATGAAGAAGAAGAAGCAGATGAAGATGAAGATGTACCAGAAGAGGAAGATGAAGTTGAAGATGACAAATCATCTTCAGATTTTGAGTTCTTTAGGGGTGATTACAGAGGGGAGAAAATTTCTTACAAAGCTTGGTGTAGGGGTGAAGATGAGGCTGGCACTGATACTGCAGAGCACTTTTGTGGAGCTAACTCAGAACCTTCTGAGTTTTGGTAGGAAGAACAAATTGTTTCTGAAGATGAACAAGCAGAGGATCCTGCTGCTGTAACTACAAAAGGAGCCAAAAAGCTTAAGCCAGTTAGAAAACCTGGCCCAACTAGCAAGTCTCACAGTGAGCCTGAGCACATCAAGTTTGAAGATTATGTCCCTGAAGCTGATGAGTACGGTTTTCCAGGTGATTTTGGCCTAAGTGATGAAGAGGATGCTCCAAGGCTGTCATCTGGAAGGAAGAGTAGGAAGAAGCAGAAGAAGGAGAGGAGATGGTATGATCCATCTAGGCCTGATGCACATGAGCAGTTTTCAATGCATTTGTGCTTTGAAAATGTAGTTCAGTTCAGAGAAGCACTTAGAAATTTTCATGTGAGGACTCTTAGGAATTTTGAGTATCACAGAAATGAACCAACTAGGGTGATTGCTTGGTGCTCTGAGAGAAAACATGGTTGTGAGTTTTACATAGTTGCCTCTAGGATAACTCATGAGGCAGCTTTCAGTATCAAGAAGATGAACCTGGATCACACTTGTGGAGCAAGTGGAGAGAACACAAAGGTGACAGTCAGTTGGGTTGCTAAGGTTTGTGAGGATACAGTGAGATCCAACCCTGGAGCTGGTGTTGACACAATTATGTCATACACAAAGAAGAAGTTTGGTGTCCATGTGCCTAAAAGCTTGGCATATAGGGCAAGGAAGCAAGCAGTTGAGGTTGTGCAAGGAGATCACAAACTCCAGTATCACAGAATAAGGGACTACCTGCAGTGTGTGCTAGATACTAACCCTGGCAGTAGGTGCATAGTAACAACACATGAGGACCCCCTAAACCCAGCTCCTACCCCAAGGTTTCACTATATGTTTTACTGCTTGTTTGCATGCAAGGAGGGTTTTCTGAATGGATGCAGGCCATTTATAGGTAAGTAATCAGACACAAATGTATATGATATTTTTGCATTGATGTAATTAGGCACTCATGTGATCATGTTAGCAGGTCTGGATGGTTGCTTCATCAAGCTAAGCACTGGTCAGCAGATATTGGCAGCTACAGGGAGGGATGGCAACAATAACATCTTCCCAATAGCTTTTGGTGTTGTTGATAAGGAAGAGACAGAAAGCTGGACATGGTTTCTCACACAGTTGAGAACAGTCATTGGAACAGGCAATAAGTTTGGCAAATACACAATTATGTCTGACAGGCAGAAGGTATTGTTTTGTACCTAGTCTTTACATTTGCCTTTACATTTGCCATGAGTAAAACGTTATTCAGTAGTAACACTTAAGATTACACTAGATTGGACAGGGCTTGTTGAATGCAATAGATGATGTATTCCCTGACTCTCCACAAAGGTTTTGTCTTAGACATATTTATGCCAATTTCCAATCTGCTGGTTTCAGAGGAGAGGAACTCAAGAAACATTTAGATCAGGCTGCCTATTCCTTTACCAAACATGGTCATGATTTAGGCATAGAGAATTTGAAAAAAGAAAGTTTAGAAGCTTGGCAGTGGTTGTCACAGATACCAGAGCATACATGGGCTAGGTATAAAATGGACATTGTGTGCAAAACAGACCTGGTAGTAAACAACCTTAGTGAGGTTTTCAATAGAATGATATTGGATGTTAGGAACAAGCCAATCAGGACTATGTTAGAGGGCATAAGAACAAAGCTGATGATTAAGTTTCAGAAGATCAGAGAGAAGACAGAGTCATGCAGATGGGAGATCACACCTACTTATTCAGAGATTTTAGAAGAGGGGAAGAAGTGGGCTAAGTATTGTGAAGCATACATGGCAGGTCCAGGCATATGGCAAGTCACAAGTAGCTCTGAAAACACATATTGTGTTAATTTGAACAACCAGACCTGTGACTGTAGGAGGTGGGACATGACAGCTATCCCCTGCAGTCATGCCATTGCTGCAATGCAGAAAGTGAAGATACATCCTGAAGACCATGTGAATGCTTTCTTCAAGAAACCCATGTATTGTGAAACATATAAGCACATAATATTCCCTGTGCCAGGTCCTGACCATTGGCCTCATACACCTGGTGATGATATTTCTCCATCTGTTTTTAGAGAAAAGAAAGGTAAAAAACAAACTACCAGGAGGAAAGGCCTGTTTGAGGTGCCAGCTAAAAAGGATACTTCTAGGATTGGTACAGTGACATGCAGCAACTGCAAGAAGCAAGGGCACAGGTTCAACAATTGTGGTGACCCATTGAAACCTAAGTTCCAGATGAGGATGAACAAGCACCAGGTAGGTCCTTCAGTTCCATTCATTGCATTGTTACATTCATTTCATTTGTAGGAAAATAGAGCTAACTAATCTTCTTGTGTAGGAAAATAGAGCTAACTACTCTGAGGTTGGTTCTTCAATGGCTGCAACTGCACAAAGGCCACCAAGGGTACCTGATGCCTCTGCACCTGCACCAACAGCTCCTCCAACAACAAATGAGTCAACACAGACAGCTTGTAGGTCAAGGAAGAGGGTTGCTTCCACATCAGTAGCAGCACCAGGTACAACATCAGTCTCCAAGAAGAGGAGCACCAACATTGAGGCTACAACAGCAGCACCACCACCTCTCAAGAAGAGCAGGACCAACACCTCTTCAGCAACACCAGTACCATCTCCCAAGAAGAAGAGCACAACTATTTCTTCAGCAGCAAATAACACTAGGTCATCAAGGTCTTCTCCAGCAAAGAACACCAGGTCAGCTTCTGCCAATAGAGCTGGCAATGGATCTTTCATTGCTCCTAGACAATCTGCTAGAAGTGTTGTGCAGGATGGGTCAAAGAGGGCCAGGAAGCCATCTGGGAGGCTGAAAGATTACTTTTATGCAAGTGGTAACTAGTTGAAGTGGTTGAACTCCTCTGTTATCCTAGGTTATGTATGCAAGTGAACTGTTGGATTTGGTTTGTAATAACACTGCTTCACTAAGTACTTGATACAGTTGGATTTGATTTGGTTTGTAATATGATACTGTATGTGGATTCAGCACTAGGTTGTCTGCAACTTCAATTTATCTGCATCTTCACAACATTTAGCATACATTGATATATACATAGTCACTGACCAAATGGTGCTGATTCAGAGAAATTGATGGTGCTGATTGAGAGAAATTGAGATATACATAGTCACTGACCAAATGCATACATTGATTCAGAAACATCCCATGTCAAGATCCATCTCTAGGGTTTCTTTTGGGTGGCGGCTGGTGGAGTGACTGGGAAAGGGTGGGGGATGGGGAGGGGTTTATATTGACAGATGGGTTGGGTTTTAGTAGGCCTAGGGTTGCATTTGGTCAGAGACTAGTGGGCCACTAAGCCCAATTACCCACACAAATAATATATGTAGGCTAACACATAACATAGAAGATCAACTTGAACACTTAATAGCATAGAAGATCCATTTCCACTACTTAGTAGCATAGGAGATCCATTACAACACTTAATAGCATAGGAGATCCATTACAACTTACTTAAGAACATAGGAAATAAGGTTCTTACATAAGAAATTAAAGTTCAAATGCATGGCCAAACACTAGGTTAACTTCACATTCCCCCAAAATGTACACCCATATAATCACTTCAGACTATTAGGCCACATCCTTATATATAGGCCTTGGATGTACTTACTTCACCAACATATCACAGCAACTTCATGACTCAAGGATGGCCTTGATTTGCTCTAACTTCTCCTTGCTGCCATACCCATCTTTCAGCAGCTCAGCAACAACTAGCTCAAGCTTTGCCTTCTCCTTCTTAAGAACATCTCTGTCAACTTCAACATCCTTCATAGCCTTCCTGGTGTTCTTGATGATATCAGCTTGGCTCTGCAAAATGCACCTCTGCTCTTTTGCAAGTTTGAGCTTTTCCATCTGCACCTCCAACATAGCTTTCTCCTCTATCTTCTTCTTCTTCTTCTTCTCAAGTTCTTCCTCCTCCACTTGTTTCTGGTTCACCTTCCCCACCCTACAATCCTGCCAATCAAACATCTTGGATACATCATCAACAAGCTTGGTGTACTCAATGCAAAGCTTGTCATTTTCACTCTTTAGCTTGGCCAACTCCCTTTCATGTTCACTCTTAAGCTTGGCCAAATCCTTCTCAAACTTCTCCTTGTCAAGTACCCTTCCACAGTTCTGCCCATGGAACATTTCCCATAGCTTGGACAGACATCTCTGAAGAACAGGAGGCCAAGGCCCATCAACCCACTCTACAACACCACAATTCACACCATTTTCCTGCATTTGTAAATGTGATAAGTTATTACAAGTGGACTAGTAGCTTATTTCAATTCCATGATTAACTTGATAAACTTGATATTTTCTAACAATGAATAACATAAATGAGATATGATAAGTTATTACAATGCCATGATTAAGTTTCCAAAGTAACAAAAATACATAAGTGACTGTCATATCAAACAAACTGCTGCATCATATCAAACATCAGTGAACATCCATAGCAGAAAACTTAATTGGCATCTAACCTGGACTGGGCAGCCATAGAAACGCCTTCCTGTTACAATGCCTTCAAAAGCAACATGCTTAATAGGCCTCATTTGGTGCAGAATGCACTTGGGTTGAGCAAGCTCAAGTTGGCCACAGAAAAGGGGCTCCACAATGGTGTCTGGTTCCTCCTGCAACCAAAATAATCAACAAAACACTGGTTTCAATCTGCACTCAATACCACAATCAACTTGCACTGTTCATTAACCCTAAACACTCAAAAATCCCCAAATCAGCATGAACCCTGACACTGTACAAAGATGAACCCTAGGTTACCTCAATCCTACAATCAAACCCCACCCTCACTAATCAAGAACAATATCACAGAGACAACAAGAACACTACACTCAGCAAGATCCATGGCTGTAGCCTAGGCCTACTAGCACCTAACCCTAACCCTAACCCTAGGTGGCAAAGAAAAACTTACCATAAGTCCCATGTCCATGCTGACGACCTCGCACTCCTCCTCGGAGCTTGTTTCCTCGTCGTTCCAGGAAGGCATTGCGGCAAGGAGGTCGACGGCGACCGGCCTCGAAGACGGCGACCGGCGGCGAGTTCGTACTGGAGCAGGGGAGTGAGAGCAGGGGAGTGAGCGAGCAGGAGAGAGTGAGCGAGCGGGTGCGCCCGACCGACCGAGAGGGTATTTACCCCAGTTCCGACCGGGCCGGTCGGCTAACGGCCGTTAACTGCTGCGCCGTCCACGCGCTGGGCCAGGTGGCCTGACCGGTGGGCCCAGCACGTCAGGAAAACGGTTAAATCGCTAGTCACTGCGGGTTTGGGTTTTTTGAAACAGCTGCCCGCTCGTTTGGTAGTTTTTTGAGAAAATTTAAAAAGTGGTAGTTTTTTGGAACCCTAACCTGTAAACTAGTAGTTTTATGCTATTTACTCGTTAGAAATACAATATCTGAATTTCCGAGAAGCAACAATCTCTTACTTCCTAGTTCCTATTTTTCTTCGGGAGAGAAGAAAATTAGAAGAGGCGGAAGATAGAACTTACCAAGAGGAAGGGTCTCGTCCTGATGTTGGATCGGATGACGACTGACGGTGCATCACAGGTCGTTGCCGGCTTCCCGCCGGACGTGGATGTGCCTTACGGTCATGCCAAAGATCGCATCTGAGTTTTCTAGCGTTTCCCTTTGAGGGTTACATGGGAAGGTGGAACAGCGGAGCAATCCAACAGTGGAACCATAAATCACGGAATTAGGAGATCAGCCAACCAGGGAAGTTATTAGGGATTCCTTTGCTAGTTTTCTTCTTCCGTCCCAGCCAATCGTTACCCAATACAAATGACAAGTGGGCCTTGTAGTCAATGTTCAGAAGTTTTTTAATCAGCAGCTGAGTACGCATACATGGGGTCTTTTAACTAGCCAAATTCCTGTGTAGTCAATCGACTACACAGCGACAACGTGGCTTCGCCACTGCCGGGAAACCCACTGCGGAACGCTCGCAATCGAAACGTCTGCCGTGAGGCAAAAACCTAGAGACACCTCAAAACCGCAACATCCAGGAGTGCCTCACCCCCCCCCCCCACAAAAAAACTACAGGACAAGTTTTAAAGGGCGTATGCAGAGGCAATAGCAAAGTCTAGTAGAGATAGAAAGCAAAAGATAAAGCAGGCGCCATGGGTAGCCTTCCGCTCCAGAATCAAGCTTCACTTCAGGATCTTTTCCGAGTAGGCCGTTGCACAGATCCTCATCATGCTCTTGGCATTCTCCTTCAACAGCACTGCCCCCCGCTCCAGCTCCAAGCGAACGTCCATCTTCAGCAGCCCTGCCCAGTTTTTCAAGTTTACGTAAGCCTCAAACACAATCTCAAAAGGAGATTTAATTTTTTTTTTCATCTCAAACGTAGCATGATTCCTGCAATTCCAGATAGCCCAACAAATGGCAGCTAAACCGGTGGTGAAGAATCGTTCCCTGTCAGACAGAAAAACATAGCAGCACCATGTATAAAATTGACAGAGGTTATTCAGGCAAAGCTCAATGCCCAGCATCGACCCAACTGTACGCCAGACCACCCTAGCATTAGGGCACTGGAAGAAGAGATGTAAGTAAGTCTTTCTACTCTCACAGAAGGAGCATCGTGGGTTGCCAGCCCAATTTCTCCGTTTCATAACATCTCTAGTAAATACGGCATCCTGGAAAAGTTGCCACGGGAAGATTTGGATTTTAACAGGCACTTGGCCTTCCAAATCCAATGATAATCGCAGCCAGCTAAGTTTCTTTCAAGATACAAGTACATTGATTTTGTAGTATATCTCCCTTTTGGACCCAATGCCCTAATCTAACTGATGTCCAAGATTAGCTCCCAGATTATCTCAGATACGTAGTTGCATCATTCAACTTGTCTAGAAAAGTGCTACCTTCGTCCTATAATATAAGAGCGTTTTTTACATAGTATTATGGAACGGAGCGAGTAGAAGTGTACATGGAGAAAAGGGTAGTTTTTTACATGCTTCTATGCTTTCCGGGAAGTTTTTTTGCACGAAAATTGAGGCATATCAATGGCTCTGATTAGAGGTGCTAAACAACCAGCTTAGTGCGAGCAAAGGGTAGTTTCGTCCTTTCGTCCCACTCAGCCTTTAGTTCCAAGGTGGCCCGTTCAGTTTCCAGCGAAACCACGACCCGAAAGAAAAAAAAAAAAGCGAGCCACGATCTCTCCTCGACCCCACCTGTTACTCGCCGCGGTTTCCTCCCCGTCGCCGGCAGAGCTCCTCGCCGGCAGCCCGGGGTACTCCCTCAACCTCCTCCCTCTGCTCGCGCCTCCTATCCTCTTCCTTCCGCTCGCGCCTCCTTCTTACGCCCTGCAGCTGTAGACGGCGCTGCCACTCCGCCGCCGACGCAACCGTAACCGCCGCCGCTGTCACCGCCGCAACAAGTACGGTGCGATGTAGACAAGTCGGGTGCTGAGGCCCAGGCTGAAGAGGTGTGGTGCGGAGCGTAGCGGGAGGCGGCGTGGGCACGGAGGGAACTGCCGGTGGCGCTAGATGTAGATCCACGAGCTCTCGGTCCGACCAGTTGGTGGTCCTCGATGGCCCGATGGCGCCGTGTAGGGGCTTGCGAGCCGGCAGGGCATCCCTGTCCGGCGGCTGCGCCCACGGCGGCTCGCCGTTCGTCATCAAGATGGGGAACCCCAACTGGCCTATTTCCAATACCGACGGCGGCGGTCACGACGACGAGGGCTTATTGGCCGGAGTAGGCGGTCGGAGGCGAAGGTGAAAGCCGCGTAGCACATCTCATGGGTGGTGCTTCTAAAGATCCACCGTGCCACCGGGTGCCTGCCATGGCTCGCCTCAGCCCACGGTCGCGCTAGGCAGCGCCACATTTCGCCCGGCCGGACCAACTCCGACGCCACCGAGGGGGAATGCAAGGGCGTGGAGGAGTCTACCCCCGATGTCCGTGTTACTGCTAGCCGTCGAGCTCGCCCCCTATTCCTACGGCCGGGGGCTCCTCGCCGGAGCACCGATCCAGAACCTTGGTCGCTTCTACATTCTACTCAAACGCATGAAGGTCAAGGCCATCTCTCCAGCTATTATCCATGGTGCTCGTCCAGATACCAATCGACAGTGAGAGAAAGGTTTGCACAATTGCCACCTGCTACAACTGCTCATATGTCAATTTTTACGCAGAAGATTCAGTTTGTTTTACCATGATTGTCGTCTCCTTCAGGATGCAGCGGACGCTACAGCGGCGCGTCCACAAATTGAATCACGGCATTTGCAGTGTGCCGCCTCCGCAAGTTTAGTCTGCCCGCTATGGCCGCGGGCAAATGCGGACGTGTCTTCAGTTTAGCTGCTTTGCCTGATGCTAAGTACATAGGCTAGCTTTGTATCCTGACATCCATAGATATACACATTCAGAGTTCAATGAATTTTTTGTGAGGTTGTTTGAAACACAAAAGCTCAACCTCATTTAAACGTATAGGCTCATGTAAACATTCAACTAGCTCAAGTAGACGTACAAGCTCATGCTGAACATTCAGATTATGTACACATTGAGGCCAAAGTGGTAATAGAAAAGGAGCATGTTCCTTCAAGATTTCATTTTGGCAAAACAAATCAGACCAAAGTGGTAACTGAAAGAACCAACTTGGGCCTTGTTCCAACTGAGATGGTCATTTGTGAACAAGGATGAGATCCTGTTGACATTGTTCCAGAACATTGACATGTGCTTCCACTTTGAGATGTAGTAGCAGATGAATGGTGTGTTCATTAGGTTCTTTGGGTTCAGTGGTGACAGTGCTGTCCGTGCACACACCTAAAGGGCTGGAATTTTGTCTTGAGGTGCATCGCATGCTTAATTGCTCCTAGATTGTATTGATACATTATTGCCATGGTAGTGCGGAAGATTAATATCTTATTCCTCTAACCTCTCCAACTTATTGTGTCATCTTTGGGCAATGCCAATGTGAATTACCAGTCTTGCGAGCCTTACCAAAAGTAACACACTGGTGGCAATCAGGGACAATGAAGCTGTTGCTATGGTTGGCAGGCATCATTAAATTTAAGGTATTGCTAAGTGCTCTTTTCCTGCTCTATAATTGGTGCATAATTGTTGATAAACCTGTCTGTGATTAGAAATGCTTTCAAACTTGTAAATGTGTACTATTGGTTGTAACTCCTGTAGAGTTGTAGATACCTTTTGTGGACTTTTCTTTACGCACTAGTGATATTAGGTGCATCTGTGTGTCTCTGAGATTCTTTTCACGAATAAGGATGTGAATGCATGTTAGTATTGCTTATGTTGCTTGCTCAACTTTTTTGTTTGTGATTCTGCTGACTATCCCATAACTTTTGGCACAGATAACAAGGTACTGCCCTCTGTTCATGCATATCGCATTCTGGAAGAAAACCAACCTGATGTCTGCTAGCTAGACTCCTTAGAAAAAATATAGGAAGGTGCGAGACATGGTCTTTTGGAGGAGCGTCTTGCCCTATCTTTTTTATCCTGATTATTGATGAAAATCTGAGTATCAAACATGGTTTGTTTATTGTTCTTGTTGGATTTTATTGTCAGCTTGTTTTTACCTATGACCTCAGCTTTCTTCGAAGTTGAATTCAAATTTTTCTAGCGCATATATGCATAGAATCAATATGCAAGCACAGTTGCAGCAAACCAAGACAACGGCCTGTGCAAATTTTTTTTTTCTTTTTTTTCTGAAAAAGCCAAGAAGCTGGCAGCCCTCAGCTTGCTTTAAATCCAAATTTATATTTAATTTGGAGCTCTAACTCAAAATGTATTTGGAGCACAATAGCACTCACCGATGTATTTGACTCACTGAGCCCCTCTTTATAGCTTGTGCTCAAACTCCATTCTCTGTGCACAACCGAGGTGGTACAAATCCTTCACCACGTTCATGCCAGCTTGCGTGCACAGAAAATGAGCATGGGCCGTGGCATGCACCAAATCTCTAATGGGCTTTCTATTTTTTATAAGCAATTTTGGTTGTCACATGATTCATGGGCTGTGACCCAAGGATGACAAAGAGATAGATCGAACTATGATGTAAGCAGTCTAAAAAAACTATGCTGTAAACTATGTGTTATTACGCACTTTTCTACTCTACTAAAAAGGTTTCTATGTATAAAAAAAAGGTATCTAACGTGTTAAAAACAATATCTTACGTGCTGTTAATCAACTACGTATTATTGGTGGCTGTGTTTCTTTGTGTATTTCCATGCAATTAGAGGTGTCAGTGTTTTTTCTTGTATTGTTCGATTATTTTGTCCGCTTCCGGTCCCATCGCCAAACCAAGTGTTGATAGAAAGTTCACGTCAACTTTAATTAATATTGGTTATTACTCAAAAAGAACTAGAAGTGAACAGTTATTACCGAAACTGAACCGTTAAGATTTTGTAAACCGAAGTATAAAAATAATATAAGCCGAATGGAATCAAACCGAAAAAACCGAATGCGCACCCTGACCGAACGCCCTTCGTTGAATATGTTCTATTTTTGGACATACATGAAATGACCCCAACTTTTTTCACCAAGTGGGCATGCCCATGCTAGACATCCATGCTCGGTTCGAACAAATTCCGACAGCGTATGCAAGTTTTGTCACGTCCGGCCATTATTCGACTTACTTTTCACCGCAAAAACCATAAAAAAACGCAAAACTTGTTGAAAACCCAATGTAACGCCCGGATAATTAAGCTACAGTAACCCTGTACTAATGATGTCTTCTCACCATGATTACTATTGTTAATCTCACGATGATTCAAATCCCGTTCGAATTCAAATTCAAAATCAAGTCAAACAATAAAAGTTTTCAAAAGTCAAAACAAAAATGTTATAAATGTGACAAATAAATCATAAGTAATAATGGTGGAGAAAGCACATTTTTATAAAAATTTTAAGTGCTCCAAAATAGTTAAAACAGCAGCAAAAACAATTAATTAACTGCCTCTTTCAATTAATAAAATATTAAACTATTTTATTTAGTTGCCCAAATCTAATGGGCCAGTAGCATATTTATTAACACTAAATTAGGAACTAGTTTATTATTTTGCAAACCTTTAATAACTAAAGATAAATGACAAAACAGAAGAATAAAGAAAAAGACAAACCTGCTGGTAAGTTGACCAGACAAACCTGCTGACTGGGTAGTCCCAGTCAGTGAAAGGTGGGACCCCCTGGGTCCCCTTTGACTTTGTTGACCAGTCAACTGGTCAATAGTTGACTGGGTTGGCCCAGCCCCACTAGACCCACATGTCATACACAGTGGCTAACTGCTGCTGTATAAAAAGTATTTCCTGTTTTTAATTTGAATTTAATAATTAAATTAAAATTTTAGAAAATGATTTAAAACTTAGAAAATCAATATAAAATAATCCGTAACTCGGATGAAAATATTTTATACATGAAAATTGCTCAGAAAAACGTGACGATTTTGAATACGCACTCCGCTCATTTGTCACACGCCCCTAGCATAACGAACATGGAATGATCTCCCTCCGTTTAATAATCTACCAAGAATGCTGCTTCTGAACATAATGTAGGAAAATTACATTCCAATTATTTCATGATTGAGCAACAATGCTGAATATATGAAAAATACATTAAGAGAATTATTTTTTATTTAAAAAGAGAACGTCATCTCCGATTTCCATAAATAGAAACCACAATGTCTTCCCTAAAACAAACTACCAGCATTAAGCCGAAAATAAAGAAACGATGCATGGTTTAAAGATGAACCAAGTCAGGCTATCCCCAACTGGCCATCCAAAGCACAAAATAGGACTAACAGCAAGCCTGCCGATAACCTAAACATTGTAAGCCCCAATATGCACCAGTATGGAGGTCGGACTTGTGCTCATATACTGTTTCACATAAAGTATGCAAACCAATTCTTCTTTACTGAGTTCTGCAAGTATTAAAATTCTACCATGTTAGATTAAAATAATCACATGTGTAGTATGTACACCTTGGTATGTAAATTACCTTTATTTCCTTTGGCACGCGAACTTATCTTCAGTTTTGTTAATGGCGACCTTAACTTTTGGTTTACCTTCCTTGCTCTAGACTTGCGTGGTACACTGGAGGGTTCGACGATCTGACAATCAGAACTGACTGCTGCATCATCTGGTTCCTTTTTAACAAAAGAAGATCTTTTGGTATCCTTCTTCTCAAAGGCAGCCTGGTCAACAAACTGGCAATCTGAATCATTTGAAGCATTTTCTTCGAAGGTAGACGAATTATTTTCCTTTTTAGAGATTCCAATGATCTGGCAATCAGAAGAGTGGCTAGCTGGATCAGAGTTGCTTGCGTCTTTCTCCTTGGGCACAGAATCCATCGGTGGCGGATGTTTCATATCAGTATCCTGACCAGGATTGCAGGTAAGGACAAAAAAAGATTGTTGGTATCATTATTAGAGTTGAATAGTGGTAAAATATAGATGAACTTGCAAAATTCTTACCAGATTTTTCTTACGTGGACTGACAGTCGCCTCCAAAGTACTGATACGTAGTAAAACCTGTTCCAATTTTCCATCCACTCCATTTAAGCTAGTTTTTATTTCTTGCACCACTTTTAGAATTTCATGTACCGAATCTTCAGAGCCTTCAGCGCCAGGAATTTTTATATGCATTATGACCTGAAAAGTTTACAAAGGCACATGGTTTCATTTTTTTTCATCCATACAAATAAATGCGGTGCATACACAATTGTCTCTTCTAACTTTATTCAATACCTTTCCAACACCATATCCTTGAGACATGTCATATTCATCTCTTTTTAAAGCTACATTTTCATCCCACCGTGCCATCAACGGAATAAATGGATCTCTATAATTATCTGTATCTGCGACATGTATGTGTTCCCAGTACCACAACTACAAAAATATCAAACAAGATAATAGTTTTGATCCTATTGTCCCTCTGAAAGAACGGAGCAGCTTATCTTGAACTCACCTGCAATAGCAGTAAGTTACCAATGGGCCATTTCTTGTAGCCATATGGGTTCCCATGTCCAGTAGCCAGACTATTGATGTTGTCCATCAGAAATCTCAGTGTGAACTCGTTCCAATTAATGTTTTTTATGTTCGCTGTGTTTTCCAGGAGACTCAAATACAACGTCGGCACTTCTTCGTGGGATGTAGGTGCCAAGACTGTTCCCAGCAATACTAACATGAACATCCTGATGAAGTGCTCATCAGCACATTTAGTGTCTAATATTTCTTTCACCAGATCCTTTATCATAATTTTTTTATTTTTCTTATTTATGTACTTCTCGACCATAGCACTATCAGTGGGTAGTGGTTTAATATTATTTACTACCGTTCCAGCAAAAGGGAGACCTAGGATACAGTAAACATCGTTGTTGTTTATTTCTAAATCCGCATCCCCAATTTTGAAAGTTGACTTTGCTGAGTTGTACGAACTGATAATAAACTTCAACAAACATGGCCGCAGTTCAATGTCTCTAATTTTCAAAATGCATCCAAAACCTAGATTTTTAACGACTTCAACTTGAGAATCGGTCAATTTTTCAACGAGTTCACATAGAGATTTTGATGAACAAGCAAACTCCATATCATCAGAAATTAAACTGAAAGAGAAGTACGACATCGATCCGTTAACTATTAGCAAAAAGACATGGATTGCTAACATACTTTCCTACTCTCGTCCGTCACAAACATGTACTCCAGAGGATAGAATAGAGATGGACGAGGTGAAAATGATAAAAGGGAGGGCAGTTCAAGATAACTTACAGTGCAGATATGGGAAGCTGCTCGGCGTCCGATGTTCTGCTGAGGATTTCGCCGAACGACAAACTTGACAGGGCTCCTAGCGTGCCCTGAAAAATGAGATAATGGCGTGGGGTGTAGCAATATATAACAGCCTCCTTTTTCTGTTATAGATTTTTGGATAGTGGATTTATCTTCAATTTGTTAGTTTGTTAGCAACAACATCGGATGTGGTGGATAAGGATTGCTCCCAGTAAAAAACGGTGGTGCGGTGGTACTTTAAAAAATTCTGTTGGCAACGTGATGTGGTGGATAAGGACTGTGTGCTTGGCTCCCAGAAAAAAACGGTGGTACAGTGGTACTTTAAAAAAATCTGTTGGCAACGTGAATCTATCGGACTGGGACGGGCTTGAACAAGCTCAAGCCTACCTTCTATAATTGAAAAAAAAAGCGTTCAGCCGAGCCAAGCCTATTATCTAGCTGGTTGCATCCCGGTTCCTTAGCCCAGATGCGCGTTAGGCGTAGCCAGCCGTTCCAGCCGGCAAGGCCGAATGCCACACGTCCGCACCTGCACAGCACACTGCCACGTTCGTTGCATAGCCCAATGGAAGGCAACTCTGCTCCCTCATCCGCCAGGTCAAGAAGATTTCCAAACCCTGTCCTAAAAAAAGAAACAGATTTTCAAGACCCATATCTGCATTATTACCAAAGATCAAACGGGAGACATCTTGCCGCAACAGTACCTTTCTTACTAGTCTAGCAAGAGCCCAGGTTGAGAAGCCACCATTCTGTTTCTTCCAGGTCACACGTGCAGTCATGTTTACAACATCTAAACAAGAAAGATAACGATAGCAAAGTCAGAATCACAGGTGCAGTCATGTTCACAACATGTAAAGAAAAATAGAAGATAATGATAGCATAGTCAGAGCCCAGCACTTACAAAAACGTTGTCCCTAATGCCATTACCAATTACCGCTTGGATAGAATGAACATATTCGGTGGTATCGGTAGCAGTACCCGGAAACAGTGATGGCCTTCCTCCCATAGGTTCAATTATTTTTCTCAAGTGATCCTTCAAGAAGGCAATAAATGAAATATGCAAGTTATGAGACTTCAGACTACACAATGTTGCGCAACAAAGAAATTACAAAATGCAAATACAAATTCGTACCTGATATAGCTCAACCTGCAGCAACAAAACTTAGTGTTGCTGCATTGCATCAGGGCACTTACGGATATTATGACCAGGTTTGCGACATCGACCGCATAGTTTTGGTTTTGGGCCTTCATCAAATGATTTGATTCTCCCTTTAGGTGCGCCCTTGGTGACTACACATAAGGGATCTAGGACCAAACCTCCAGGCTCGGGAACAGCTCCACTTCCAATATTCTTATTACCATGTGCTTGGGCATCATTGACTGGTTTGGAACAGCTTCTCTTCTTCAACAACTGACTAAGAAGATAGTCCTTCACCTCCGCAAAGTCATCATCACTGAAAGTCATCATCACTGTTGGATACCATGTCAAACAACTCAGACCCTAGTGATCTCAACTCATTATACCGTGCTTGCTTCTGTGTCCAAATATGCAAATCACTATGCCTAAGCGAAGGAAGGCCACCTTTCGCCTTTTTGGACATCCGCTGCAACACACAACACTTGGGTATATGTGGCATCCCAACATGCTTTAGCACACGGAAAATATGCTTGCAAGGTAAGCCGTCACGCTCTATCTTTCGGCAGCTGCATTTGATGTCGGAATCAGCCCCAAGACATGTGTACTCAACTGAGAATGTCCGTCCAGGTACGATGTTAGAAATCAAATTATATCTCGTATGGTTTCCCTCAAGAATTACCTCACCAACTTCAAACATGTGTATCTTCTGTAGCTGTTCTTGAACTAGCTGAAAATTAGCAAATGTGAAAATACGTGCTGCAGCCTCTTCAAGTTCACAACTATCCGTAACAGCAACAGGCCATGATTGTGATGCCACAGAATCAGATTGTGCCTCTCTACGACGCATGTTCGAAACACATACCTCATAGTGTTCTAGCATATCAAACAAGGACATGTAACCATTGAGATGTAGATGCAAAACTGAATTCAGACTCTCGCTCCGTTGGTTAGTTTTCATGGACATGAAATACTTGTCGCACAAAAAAGCCGCAGCCCACAACCTCCTTTTTCTATACATTCTATTCAACCAGTCTTGGTTCCTACTAGTTCGGTACTTCCCAACAAATGCATTCCACTTGTCCTCAAAGACATCAGTTGAGCAAACCTCATATATGAATGACCTGAATAAGTCGAGGTATGAGAAGTGAAGATGCTTCTTGATTCCCTTCTCAATATGCCAAGAGCATACACGATGATTTGTTCCTGGAAGTACCTTACGGATCGCTTTGATCATTGCATTGTCACTGTCTGTTATTATCGACTTTGGTTTTACTTGACACATCGCCCTCAAAAAAGTACGAAGCAGCCAAATGTACGAGTCAGCACACTCATCAGAAACAATACCACATCCAAATATGGTGGTTTGGCGATGGTGGTTAAGTCCCACAAATGGAACAAAAGGCATCTTGTACCTGTTCATCCGGTATGTACTGTCGAACACGACAACATCACCAAATGATTGGTAATCCATCCGGGACTGCCCGTCGCACCAAAACAGGTCCTTCAGACGACCTTCTTTGTTAACTCGGTACTCAAAAAAGAACTCTGGATCCTTATCCTTCCTAGCCTTCAACGCCCGTATTGTAGCATTTGCATCACCATCCGCAATTCTGGACCTCTTGTACCTAGATGAGAAATTGTACAGGTCCTTATCGATAAATCCAGCGCCCGCTTTGTCACTGCTCATGCACTGAAAGACATCCATTATGTGATGCTTACGGAGGCCCATCGATTCCATCATTACTATTTCTGATTTCTGATGGTCTTTGATTTTCCTATGGGAACGAAGAAATTGGGTTTCATCTGGAGTTGTTAATATGTGGTTATGGTCATCTACAAAATTGTCCACAAACCAGATTCCGCGCTGCTTATCAAGTCTAATGCTCAGTTCAGCCCCACAATACTCACGAGTCTCATCTCTTTCCCTTCTTTTTCGGTCCTTGATGTCCCTCGTAGCTGGATCACGAATCCCTTCCTTTGAGCAAACAAATCTCCTATAGAAAATCTCTCCTATTTTTTTCTCACGTCTCACGATATCCTTCCTAACACTGAACCCTTTCTTTTTAGCATATGCATTATAGAAGTTATAGGAGTCTTCTTCACTTTCAAAGGTCATCTGGACAATTTTCCAGTACTCATCTAGAGCCTCATTTTCTGCCCCCAAATTACTAAACATGCCATGAATGGCTTCAGACTCATGAGATCCTATCTCATTGCTATTTTCCTATCATAAAATATAAACAGTTTACCTATCAGTTCAGTTCATAATGATTTCTATCCCTATCACACATAAACATCAACATAAGTAAACCAATTATAACATAACAATCTAACCTCCATGTTGTGGTTGTCAGACGTATTGTATCCAAATAAATCACCATGCAAATCACCCATCCCATCTTCACTGCTAGCAGCAGAAATGAAAATATGAAAAAGACAACAAAGAACTACATATTGAAAAGGATGTATAGCTCATAGAAAGGGTACACTCAAATCTGCTGTGCAATGACATCAAGGTTAGGAAAGTTCGTTCATTTCAAAACATAAAATTTTGTTTCCATTAGTTGTTTCCATCAGCTTTTATAATTGTCAAATTTTGCACTTGATGTACTTGTAAAGTTGAAACAGTCCCTACCAAGTGTTATTTTATGATTTGCAAAAAGCTTGTATACAGAGCAAAGATTGAGCCTCCACGGTACAAATTATTAACAACTTTTCACTGGTATTCCTATCAAGAGAGCCTGATGTGTAACTTATTCAAGCTCTTGTGAACCCAGTACCACACACCTTCTGGTGGCCGAGCATCAATCTAGGCTATTTAATTTCGAGTCTTAACCACTCGCTGATTTTGTGAGCCATACAAAATTGCTCGTGGAAAAAAAAATACAGTAACATACAGTAATAGTCTGAGAATAGACGAAGCAGATGGAACACACTCTGTTTTTCTATTACAGAGTATCTCTCGAAGCTCTTACCAAATGCAGAAATTCTAAATGAGAGAAGAAACGCACCTTTCAGAGTCCATGTAAGACCGGCGACGGGGCCAGCAGCTCGAAAGTTGGAGGCGCACCGGCGTTGGAGAAGGAAGAAGGGCCGGCGGCGTTGGGGTAGGAATTGGCCGGCCGCGTCCAAGGAAGAGAACGTCCGGCGGCGTCAGTTGAGGAGGCAGAGTAGGAGGGTGCAGGAGGACCCCGGGCTGCCGGCGAGGAGAGACCGGCCGGCGGCGTGCGAGAAGGAGACCACGTAAGGGGCTGCACGAGGATCCGGGGCTGCCGACAAGGAAGCGACGGGGAGGAAACCGCGGCGAGTAACAGGTGGAGTCGAGGAGAGATCGTGGCTCGCTTTTTTTTTTCTTTCGGATCGTGGTTTCGCTGGAAACTGAACGGGCCACCTTGGAACTAAAGGCTGAGTGGGACGAAAGGACGAAACTACCCTTTGCTCGCACTAAGCTGGTTGTTTAGCACCTCTAATCAGAGCCATTGATATGCCTCAATTTTCGTGCAAAAAAACTTCCCGGAAAGCATAGAAGCAGACCTCGAAAAGGGGACCTCGATAGAGACGCGAGCTTTGTAACAAGAATGAAAGAAAAAAAACTACTACACCAAAATAGAGATGCCAAGGACGGGAGCGACTGTGAAAGACAAGTGTGTGATTAGGACAAGGGTATCATGTGTTAGTGTAGCCTGTCAGCGAGAGCTGGCCGGTCTACCGCTGCACGGTGGACACAAACTCGACGCCGGCCGGTTCGGCTGGTCCACGACGGCTCGACGGCACATCAATGCATCGTCTTTCTCTTTGCTTTGCTGTTGGGACAAAGCAAACCCAAGGGACATGGGCTGCGGTTTTGGGAAAAGCGGGAGAGTGCGAGAGGTGAATCAGTTTCAGACTACGTACATGTACAGGGCTGGGCTTATACGACGTTACGTATGTGATTACCGTCTTCAAATAAATCTTAGCTCGTTGGCGCGGCGACAGAGTACTACTATGCCAGCTGTTACTTCAACGCAAAGAGGTTCTGACATTATTGACGTGGACTATCTGTCGTGGAAGAGGGACTATCTGTCGGTCACTTGTTCTGAGTTGCTATCTTGAGGCTCATCCATGAGTTCAATGTGCCATTCGAAGAAGGTTGCTCTTGGCTAAAGTAGTTTAGCTCTGTCACGACGTCCATTCGGCAGTGTGGCAGTTGGAGTTTGTTACCTCTCCCGCCATCAAACCATGTGCTTCGTGGCTAGGTTAGGCAATGGTCCAGCCACGAGAGAATGCTCTTTTTATCTTGTTTGCAATTCCCTCTGGGCTGGACGCATATGACATTGTGTCCATCCAAGTTGACGACGTCGAGTGGTGGTTCGGTTACGTCGAGGTTGTTTTAGTTGGCTTACTAAGAGCAACTCTAACGCGCGATCCATTTTATCCGCCCACGTCTGTTTGGGTCGCCGCGGACAAAAACACCGGCCCAACGCGCCGACCCATTCCCAAAAACCGTCCGCTTCGCGTCTGTGCGGACCCATTTCGGGCCCAAAATTACGCTTGAAATGCGTCGGCGCGGACGCGGCGCGCGCACCCTGGTGTCGCCGCCCAACTATCGCCCGCCGTCTAATTTATGACGACCACCGACACGGGGCCCACTAGTCAGCCTGTGGAAGCGTCCTTTTTTAACCTACGTGTGCCGGGGGGGGGGGGGGGGGGCTCAGCCACTTCCGTCCACATCTGCCCCCCCACCACCCCCTTCTTGCTTCCTCGCCAGCGACAACCCAAAACCCTAGCCATGGGGTTCTTCAGCGGCAATGGCAAGGGCACCCCCGGTGCCTCATCCTCCCGTGCTCCTCCTCCTCCACCGCCGGCACGTGCCCGCTCAGGTCGGCAGCGCCTGCACATCCCGGTGCATCAAGCGCGGTGGCACTGGGAGTTCAGGCAGCCGCTGCCGTACCCGGATGTCACGCTGCCACACCACTGGCACCTCGATCCACAGCGGATCCCGGTGTCGCGCGGTGCCGCGGTCACAGCGGGCGCACGACGAGGAGGTGCGCAGGCGCCGGGCGCAGCTCACGCCGGCGTAGCGGCGCATGCCCAAGTACATCGCAGACTCTCCCAATTGGGAGGCCTGGTTTGCCCTCGAACACGAGGAGCAACGGCGGCTGGGCGTGCAGCACCACCACGTCAACCCCCCACCTTCCCTCGTCGTCAAGCCAGAGGAGGAGGAAGCCGAGGCGGCCTACCAGGCGGCGCTGGCGGAGGCCTTCGCCAACTCCATCGAGGAGGAGCGGCCGACGGCCGAAGCGACAGCAGCGGAGGAGGCCGCGTACCAGGCGGAGATGGCGGCGACCTTGGCCCTATCCGAAGCAGGCGACTGCGTGGTGCCGTCGTCGCTGCCGCGGCTCACCCTGACGACGCCTGCGCCCGAGCCGCCCGAGAGGTATGTCTGGACCGGCCAGGTGCAGGAGTTCGTCAGCGCCCCCTCCCCCCATTTGGCTTGGTGCCATGCCGGCGCAGGAGGCCATGTACCTCGAGCACTGGCGGCAGCGCAGGCTGGCGGAGGAGCACGCCGATGGCGAGCGGCGCATGCAGAGGGAGCGGGAGGAGGAGGAGGAGGAGCGCGCCTGCGTCGTCGCACTGCCTCCGCCGCAGCAAACGCCGGAGGAGGCAGCCCTGGCAGCCTACCAAGCCGCCTTCGGTTGGACCGGGCCGCCTCCCGTCTTCATCGACCTCACTGGCGGCGATGATGACGAGGGCAAGGGCAAGGCCGACGTCTAGGGCTGCATGCGGGCGCCAACTTTTTTTGTTTTTGTTTTTATGAATGTTTAATTAAGTTTAAGTGGACTTTTGGCCGGCGGTTGACCGGCCAATTATTGTAAATTAAGTTTTTCTATTTGTTATATGTGCCACGTGTGGTTCGGTTTTTTTTTCTCCGCGCGCAAATTTTGGTCCGCCTCCCGTTGGGCGCTCAAGCCGACCAATATAAAAAAGTGGACGCGCATGTCCGCGTGGCCGACCCAAACGGACGAAAAACGGACAAAAGCGCGTCCGTTTGGGTCGGCGCGTTGGAGTTGCTCCGACATGTCTGCTCATTGGGTTTCACATGATCTAATGTGGTACGCACCTTGCATATTTTTTCCATTGTTGCTCGCCTATGAAAAAGAAGATGTATGTTCGCTGGCGTGTGCCTGGCTATTTGGCACAGGTCGACGTGGACTTTGCGCAGCGGCTACGGTAAGGTCTTCGTTAGTGGTCAGTCGTGGAGAAGTCGTAGTTGGTAATTAGGCTGGCCAATCATGACATCTCAAGGAGGAACGGTAACGATAACATTTGTGTGAAGCATGTATTGGTAATTAGGGTGGCCAATCATGACATGTTATGTTTCATGATAGTTGCACCGGCTGTTGTTACGGTCTTCGGGTCCGACTATGTTACATCTAAATGTGAGATACATCGAATTTGTATTGTCTCATCTAAGTAGAGACAAGCCTACCGCGTCATTCACTTTTTTTGTTTGTTTGTTTGTGAAGCTCTGCCGCACTAGCTCGTCTGTTGTTCGTTGTGAGTTGACGAAAAAAAATCACGTGAGAAGGGCTTGAGCGGACGCGGGCCGGTCTGGCGACTGCCAGAGCTAGCCACCCACGATTAGCTAGGTTCTCATGTTGAGAATAACTTGGTTAATTCAAGTGTGCATGCAATAATTACCCTGGTGCATGCATGCACTCTTCACAAGTAAGAAAAGGCCAGCCTCCTATCTGACCCGCGTCACGTATCTTTTTTTTTTGTGAGTGCCCTCAAGCTTGTCCCTAAATCAATGCTCATTAGGCCAGCTTACCCCATTCGCGAACATGAAAAATGTTCGTGAATTTCAAAATGTTTACATGTTTGATTTTTTTCCAAACTCACCCTCAACTTCAAAATGTTCACATATTTGTTTTTAATTGGATTTCTTACAAAAATGAACGTAAATTTAACAATAAAAAAATTAGAAATTTTTTAGAAATTAGTAAACAATCATGAATTAAAAAATAATGATTTAAAAAATGTTAAAGGACTGAAAAATATTTATGAATTAAAAAAACTTCTGGACTAGTTCCAGGTTGAGGGTAGACTTGCAATTGAGAGAGAGCAAATTCAGGCCCAGTTGCGAGTCAATGATGAACTTGCAACTGAAAAAAAAAAAGAGTTGAGGTCCAATTGCAAGTCGAAGATGGACTTGCAACTTGGACAGAGAAAGGGCCAGGGCCTGGTTGCAAGGTGGGTCTGACTCTGCAACTAAGGCAAAAAATGGGTCTAGCCTAGGTCAAGCCCAGTTGCGAGTCAATAGTGAACTTGCAACTGGGACCTAAAAATTGGGCTCAGTTACGAG
This sequence comes from Thinopyrum elongatum, assembly GCA_011799875.1. Lineage (NCBI taxonomy): Eukaryota > Viridiplantae > Streptophyta > Magnoliopsida > Poales > Poaceae > Thinopyrum > Thinopyrum elongatum. The sequence continues at coordinate 478,330,610 of CM022297.1, forward strand.
TTGATGGTGGACTTGCAATTAAGGAAAAAGGGTGGGCCCATTTGCGAGATGAGTGTCGAGGGTGGACTTGCAACTCGGACAAAAATGGGTCGGGCCCTAGTTGCGTATCGGGCATGGAGTTATAACTCAGATAAAAATTAGTCGCTCCCCCCAGTTGCAGGTTGAGGTGAACTTTTAATTGCGTCAGAAAAAACTTGGAGCCCAATTGCAAGTGAGTGGTGAACATGCAACTGACACGAAGAATAAAAAAAATGATGACCTAAAAGAAAAAAGGAAGATGGGCTTGCAACTAAGGCAACAAATAACAAAGCTCAAAAAAAGCATCATCGCAAGTAGAGGGTGGCCTTGCAACTAGGAGCGGAGAACAAAAAAGGGCCAATGCTAGTTTTTAGCCGAGGGTGGACTTGCAAACTGAGGCAAAAAAATGTGATCCCATTTACGAGTCGAGTGTGGACTTGCAACTAGCATGAAAACCAAAACACATGCCCAGTTGCAAGTTGAGGGTGGACTTGCAACTGAGACAACTACATAAAACTATGAGACCGATTGCAATTCAATGGAGGACTTGCAACTGGGACAACTACGAGCCTAGTTGCAAGTGGAGGGTGAAAAACAAACTACATTCTCAGTTGCAAGTCGAGCATGGACTTGCAATTAGATAAAAAAACAAAACGCATGCCCAGTTGTGAGTCGAGTGTGGACTTACAACTGGAACAACTACGAGCCCATTTATGAGTCAGTCTCTACAAATTCTCCACCACTCCACAAAATACAAACAATAAAAACGAACAAAAAAGGAAACAGGTTGTACCCCCAAACAACGACATAGATGGCCACATGCAAAAAGAAACACGAGAATAGACGAGCACAAAACAAAACGGGACAAGAGGACACGCGATAAAAAAGAATGAGCTGACACGGGCGCACATGATCGAGTTTGTGCAAATAATAAAAGCAAATAAGTTGGACAGTTACAAACTTAGATGATACATCACTAAATCTCATCTAGCAAATCCAAAAGAAAAAAAAATCTAATTACACTCTCCTCTAGCTACACAAACGAACCAAAATAAATAAAAACATGTACTAAAAAGACATGTGGCCCTCCACAAAAAAGTTATAACCCACAAAATAAACCCAATACACAAAACAAAAAAATAACCCACTAAAAATGTCATATTGGGTCTCACTGCTTCACAACGGATGAACAAAAAACAAGACACAATGAAAACGAGCACGACTCACAAGCATGCATATTTGCAACTAGGAAAAAGAATTGGGTCTATTTGCATGCCGAGAGTAGAATTGCAATTGAGGCGGGACATGCAACTATGTCGGGCATGAGTTGCATGTTTGGGTTGGAAATGCAACTAGATCGGAGTCGGGGCAAGTTACGTGTTGGGCTTGGACATGCGAATAAGTCAACAAAGGGTCAGGCCCAGATCAAGCCCAACTGCGAGTCGATGGTGGACCTGCCACTGGGACAAAAAAACGGTCACAGTAGCAAGTCAAGGCTGGACTTGCAACTGACGTGAAAAAGGGCGGGCCCACATGCGAATCGAGGGTTGACTTGCAAATGATATAGAAAAAAAGGTTGAACCTAGATCAAGCCCAGTTGCGAGTCAATGGTGGACTTGCAACTAGGAGAAAAAACTTTGAGCCCGTTGCCAGTCGAGGGTGAATTTGTAATTAGGAAAAAAAGGGTCGAGCTGAGTTGCAAGTTGAGAGTGACTTTGCAACTAAGGCAAGAAGGGGTCGGCCCCTATATCAAACCCAGCTGCGATTCAATGGGGGGCTTGACACTAGGGCAACAAAAGGGTTGGGTTCAGTTGCACAAAAAAAGACCATGCCAAGTTGCAAGTTGAGCTGAGTTGCAAGACAAAAAAAGGACCGAGACCTAGATCGAGCCTAGTTGCGAGTCGATGGTGGACTTGCAACCGTGACAAAAAAACAGGGCAAGTTGCAAGTCTATGCTGGACATGCAACTAGGAAAAAAAACTTCGAGCGCAGTTGCGAGTCGAGAGTGGACTTGCAACTGAGGCAGAAAAAAGGTCAGGACCAGATTGAGTCGATTGTGTTTGGTGATGGACATACAACTGACATAGGCACTTCCTCAAAAAGCCCTGACAGTAGCAAAAGAAAATAGACACTATTACAACCCCCCAGTTACGAGTCGAGGGTGGAGTTGCAACTGGGACAAACTACAACTACAAAAGGCCCCTATTTCGAGTCGATGGTAGACTTCCAAATGGGCAACCACAACTACTACAAGCCTCCCAGTTGCAAGTCAATGGTGTACTTGCAATTAACTGGAGCAACTACACTACTACTAGCCCCAATTGCGAGTCGATGGCTGAGTTGCAACTGAGGCAACTACACCTACTACAAGCCCCCAATTGCAAGTCGAGGGTGGACTTGCAATTAGGGCAACTACACAACTACAAGCCTCCCAATTGCGAGTCAATGGTGGACTGGCAACTGGAACACCTACAACTACAAAAAAAGCCCCAGATGCGAGTCGATGTGTGGACTTGCAACAGGAGCAACTACACTACTACAAGCCACCAGTTGCAAGTCGAGGGTGGACTTGCAACTAGGGCAACCTACAACTACAACAAAAGCCCCCAGTTGCGAGTTGGTAGTGAACTTGCAACTAGGATAGCTACAACTACAAAAAAGTCGCGAGTTGCAAGTCGATGTTGGACTTGCAACGTGGGCAACTACACGACTACAAAGCCCCTAGTTGCGGTGGACTTGCATCTAGGGAAACTACAACTACAAAAAAGCCCTAGTTGCGAGTCGAGTGTGGACTTATAACTGGGGAAACTACACTACTACAAAGCCCCCAGTTGCTAGTCGATGATGGACTTACAACTGGGGTAAATTACAACTATAAAAAATCCCCCAGTTGTGAGTCGGTGGTGGACTTTCAACTGCATTAGCTACAACTACAAAAAAGCCCCAGTTGCGAGTCGAGGGTCGGGTCCTCCAGTTACGTGTCGAGGGTGTACTTGCAACCGAGACAAAAAAAAGGGTCAAGCCCAATTGCATGTCGAGGATGGACTTGCAACTAGGGCAAAAAAAAATAGGTCGGCCTCAGTTATCTCCAGTTACAAGTTTGTGGTCAACTTGCAACTAAGAAAAATGGGTTGGACCCTAGTTGCATGTCGTGGTTGACTCGCAACTGGGACAAGAAAAAAATAAAAGAGGCAAGCCTAGTTGCAGGACAAGGGTGCACTTGCAACATAATCTAAAAATATGTCCGGCCAAGTTGCATCTCGGTGGTTTACTTGCAACTGCGACAATAAAAGTAAAAGAGACGAGCTCCAGTTTGCATGTCGGTGGTCGACTTGCAACTAGAATAAAAAATAAAAAGGCAAATCCAGTTAGGAGGAAGGACTAAAACGTTTTGGACCCAATGCATGTCGGTGATCGACTTGCAACTGGAACAAGAATAACAAAAAGACACAAAGTTCTTATATATTAGGGTTAGACTTGCAAACAAAAACAAAATCAAGAAATGGGTCATTGCCCGTCATTGTACTGTTTAGAAACTTGGCCGAGTCGCCTCTACTCCCAAGACAAAGAGCAATGGGATAGAGAGAGCGAAGAAACGGAGTCGATGAGCTAGCGGTCAGCTCGTCTCTTCAACTAATACAGACAACTCTTCTCTTCAACTACAACACAGGAAAAAAAAAGACCACGGCCCAAAAAAGAAAGACGCACGGTGTGATGGGCTGTAAAAGGAACAACAGACGAGCGATACCGGACGCGCGGGACAAAACAACCCCGATCAAAGAATTGCACGAAATTTATAGGGACATATCAAATGGGCTGAAACTTAGATGGGACATCACACTCATCTATATTTTTTTTTTGAAAAGGGGCGCCTTTTATTACTTAAAAGATTTAAGTATCACACTCATCTATATGAGTTTTAGCAATTTTGATACATGATTTACTATTCCGTGGACACGTTGCATAGATGAATACAAATCAAAACAACGAAAAAATGCGTGAACAATCATATGGTATATACACGCACAAAGGAGATGCCTGCACACATCATCTGATATATACACATATCATAGTGTCGCAAGGGGGAGAACAAAGAAATGAAAAAAGACAAAAAAAATACCTCACAAACTGCAACAGCTGCAGTGTATCTAGACAATACAACAATAGACAAAAAAAGAAAAAAAAAACAGAAAGGAATGGCAGCCCACGCTAGCACACATGGGCTAGCCCACGCTGGCACACTGCATGCACGTCCCGTGCGGGCTGCACGAGCGCACGCTACAAATCACATACAATCAAACGTGAACAAATCGTCAGATCATGTGTGCACGAATTTTAAAGACAAAACAAATCCAACGATGAGAGATTTAGATATGAGATAGCTATTTCACACCTAGATGTGAAATAGCAAATCTGTTTTTGTTAACTGCTTTAAATGATTTTTTGATAAACGGATTGACACGACACAAGAACTAAGAGTGTCACGTTTACCCCATACAAGTCACAACGTGCAACGCAGGCCACACACGCGTCATGCACGACGCTAAACACCAACGATCGAAAGCATAGTACTAGTAGTAGTCTGCGCAGCGAAGCGTACCGTCACTACTCACCAAGTACTTGTCACTGTTGTCATCGCAAAGACATACGTATTGACGTTTTCGACGTTGACCGAAGAACAAAACATAATCCGTGGAGGCAGAAATACATATTTGACCTGAGGACGAAATCAAATCACGATCTGACCTGGTCTCGAAAAAATTTCACATAACATACCGTTTTGTATGGCACCCGACAGACGGGCGCTGCATTGCACTATGCAGCGCCGTTTCCTTAGGCGTCGCATGCCCGGCCAGCATGGCAGCCCGGGGCCAGGGGCGGCCCCACAGCCAGCCATGCAGCGCCCAACGAATAGGCGCCACACTTGTAATGTGCAGCGCCTAGCGCTTAGGCGCTGCACACTTGTAATGTGAGTTTCAATCCTTCTTGGAATTGAAGATGTGGCTCGACAACTACTCGGTTACGCATTATCGTCCACATAAAGTGGCCAACTCGGACGTCAATGTGCGTTACACGGTTAAATGTGAAGTGCCAAGATGTCCATGGATTGTGCGTGCAAGGCCATGGAAAGGAGGACCCACTTGGCGCATAGTAAGTTGTACACCAAGTCACATGTGCCGACACAAGAATGCGGATGGCGAGCTTGTGTACCAACAACATAGACAACTCACGTCCGAATTCATTGCTTACAGGTTATCCAACCAAATATCCACACTTCCAATAATGAGCATCAAGAGTGTCATTGACCTTGTGAAAACCATCTTTCATTACAAGGTGAAGTACGGCAAGGCATGGAAGGCGAAGCAAGCCGCATTCAAGATGTTGTATGGCAATTGGGAGGAAGCATACAACCGACTCCCTAGGTTGTTGTTAGCTATGGCCACCACAAACCCAGGCATGGTTCACGTGGTTGAGCCTCATGGGCCCCAAACATTGATTCACAACGGGAGGACCGTCCGAGTATTTGGCCGTGCATTTTAGGCCTTTGAGCAATGCGTGAGGGCTTTTGAGCATTGTCTGGCCGTCATCGCCATTGATGACACGTTCTTGACGGGACAATACAAGGGCACTTTATTGGTTGCAATAGCAAGTGATGCCAATAACCGGGTGTTGCCTTTGGCTTTCGCTTTGGTTGAGGTGGAGAACAATGATAACTGGGAGTGGTTCTTGCGTCAATTGAGAACAAGGGTATTACCGGCTGAAAGGGAAATTTGTGTCATATCGGATCACCATCCAGGAATTCTAAATGCGGTGGTGGTTGACATTCCCGGACATACAAAGTTGCACCATCGATGGTGCATGAGGCACTTTTGTGCAAACTTCTATAGGGCATGTGGTATCAAGGAGTTGGCCGATGATCTTCAAGATTGTTGTCTCGCTTTCTCCGACAAGCGGTTTGCCACATTATTCAATGCATTGCTCAAACACAAGAAACTTGACCCCGGTGGTCTTGAATTTCTCAATAAGAACATTGTCGAAAGGAATATGTGGGCACGTGCTTTCGATGAAGATGGCCGGAGGTACGGTCAAATGACAAGCAATATGGCAGAATGCTTCAATAAGGTGCTCAAGGGTGTACGTGCATTACCCGTGACGGCAATAGTTCAATACACATTTGACAAGATGAATGCATACTTTTTAAAGTACTCAATGGAGACGGATAAGCAGATTGCTGGTGAGAACAAGGAAAAGCACAAGTACAATTTCCCACCAAAGGTTGAAGAATGGTTGGAATTTCAATCACGAAAGGCAGACTCCCAAGGAGCTGTACTATATGACGACAACGATTGGATGTATGAAGTGAAAGAGCCTGGAGGAACTACAAACGATGGCCACCAACACGGAGGCCGGGCTTTCAAGGTCTTCCTAACACGGTGTGATTGCACTTGCATGAGGCCATCCTTGCTTCACCTCCCATGCTCGCACTTGTTAAACGCATCTCGTGTTAGGAATGTGGACCTCAATCACCCTCTTACCGTGCGGGAGTCCGAGTTCTCAATCATGACTGTCAAGAATACATGGGCTCCCCGGTTTCAGTCATACTTGGACCAATCACAATGGCCGGAGTATCATGGAGTTCAACTATGGCCGGACCCGGAATTGAAGGTCGTTAGACGGGGAAGACGTCAGACAAAGCGTCTTAGAGGTGACATGGACGGATGGGGCCGTGGTACCGGTCGAGAAACCGACACCGGCCAATTCCAAGAGCCTCGTGAGCACTCCCGTTGTGGGGATTGCAATGGTGGGGGACACAACACAAGAACTTGTACCAAACCAAGAAAGAGATCAAAGAAAAATGATGCAAGCACAAGCCAAGCAAATGGTAGCCAACCAAGTCAAACAAGTGCCCAAGTGCCAAACCAATCAAATCAACCAAGCCAACGAGGAACTAGGCAATAAAGAGGGAGTCAACTAGGTCTTAGAAGAGGCCGTAGTGGTGGCACAGGCCGTGGTGACGGTCTTGGCCGTGGTGTTGGTAGAGGCCGTGGTGATGGTCTTGGCCGTGGTGATGGTGGTAGAGGCCGTGGTGACGGACTTGGCCGTGGCGTTGGTAGAGGCCGCGGTGATGGTCTTGGCCGTGGTGATGGTATTGGCCGTGGTGGTGGTGGTAGAGGCCGTGGTGGTGGTCTAGGCCGTGGTGGTGGTAGAGGATGCGGTGGTGGTAGAGGCTGTGGTGATGGCCTAGGCCTTGGTGGTGGCTATGGTCGTGGTGGTGATCTTGACCTTGGCGGTGGTCGTAGTGGAGGAATGTTTTCTTGGCTCAATGGACCATTGCCGTATGTGACTTACTATTATCTTGTTATTTATGTTGTCATTGTCATTTTGCATAGTGTGACTAACTATTAAGTTGCCATTTTCGTAGGTATGGCAACAATGAAGGGGGTGGAGGACACGGAGGGGGAGGTGAGATGCCGGGGTGGTGGGAGCCGGAAGAAGAAGAAGAAGAAGAGAGGACCTTGCTCGACGCAAAATGTGTGCTAAAATGTGTGCTACTATGTGACCTTGTGAACCAAAATGTGTGGTACTATGTGCTATGAGTCCTAAATGTGTTTTGGACAAATCTATGTGCTATAACTCCTTTATGTGTGTATGACTATGTGATTTGGATTACTCTATGTGCTATGTCTTCTTTCTGTGTTTTGGACTACTATATGTGATATCACTTATGATTATGTGACATCTATGTGAACCACAAAACATAAACATCATTTGGTATTTGAAAACAGCAGATAGTTCAGCGCCCAGATTATGGGCGCTGCACTGTATAGTGCAGCGCCTTACACTTGGGTGCTGCACCATGACTTAGCAATTTTTGGGATTGAAAAGCTACTGGACACTTTCTGTTGCTCTCTGGACTGGCATGTCCAGATGTGCAGCGCCTAAGTGTGAGGCGTCACACTATACAGTGCGGCGCCTAAGGCCTAGGCGCTGCACCCTGACTTAGCGATTTTTTGGGTGGCAAAGCTACTGGACACTTTCTGTTGCTCTCTGGACTGGCATGTCCAGATGTGCAGCGCCTAAGGGAGAGGCGCTGCACTGTATAGTGTGACGCCTCTCCCTTAGGCGCTGCACATCTGGACATGCCAGTCCAGAGAGCAACAGAAAGTGTCCAGTAGCATTTCCAGCAGTGCAGCGCCCATGGGCTAGGCGCCTCACTTTTAATGGCAGCGCCTAGATCTTAGGCGCTGCACATATGGACATCTCTTAGGCTGCACCCATCCCCCTCCCACCCATCCCCACCCACACACCCCACCCCCCCCCCACACACAAACCCGAAGCTCAGTGCTTCCCCTCTGCCCTCCTCTTTCCCCCTCTCAAATCCTTGTCAGATCCAGAGATATTGTCCGTGGATATCGAAGCCAACCCCTCCCTTAAGGTAATCTCCTCCGATCCCCTCGTTTTCATCCATAGGAATTGTCACATTTGATATGGTTAGGCTTCATACTATGCTAGGGTTAGGGTTATGTGTGTTTGATGTTGGTGTTAGGGTTATGCTATAGCTAGGGTTGTGGTTATTGTTAAGTGGGGGTTAGGGTTAACCAAGAATTCTCGGTTTTGTAGGCATGGCCTCATCCGGTTCCATGACGAGGCCATCGTGTGCTAACCAAGAAGACATGCCGAACAAGTGGGAGGACGCATCTTTGGACAAGGTGAAGGAGAAAGATGTCAACATCCCGCCATGTTGGTGTGGAGATGTTTGCAAGGTGAAGGTGTCCACCGACCAAAAGAAATCATGGACGGAAGGGCGGAGATATTTTGTATGCCCGAACTATGCTTATGATCGTGCACTTCCAACTAACGCCTATGACCAACCACCGGTAAGCTCGAGAAGTAAAATGTTACTCTGAAATGTGTGTCAAGACTAACAAAAAATTTGTATGCAGTCACCGCCTCCTCTATGCAAGTACTTCACGTGGATAGATCATGAAGTGCCAGAAGATGTCCAAAAGGACCAATATCAAGATTGTCTTAGGCGGCAGCGGCGGTTCGAAGAATCATTTCGAAGAGGCTTGGAGGAAGAGCGTCGTCAGAAGGAGAGGATGGAGCGGAAGAAACGAGAGGAGGAGAGGGCACGCCAAGCGAAACTTGCTCGTGAGGAGGAGAGGGCAAGAAAGCTTGCAAAGGCTCGCGAGGCGCAAGAGGAGGACTCGGCACGTGACAAGAAGGGGAAATGGCCTCGCTCTACTCAGTAGGGACTTCGCTTCGGTGCACTCGTCATGAAACCGGATGTATCCATGCCGTATTTGTCATGAACTTTCTTCTAGGGCAAGATGCCCTTTGTAGTCAACTATGTCGTACTTGGCAAATTTGTCATTTCTAATGAATGTGTCGTGAACTATGTCGTAGTAATGTTTGAATTGTCTTAAGTGATGAACTCATCGGCATAAAATTTGTGTTTGTTCAAATTGCTGTGATGCTCAAGTTATTGTAAGTGTTGTGATGTTCCGGTGAATTGAAATTACTGTCAACTTTGTTTTTGCAGTAAACATCAGTGCAGCGCCCATAGCACAGGCGCTGCATTATACAGTGCAGAGCCCAAGGTAGAGGCGTCACACAGTATAGTGCAGCGCCTGAGTGTTGGGCGCTGCAGTGCTGTTAACTGCTAAACTGCAGAAACAGATGCAATTTTGGCTGCAAACTGAACTCACAAGTATGAATGTAGTGCTGTAAACTGCAGAAACTGAACAAAGATAACTAATAACTTGAACATCACATCATTTAGGACAATTCAACATTACTACAAGTTCGCAAACACAATTACCACACTAGTAAGAATTCACCAACATATGACATAACCTCACAAGTTCATCAACCTAATGTAACGGCTACAAGAGCACTTTCATAGTAAAAAACACAAGCACTAATGCTTTCCGTGCGTGTTCCTGGTGCCACGCCTGGAGGCAATCTTCTTCTTCTTGTTAGGACGAGCCTCCTCTTCCTCCACTTCCTCCTCCGCCTCATCATCCAAGCTAGCCATCCGCGAGGTCCCTACGACCACCTTTGGGTTGCCTCTGTTGTCAAAGTCGGTGGGCGTGTACCGACGTATGGGCTGCCTAGGCTTCAACATATATGCGGACCGAACTTGAGCGTCCGCCAAAATCATGTCATCATCAAGCTCATGGCCCTATCACACAATCAAACAATATGGTAAAGACCGGCGTCGTAATCAAGTGAGAATCACATCTAAAGGATTAGTCATACCTCTTGGGTGACCGCACCCTCATCATGCAGATAAGCATATGAGGAACTCACATCGTCCCCCTGATGGTGAGATAAGGGGTTTGATGGTGTACCAGACCTAGAGGCAGATGGTTCATCAAATTCGGGATCACGGCAACCGAGAAGATTCGATAACCGCCTTAACTTCTTGGCCTGACGCTGTAACATGGACAAGTGTATAAGATATCAAACTCCGCAACATATGTAACATGGACACCTGAATGTGATATGTACCTTGAGGAATGCTCGTAGTGAACCATCATCATTGCCTTCTCCAACCGGTGTCTTCTCCAGAATAGACTGGCTTTCATCAGCTGCTTTCTTGATCTGGTTGCGCTGCGAATGAGAACGAATGAACATGTTAGCCATTCAAACATGTGTAATACGGCCAACGGGAAAGTAAAGAAGGAACACTTTACCACATAGTTAATCATCGGAACAGCAGGGACTCCTTGCCCTTCCCTGACATCTTTGTTGTACCGCCGCTTCGATACATCCTCAAAGTTTACGGGCTCTTCAACAATATCATCGTTGTATGCCGGCGGGCATATCTCAACTCGAGCATTTTCAAGAAACCATCGTAGGTAGTTATCGAAAGCAAGTGAGCTATGCTCACGAAGCTGGCCACGTGCACTGTTACGAGCTTGCTCCACACAAAGATTCAACCGGGTAACATACGATGCATGATGCTTGTCCCAGTCCTTTATCTTCCGCTGCTTTCTCCTGTCCAACCTGCATGGTACAAAACCAAACATTAGCACAATCAAGAAGGAGTGGCGATGCTTAATCAATACGGTTCATGCTATCTTACCTATGAAGTGCTTTGGCCGTGTCCACCCATTCCGGCGGGTGAGGCTGGAACAGATCAAACTGACGAAACACGCGATGTGGCAAATGAAACTCAACCGCCCAGTTGCATATCAGTGGGCACCGCATAAGCCAGAGATCCCTATCCCGCAAGCACATCGGGTTGATGGCAAACTCCTCGGTGTACCCAAGTCTGTCATCGGCGCCATATGGCTGCCATACCACCTATGAAATAGGACAACAATGCAAAATTGATGACTATTTTTTAGGCAAGCATGAGAAATGACTGAAGTAATGACCTCGTTACCTGCTCAGGCGTAATCGTGTCCAACTCGGCAATGTACTTTTGCTACATGAGATTGACATCGTTCGTCATCTCGGATACCACATCCCACTTGTAAGCCCAAGTGGGGCGCCGTAATTCGCCATCTTCATCCCAAGGATTAAACTTGACGCTCTTCGGGCGTCCAATAGGCAGACGCTCCCAACTCCATACAGAAAGCAGAAGCATATTACCACCAATGCCTGCACTACCTGTGATCCTGCAACACGCATCGTCCAGCTGCATATGAAAGAAAACAATGTTAACTTGACAGCAAGGTTGCATTGCTAATGAAGAAATGACTTGATAGCAAAACAAACCAACTACCTGTCGGTACAAGTAAGCAAGAGTCGCTGAACCCCAGCTCCATCCGCTATCGAAGACGGTCAACGCCTTCAGCCACATCCATGGAGCGTTCTTGCCTGTGGAGTCAGGAAACAAAGTCCTCGAGACAACGTACCACATATAGACACGAGCATGTGTCTGTATCACATCATCAGTGGCATCCGCGGGGCAATGCGCAAAGTTCCTTTGAATCCACGTGAAAGCAGCTCCGGTTGCTTTCCTTTCCTTCTTCTTCTGCTCTTCTCCCTCCTCTACATCAGCCTCAGCCTCGGTAGGAGCCATACCGATAAGAGCAATCATCTGCTCGCGTCACCCATCAGAATCGGTGCTGAAACATATAGGCCTCCCGTCGATAGGAAGCCCGGTGATCAAGGCGACATCCTCGAGCGTCATGGTCATCTCCCCAGTCCGAAGATGGAAAATGTGCGTCTCCGGCCTCCACCGAGCAGCAAGAGAGGACACCAGTGGAGCGTTGAGGTTCGGCGTGGACCGACTGACCAACTGAATCCACGGGAGGAGTCCTGCCTGCTGGATGTAGGGTGTGTACCGCTCATCGTAGGGCATGGCAGGACCAGAGACCCCGTGATACCGAATCTTCAGAGGTTCAAGCTTCTGCAAAAAAAAGTAATGACAAATCTTAGGGCATGTCAATTTCAACTAAAGGCAAATTTGCAAAATATTTAGATTACTCATTATTACCATCTCCTTCTCGCGCATCATGTAGGCCCGGTGTCGTGTGTCGTAGGCATCGTCGAGAAACCAAACCATCCTTACAAAGTTCAAACAATAAACATATATGAGTTCATCTTCATCTCAAATATCGGTATACACGAAACATCTCATATGTGTTCAACTACAAGAATCTCAACATGTCCTTCTCACACAATGAATAAATGATTGTAAATTCTCATATATATCTCGTATGTCATATGTGTTCAAATAAACTCAACATCTCATATTTCAAATAAACTCAACATCTAATATATATTTAAAAAAACTGAACATCTCATATATATCTACAAAACTCAACATCTCATAGTTATCTACAAAACTAGGCATCTCATATATATCTAAAAAAACTAAACAATCTAGGGTTGCACTAACAAGAATCATATATTGTGAACTAAAGAACAATACTAGGGTAGTACCACTATGACTACACATCCTAAATCAAGCAAATCAAGGGTTCCACCAAATCTTGGATAAATCTCTAAAATGGCAACAAATTTACGGAGGAAAAGAAAGGGAACGGAGGAGTTTACCTAGTAGGAGGGATTGGAGATCGAATCCACGGATCAAATCTTCTGATCTGAGAGGGATGTGGGGGGGGGGGGGGGGGGATCCGATGGGGCGCCACCGCCACTGCTCTCTGTCCAGAGAGCAACTTCTGGAGAGGGGGAAGAACTGCCTGGTCGGGCTGGGCCGATGCGCTTAAGTCACCGTGCAACGCCTAAGCGCTAGGCGCTGCACATTACAAGTGTGGCGCCTATGCGTTGGGCGCTGCATGGCTGGCTGTGGGGCCGCCCCTGGCCCCGGGCTGCCACGCTGGCCGGGCATGCGACGCCTAAGAAAACGGCGCTGCATAGTGCAATGCAGCGCCCGTCTGTCGGGCGCCACACAAAACAGTCTGTTATGTGAAATTTTTTCGAGACCAGGTCAGATCGTGATTTGATTTCGTCCTCATATCAAATACGTGATTTCTGCCATCCGTGGACGCCCCGCGGCTCGGGAGGAGCTGTCTCCGATCTGTCACCGTCGCTTTCAGTTCACCACGGGCGCGTCGTCAGCGAGAGCGATTCATCTCCGTGGCTGAGTGCTCACCCACGACCACGTATGCTTGCCAGCGGCCAGGCATTTCTTTTTTCCAAAGTGGGACAGGGACATCGCCTAGCACATACACATTTTTAGGACAACGACGTCCCGAGCATTTAAAAGCGATTCCTTTTTTAGGCATTGAGAAGACATGGTTCTCATTTTCTTGGTGCCAGAGTAAAAATGTTTAGCTGCCAGCCCGAGTAGACAGTAGCACATGAGTTAATCATCAATTCATCATGTGTGTCTTTTTTACTTTAACCTCTTTACCCTTTTTACTCCATTGCCCTTTTACATTTTCTTGTTGCTAGCACCGAAAGTTGCTCCTTTTGTTTCTCAATTTCATGCATACGCACCTTATTCATTGGAATGGAAAAGAGAAAAAATGAAGTACAATCTTGCTCCCCGCTATGCCAAAAGACTACATCAACGATTTTTCGGTCGCTGCTTCTACAAGTTTTTCGGTTCAAACACGTCCCACCCGCAAAAAAAATGTTTACACAAGTTTTTTTTTACGAGAAAACTTTCAATCTATTCATCTTCAATCATGACAATACAACGAACACCAAAAATAATAAAACTTACATCTAGATTCGTAGACCACCTAGCGACGACTACAAGCACTGAAACGAGCCGAAGGCGCGCCGCCGTCATCGCCATCCCTCGCTGGAGCCGGGCAAAACTTGTTGTAGTAGACAGTCGGGAATTCGTCGTGTTAAGGCCCCATAGGACCAGCGCAGCAGAACAGCAACCGCCGTTGATGAAGAGTAGCGTAGATCGGAAGGATCCAACCTGAAGACACACGAACATAGACGAACTACGACAAGATCCGAGCAAATCCACGAAGGACAGATCCGCCAGAGACACATCTCCACACGCCCGCCGACGATGCTAGACACACCATCGGAACGGAGGCTAGGCGGGGAGTGTTAGGAAACGTTGCATGGAAAACAAAAAAAATTCTACGCACACGCAAGATCTATCCATGGAGATGCATAGCAACGATGGGGGGAGTGTGTCTACGTACCCTCGTAGACCGTACTTCTTCACGATCCAACCGATCGAGTACCGAACATACGGCACCTCCGCGTTCAGCACACGTTCAGCTCGGTGACGTCCACGCCTTCTTGATCCAGCAAGATGGCGAGGTAGTGGATGAGTTCCGGCAGCACGACGGCGTGGTGACAGTGATGGTGATGCTATCTCCGCAGGGCTTCGCCTAAGTACTACGAAAATATGACCGATGTTGTAAACGATGGAGGGGGGCGCCACACACGGCTAAGAGATTGCCGTGGTTATGTGTGGCGCCCCCTCCCTGTGACGACCCCGGCTTAATCGTGCACTAATCATACACGCAAATGCACACGATCAAGCCTAAGGACTCACTTGAAGATATCACAACACAACTCTAAAACATAAATAAAGTCATACAAGCTTTATATTACAAGCCAGGGCCTCGAGGGCTCGAATACGTAGCTCGATGGCATACAAGCGTCAGCGGAAGCATCAGATATCTGGGTGCAGATATATTACAGAAAGAGAGATAAGCCTTCACAGAGGCGGGGCAAAATAAAAGCTACGATCGAAAGGCGTAGGCCTCCTGCCTAGGACCCTCCAATCCTACTCCTGGTCGTCTGTCGGCTCCTCGTAGTAGTAGTACTCGCCGGGCGGGTAGTAGTAGTGGCTGTCGGCGGGGGCATCTGGCTCAGGGGCTCCATCGCCTGGTGGCGTCAAAAGGATATAGGAAGAAAAAGAAAGCAAAGCAAACGTGAGTACTCATCCGAAGTATTCAGCAAGCAAGGATCTACACTACATATGCAACATTATCAAGGAATGGCTGTATATGCGGACTGGGCTGCAGAAATGCCAGAATAGAGGGGGAAAGCCTAGTCCTATCGGAGACTAGCATCTTCAGCAGTCTTGCAGCATTAGAAGAGTGCACATTAGCATAAGTAAAGTAGTAGTAGTGTCATCAACCTCGGCCAGAGATCCTTTCTCGACTCCCTGCGAGAAAGCAATCCCAGAGCCGTACTATCCAGTTATCATCTCAAGTTCTAGTTGTACCGATCGGGATACAACTCCGAGTGTCCGTTACCGTAGGACAGGCTATCGATAGATTAGTTCTTCCCTGCAGGGGTGCACCAAGTTACCCACCACGCTCGCTTAACTCCGGCCGGACACACTTTACTGGGTCATGCCCGGCCTCGGCTAAGCAACACGCCGCAACCCGACCGAATACCTAACAGAGAGGTTAGCACGCCGGACTAAACCTATGCCCCCAGGGGTCTTGGGCCTTCGCCCTGGGAACTCCTACACGTTGCGAAGGCGGCCGGAAGCAGACCTAGCAACCCCTTAATACAAGCGCGGTTGCGTAACTAGTCCAATCCAGCGCGCGCCGCTCAGTCTCTGACGTCCATTAAGCTCCGGCTGAAGTATACGACGCAGAACGCCCATACTATGCCCACGTGATGGTTAGTGCTATCAGGCCAGAGGCCCCTCGGATCAAATATCCAAACCATTTATTGAATTAGGAGCGCGCGGTAATGAGCAGAGACTCACGAAAGATGTGACCCCGTCGCCCCGTCTCGAGGACTTGCGGCAAGGGCTAGGAATGCCCGGCCACGCCTCGTGTTCAACTCTCGGGCACCATCCAGGTCCACCCGATTCCTCATCACTTCGCAATATGCTCGCGCGGGTACCCCTCAGGACCGACCCGTCTTTAGTAACACGGTATAGTGTAAGTCAAGGTAACCATAGTAATTGTGTGTCTAACACCAAGGGAAACTCTGAGGTATCACCCTCGACGGAATTCCACCTGATGTTGTAGTCAAGGTGAACAGAAGAGAAATCACCCTCGAGGTCCACTCTTGAGGAGTTGCACGACGACGTCATTACCGGGAATGGAGAAGGAGGAATCACCCTCGATGACCATAACCGATAACTAGCCTATAAGGTTAACATCAGAAGTGCTGACGAGGTATCACCCTCGGCACTTGATAGTAACCCAGTAGTGTCGAGCAACTAAGGGGGAAGTGATGTGCGGTGCCGGGGCCTGGTCTTCAATCCCGTTGATCGGGTCTTCTGAAACTCCAGCGGGGCAGTCGGGATAAAGTGGGGGTCTCTGTCGGGTCTCTACCCAGCCTATACTAAGCGGTTTAGGATAAGCAGGAAGGTAACAAAAGCAGGTTACAATAAACAGGCTATGCAGCAGATATAGGATAACAGTAGCAGCAGCAATTCTAATGCAAGCATAAGAGAGAAGAGAATGGGCGATATAGGAATGCTCAAAATGGGGGTGCTTGCCTATTTGCTCTGCGGCAAGGGCAAGGTCGTCAGGGGTGTCGTCGGGGACGTAGTCGTACTCCGGAGCTGCGTCTGCCTCGGGAGCTACGTCAACGTCGGGGTCTAACGAGAGAGAAGAGGGGGAAGAAATAGGTAAACATAATGCAAACAAATGCAACACAGGGCATGCTATGCTATGATGCAGTGCAGGGTTGCCTAAAGATGCATCTAAATCACTTTAGTTATTTTTAGGATTATCGTGGGATTTATTTACCGATTCATATGCACTATTCATCTACTAGAATCGGGCTCGGAGTTACGAGTTCTCCTATGTAGGAGGTTCCGATATGGAAACAGACGTCACGATTAGATTCGTCTCGTCGTTCTAAGCAACTTTCATGTACAAAGTTTTTCGATCCGGGCTACGGATTATTTTCTATGATTTTTCAAAGTTTAATCAATATTCTGGATTTTCTGGATTTAATATTAATTCGAAAATCATTTAATAGAAAATGCTACGGGTACCCACTAATGCACCCAGCAGAGTGCTGGTGTGGCTGACAGTGGGCCCCAGTTGACTGCCTAGTCAGCAGTCAACTGTGGACTTTGACTAGTCAAACTGACCGGGGGGCCACATTTCATTGACAGAGTTACTTAGCAGGGTCTTAATTAACTTAATTATTCTAATTAGCAGGTGGGGCCATCCTGTCAGTGACTGCACTAATTAATAGATTTATTACTAACTAATCTAATTAGCTCTAGTGGGACCTGCATGTCAGCGGGTGTTAGGGTTTTGAGTTAGTGGCTAAGTAGCCAGCTAATCACCTGGGCCCACCGGTCAGCGGCCCAGGGCGGTTTGAACCGCGGTGGCGCGCCGGCGGCGAGTGCCCGAGACGGCGGCAACGCGCGGGATCCGCCCTCCGGCGTCCAAATCGCGCACGGAGGGATGCGTTCGGACGAGCGCAAAGCCGCGCATCGAGTGGCACCGATGGGAGCGCCGGAGATGGCCTGTGGCGGCGCCGGCTACGAACGGGGCGGCGACCGAAGTTGGGCGAGGACGCAGACGAGGCTGCGGTGCTCCAGCGAGCTGACCAAGGGACGCTTCGGCCTTCTAGGAATCCTAGGAACGCTACTGCGTGCTCGGCGGTGGTTCTAGCAAGCTAAAACGACGGCGGCGACAAGACACGGTGGTGGCCGGAGCTCGGGCATGGTGGAAATGGCCGCTCCGGGCACGTAGGAAGGCAAAAAAGAGAGGGGAGGAAGAGTGGAGCTCACAGTGGGCACGGAGGTGAGCTCATGGAGGACCGGGAGGAGCTGGGGACGGCGAATCACCGGCGAGCAGTGGCGGAGTCCTGCGGCGTGGAGCGAGGCCGATCCGGCGGAGAGAAGCTCCCCAACTCGAGCTGAACGGTGGAGACGGCGTGAAGGAGTGCAGCGGAGCTCCTGGGCAGCAGTGGGTGGCACGGGGAGGCGCCGGTGTATGAGAACGATGAGGCAACGGCGACGGGCGCAATCGGCTTCGAGGAAAAAGGGGAAAAGGCAAGGCAGGGGAAGAAAGAGGGGTGGCCTAGGGTTCCTGGCGCGGTGGGGGCGGCTAAGTAGTCATCCCGGCGTGGAGTAGGGAAGCCGTGTCGCTAATCCACCGGCGGGATCGAGCTCGGGCGCTCGGCGTGCTGACAGCGAGGAGGAAGGCAATCGCTTGACGAGCTGGGCAGGCTGGGCTCTGTTCAGTGTGGGCCTTAGTGCACAGTAAGGTTCAGACATTTTCCTTTTCTGCTATTTCTTTTCTATTCTCTTTTCTGTCCTGCTAAATGTTTGCGCACATCTGCAATGTTGTAAAATGTGTGACCTAGTTCTTAAATTGCAGTGCAATATTACCTACCACCAAAAAATTAGTTTGGGCAAAATATGGTCCCATTTGGATTTTTATTAAATGAAAAGGGATTAATTGGATGCTCTTTGTTACTGTTTGAGGTTGTTAGAGTTTCTTAACTAATCTCATTAGAGTGGATTACAATTTTATAATTGCCTCTGGATTATTTGCAACATTATGTACATTTTAGTTTGGCTGTTTGAAGAAATAAATATTTGACTTGCAATTTAAATTTGAATTTGAATTTGATTTGAGACAAGTGGCATTTTGACTTAGTAAAATATGATGACATGGCAAGTTAATTAGCTAAAAGACAGGGTTAGGGTCTGGGGATGTTACAAATCTCCTCCACTACAAGAAATCACGTCCCGAGATTTAAGTGGGGAAGACAAGGGTAACTTCGGAAAAACTGACCTTTATCGGGTCGATTACCTGGGAAACAATTTAGGGAGTGTGACAGAAGAATCTCTTGAGTTGGAACTTAGGAAAACATCGAGAGCAAAGTATAAAGGTACGATAAGATGTATCAAGCGAATGGACATTCGATCGATACCTGAACGAAGTGTGAACAGGGGTTCAGGGTATCGGGGGTAGATCATCTCTCGAGGGGTGGCTCGTGATAACACACAAGTCCAAGAGCATAGGATACCTCAGAATCAAGGATGTTAGAGGAGAATCAGGTTCCGATCCTGTGGAGCTGTGATGAGGGTCGATCAAAGGTAGGGAGGACGGTGACGTCATGGTCATGACAACAAGGTATGCCAGAGGGTAGCCTGTCAGTTATGTCGGTGGCAACATCGGTACCAAGGGCGAGGGACGAAGAGAACCATTTTCCTGCTCGTGGAACGAGGCGGACCAATAGGCAAAGTTCTCGTCCATCGGTGGTTACCGGAATGTCATCAACACTAGTGACAGGGTCCCATCAACAGAGTTGTAGACCGAGGTGTTTACCTAAGCAGAGAATTATTTCTGCTTAGATCATATAAACCATAAGAAAGGTTAAACAAAACAATGGAAAGGAAAATGTGATTATCAGATTAAACAAAACAATGGAAAGGAAAATGTGTTTACACACAAGAGTTAGGAGTATCTCCTTCCCAGGGATAGACAGAGCAAGAATTACATGACAAGGCAGTAAGTTAAAAAAAAGCATTTAGGTAAATGGGCGAGGGAAGAATCATTATATTACCCATACAACGGTGTTTGGATAAATGATCAAGAAACATTTAGCTTTGCGCTTCCAATGTTCTTGTTGACATTCGGGATACCACAATCATGCTTCAAGGTAGTAGCAATATGAGGTTTCAAGTAAGGAGTGGAGTTGAAGACTACCAGATATACTTAAGGAAGCAGTTGCAGGAATAGCAAGAAGCTGAAAGTATAACCAAGATATGATCAAACATGTGTTGGAAGGAAGACAAGGGTGCTGTCGATGATAACACAAATCATCGAAGAGCAGGGATGGTATTTCTCAACATGATTTCAATTTACATCTCTGAAGAAGCCAAGATGTTGACGGTGATCATGACAAATTCTATCGAGAGACTCTATGAAGATGCCATCGAGCAGCGACGACATCAAGCAAAAGAAATGATGCAACGAAAGGTTATTGGAATCACGGGTACGACACAAGCTTTATATCAAGCTTGTTATTCAGGATGAAATGATAGGATGCGGAAGTTCGACGCAAGCTTTGCTCATTGTAAAAAATTGTGCTCCAGGAAGAAGGACTGGTAGCACAGTTAAAATTAGCTCGATAATGATATAACCGATCAGGATAGGGATGATGTGATGGAGTATCATTCCAATGAGAATTTCACAAGAGGTAGTGTAATGACACAATATCCTGGAGATAGCAGGGGGCAATACTCGAGGTGGATCAGAATAGGGGTTGGACAGATGAAATGATCTGCAGAAGACAAGTATTTTAACTTGTCCGGGAAATGGAATCAAGGAGGAAATATGGTCGGAACCACGATTGCAAAGAATCAATTCATAGATACAAGATGAACTTGTACCAAGGAAATAATTTATTTTACAGGCAGCTTCCATGATAGGTTCTACATCGGGTCCACGGGCATGAACACAAGTTCAAGGTCGACTCCCACTTTTTCAATGCATTACGTTTCAGTCACTGCTCTGTTAAAAGTTATATGGACGTGATGAACTACTTGGTGAAATACCAGGGGAGTATGACCCACGAAAAATTATCGGGTTCACGTAGGTGGCAGAAGCATAGATTCAACCCATCGGGACATTTTTACGAATCTATACAACCATCAACCAAGCAAGAGATACGAGTTCGAAAGCAGAGTATCGAGGTCAAAGCAGATGATACAATTTACCGAAGGTATTATGTATCAGGGAAAAACTCACAAGATTTTGGATGTGAAGGACATTTGTCGGATAACAACCCAACAAATGGATCTGGCGATTCACGACAGAGTTGATGTGAGTATCGGTAGTCAATCAGAGGAAGAAAGGATGCAAAGGCATTGGCTTATAGAAACATCTGAATATTCTGACGCTTAAATTCAAAGGAATTATTATTTCCAAAGCGAAGGTTCAGAGGCAGACGCTCTGATCAAGGATGGATAAGATGAATAAACTTAGGGGCCCATTTGATGGTAGTTTGATTGGCCGAGAACCAGCTCATATCCGGAACGATGTCTGAGCCGTAATTTTTTTTCCAAGGATTAATTGATGATTGCGAGTATTCGCACACACGTTGAATTCATAGGAACAGAATGACAATCACAAATAATTTTAAAGAATATTGCTAGACATATGGAATTAATCCTAATGCAAGCAGGCAAAGAGAATCAAGAGCAATAGGCTGCAGAGGATTTTCGGAAGATCAGATAGCATTTCCAAATATTTTGGAAAGCATATGAACAACTGGGGATGAACGAACCCCGGTTAAGTGAATTATCCGCAGTGCAAAAAGAAGCTGCAAAGCAGAAGGCACAAAGGATTCTCGGAAGAACGGAGAGTATTAGGGGTAACTTGTAACAACAAGAGCAACTGGGGATGAAGGTACAAACGGCAAGGATGTTATTCACGGGAATTATCGGTGGTCAGGAACTGTAAAGCATTGGGCATAGGGTCTCGGGAACTTTGAGGAGTATCTTCGGAGTCTTCTGATGAACCAAGCGATCATCTGTAGTGTAGGGGCTCTCCGGGTTGAAATGGTTACGAGAACCTAATGTTCGAGTTAATAAAGTCTTTAACCCGAATAGAAGAGAGATCTGAGTCCCAGAGTATAGACGAGGAATAAAAGATCCTAATACCACTCAGTTGGCGACATGGGCCGTAAGCCACACAGCCAAGTTAGTAAAACAGTTTTGGACCTCTAGACTCAACTTCGGCCAAGGAGTTGGAAAGGGGGATCCTACAGGCAGTCGGCTCTGATACCAACCTGTGACGACCCCGGCTTAATCGTGCACTAATCATACACGCAAATACACACGATCAAGCCTAAGGACTCACTTGAAGATATCACAACACAACTCTAAAACATAAATAAAGTCATACAAACTTTATATTTCAAGCCAGGGCCTCGAGGGCTCAAATACGTTGCTCGATGGCATACAAGCGTCAGCAGAAGCATTAGATATCTGGGTACATATATATTACAGAAAGAGAGATAAGCCTTCACAGAGGCGGGGCAAAATAAAAGCTACGATCGAAAGGCGTAGGCCTCCTGCCTAGGACCCTCCAATCCTACTCCTGGTCGTCTGTCGGCTCCTCGTAGTAGTAGTACTCGCCGGGCAGGTAGTAGTAGTGGCCGTCGGCGGGGGCATCTGGCTCAGGGGCTCCGTCGCCTGGTGGCGTCAAAAGGATATAGGAAGAAAAAGAAAGCCAAGCAAACATGAGTACTCATCCGAAGTACTCAGCAAGCAAGGATCTACACTACATATGCAACATTATCAAGGAATGGCTGTATATGTGGACTGGGCTGCAGAAATGCCAGAATAGAGGGGGAAAGCCTAGTCCTATAGGAGACTAGCATCTTCAACATCTTCAGCAGTCTTGCAGCATTAGAAGAGTGCTGATTAGCATAAGTAAAGTAGTAGTAGTGTCATCAACCTCGGCCAGAGATCGTTTCTCGACTCCCTGCGAGAAAGCAATCCCAGAGCCGTACTATCCAGTTATCATCTCAAGTTCTAGTTGTACCGATCGGGATACAACTCCGAGTGTCCGTTACCATAGGACAGGCTATCGATAGATTAGTTCTTCCCTGCAGGGGTGCACCAAGTTACCCACCACGCTCGCTGAACTCCGGCCGGACACACTTTACTGGGTCATGCCCGGCCTCAGCTAAGCAACACTCCGCAACCCGACCGAATACCTAACAGAGAGGACAGCACGCCGGACTAAACCTATGCCCCCAGGGGTCTTGGGCCTTCGCCCTGGGAACTCCTGCATGTTGCGAAGGCGGCCGGAAGCAGACCTAGCAACCCCTTAATACAAGCGCGGTTGCGTAACCAGTCCAATCCAGCGCGCGCCGCTCAGTCGCTGATGTCCATTAAGCTCCGGCTGAAGTATACGACGCAGAACGCCCATACTATGCCCACGTGATGGTTAGTGCTATCAGGCCAGAGGCCCCTCGGATCAAATATCCAAACCGTTTAGTGAATTTGGAGCGCGCGGTAACGAGCAGAGACTCATGAAAGATGTGACCCCGTCGCCCCGTCTCGAGGACTTGCGGCAAGGGCTAGGAATGCCCGGCCACGCCTCGTGTTCAACTCTCGGGCACCATCCAGGTCCACCCGATTCCTCATCACTTCGCAATATGCTCGCGCGGGTACCCCTCAGGACCGACCCGTCTTTAGTAACATGGTACAGTGTAAGTCAAGGCAACCATAGTAACTGTGTGTCTAACACCAAGGGAAACCCTGAGGTATCACCCTCGACGGAATTCCACCTGATGTTGTAGTCAAGGTGAACAGAAGAGGAATCACCCTCGAGGTCCACTCTTGAGGAGTTGCACGACGGCGTCGTTACCGGGAATGGAGAAGGAGGAATCACCCTCGATGACCATAACCGATAACTAGCCTATAAGGTTAACATCAGAAGTGCTGACGAGGTATCACCCTCAGCAATTGATAGTAACCCAGTAGTGTCGAGCAACTAAGGGGGAAGTGATGTGCGGTGCCGGGGCCTGGTCTTCAATCCCGTTGATCGGGTCTTCTGAAACTCCAGCGGGGCAGTCGGGATAAAGTGGGGGTCTTTGTCGGGTCTCTACCCGGCCTATACTAAGCAGTTTAGGATAAGCAGGAAGGTAACAAAAGCAGGTTACAATAAACAGGCTATGCAGCAGATATAGGATAATAGTAGCAGCAGCAATTCTAATGCAAGCATAAGAGAGAAGAGAATGGGTGATATAGGAATGCTCAAAATGGGGGTGCTTGCCTGTTTGCTCTGCGGCAAGGGCAAGGTCGTCAGGGGTGTCGTCGGGGACGTAGTCGTACTCCGGAGCTGCGTCTGCCTCGGGAGCTACGTCAACGTCGGGGTCTAACGAGAGAGAAGAGGGGGAAGAAACAGGTAAACATAATGCAAACAAATGCAAAATAGGGCATGCTATGCTATGATGTAGTGCAGGGTTGCCTAAAGATGCATCTAAGTCACTTTAGTTATTTTTAGGATTATCGTGGGATTTATTTACCGGTTCATATGCACTATTCATCTACCATAATCGAGCTCGGAGTTACGAGTTCTCCTACGTAGGAGGTTCCGATATGGAAACAGACGTCACGATCAAATTCGTCTCGTCGTTCTGAGCAACTTTCATGTACAAAGTTTTTCGATCCGGACTACGGATTATTTTCTATGATTTTTCAAAGTTTAATCAATATTCTGGATTTTCTGGATTTAATATTAATTCGAAAATCATTTAATAGAAAATGCTACGGGTACCCACTAATGCACCCAGCAGAGTGCTGGTGTGGCTGACAGTGGGCCCCAGTTGACTGCCTAGTCAGCAGTCAACTGTGGACTTTGACTAGTCAAACTGACCGGGGGGGCCACATGTCATTGACAGAGTTACTTAGCAGGGTCTTAATTAACTTAATTATTCTAATTAGCAGGTGGGGCCGTCCTGTCAGTGACTGCACTAATTAATAGATTTATTACTAACTAATCTAATTAGCTCCAGTAGGACCCACGTGTCAGCGGGTGTTAGGGTTTCGAGTTAGTGACTAACTAGCCAGCTAATCACCTGGGCCCACCGGTCAGCGGCCCAGGGCGGTTTGAACCGCGGTGGCGCGCCGGCGGCGAGTGCCCGAGACGGCGGCGACACGCGGGATCCGCCCTCCGGCGTCCAAATCGCGCGCGAAGGGATGCGTTCGGACTAGCGCAAAGCCGCGCATCGAGTGGCACCGATGGGAGCGCCGGAGATGGCCTGTGGCGACGCCGGCTACGAACGGGGCGGCGACCGAAGTTGGGCGAGGACGCAGACGAGGCTGCGGTGTTCCAGCGAGCTAACCAAGGGACGATTCGGCCTTCTGGGAATCCTAGGAACGCTACTACGTGCTCGGCGGTGGTTCTGGCAAGCTAAAACGACGACGGTGACAAGACACGGCGGCGGCCGGAGCTCGGGCATGGTGGAAATGGCCGCTCCGGGCGCGTAGGAAGGCAAAAAAGGGAGGGGAGGAAGAGTGGAGCTCACAGTGGGCACGGAGGTGAGCTCGTGGAGGACCAGGAGGAGCTGGGGACGACGAATCACCGGCGAGCAGTGGCGGAGTCCGGCGGCGTGGAGCGAGGCCGGTCCAGCGGAGAGAAGCTCCCCAGCTCGAGCTGAACGGCGGAGACGGCGTGAAGGAGCGCAGCGAAGCTCCTGGGCAGCAGTGGGTGGCACGGGGAGGCGCCGGTGTATGAGAACGACGAGGCGGCGGCGACGGGCGCAACCGGCTTCGAGGAAAAAGGGGAAAAGGCAAGGCAGGGGAAGAAAGAGGGGTGGCCTAGGGTTCCTGGCGCGGTGGGGGTGGCTAAGTAGTCATCCCGGCGTGGAGTAGGGCAGCCGTGTCGCTAATCCACCGGCGGGATCGAGCTCGGGCGCTCGGCGTGCTGACAGCGAGGAGGAAGGCGATGGCTTGACGAGATGGGCCGGCTGGGCTCTGTTCAGTGTGGGCCTTAGTGCACAGTAAGGTTCAGACATTTTCCTTTTCTGCTATTTCTTTTCTATTCTCTTTTCTGTCCTGCTAAATGTTTGAGCACATCTGCAATGTTATAAAATGCGTGACCTAGTTCTTAAATTGCAGTGCAATATTACCTACCACCAAAAAATTAGTTTGGGCAAAATATGGTTCCATTTGGATTTTTATTACATGAAAAGGGATTAATTGGATGCTGTTTGTTACTGTCTGAGGTTGTTAGAGTTTCTTAACTAATCTCATTAGAGTGGATTACAATTTTATAATTGCCTCTGGATTATTTGCAACATTATGTACATTTTAGTTTGGCTGTTTGAAGAAATAAATATTTGACTTGCAATTTAAATTTGAATTTGAATTTGATTTGAAACAAGTGGCATTTTGACTTAGTAAAATATGATGACATGGCAAGTTAATTAGCTAAAAGACAGGGTTAGGGTCTGGGGATGTTACAAATCTCCTCCACTACAAGAAATCACGTCCCGATATTTAAGTGCGGAAGACAAGGGTAACTTCGGAAAAACTGACCTTTATCGGGTCGATTACTTGGGAAACAATTTAGGGAGTGTGACAGAAGAATCTCTCGAGTTGGAACTT
The DNA here is from genome assembly GCA_011799875.1 of Thinopyrum elongatum. Lineage (NCBI taxonomy): Eukaryota > Viridiplantae > Streptophyta > Magnoliopsida > Poales > Poaceae > Thinopyrum > Thinopyrum elongatum. The sequence goes on from CM022297.1 coordinate 478,357,101, forward strand.
AGGAAAACATCGAGAGCAAAGTATAAAGGTACGATAAGATGCATCAAGCGAATGGACATTCGATCGATACCTGAACGAAGTGTGAATAGGGGTTCAGGGTATCAGGGGTAGATCATCTCTCGAGGGGTGGCTCGTGATAACACACAAGTCCAAGAGCATAGGATACCTCGGAATCAAGGATGTTAGAGGAGAATCAGGTTCCGATCCTATGGAGCTGTGATGAGGGTCGATCAAAGGTAGGGAGGACGATGACCTCATGGTCACAACAACAAGGTATGCCAGAGGGTAGCCTGTCAGTTATGTCGGTGGCAACATCGGTACCAAGGGCGAGGGACGAAGAGAACCATTTTCCTGCTCGTAGAACGAGGCGGACCAATAGGCAAAGTTCTCGTCCATCGGTGGTTACCGGAATGTCATCAACACTAGTGACAGGGTCTCATCGACAGAGTTGTAGGCCGAGGTGTTTACCTAAGCAGAGAATTATTTCTGCTTAGATCATATAAACCATAAGAAAGGTTAAACAAAACAATGGAAAGGAAAATGTGATTATCAGATTAAACAGAACAATGGTAAGGAAAATGTGTTTACACACAAGAGTTAGGAGTATCTCCTTCCCAGGGATAGACAGAGCAAGAATTACATGACAAGTCAGTAAGTTAAAAAAAGCATTTAGGTAAATGGGCGAGGGAAGAATCATTATATTACCCATACAACAGTGTTTGGATAAATGATCAAGAAACATTTAGCTTTGCGCTTCCAATGTTCTTGTTGACGTTCGGGATACCACAATCATGCTTCAAGGTAGTAGCAATATGGGGTTTCAAGTAAGGAGTGGAGTTGAAGATTACCAGATATACTTAAGGAAGCAGTTGCAGGAAAAGCAAGAAGCTGAAAGTATAACCAAGATATGATCAAACATGTGTTGGAAGGAAGACAAGGGTGCTGCCGATGATAACACAAATCATCGAAGAGCAGGGATGGTATTTCTCAACATGATTTCAATTGACATCTCTGAAGAAGCCAAGATGTTGACGGTGATCATGACAAATTCTATCGAGAGACTCTATGAAGATGCCATCGAGTAGCGACGACATCAAGCAAAAGAAATGATGCAACAAAAGGTTATTGGAATCATGGGTACGACACAAGCTTTATATCAAGCTTGTTATTCAGGATGAAATGATAGGATGCGGAAGTTCGACGCAAGCTTTGCTCATCGTCAAAAATTGTGCTCCGGGAAGAAGGACTGGTAGCACAGTTAAAATTAGCTCGATAATGATACAACTGATCAGGATAGGGATGATGTGATGGAGTATCATTCCAATGAGAATTTCACAAGAGGTAGTGTAATGACACAATATCCTGGAGATAGCAGGGGCAATACTCGAGGTGGATCAGAATAGGGGTTGGACAGATGAAATGATCTGCAGAAGACAAGTATTTTAACTTGTCCGGGAAATGGAATCAAGGAGGAAATATGGTCGGAACCACGATTGCAAAGAATCAATTCATAGATACAAGATGAACTTGTACCAAGGAAATAATTTATTTTAGAGGCAGCTTCCATGATAGGTTCTACATCGGGTCCATGGGCATGAACACAAGTTCAAGGTCGACTCCCACTTCTTCAATGCATTACGTTTCAGTCACTGCTCTGTTAAAAGTTATATGGATGTGATGAACTACTTGGTGAAATACCAGGGGAGTATGACCCACGAAAAATTATCGGGTTCACATAGGTGGCAGAAGCATAGATTCAACCCATCGGGACATTTTTACGAATCTATACAACCATCAACCAAGCAAGAGATACGAGTTCGAAAGCAGAGTATCGAGGTCAAAGCAGATGATACAATTTACCGAAGGTATTATGTATCAGGGAAAAACTCACAAGATTTTGGATGTGAAGGGCATTTGTCGGATAACAACCCAACAATGGATCTGGTGATTTACGACAGAGTTGATGTGAGTATCGGTAGTCAATCAGAGGAAGAAAGGATGCAAAGGCATTGGCTTATAGAAACATCTGAATATTCTGACGCTTAAATTCATGATTTCCAAAGCGAAGGTTCAGAGGCAGACGCCCTGATTAAGGATGGATAAGATGAACAGACGTTAGGGCCCATTTGATGGTAGTTTGATTGGCCGAGAACCAGCTCATATCCGGAACGATGTCTGAGCCGGAAAAGAAATTTCCAAGGATTAATTGATGATTGCGAGTATTCGCACACATGTTGAATTCATAGGAACAGAATGACAATCACAAAGAATTTTAAAGAATATTGCTAGACATATGGAATTAATCCTAATGCAAGCAGGCAAGGAGAATCAAGAGCAATAGGCTGCAGAGGATTTTCGGAAGATCAGATAGCATTTCCAAATATTTTGGAAAGCATATGAACAACTGGGGATGAACGAACCCTGGTTAAGTGAATTATCCGCAGTGCAAAAAGAAGCTGCAAAGCAGAAGGCACAAAGGATTCTCGGAACAACGGAGAGTATTAGGGGTAACTTGTAACGACAAGAGCAACTGAGGATGAAGGTACAAAAGGCAAGGATGTTATTCACGGGAATTATCGGTGGTCAGGAACTGTAAAGCAGTGGGCACAGGGTCTCAGGAACTTTGAGGAGTATCTTCGGAGTCTTCTGATGAACCAAGCGATCATCTGTAGTGTAGGGGCTCTCCGGGTTGAAGTGGTTACGAGAACCTAATGTCAGAGTTAATAAAGTCTTTAACCCGAATAGAAGAGAGATCAGAGTCCCAGAGTATAGACGAGGAATAAAAGATCCTAATACCACCCTGTTGGCGATGTGGGCCGTAAGCCACACAGCCAAGTTAGTAAAAACAGTTTTGGACCTCTAGACTCAACTTCGGCCAAGGAGTTGGAAAGGGGGATCCTACAGGCAGTCGGCTCTGATACCAACCTGTGACGACCCCGGCTTAATCATGCACTAATCATACACGCAAATGCACACGATCAAGCCTAAGGACTCACTTGAAGATATCACAACACAACTCTAAAACATAAATAAAGTCATACAAGCTTTATATTACAAGCCAGGGCCCCGAGGGCTCGAATACGTAGCTCGATGGTATACAAGCGTCAGCGGAAGCATCAGATATCTGGGTACAGATATATTACAGAAAGAGAGATAAGCCTTCACAGAGGCGGGGCAAAATAAAAGCTACGATCGAAAGGCGTAGGCCTCCTGCCTAGGACCCTCCAATCCTACTCCTGGTCGTCTGTTGGCTCCTCGTAGTAGTAGTACTCGCCGGGCGGGTAGTAGTAGTGGCCGTCGGCGGGGGCATCTGGCTCAGGGGCTCCGTCGCCTGGTGGTGTCAAAAGGATATAGGAAGAAAAAGAAAGCCAAGCAAACGTGAGTACTCATCTGAAGTACTCAGCAAGCAAGGATCTACACTACATATGCAACATTATCAAGGAATGGCTGTATGTGTGGACTGGGCTGCAGAAATGCCAGAATAGAGGGGGAAAGCCTAGTCCTATCGGAGACTAGCATCTTCAACATCTTCAGCAGTCTTGCAGCATTAGAAGAGTGCAGATTAGCATAAGTAAAGTAGTAGTAGTGTCATTAACCTCGGCCAGAGATCCTTTCTCGACTCCCTGCGAGAAAGCAATCCCAGAGCCGTACTATCCAGTTATCATCTCAAGTTCTAGTTGTACCGATCGGGATACAACTCTGAGTGTCCGTTACCGTAGGACAGGCTATCGATAGATTAGTTCTTCCTTGCAGGGGTGCACCAAGTTACCCACCACGCTCGCTTAACTCCGGCCGGACACACTTTACTGGGTCATGCCCGGCCTCGGCTAAGCAACACGCCGCAACCCGACCGAATACCTAACAGAGAGGTCAGCACGCCGCAATCTAAGTTTATGGATCCTCATCCACTTGCGAATCTTTTTAAGAGATCCAATTATAATGAACCTATTGCTAGTGAGTTGAGTGCACTAGATTATCTTTATGAGGTTTTGCTTGAAATTCGTGAATCTGAAAATTGTGATGAAGTGTTGAAAGAAGAAAATTACAAAGTGATTCATGATAGCTCCTTGAATGAAAAGCATGATTGCAATGATGTTATTATAAATTCCATTAATGTCAATTGTGTTAATTATATGCAAAACCCTAAGCTTGGGGATGCTAATTTTGCTATGTCTACTACTTGTTGCAATGATCATGATTGGGGTGATTCTTCTTATGATCTTGAAATTTTATTTAAGCCCCATGATGAATATGAGATTGATAATAATGTTTGCAATAATATTGAAAGTGGGTTTGGAAGAGTGTCAACTAGATCCCACATATTTGGAGAATATTCAATCTTATGAAATTTTTGATAAAAGTGGGTTTGGAGAGGTCATGACTTTAGTTAATGTTAATCCCACTATTTTGGAAGAGTGTCAACTTCGCATGCATGTGGATCATGTTAAGAATATGTTATGTGATAGATATATTGTTTAATTTTCTTATGATCCTACATGTAATTATTATGAGAGAGGAAAATATGGTTGTAGAAATTTTTATGTTGCTAAATTACCTCTCTTCATGTTGAGATTGTCTATGTTTTATTCTCCTTCCTTGCATATGCTAGGTTTTTCTTGTCTTGATAATTTGTTTGTTTATAAAATGCCTATGCATAGGAAGTATGTTAGACTTAAACTCGTTTTTCACATGCTTTATGATGCTCTCTTTGTGCTTCAATTCTTGTCTTTCATGTGAGCATCATCAAAATCTCAATGCCTTGCTAAAAAGGCTTTAAAGAAAAGCGCTTGTTGGGAGACAACCCAATTTTTTTCCTTGCTGTTTTGCATTAAATAATTCATCTAGCCTCTGGTTAGATGTGGTTTTGTGTTTTAATTAGTGTTTGTGTCAAGTAAGACCTTTGGGATGGCTTACGGTGATAGTTGATTTGATCCTGCTGAAAAACAGAAACTTTTGCGTCCAGTCACAGAATTGTTTAAATTCACTGGAGCGTGGAAAACCCTGAATTTTTTACACTGGATTGATATAAAAATTGCCTCTGTTGTCCTAATTGTTCAGATTTTTGGAGTTACAGAAGTATTAGAACAATTCAGATCTTCGCAGACTGTTCTGTTTTTGACAGATTTTGTTTTCTTTGTGTTGTTTGCTTATTTTGATGAATCTATGGGTAGTATCGGGGAGTATGAACTATGGAAAAGTTGGAATACAGTAGATATTACACCAATATAAATGAAGAATGAGTTCACAACAGTACCAAGAGTGGTGATTTATTTTCTTATACTAACGGAGCTTATGAGATTTTCTGTTGAGTTTTGTGTTGTGAAGTTTTCAAGTTTTGGGTAAGGATTTGATGGACTATGGAATAAGGAGTGGCAAGAGCCTAAGCTTGGGGATTGTAACATCCCTAGATCTTCACCCTGTTGTTAGCTTATTAAGTTGCCATGTCATCATGATCATCTTCGTGGAAACTGCATTAGAAAATAATTCAACTTCAAATAAAAATTCAAAATGCAAGTCAAATAAATATTTCTTCAAACAGCAAAACAAAAATGTTCATAATATTGCAAATAATCTAGAATAAATTATAAAAATTATAATATACATTAATTGAATTAGTTAAATGACTCAAACAACATGGAATAACACCAAAACAGTAATTTCAAGTGCCAATTCTTTTATTAAAAATTCTTATGAAATCATAAGTTGCCCAAACCAATTTCTAGTGTTAGATAATATTGCATGGTAATATTTGAACCAAGTCCCACATTTTACAAAAGTCTTTTAGTAGCTTAAATAAATGCAAACAGTGGCCAAAAGAAATAGCAGAAAAGAAAAAGAAAGGAAAGAGAAGAATACCTGAGCACCACGGCCTGCAGCTACAGAAGGAGGCCCAGCCCACCGAGCCCTCTTACCTACCTCCACCTGCTCCCCCATGCTGTCGGCGCCGGAACCCTCGTGATCACCGCTATTGCACGCGTCGCCCATCTGCTGGTCTTCGACGAGGATAAGGACCCCCCCTCCGGCGTCTCTCTCTCCTCTGCGTCAAACCCTAGCCTACTCCCCCCTCTCTCCATCGCCTCCCTCTTTCTCTGCCATCGACGCCCGACGCCGCCGCACGCCATTGACGTGGCCTCTGACCTCCCCGCCACCTAGGGCTGCACCAGAAGCACCGCCGCCCTCGTCTTCGTCGTCTAGCAGCACCAGCTCAAGTGGGGGAGCGCCGCATCGCCGCCATCGGGGTCCCTTCTCCGCGCACGGCCGCGGCACATCGCCACCGGTTGCGTCGCCATCGAGCCGTCCGGTCCTCCCCGAGCTCGCCGACCCGCCCATCGTGGCCACCGTGAGCTCCGTCTCCACTTTCCCTCTTTTCCCAGCTCGGTTTCGAGCTCGTGCATATCCCTAGCTCCCTGCTCCCGAGCTCGTCTGCTTGCCTCTGTCGTGCCAGCGCGCTCCTAGCGATCCCAGGTAGCCAACGCACCGCTCTGCCTAGCCTAGCTCGCGCCAAATCGCCACGGCCGCGCACCCCGTAGCTCTGGCGCCGCCCCTATCTTCGCCACCGTCGCCATAGCCCATCTCCGGCAGCCCCACGGCCACCACTCGATGCGCCGCTGCACGGGCTCTCCAACGAGCCTAGCCACGCCCGCTCCCGTGGCCGGAATCGGCCGGCCGGTGATCGCCGGAGCCACTGGATTAGTGCCGGAGTTAACTCCGGTGATGATGATGATGTGGTGCCATCATTAGTTGCTAATGACGATGTTAATTACCCTCCAGAGGCACTGACAGTAGGGCCCGTGGTTTAGTTAATCCGGCTTTAAAAAAACAAACTATTAGCTAAAGACGGAGCCACTGACACGCGGGTCCCACTGGACCCGCTGACCAGTCAACCTGCTGACTAGGCTGGCCCTAGTCAAAGACAGGTGGATTGAGTTGGCCCCCGTTGACCAGTCAACGCGGTCAAACCGTCTGTTGCGTCAGATTTGACCGGGCCCCACTGTCAGTCACACAGCACACTGATGTGTACGTTTCAATGGGTGCACTTAGCATTTTACCCCATTATTTTTGGATTTAATAATATTCCCGAGAATTTTAGAAAAATGCTAAAAACTTTGGTAAATCATAGAAAATAAACCGTAGCTTGGATCGAAAAACTTTCTACATGAAAGTTGTTCAGAACGACGAGAAGAATCTGACCGTGTCGTCTGCTTCCATGTCGGAACCCCCTACGTAGGAGAACCCGTAAATTTTTGCCTGATTCCGGTAGATGAATAGTGCATATACATCGGTTAATAAATCCAACTTAAATCCTAAAATAACTAATATGACTTAGACATATCTTTAGGCAACCCTGCACTACACGTTAGCATAGCATGCTCTGTGTTGCATATGTTTGTTGTGTATTTATCTGTTTCCACCCACTCTTCTCTCCCGGTAGACCCCGGTACCGACGCAGTTCCCGAGACCGACGCAGCTCAGGAGCCCGACGACACCGTTGACGACCTTGCCTTTGCCGCAGAGCAACCAGGCAAGCACCCCCCCTTTTGAGAATACCGATATCGCCTATTCTTCTCTCTCTTATGCTTGCATTAGAAGTTGCTGCTGTTACTGTTATCCTATTTCTGCTGCATAGCCTGTTTATTGTAACCTGCTATTGTTACCTACCTGCTTATCCTTAACTGTTTAGTATAGGCTGGGTAGAGACCCATCAGAGACCCCCACTTTGTCCCGACTGCCCCGCTGGATTATCAGAAGACCCGATCAACGGGATCGAAGACCAGGCCCCGGCACAGCACATCACTTCCCCCTTAGTTGCTCGACACTACTGGGTTACTATCGAGTGCCGAGGGTGATACCTCATCAGCACTTCTGATATTAACCTTGTAGGTTAGTTCATCGGTTATGGTCATTGAGGGTGATTCCTCCTTCTCCACTCCCGATAACGACACTGTCGTGCAACTCCTCAAGAGTGGACCTCGAGGGTGATTCCTCCTTCGTTCACCTTGACGATAACATTAGGTGGAATTCCATCGAGGGTGATTCCTCAGGGTTCCCCCTTGGTGTTAGACACACGGTTACTATGGTTACTATGACTATACACTGAACCATGATACTAAAGTCAGGTCGGCCCTGAGGGGTACCCGCGCGAGCATGTGATGTGAGTGATGTGGAGACGGGTTGACCTGGAAGGTGCCCGCGAGATAATTACGAGGCGTGGCCGGTCATTCTTAGCCCTTGCCGCAAGTCCTCGAGACGGGGCGACGGGGTCACATCGATCGTGAGTCTCTGCTCGTTACCGCGCGCTCCAGATCCACTAACGGTTTGGATATTTGATCCGAGGGGCCTCTGGCCTGATAGCACTAACCATCACGTGGGCATAGTATGGGCGTTCTGTGTCATATACTTCAGCCAAAGCTTAATAGACGTCAGAGACTGAGCGGCGCGCGCTGGGTTGGACTGGCAACGCCCTGCGCTTGTATAAGGGGGGCTAGGTCTGCTCATCGGCCGCGTACGCAACGTGCAGGAGCGTCCGGGGTGATGGTCCAAGACCCCTGGGGGCATACGTTTAGTCCGGCATGCTGACCTCTCTGTTAAGTTTTTAGTCGAGTTGCGGCGTATCGTTTGGCCGAGGCCGGGCATGACCCAGTAAAGTGTGTCCGGCCGGAGTTAAGCGAGCGTGGTGGGTAAGTTGGTGCACCCCTGCAGAGAAGAAACAATCTATCGATAGCCTGTCCTACGGTAACGGACACTCGGAGTTGTATCCCGGTCGGTACAACTAGAACTAGACACTTGAGATGATAACTGGATAGTATGGCTCTGGGATTGCTTTCTCCCAGGGAGTCGAGGAAGGATCTCTGGGCGACGTTGATAACACTACTACTACTACTTTACATTATGCTAATCTGCACTCTTCTAATGCTGCAAGACCGCTGAAGATGATGAAGATGCTAGCCTTCGATAGGGCTAGGCTTTCCCCCTATTCTGGCATTTCTGCAGCCCAGTCCACATATACAGCCTCCCTTTGATAATGTTGCATATGTAGTGTAGATCCTTGCTTGCTGAGTACTTCGGATGAGTACTCACGGTTGCTTTGCTTTCTTTTTCTCCCCATATTCGTTTGTTGCAACCAGATGACGGAGTCCCTGAGCCAGCTGCCCCCACCGACGGCTACTACTACTACCCTCCCGGCGAGTACTACTACGAGGAGCCGTCCGACGACCAGGAGTAGGTTTGGAGGGTCCTAGGCAGGAGGCCTGCGCCTTTCGATCGTAGCTTTTGTTTTGCCCTGCCTTCTTAAAGGCTTATCTCTGTTTCTCTTTTATATCAGTACTCAGATATCTAACGCTTCCGCTGATGCTTGATTGTCATCAAGCTTATGTATTCGAGCCCTCGAGGCCCTGGCTTGTAATATAATGCTTGTATGACTTTATTTATGTTTTAGAGTTGTGTTGTGATATATTCAAGTGAGTCCTTAGGCTTGATCGTGTGCATTTGCGTGTATGATTAGTGCATGATTAAGTCGGGGGCGTCACAGGTTGGTATCAGAGCCGACTGCCTATAGGAATCCCCCTTTCCAACTACTTGGCCGAAGTTGAGTCTAGTCGTCCAAAACTGTTTTACTAACTTGGCTGTGTGGCTTACGGGCCCACGTCGCCAATTGGGTGGTATTAGGATATTTTATTCCTCGTCTTTACTCTGGGACTTTGATCCCTCTTCTATTCAGGTTAAAGATTTTGCTAACTCCAACACTAGGTTCTCGTAACCGCTTCCCCCCGGAGAGCCCCTCATTCCAGAAGATGGCGTGTCATCATCAGAAGACTCTGAAGATACTCCTCGAAGTTTCCTGAGACCATTCTGCCCACTGCTTTTGCAAGTTCCCTACTACCGATAATCACCGTGAACAGCTACACCTCTTTGCCATTTGAATCTTCATTCCCAGTTACTCCTTTATGTACGAGTTACCCCGAAATACTCCTCGTTAATCCGGGAATCCTTTGAGCCTACTACCGTCCAGCTTCTTTCGCACTACGGATCATTCCTTACACTTATCAGGGATTCATTCATCCCTAGTTGATCATGTGCTTCGCAACATTCTTCCCATTGTTAATCGATCTTTCCAAAAATCCTCTGCAGCCTATCGCTCTTGACTATCCTTGCCGGTCTGAATTAAGGTTAATTCCATATGTCTAGCAATATTCATTGGTATCCTTTGACACCGTCATTTTGGTCTTATTGATTCAACATGAGTGCGAATGCACGCAATCATCAGTTGATCCTTTTAAATTTTCTTTCCGGCTCAGACATCGTTCCGGATATGATCTGATTCTTGCCCAATCAAGATTTGATCGGGTGCACCTCTAAGTCTATTCAACTTACTCATCTTTTGATCAGAGCCCCTGCTTATGATCCTTCCTTTTGAAATCGTAATTCCTTTGTACTCAAGCATCGAATTATTCAGACGCTTCTATAAGCCGATGCCTTTGCATCCCCTTCTCCATCTGATTGATTACCGATACTCACATCAACTCTGTCGTGAATCGCCAGATCCATTGATGGATTATTATCTGACAATGTCCTTCATCTTCTATCTTTGAGAGTTCTTCCCCTGTTACAATTGCCTCCGGCAATGCGGAATCATTTAATTCTTTTCGTCCATACCCTATTTTGACATGTTGTCTGTTGCTACTATAAGCGTGTGGTATAGATCCGTAAAATGCCCCTATGTGTTGTGTCTATGCCTTCTCTAGCTGTGAGAACCCACAAGGCTTCATGCGCCATACCTTCTGGTATTCCACCAGTTAAACTTCCAAACTCTAAACATTCTTAACAGAGAGCAGTGAATGAGAAGTTGTTCATTGAAGAAGTGGGAGTCGACCTTGAACCTTGGTGTTCACGCCCATGGACCCGATGTAGAACTTATCATGGAAGCTGCTCATAAAAATAATAATCCCTTGTTGTAAATTCATCTTGTATCTATCAATTGATCCTTTGCAATCGTGGTTCCAACCATATTTCCTCCTTGATTCCATTTCCCGGATAAGTTAAAATACTTGTCCTCTGCAGATCATTTCCCCCGTCCAACCTCTACTTCGATTTACCTTTCGGTATTACACCTAGTACTTGATACTGGGAAGTTTTATACCCCATCACATCATTCCTAGCCTGATCGGCTATATTTTTATCGTGCCAAGTTTTAAACTGTGCTACCTGGTCCTTATGCCCGGAGCAACTTCCGATGATGAGCTAAGCTTATGTCGATCTTCCTCAAATTATCATTTCACCTCGAACAACAAGCTTGAACTCGAGCTTGTGTCGAACCCGTGGTTCTCATAGCCTTTCACTTCATACTTCCTTTTGCTTGATGTCGTCGCTGCTCGATGGCATCTTCATAGAGTCTCTCGACAAAACTTGTCGTGATCACCATCAACACTTTGGCTTCTTCAGAGATGTCAATTGAACTCATGGCTAGAAATACCATCCCTGCCCCTCGATGATATGTGATATCACCGACAACCTCCTTGTATTCCTTCCAACACAGACTTGGTTATGTTTTGCTCATACCTTGTTTTCTTTGCTATTACTGAAGTTATTCCCTGTGTATTCTTGTGGCCTTCAGAGCCAACCTTTTCTTGAACACCATACCAATGCTACCTCGAAGCATGATTGTGGTATTCTGAATATCAACAAGAACATTGGAAGCACATTCCCAAATGCATCTTGATCTATTATCCGGACACCGTTGTACGGGTAACATCTTGATTTTCCCTCGCCCCTTTATCTAAATGATTTTGTACCTGCTGTACCGTCAGGTATATCATGTTTTGTTTTTCCTTGGAAAGGATATACTCCTAATTCTTGTGTATAGGCACATTTTCCCTTTTCATTGGTCTGTTTAATCCGATAATTTCATTTCCCTTTCCATTGTTTTGTTTAACCTTTCTTGTGATCTATATGACTTAAGCAGTATTAATTCCCTGCTTATGAAAACACCTCGGTCTACAACTCCATCAGTAAGACCCCGTTGCTACTGTTGATGACATTCCGGTAACCACCGATGGACGAGAACTTTGCCTATTGGTCCGCCTCGTTCTAACGAGCAGGAAAATGGTTCTCTTCGTCCCTCGCCCTTGGTACCGACATAACTGACAGACTATCCTCTGACATACCTTGATGTCGTGACCGTTAAGATGTCACCATTCTCCCTACTTTTGATCGACACCCCCCACAGTTCCACAGGATCGTAACCTGACTCTCCTGGACAACCTTGATTCCGAAGTATCATATGCTCTTGGTTTTGTGTGTTATCACGAGCTACCCTCCGAGAGATGATCTATTCCCGATGCTCTGAACCCCCTTCTCACACTCTGTTCAGGTATCGATCATATGTCCATTCGCTAGAAACTTCTTAATTTGATCTTGATGTTTTCTTAAGTTTCAGCTTGAGAGATACTCCCTGTCACATTCCCTGAATTGTTCCCCAGATAATCGATCCTACAAGGGTCAGTTCCCCCGAAGATACCCTTCACTTCCCCACTTAAATCTCAGGATGAGATTTCTTGTAGTGGAGGAGATTTGTAACATCCCCAGATCTTCACCCTGTTGTTAGCTTATTAAGTTGCCATGTCATCATGATCATCTTCGTGGAAACTGCATTAGAAAATAATTCAACTTCAAATAAAAATTCAAAATGCAAGTCAAATAATTATTTCTTCAAACAGCAAAACAAAAATGTTCATAATATTGCAAATAATCTAGAAGCAATTATAAAAATTACAATCTACATTAATTGAATTAGTTAAATGACTCAAACAACATGGAATAACACCAAAACAGTCATTTCAAGTGCCAATTCTTTTATTAAAAATTCTTATGAAATCATAAGTTGCCCAAACCAATTTCTAGTGTTAGATAATATTGCATGGTAATATTTGAACCAAGTCCCACATTTTACAAAAGTATTTTAGTAGCTTAAATAAATGCAAACAGTGGCTAAAAGAAATAGCAGAAAAGAAAAAGAAAGAAAAGAGAAGAATACCTGAGCACCTCGGCCTGCAGCTACAGAAGGAGGCCCAGCCCACCGAGCCCTCTTTCCTACCTCCACCTGCTCCCCCTGCTGTCGGCGCCGGAACCGTCGTGATCACCGTTGCTGCACGCGTCGCCCATCTGCCGGTCTTCGACGAGGATAAGGACCCCCCCTCCGGCATCTCTCTCTCCTCTGCGTCAAACCCTAGCCTACTCCCCCCTCTCTCCATTGCCTCCCTCTTTCTCTGCTATCGATGCCCTACGCCGCCGCACGCCATTGCCGTGGCCTCTGACCTCCCCGCCACCTAGGGCTGCGCCAGAAGCACCGCCGCCCTCATCTTCGTCGTCTAGCAGCACCAGCTCAAGCGGGGGAGCGTCGCATCGCCGCCATAGGGGTCCCTTCTCCGTGCACGGCCGCGGCACATCGCCACCGGTTGCGTCGCCGTCGAGCCGTCCGGTCCTCCCCGAGCTCGCCGACCCGCCCATCGTGGCCACTGTGAGCTCCGTCTCCACCTTTCCCCTTTTCCTAGCTCGGTTTCGAGCTCGTGCATATCCACCGTCGCGCCCATAGCACCGCCGTCCGCCATGGCCGCCTAGCTCCCTGCTCCTGAGCTTGTCTGCTTGCCTCCGTCGCGCCAGCGCGCTCCTAGCGATCCCAGGTAGCCAACGCGCCGCTCTGCCTAGCCTAGCTCACGCCAAATCGCCACGGCCGCGCACCCCGTAGCTCCGGCGCCGCCCCTATCATCGCCACCGTCGCCATAGCCCGTCTTCGGCAGCCCCACAGCCACCACTCGATGCGCCGCTGCACGGGCTCTCCAACGAGCCTAGCCACGCTCGCTCCCATGGCCGGAATCGGCCGACCGATGATCGTCGGAGCCACTGGATTAGCGCCGGAGTTAACTCCGGTGATGATGATGATGTGGCGCCATCATTAGCTGCTAATGATGATGTTAATTACCCTCCAGAGGCACTGACAGTAGGGCCTGCGGTTTAGTTAAACCGGCTTTAAAAAAATAAACAAACTGTTAGCTAAAGACTAAGCCACTGACATGCAGGTCCCACTGGACCCGCTGACCAGTCAACCTGCTGACTGGGCTGGCCCCAGTCAAAGACAAGTGGGTCGAGTTGGCCCCCGTTGACTAGTCAGCGCGGTCAAACCGTCTACTCCGTCAGCTTTGACCGGGCCCCACTGTCAGTCACACAGCACACTGCTGTGTACGTTTCAATGGGTGCACTTAGCATTTTACCCCATTATTTTTGGATTTAATAACATTCCAAAGAATTTCAGAAAAATGGTAAAACTTTGGTAAATCATAGAAAATAAACCGTAGCTCGGATCGAAAAACTTTCTACATGAAAGTTGTTCAGAACGACGAGACGAATCTGACCGTGTCGTCTGCTTCCATGTCGGAACCCCCTTCGTAGAAGAACCCATAAATTTTAGCCTGATTCCGATAGATGAATAGTGCATATACACCGGTTAATAAATCCAACTTAAATCCTAAAATAACTAATATGACTTAGACATATCTTTAGGCAACCATGCACTACACGTTAGCATAGCAAGCTCTGTGTTGCATATGTTTGCTGTGTATTTATCTGTTTCCTCCCCCTCTTCTCTCTCGGTAGACCCCGGTACCGACGCAGTTCCCGAGACCGACGCAGCTCAGGAGCCCGACGACACCGTTGACGACCTTGCCTTTGCCGCAGACCAACCAGGCAAGCACCCCCCTTTTGAGCATACCGATATCGCCTATTCTTCTCTCTCTTATGCTTGCATTAGAAGTTGCTGCTGTTACTGTTATCCTATTTCTGCTGCATAGCCTGTTTATTGTAACCTGCTGTTGTTACCTACCTGCTTATCCAAAACTGTTTAGTATAGGCTGGGTAGAGACCCATCAGAGACCCCCACTTTGTCTCGACTGCCCCGCTGGATTATCAGAAGACCCGATGAACGGGATCGAAGACCAGGCCCCGGCACCGCACATCACTTTCCCCTTAGTTGCTCGACACTACTGGGTTACTATCGAGTGCCAAGGGTGATACCTCATCAGCACTTCTGATATTAACCTTGTAGGTTAGTTCATCGGTTATGGTCATCGAGGGTGATTCCTCCTTCTCCACTCCCGATAACGACACTGTCGTGCAACTCCTCAAGAGTGGACCTCGAGGGTGATTCCTCCTTCGTTCACCTTGACGATAACATCAGGTGGAATTCCATCGAGGGTGATTCCTCAGGGTTCCCCCTTGGTGTTAGACACACGGTTACTATGGTTACTATGACTATACACTGAACCATGATACTAAAGACGGGTCGGCCCTGAGGGGTACCCGCACGAGCATGTGATGCGAGTGATGTGGAGACGGGTTGACTTGGAAGGTGCCCATGAGATAATTACGAGGCGTGGTCGGGCATTCTTAGCTCTTGCCGCAAGTCCTCGAGACCGGGCGACGGGGTCACATCGATCGTGAGTCTCTCCTCATTACCGCGCGCTCCTGATCCACTAATGGTTTTGAAATTTGATCCGAGGGGCCTCTGGCCTGATACCACTAACCATCACGTGGGCATAGTATGGGCGTTCTGCGTCGTATACTTCAGCCGAAGCTTAATAGACATCAGCGACTGAGCGGCGCGCGCTGGGTTGGACTTGTAATACCCTCTGCTTGTATAACGGGGCTAGGTCTGCTCACCGGCCGCGTACGCAATGTGTAGGAGCGTCCGGGGCGATGGCCCAAGACCCCGGGGGGCATAGGTTTAGTCTGGCGTGCTGACCTCTCTGTTAAGTTTTCGGTCGGGTTGCAGCGTATCGTTTGGCCAAGGCCGGGCATGACCCAGTAAAGTGTGTTCGGCCGGAGTTAAGCGAGCGTGGTGGGTAAGTTGGTGCACCCCTGCAGGGAAGAAACAATCTATCAATAGCCTGTCCTACGGTAACGGACACTCAGAGTTGTATCCCGATCGGTACAACTAGAACTGGACACTTGAGATGATAACTGGATAGTATGGCTCTGGGATTGCTTTCTCACAGGGAGTCGAGGAAGGATCTCTGGGCGAGGTTGATAACACTACTACTACTTTACATTATGCTAACCTGCACTCTTCTAATGCTGCAAGACCGCTGAAGATGATGAAGATGCTAGCCTTCGATAGGGCTAGGCTTTCCCCCTATTCTGGCATTTCTGCATCCCAGTCCACATATACAGCCTCCCTTTGATAATGTTGCATATGTAGTGTAGATCCTTGCTTGCTGAGTACTTCGGATGAGTACTCACGGTTGCTTTGCTTTCTTTTTCTCCCCATATTCGTTTGTTGCAACCAGATGACGGAGTCCCTGAGCCAGCTGCCCCCGCCGACGGCTACTACTACTACCCTCCCGGCGAGTACTACTACGAGGAGCCGTCTGACGACCAGGAGTAGGTTCGGAGGGTCCCAGGCAGGAGGCCTGCGCCTTTCGATCGTAGCTTTTGTTTTGCCCCGACTTCTTAAAGGCTTATCTCTGTTTCTCTTTTATATCTGTACTCAGTTATCTAACACTTCCGCTGATGCTTGATTGTCATCAATCTTATGTATTCGAGCCCTCGAGGCCCTGGCTTGTAATATAATGCTTGTATGACTTTATTTATGTTTTAGAGTGGTGTTGTGATATCTTCAAGTGAGTCCTTAGGCTTGATCATGTGCATTTGCGTGCATGATTAGTGCACGATTAAGCCGGGGGCGTCACAGGAATGCCCAAGGCACCCCAAGGTAATATTCAAGGACAACCAAGAGCCTAAGCTTGGGGATGCCCCGGAAGGCATCCCCTCTTTCGTCTTCGTCTATCAGTAACTTTACTTGAGGCTATATTTTTATTCACCACATGATATGTGTTTTGCTTGGAGCATCTTGTATGATTTGAGTCTTTGCTTTTTAGTTTGCCACAATCATCCTTGCTGTACACACCTTTTGAGAGGGACACGCATGAATCGTGATTTATTAGAATACTCTATGTGCTTCACTTATATCTTTTGAGCTAGGCAATTTTGCTCTAGTGCTTCACTTATATCTTTTTAGAGCACGGCGGTGGTTTTATTTTAAAGAAATTGATGAACTCTCATGCTTCACTTATATTATTTTGAGAGTCTTTAAACAGCATGGTAATTTGCTTTGGTTATAAATTTAGTCCTAATATGATAGGCATCCAAGAGGGATAAAATAAAAACTTTCATATAAAGTGCATTGAATACTATGAGAAGTTTGATTCCTTATGATTGTTTTGAGATATAAAGATGGTGATATTAGATTCATGCTAGTGAGTAATTGTGAATTTGACAAATACTTGTGTTAAAGTTTGTGATTCCCGTAGCATGCACGTATGGTGAACCGTTATGTGATGAAGTCGGAGCATGATTTATTTATTGATTGTCTTCCTTATGAGTGGCGGTCGGGGACGAGCGATGGTCTTTCCTACCAATCTATCCCCCTAGGAGCATGCGTGTAGTACTTCGTTTCGATAACTAATAGATTTTTGCAATAAGCATGTGAGTTCTTTATGACTAATGTTGAGTCCATGGATTATATGCACTCTCGCCCTTCCACCATTGCTAGCCTCTCTAGTGCCGCGCAACTTTCGCCGGTACCATAAACCCACCATATACCTTCCTCAAAACAGCCACCATACCTACCTATTATGGCATTTCCATAGCCATTCCGAGATATATTGTCATGCAACTTTCCACCGTTCTGTTTATTATGGCATGCTTCATCATTGTCATATTGCTTTGCATGATCATGTAGTTGACATCGTATTTGTGGCAAAGCCACCGTTTCTTTCATACATGTCACTCTTGATTCATTGCACATCCCGGTACACCGCCGGAGGCATTCATATACAGTCATATTTTGTTCTAAGTATCGAGTTGTAATTCTTGAGTTGTAAGTAAATAAAAGTGTGATGATCTTCATTATTAGAGCATTGTCCCATGTGAGGAAAGGATAATGGAGACTATGATTCCCCCACAAGTCAGAATGAGACTCCGGACGAAAAAAAAAAGAAGAGGCCAAAAAAAAAGAGAGAAGGCCCAAATAAAAAAATGAGAGAAAAGAGAGAAGGGGCAATGTTACTATCCTTTTACCACGCTTGTGCTTCAAAGTAGCACCATGATCTTCATGATAGAGAGTCTCCTATGTTGTCACTTTCATATACTAGTGGGAATTTTTCATTATAGAACTTGGCTTGTATATTCCAATGATGGGCTTCCTCAAATTGCCCTAGGTCTTCGTGAGCAAGCAAGTTGGATGCACACCCACTTAGTTTCTTTTTGAGCTTTCATAAACTTATAGCTCTAGTGCATCCGTTGCATGGCAATCCCTACTCACTCACATTGATATCTATTGATGGGCATCTCCATAGCCCGTTGATATGCCTAGTTGATGTGAGACTATCTCCTTTTTGTCTTCTCCACAACCACCTTCTGTCCCACCTATAGTGCTATGTCCATGGCTCACGCTCATGTATTGCGTGAAAGTTGAAAAAGTTTGAGAACATCAAAAGTATGAAACAATTGCTTGGCTTTTCATCGGAGTTGTGCATGATTTGAATATTTTGTGTGATGAAGATGGAGCATAGCCAGACTATATGATTTTGTAGGGATAAGCTTTCTTTGGCCATGTTATTTTGAGAAGACATAATTGCTTTGTTAGTATGCTTGAAGTATTATTGTTTTTATGTCAATATTAAACTTTTTTTTTTAATCTTATGGATCTGAACATTCATGCCACAATAAAGAAAATTACACGAATAAATATGTTAGGTAGCATTCCACATCAAAAATTCTATTTTTATCATTTACCTACTCGAGGACGAGCAGGAATTAAGCTTGGGGATGCTTGATACGTCTCCAACGTATCTATAATTTTTTATTGTTCCATGCTATTATATTATCTGTTTTGGATGTTTTATATGCATTAATATGCTATTTTATATTATTTTTGGGACTAACCTATTAACCTAGAGCCCAGTGCCAGTTCCTGTTTTCCCCCTGTTTTAGAGTTTTGCAGAAAAGGAATACCAAACGGAGTCCAAACAGAATGAAACCTTCGCGATGATTTTTCTTGGACTATAAGACAACCAGGAGACTTGGAGATGAAGTCGGTGGAGCCGCGAGGCGGCCACAAGGACGGAGGGCGCACCCAGGGGGTAGGGCGCGCCCCCCACCCTTGTGGGCCCCCCGTGCACCTCTTGACCTAATTCTTTCGCCTATATATTCCCAAATATCCCCAAACCACCAGAGGCATCCACGAAAACACTTTTCCACCGCTGCAACTTTCTATACCCGTGAGATCCCATCTAGGGACCTTTTCTGGCACCCTGCTGGAGGGGGATTTGATCATAGAGGGCTCCTACATCAACTCTATTGCCCTTCCGATGAAGCGTGAGTAGTTTACCACAGACCTACGGGTCCATAGCTAGTAGCTAGATGGCTTCTTCTCTCTCTTTGATTCTCAATACCATGTTCTCCTCGATGTTCTTGGAGATCTATTCGATGTAATACTTTTTTGCGGTGTGTTTGCCGAGATCCGATGAATTGTGGATTTATGATCAACTTATCTATGAATATTATTTGAATCTTCTCTGAATTCTTTTATGCATGATTTGATATCTTTGTAATTCTCTTCGAACTATCGGTTTGGTTTGGCCAACTAGATTGGTTTTTCTTGCAATGGGAGAAGTGCTTAGCTTTGGGTTCAATCTTGCGGTGTCCTTTCCCAGTGGCAGTAGGGGCAGCAAGGCACTTATTGTATTGTTGCCATCGAGGATAAAAAGATGGGGTTTTCATCATATTGCTTGAGTTAATTCCTCTACATCATGTCATCTTGCTTAATGCGTTACTCCGTTCTTTATGAACTTAATACTCTAGATGCATGATGGATAGCGGTCGATGTGTGGAGTAATAGTAGTAGATGCAGAATCATTTCGGTCTACTAGACACGGACGTGATGCCTATATTCATGATCATTGCCTTAGATATCGTCATAACTTTGCGCTTTTCTATCAATTGCTCGGCAGTAATTTGTTCACCCACCGTATTATTTTCTATCTTGAGAGAAGCCTCTAGTGAAACCTATGGCCCCGGGTCTATTTTCCATCATATAAGTTTCCGATCTTCTATTTTCCATCACATAAGTTTCCGATCTACTATTTTGCAATCTTTTACTTTTCGATCTATAAACCAAAAATATTTACTTTATCGTTTATCTATCTCTATCAGATCTCACTTTTGCAAGTAACTGTGAAGGGATTGACAACCCCTTTATCGCGTTGGGTGCAAGTTGTTTGATTGTTTGTGCAGGTATTGGTGATTTGTGCATTGTCTCCTACTGGATTGATACCTTGGTTCTCAAACTGAGGGAAATACTTATCTCTACTTTGCTGCATCACCCTTTCCTCTTCAAGGGAAAAACGAACGCAAGCTCAAGAAGTAGCACATACTTGGGGAGAACACTTTTATCTTGAAATTTAGTGAAGGGGTCATCTTATAATGCTACTGCCGTTCTAAGCAAAATAAGATGCATAAAGGATAAACATCACATGCAATCATAATATGTGACTTGATATGGCCATCATCATCTTGTGCTTTTGATCTCCGTCTCCAAAGCATCGTCATGATCTCCATCATCACTGGCTCGACACCTTGATCTCCATCGTTGCATCGGGGTCATCTCGCCAACTATTGCTTCTACAACTATTGTTAACGCATAGCGATAAAGTAAAGCAATTACATGGCGATTGCATTTCAGACAATAATCAAGAGACAACCCAAAGGCTCCTGCCAGTTGTCGATATTACAAAACATGATCATCTCATACAACAACGTATATCACATCACGTTTTGACCATATCACATCACAACATGCCCTGCAAAAACAAGTTAGACGTCCTCTACTTTGTTGTTGCAAGTTTTACGTGGCTACTACGGGCTTCTAGCAAGAACCGTTCTTACCTACGGCAAAAACCACAACGGTGATTATCAAGTTTGCTGTTTTAACCTTCTTCAAGGACCGGTCGTAATCAAATTCGATTCAACTAAAGTAGGAGAAACAGACACCCGCCAGCCACCTTTATGCAAAACTAGTTGCATGTTAGTCGGTGGAACCGGTCTCATGTATGTGGACATGAAGGTTGGTCCGGGCCGCTTCATCCCACAATACCGTCGAATCAAAAAAAGACGTTGGTGTGGTAAGCAGTATGACTATCACTACAGGGAAAACGGTCTATTGCAATGAATTTTTCTGTTGCAATAAGTAACAAACTGGTGCAATATGTATCTATTGCAACAAAGTAATAATTGTTGCCAAGCGTCGCAATAAACTCCGTGGCAATAGGATGATGCAACATTTTTTGGTACCGTGGCAACATGGAATGGTATCGTAATGATTTTTCTCGTGGCATTTGAGTTATATTGCCACGAGCCCTACCATTGCGGCACACATATGGCCACAAAATACTCTTTGTGGCAATAACCTAGCGCAACGAATGAGATTTCATGGCAAGATCTTCTCGTAACGACATGATTCTGTGGCAACATACTTGTCGCAACGACCAAGGATTTGTAGCAAAAACTTATTGCAACATGCAGATTTTGTGGTGATACATTATCGCAACAGGCCAGGTTTCATGGCAATATTTTTTTGCAACGAGCATAATTCCATGGCGATAACCTATTGCAACGAACACAATTGCATGTATATATTACACTAATAATGCATTATCCAAGCACCATTTACAAGTACACAACAATGCTCGCATGTTGATAATGGTAGAAGAAAATCATGAGTACATGTCCAAAGCATTCATTCACTAACAAGTTCAAGAATAAAACATCCAAGTCAGATACATGTTCTACAAAGTCTGAAAGGAAATCTAAATGTTCAAACAAACAAGATACATATGACTTCGTCTAGTCAACAAGCATTCTTCAAGACATGACTTTTCTACACTTCACGTAGAAAAACCGTCCTACAAGGCGCCTCCTAAACTGGTAATAAATCTTGTTTGGATTTTTCTTCTTCATTTAGATAAAACCATCCTACAAGGCAAAAACAAAATTTGAAGCTTATAGTTAGTTAAGACAGTAAAGACAATACACAATAAAAATGATTATAAATAAGGACTGATGATGCTACATGGGATGGCTTCCATATTTATAATCCATATCAAGAATGTACTGTAATATTTATTCATTAGCACTTCTGACATATTACTATGGCTACTTCTGTACAGTTATTTTGCAAGAAAAGATATGTGTTGTTTACAAAGATACAAGGTGTATAAATAGATGACTAGCGAGCAGCGAATACAAAAGTTTCTATTCTATGCGACATGAATGACCGAATTTCAATGAAATACATCAGCTTTCCTTGTTGAGGGCATTCAGTAAAGAAGATGTGTTTAATTTATGGTGCATTATTTGTAGCCCATATCTATTTAGTGCTACTTAATGTAGATATTATCAATAATTATTGCTACAAAAAGTTTGTTTTTTGCCTCTTTTTATTTGTAGCATATATAAACATTAATATCTCAAAGTAGGCAGAGAACTAAAAGGGTTGATCATGCTACTTGAGAAAGTAATCATGCCTTTTTTCCATGTAAACATATACAAATGAAAAGCAGAAAGGGTAATCTGTACACCAATGCATGTATAACATGAGTTCCACCATTTATCCTTGGCATGTAATCTGCTGGCTGTTCCACGTATAGGCTATTGCACGTATAGAAGAAAAGGCTGGCATACTTATTATTGTTTCTCAACTTAGTATTTCACTTAATAATTAACATTTGTGGTAGAAACACATGCAAACCAAGGCACAAGTTTTTCTTTTTTTTACTTGCATTTTCCTGAATCAACTATTTTCTTCTCCTCTTCATGACCGATGTTATCCTATCAGTGATGTATCACTTGATATAAGTTTACCAGAAATGTAGCATGTTGCTGAAATCTTTTTCTCCATCCTAGTGTAAGTTTAGAAGTTGTTTACTAAGGCTGCACTAGTGTGATGGTTGCCTTCGAGGTACTGATTCTTTTTTGCCTTGTCTTTTGTGTTGTGTTCAGTTTCAGATGGTATAGTTCGGCATGTACATTTAACATTTGCGCTTAGATGGTATGGCTAAATCACTCAAATATGTACATGATTCAATGGAAACTAGATCTCATAATTTTGTTAAATACCTTTTCACTTGAAGGACGACGATGGTGTTTAGCTGCTTGCATAAGCTGGTGTTGAGTAATCATGCTCGAATTTTTAAACAGAGAACTTGACCGATTTCCAGTTCCGTTTCTTGGAGGGTCCCTTGCTTGGGAAAACTGCATTGAATGGATAACTCACAAGATTTACTTTTCTCCATAGAACATAACTATACTAGATTGAAAGCATTTTTATTACCTGATGTGCATCTTCCTGTCGAGTTCCCAATATCTTCTCAACATCTGACTTCATTGATTGCCTAACCTCATTCATAATATCATGCATCATTGCTTGCTTAGCCTCCTCAAGTTCTCTCTGCCTTGCTACGCATTCCTCCTCAAGCCGTTTTTCCCTGGCAACACGCTCTTCTTCTCGTTCTCTTTGCCTCTCTGCTTGTTGTTCAACAATTTGCTTCCTTAAGTCATGAACCTCGAGGGTTAGCTCAGCATTTTGCCTCTGGATTTCAGAATGTAGTCTTTCAGAACCACTAGGCGGTCTAGCCATGTATCCTCGGCCACGAGGCTTCAATGATGTACTTTCCATAGTAGATTTGTAGCTATTCTGGAAAATATTGTTTTGCTCTTCACTTGAAATTGAACCACCAATCTCTCCTTCTTTCTCCCTAATTTGGCTGCATGCATTGTCCTACACCACATAAAGATAGCATACTAAAGTTGTTAAGAATGTTAATATGATATTGCACAATATAAGTAATGTAACAAGCTAGATTTGTTTGTTTGAAAATGTTTCTCACATAAACAGTCTGTGATTCTTCATTCGACCACGATCCATTTCGTGTATGAGTGATCTGCCAAAGTTGTAGAATAGTTGGTTCCTTCCCAGTCTCCTCGTCCCTCTACAAGTATAGAGATATGTCAAATAGAGAACCTTGAAATTTGACCGTACAAAGGTGCATTACATCTACTCTTTTGAGTACCTTCTCATAGCTAATCTGTGAGTATGATTTTGAACCAGCTATATGCCTCGCCTTTTGCTTCTGGCGATTTTCCGTATTTTTTCGGCTAAGCTCCTGCCACACACAATATAATGAGAGGCATGTCTTAATTAATACAATTTACTTACTACACCTAAGAGGCATGTTGTAACTAATACAATTTACTTACTACACCTAGTAATGCACATAGAAGTAACCTGGAATTTTAAATCAGTGCCAAAATAATTGATCATATAATCCCACTCCTCTAGAGTTACATCCTCGGGTTTATTGGCCCTTCTTTGAGCATCAGTATTGTATGCTTTGTATGTTGAATGCAAAGTTGACCGCCATCCTCTATAGCGCTCTCTAGCAATTGTTAGTATTTTTCCCTTAGTAGAATATGTGTCCTCCAAATCCCACTTAGCCTAAAAAGGAATGATGACAGGAGTCTGTTATTTATAAATAGATATTGGAGAGGCTATGAAAAATGCTGAAGTACAAACTTATACTTACAATGACATCAGCAACAATTGAATCCTTCACAGAAGAATCAATGGCAGACCACTTGTTCACACCAATGGGTGGTGCCTTCCTTTTCATGTAAACCACCGCGTCATCCATAAACGAACGATAGTTCTCTCCGATAGAACCTCCCAATGTTTTGGAAAATTCAATGTGAAGCTTTGAGGAACCATTGGTGAATCGCTTCTTGGCGACCTTGATTCCTTTGAGGACACCTCGCCCCTTCTTCTTTTGACCACCACTTTCTGTCAATTAAAATCCTAGAAAAGCAACTCTGTTTTTAAATTTCCATGTAGTCATAAGGAGCCAAGTCAACAGTAAAGCTGGAAATTGTACCTATATCTGCTTCTGTACGACATCGGCGTGCGCTCGACGGCCAATTGGACTGGTCTGTGGAGCTTTCCGTAGTGTTACTTTGTTGTACAGTATTTGTCACGTCATTTGCTGGATTCAAGCCATTGTACAATTAAGTACAAATTTGATGTTAGACTGTGGATAAGAACTATGTATAACATGTACCTGATGTTGGTTGTCTGCTCTGATGATTCTTGTACGCAATGATGGTATCGTCCCTTGACGCTGATACAGAGCCTCTTGTCACTGTATCAAAAAATATATACTTCTCAACAATACTGTACCCATGCTAGCTACAAATGCAGTGGTTGGGTATTTGTATTATTGTTAGTACGCTCCTATGAGAAGGTTTTGGTCACAAGAGCTAGAAAAGATATTTCAAAGTTACAGTAATGGCATACTCAAACATGATTGTAGACCTATGAATTATGAGAATATTTCAAGCTAGTACATACCCCTTCGTGTTTGAGTGTTGTCTCGCCCTGAGGAGGCCCCATTCAGATAATTTGATGTATCCATTCCTGCATGCATTTTCACAAAGTGTGATGACAAATTTATTATGTAGTTATTAACTTCTACTTGCTTCTGTAGTTCTTACAAATTTATTATGTTTGCTCCTGGGAACCAAATGCAAGTAGTGGGGATGGACATAGTATTGGTGATCATGAGACAATAATCAAGAAATTGAGGGTTGAGAGGCCATCATTTAAGGAAAAGTACATATTGCTAGGGGCTCTACAATATTAGTTGTTTGCAATTGCTAAAGTAAATGTACATAGTTCAGATTACCAGATTCTTGCTGCGTAGTTTGTCGATTCTGGTGTGCCAAGATGGTATCTTCTCTTGATGCCATAGCATATCCTAAACAAATGCATGACAAAAGGGTAGCAAAAATCTACCATTTACAAAAGATAGGAAGGGGGCAATCAATTAAGAAACAGATGGTAGTAAAAATAGCA
Source organism: Thinopyrum elongatum (assembly GCA_011799875.1). Lineage (NCBI taxonomy): Eukaryota > Viridiplantae > Streptophyta > Magnoliopsida > Poales > Poaceae > Thinopyrum > Thinopyrum elongatum. Next base: position 478,383,112 of record CM022297.1, read on the forward strand.
ATATGTCTAAACAATGCAATGTGCAAAGACAGAGTTATGATATTGAAATTTCTCATGACATTAACATAATATAACACCAAGCAACAGGGACATATCTCTTTCTCTCTATATTATAGAGAACTTAATCCTAATGTTCTACACAAAAAACTCATCATCATCAGATTCGTCGAGTACTAAATGAGGAACATGGCCATCATTTATATATGTCTCATCATCATCATAGCTATCGCTATCAGATTCAAGCTCATCTTCTCCAGGATCAACTTCGGGTATCTTCGGAATATCTGAAGCATCACCACTCGCACCTTCCATGCCAGATCTAGACCAACTTTCGACATCCCCGTCTATGCCTGGCACATTTGTATCTCCAACTAGAATATCAAATAAGTCAGCATCAGCTCCGGTTCCATCGTCATCATTTCGTACAGATGGCATGGCATATAGGTCTCGCGGCTTCATTCTAACAATAGAAGCCCAATTTATCTTCTTGACATCTCTCACATAGAACACTTGTTCTGCTTGAATGCCTAGTATGTAGGGATCATCCCTATATCGAAGTCGGGTAGTATCTACATCGATATAGCCATAATCATCCTTCTTGTAGCCCGTGCTTTGATTTTTATTGGTAGAGGGCACGTCAAACCAGTCACATTGAAATAGCACTACCTCCTTTTCCGAGGGAAAATCTACACAAATAATTTTCTTGATCACACCAAACCAATCAAGGTTGCCAAATCGAGCATCACCCCTAACAACAACACCGCTGTTTTGGGTATTCAAATCTCTTTCTACACTATCATTTCTAAAGAAAAACCCATTGATAAAGGTGCGGTTATAAACACGAGCTCGAGGGTCAGGTCCTCTAGATAGGGCATACAAAAGATCATTGACTTTCCCTTCTTTGTGAAGTGCCTGGATCTGTATTAACACATGCAAATTATTAGAAAAATACACAACTATTTTTATTAACAAGAGCATAAGTAATTACTATGTATTATGTTCTTACACGCCTCTCGAACCAATCTACAAGCTCGTCTCTGTGCCGTTTGTGGACATCGCGAGCACCAGTCCTTGTAAGCTCATCCAGATGCTCACTATAAGAAAAGTGTTGAGTAGGTTCAGAACAGTGCATATGTACCATGAAGAGAAAAATAAAAAATAAAAACATCCTTACTCGGTCCATGAGTTGCATTCCTCGCAGTTTGTTATTATGTAGTGCCTAATTTGCTTCATCTTTGCCTTAGAAAGTGTTTCAAATGTGAAACCTTTCTTTGAGTGATCAATCATGCCCAATACACTAAGTCCAACTGGTCCTTCATCTCTAGCTGTAGCTTCATGACGCTCTGGCCGGTTAAGCTTGGTATCAATGTTACCAAAAAAATGGCTACAAAATGTTAGACACTCTTCAGCTATGTAACCCTCGGCAATTGAACCTTCTGGGTGAGCTTTGTTCTGCACATATCCTTTAAGTGTGCGCAAATATCTTTCCACGGGATACATGCATCGGTAAGCAACAGGTCCACCTAATCGAGCTTCTTCAGCAAGGTGAATAGGAAGGTGCATCATGATATCAAAAAACTATGGTGGAAGGATCATCTCAAGTCGACAGAGAGTTTCTGGAATTGTACGGCTCAACTTTGCTAGCTCTTCAGGATTCAATTCCTTGGAATAAATCGCAGCAAAGAATAGGCTTAGCTCGAGGAATGGGACAACAAATTTCTTGGGCAGTATGTTGCGTACCCAAATGGGAAGAAGTTTCTGAAAGAGGACATGGCAGTCATGAGTTTTGAGCCCAGACACCTTACAACCTTCGAGGTCCACACATCTTTTTAGGTTTGATGCATAACCATCGGGCATCCTTACACCATGCAAAAACTTGCATAACATTTTCTTCTCATCCTTGGTCAAATTATAGCAAGCTAGATTTAAAGTATACTTTCCATTACTGACATTTGGATGCAGATCCTTCCTTATCTTTAAATGCTGCAAATCAAGACGGGCCTTCAGAGTATCCTTTGATTTACCATCCATATCAAGCAGTGTCCCTAAAAAGCTGTCACAGATGTTCTTCTCAATGTGCATTACATCCAAATTATGCCTAATAAGCAAGTTCTTCCAATAAGGGAGATCAAAAAATATACTCTTCTTCCTCCAATTATGCCTTTATTATCATCATCACGCTTCCTCTTTCTTGTTTTCCCAAATGTTTCCTGCTCAAAACTTGCATGTTGTTGTACCACATCCTTGCCCAAGAGTGGCACCGGAGCGTCTCTACTTTCTGTCTCGTTATTGAAGCAACTCTATTTTCTACGCCACTTGTGGTCACGACTTAGAAAATGGCGATGACCCATGTAACAGTACTTGCGCTCATATTTCAACCATAAATGGTCTGTGTGCATGTGGCAATATGGGCATGCTAGTTTTCCTTTTGTGCTCCAACCAGATAGCATTGCATAAGCTGGGAAATCATTAATTGTCCACATGAGGGCTGCATGCATCTGAAAATTCTTCTTCGTTGTGGCATCATATGTGTCGGCACCAACATACCATAGATCTTTCAGTTCATCTATCAAAGGCTGTAGATAAACATCGATGTTATTTCCTGGTGACTTTTTTCCAGGAATTATCATCGACATTAACCAATATGGTTGTTTCAAACACAACCAAGGAGGCAAGTTATATGGAATTAGAATCACTGGCCAACAAGAGTATGACACATTCATTATCCCATATGGATTGAACCCATCAGATGCAAGCCCTAGCCTTACATTCCATGCATCCGAAGAGAATCCTTTAGAATAAATGTTATCAAAATGCTTCCATGCCAAAGAATCTGCAGGGTGTCGCATTATACCATCATCCACACGGTCGTCCTTATGCCATCTCATATATGATGATGTAGCACCGGTCATAAATAGACGTTGTAGCCGTGGAGTGAGTGGGAATATCTTAGAACTTTACGTGCCACTTGCTTCTTCCCTTTATGGTTTGTCCTCTCCACATCTGATTCATCAGTGGCAGGAGCTTTCCATCTACATTCTTTACAGGTCGGACAGTAATCCATGTCAGCATACTCTTTCCGAAATAGCACACAATCATTAATGCAAGCATGTATCTTTTGGTAGTCAAGCCCAAGATCCCGGATAACCTTCTGAACTTTCTCGAGAGAATTTGGAATACAATGACCTTTTGGAAGCGCTTGTGTGAACAATTGAAGTACTGCCTCACATGCCCTGTTGCTCAACCCAAACAAGCACTTTATCTGGTAGAGTCTCACAATGAAAGAAAGCTTTGTGAGCTCCTTGCAACCAGGGTACAACTCCTTTTCAGCATCCTTCAACAAAGCAAAGAAAGCCTTGGCACATCCACCTGCCTCTTGGTTACTTCTACCTTCTGCAGACCCTTCTGGGATATTACCATCATCATGCAACATCTCTTCACTAGTACCTTCACCTGTGGTTTTGCTACTTTCTGGCTCGGTGCTACGTATGAGAGTGTTGAGCAAATCACGAACTACAAAGTCATCACCTCTCACCCCTTCATGTTCAGATACTTCAGCCGCACTTTCGTCATCTGAATCCTCTCCATGATATTTCCAGCAAGTATAACTGGGATCCATCCCATTCATGAGCAGGTCAAGGTGTACTTTGTCTCTTTCCTTGTAAATAGCATTGAGACATCTTCTACATGGGCATAAAGCGGTTGATCTTCCAGGACTACCGTCAAAAGCCAAATCTAAAAATTTCTTAACGCCACTCTGCCACTCCGCGGAATCCCTATTCATATCCATCCAACTCCTATCTTGAGCCATCTAGCTGATTTTAAACTAGAAAATTAGATAAAGGATTTACACACTTGTCAGGAAAGTGAATCTGAAATATGGAAATAGTATGTATAATAGAACAGAATGGTAGTCCATTTAGGACATGAGCTATTTTTATCAAAATAATACAGATAACTTTTGAGCCTCATAGATACTCGTACTACACGAAATTTGGCATAGTAGTTATATTTGTTTATAGAATAGGATTACAACATATGCATATTAGGTATTAGCAAAACAAAAGAACACAGTACTGAATGTAACTTATTTCATTCAGACTGAACTAAAAAGATGAAAAATTTGAGAATGTTGACATAACCGAAACAAACCTTATCAAATTTAACATTGAACGCTATGCATATAGGTATTAGCAAAATGAGAAAACATGTGTACTGAATGTAACTTATTTCATTCAGACTGAATTAGAAAAATGAAAATTTGAGAATGTTGACATAACAGAAACAAACCTGCTCATAGTCGTCCTTGAGGCAACAATGAACTGGCTTCTTCCTTATCCTGACTTTGACCTTTCCTGCATACAATTTTTCTAAGGATGAGTAAAAGGTGAACCATAATACAAAGTAATACCATTTGCTGTATACAAGAATTATGTATCAGCTTTTATGTGAGCCCAAATCTGACGAGATAACTCGATAAATTTTGATATGGGAAGCATGTTATGAAATCCAAAGCAACGCTGGGTATGCAAAGATCACAATGAAACGAAGCCTCAACTAAAAACTAGACAGAAAAAAGGCTAAATGCATAGGCACATGGCATCATAGGCACATGGCATCATACAATTGTTTGATAACTACATTTACTGTAACTGAAAGAGAAAATTTAACCGGGGAGCATAGGGTGAAGGTCCCAATCAGAATTAGATCACATCCAGTGCCACTGCCTAATCGCAACTTTGAAGACTATTTTTGGGGGTTAAATCCATATTCCTGTTTACCTTTCACTCTAGCAGGCTATCAACAATTTTACCTGAAGCCTGCGGCTGCCCACCGGAGGAGCACAAGTGTGTATCGCTAGCGGCAGGTGTGCGTGCGTTTGCGTCTGTCAGGGATGAGGGGACGAGAGAGTGAAGAGGCAGTTAAACAGAAGGGCAGAGCTTTTGCTGAAGCTCCAGTTTCAGGGAACAAGAAGCCAGATGAAGATGGCCAACCGGCCATTCTTGCTGCAGGTCACAAGGCACTATAGGATGACATGGTCCCTACATTTGATGTACTTGGGAAAAAGTGTTAAAAGGCACAGCTAATTCAGGCTAAAGTGGGATCGAGGGATGAATGTTTAAAACTACATGCCATGGGCATGCATATATTCTTGTAGTTCGTCCAACCATGTGGCTTATCATCGTACAATTGATATGTGCATTCAAAGGTTGATGCCTAATTGTGCTGTACGATGTAGCTGCAAGTTTCGAATAAAAGAAGAAGAAAAATAGCTCACGAGAACAGAGGAATAGAAGACAGGAAAACAGAGCAGATGAGACCGGAATAGTTGTAGATCTAGAAAGCACGCCACGGGCTGTCCACGGGAGCGGCGGCAATCCCGCCCTTCCGACAGGTCGCGGCCATCCGGCGAAGCGACATGGCGAGCCCCAGTGCGTTGGTGACCGTCGGCCCTGAAGTTGATCTGGTCGGTGCCGCGCGGCAAGCCCCGGTGCAGAGGCGACCTGTCAGGCCAGATACTGCATCTCTGAAGAATTCCCCTATTTCAGCGTGTCAGAACCAAGCCTAGCCGTTGATCTACCATCCGGTGGCTCTCAGGTGTGGATAACGGTTCGCCACTGGTTTGCAGACTGGGCCGTAGATATTCCATCCAACGGCTATCATCATCCAGAGTGTCGCTATTCATCGTCCGGCACACCATGTGCTCTGTTTTACTTTCAGTTTCACCTTTTTCTCTCTGTAATGGCTATATAGCCACCTCTCCCTCTCGGTTTTGGGCACGACTATTGTAATTGGGTAGAAACCCTAGCCGCCGGTGGCGTGCTGACCTACTTTCATCTTTCCCAGCAATATAAACCCTAGCGAAATTGCTTCGAATTCATCTCTGAAATGATGTTGTTGAGTGTTTAGCTAGTTCGATTCTTGTCAAGATCCTGACAATTGGTATCAGAGGCCCAATCGGTTCTCGGAGGTGCTGAATCTGGCAAGTAGAGGTTGGCGCATCGGCCCTAAAATCCCTCTTCTTGTTGTTGATCAGGCGGCAGCGTTGGTGGCGGCCGGAGTGGCATAGTTCGGAGGCAGTCTGATTTAAGTCCTGGTTGCCGGAGCACATTTCTCCTGCGGTAAAATCCCAGCAGCTGAACTCGGCGGTGCTTCTCGGAGGCGGGCGTTGGCGTCGGAGTTGGTGGCGATAGAAACACAAGTGCTCGTTGGTAAAGCCCTCCCTCCCCCCTTTTTTTGTCGGAGCTTGCGGATTCAGGAAGGAAGCCATGTCCCATCCGGATGAATCTGCTGACACTGGCACCTTGCAGCTCCAGTCGTTGGAGCTTGACATTAAGACCCTGCAGCGTTATCGTGAGAAGGACAAGAAGGAATTCCAGGACTTCCAATCTATGGTCAACAAGAACTTCGTCAAAATGCAACAGAATTTTGACAAAATCCAAGATAACTTCAAGCGCTTGTTGCTGCTCCCAGAGCCGGTAGACATCCCCGATGAACACTCAGCACAGGGGAGTGCACAACCAAAGCAACCTCAGATACATTCCCAGTCAATGCACCTGGCAGGCCCAAACAACTGATTGCAAACACACCTCCCTCAGTAGCGATGCAAGACAAGGATGCTCCTCCCATAATTGGGACTGCTGTACTGAGAGATCCTACAGGGAAAGAGCTTAATTTGGATGGTACACCAAAAGTGCCATATCGCCATCCAAATTTTGCCAACACCAGAGCAATAGCACCTCAGCAGGCACAACAAGCTCCACCTCCCCAGCAACAACCTATACAAATATAAGATCATGCATAGGACGAATGGCCAGATGGAGGAGATAGAGGTAGAAGACCCAACTCCCCATTTGAGAACAAAAGAAATGTGCTCACAGTAAAACCTGCCAAACTGAACATTTCTGAATTCAGTGGTACTGACCTAGAGTCATGGATTCAGAATCTTGAGCAATACTTTGCTGCTGCAAGGACTCCCTTGGAACACAGAACTGAGCTGGCAGTCTCTTATCTACAAGGCCCTGCTATACAGTGGTGGAGAGGAACTGGGTTTTCACCACAAAATGTGCCATGGCATAGATTTTGCTCTTATATTGCAGATAGGTTCTCCCTGGACTCTGCTTGTGATATTGTTATCTCCTTCCATGCAATCTCCCAAACCTCCACTGTGGCCGTGTATGTGGAGCAATTTTAGCAACTGGTAAACTGCATGAGAAGAGAAAATCCTGCTATACCCAATGACTATTATGTGACAAGTTTTCTGTCTGGACTGAATCCTTACATCAGAAGTCATGTAGAGTGTTTCAAACCCCCTGATATGCAGACAGCAGTGTGGTATGCTAGAAGAATGGAAAAGGCTGGTGTTCCTGCTCAACCCAAACCTTACTTTCCTCAGCCTAAAAGACAAGTGGTCTTTGAACAAGCAAAACCACCCCTAGCTGCTCCAATACAGAACAGAAACATAGTCATGTAGGAGATATGCCCTAGAGGCAATAATAAATGTTATTATTTATCTCCGTGTTCATAATTAGGTTTATGTTCCATGCTATAACTGCTGTGGTTCTCGAGCCCGTATATCCATAAAGGCTCTAGGGAAAACCCATGTGCACGTGTGGAATAATAAACGGTAAAATGTATTCCTAGTCATGCCTCTAAGACTAGCTCAAGTGTTGCATGATGATTATATTTTCCCAATCATAGGCATGTCTATGCCAGCAACTTTGAGGGCACAAATGTTAGAAGAACATTTGTGTGGAATCGACCCGATTGATGTTATGCTATGAGATACATTCGTCACAAGTTAATGGTTAATAGCATAGAGATGGTTAACGTTTGCATGATTCCTCAGACCATGAGAGTATCGAGTTTCTTCATGCTTGCTTCATGAACTTTGGGGTTTGTTAAACGTCATCCGTAAATGGGTGGCTATTACGGCGGCTTACGGGTTCATGGGAAAGTATGTCAAGTAACTTGATAGCTCAAGATTGGGATTTGCTCCTCCGGCGATGGAGAGATATCTCTGGGCCCTCTCGGTGTTACGGTATCCATCATCGTCTGGCCAGACACTTTGTGATTTGATCACGGGGATGCCGGAACACGGTAACGAGAAAAGAGAACAATACCGATAACGGGGTAACTGGCATAGTGGACAAGTTGTTGATCCACGGGGATGCCAACATGTCTAACCTCGGGTATTTGTAACATATCGTGAAGCAACAGGAATAGCACACGGCAACTGGAGGTTCACTCGAATATTCATTCGTGTGGGTATAGGGGTCAATATGGGTGTCCACGGCTCCGATGTTGATCATTGATCGGAAGGGGTTCCAGGTCATGTCTATACTTCACCGAACCTATAGGGTCACATGCTTAAGGGTCATCTATCTGCTGAATACTAGACAGGGAGTCTGAGAGAAAATCACCGAAAAAGTTTCGGACACCGAAAAGTTTCGGACAGCGGAAAAGTTCCGCAGAGAGAGGTCACCGGATGAGTTCCGGTGAAACTGAAAAGTTGTTTCAGGGGATACCATTAAGTCAAAATGGTTTCGGCACATGCCTGATAATTCTTGGAGGATGCCAGAATCATTCTGGAAACTTCTGGGAATTTTCTGGAAGAAAAACCGGAAATGTTCCGGGGCTGCCGGAACCGCTTCAGATGCTTTTCGCAGATGAAATCACTAAACTGGAATTGTTCCAGAACGCGTTGAAAATTATTTTAGTGGGTACTGGAAATGTTCTAAGCCCACATAAATATTTTCAGTTTGAACGGACGCTGAAAAATGTCGTCGTGAATAGTGAAAGTGCTTTTTGGGTGGCTTCTTGGAGAAGCCACCTTGAGGGTCCTTTGATATTTTTCCCCTTGGCTTCTTGGAGAAGCCACCCTTGGGCTTGGCCTATAAATAGGGGTGGAGGGGGCTGCCTAAAGACTCACTCCTTCTCACATACAAGTGCCATGCAATGATCTGGCTTCTCTCTCCCTCCCACGAAAAGAGTTTCGTAGAGCCGAAAGGCTGTCTGGGTTCCGGTGGGAACTAGTTCTGGACGGCGAAGCCCTGCCGGATAGTTGACACCGTATGTGTGCAACTCTGTAGAGAGGTCGTAGTTTCGATCTTAGTGCCCGAGGGGCTGTTCGTGAGTGCCTCCCGAAGGGCTGTCCAAGTGACGGTCCGAGTTCTGTGAGTCCTCCCGAAGGGCTGTCCGAGTGACCGTTCGAGTTTCGAAGGTCCTCCCGAAGGGCTGTCCGCGACACCGTCCGGGGGATTGTTCGACCGCCTCCCGGAGGGCTGTCCGAAGGGAAGACGAGGGTATACATCCTCGCGGTTGGGAGGTTGTAAATCCTAGCTGCGGGGATCTGCACCACCGATCGTCATCGACTCTACTTTCGCTGCGCTACGGGTCGGTAACGAAAATGATCAAACCTTGTATGCAGTCTCCATAGTGGTCCTGGGCTGGTGCGTAGGTCGGAAAATTTTTGTTTTCTGCTGCGTTACCCTACAAGTCATACAGCAATCTAAACAAAACCAGGTCTGCTACAAATGCAGAGAGCCATGGGTGCCTGGCCATAGGAAAGTGTGCAGAATGAGCCAGAAAGCACAAGTGCAAGCTTTACAAACACAAGAAGAAGAAAATGCAGAAATCATTTATGTCACAGATTTTGAAGATCCTGATTTAGATCAAGCTGTGCCACCTCCTGACAGTGCTATGTTACAAGTCTCTATGCATGCTGCCATGGGCATTGGGGCAGTAAAGAACACTTTCATCTTGACAGTTAAAGTGGGCACAACAGTGGCTACAACACTTGTGGACAGTGGAAGCACTTCCACCTTTGTGTCTCCTGACATGGCTGCAAAACTACCTGTTGCACCAGTACCAAACCCAAAGATTAAAGTGCTAGTAGCAAGTGGAGGGGTACTGTGGAGTGAGTTCACTTCCAACAACTGTCCCTATGAAATACAGGGCACACAGCTAAAGGACACCTTCAGAGTTCTGAAGCTGAAAGGATATGATATGATTTTGGGAGTGGATTGGTTGAGAAAATATAGCCCTGTTCTGATGAACTTCATTAAAATGGAAATGAGAATTAATGCAGCACCTAATACTCTGGTCACATTTGTAGATGAAACTGTACCCTTGTCTTCACCTGTGGAAATCACAGATAATGCAGAGAAATTAATGGATCAAGCTGTCTGTGGATTTTTTCCTCCTGTCTGCCTATCACACTGTGACATCTGCTACTGATCAGCAGATCCCTAAGGAGCTCCAAGAGCTGATTCAACAGTATGACAAGTTATTTAATGCCCCTACTGAATTACCTCCAAGCACAGCCTGTGACCATAGAATTCCACTAGTGGATGGAGCAAAAGTGGTAAACCAGACACCCTACAGAGTACCTCATCACCAGAAAGAAGCACTAGAAAAGATAATTTCTGAGCTCCTGGCAGCTGGTCTGATTAGACATAGCACTAGCCCCTTCTCTTCACCTGTGCTTCTGGTTAAAAAGAAGGATGGAACTTGTAGACTCTGCATTGATTACAGGAAACTGAATGCTATCACCATCAAAAACAAATATCCCATTCCAATAATAGAAGATCTTCTAGACCAGTTAAAAGGAGCAACAGTTTTCTCTAAAATCGATCTTAGAAGTGGGTATCACCAGATAAGAATGGCTGAAGAAGACATCCACAAGACAGCATTTTCCACACTCCAAGGGCACTTTGAATTCCTAGTTATGTCTTTGGGTTTAACCAATGGCCCTCCCACATTTCAAGCTCTCATGAACTTCTTGTTTTGCCCTTTTGAATTTGTGGTGGTCTTCTTTGATGACATTTTGGTATTCAATATGACCATGACAGAGCACAAGCTACACCTGAAGAAAGTCTTTCAAGTCTTACAGGAAAATCACTTATATGCCAAACTGGACAAGTGTTCTTTTGGTCAGTCTGAAATAGAATATTTGGGCCATGTTATTAACAAGAAAGGTGTGGCAACTGATCCCACTAAAATTGTTGCTATCAAGGAGTGACCAGCCCCCACTACAGTAACTGAACTCAGAAGTTTTCTGGGCTTGAGTGGCTACTACAGGAGATTTATTCAAGGATATGGCATAATTTGCAGGCCCCTTTTTGACTGTCTGAAGAAAGGCTCATTCTCTTGGCAACAGGAGCAACAAGCAGCATTTACATCTATTAAAGAGAAACTTACACAAGCTCCTGTCCTGGTCCTACCAGATTTCTCTAAACCCTTTGTGTTGGAAGCTGATGCAAGTGGTTATGGTCTAGGAGCTGTCCTGATGCAAGAGGGAAAACCCTTGTCTTATTTCAGTAAGTCCATAGGACCAAAAGCTGCAGCATGGTCCACCTATGACAAGGAAGCACTATCAATTATTGAGGCTGTTAAAAAGTGGAAACACTATTTCCTAGCAACTTCTCTGATCATCAGAACTGACCAAGAGAGTCTGAAATACATTCAAGAGCAAAAGTTAACTGAAGGAATACAACACAAGCTCTTGCTCAAGTTCCTGGGTTACAACTTTATAGTTGAGTACAAAAAGGGCAAGGAAAATAGAGCTGTTGATGCCCTGTCAAGGGTTAGGCATATGATTTCACTCCTATCTACAAGTATCACTACCCCAAAATGGGTCTCTGAAGTCATCAAAAGCTATGCAGCAGATCAGAAAGTTAAAGATCTCATAGCTGAGTGTGCCACCAGCAAAGACAGTACCATTGGATATACCTTCAAGAATGGGATCTTGAGATTCAAAAACAAAATTGTTATTGGAAATGCTACTTCCTTAAGACAGGACATACTGAAAACCTTCCATGACTCTGAATTAGGGGGCCACTCAGGAGAAAGAGCAACATATCACAGAGTACATTTGGTTTTCCACTGGCATGGTCTAAAACAGGATGTTATTGACTTCATCAAACAGTGTCCTGTTTGCCAGATAAACAAGGCTGAGCACACTCCTTATCCTGGACTGTTGGAGCCCCTACCAGTCCCTGATTTTGCTTGGGCCCACATTAGCATGGATTTTGTTGAGGGATTGCCCACTTATGAGAACAAGGACCTTATTCTGGTTGTAGTGGACAGGTTCACCAAATATACCCACTTCATTGCCATGAAACACCCCATAACTGTCCAAACTATAGCCAGAGCCTTTTCGGATACAGTGTTCAAACTCCATGGAATGCCATTGGTCATAGTCACAGACAGGGACAGGATCTTCACCAGCAACTTGTGGCAGCAGTTGTTTAAATCTCGCAAGATCAAATTACACATGAGCACCAGCTACCATCCCCAAACTGATGGCCAAACAGAAAGGGTGAACCAGTGCTTGGAAAATTACTTGAGGTGTATGTGTTTCCAACAGCCAAGAAAGTGGCATGGTTGGCTGGCCCTAGCTGAATGGTGGTACAATACAAGCTTCCATACTTCATTGCAAATGACCCCCTTTCAGGCTTTGTATGGGTTTCCTCCACCTATGGTAGCTGAATCTGCACTGCCTGACTATTTCTGAGGACAGTGACAATTTACTGCAGAACAGAGAACTGGCACTGGAAGTGATCAAGCAGAATCTCTCAAAGGCACTATAGAGAATGAAGCATTATGCTGACAGAAACAGGCAGGAAAGATCTTTTGATGCAGGAGACATGGTTCACTTAAAACTGCAGCCATACAGGCACACCTCCTTGAGTCTGCATCGGCACCTCAAGTTACACTCCAAGTTCTATGGTCCATTCAGAGTCATGCAACGAGTTGGCCGAGCTGCTTATCAACTACTCCTACCTGAAGGCTGCCTCCTGCACAACACCTTCCATGTGAGTCAGCTCAAGAAGCACATTGGCCCAAAAGTAGTCCCTTCCAAGAACTTGCCCCTGGTGGGTGCTGATGGGGTTATCAAAATGGAACCTGAGGCAATCTTGGACAGAAAGCTAATTCCACGACCACAGGGCAACATCAGTATTCCAGTCGTCAGATGGTTGATTAAGTGGGTCAATATGCCTGAAGAAACAGCCACCTGGGAGGACTCGGCCTTCATCCAGAATGTTTTCCCTTCCTTTCAAGCTTGAGGACAAGCTATGTCTCAAAGGGGGGGAATTGTCAGGCCAGATACTGCATCTCTGAAGAATTCCCCTGTTTCAGCGTGTCGGAACCAAGCCTAGCCGTTGATCTACCATCCAGTGGCTCTCAGGTGTGGATAACGGTTCGCCACTGGCTTGCAGACTGGGCCGTAGATATTCCATCCAACGGCTATCATCATCCAGAGTATCGTTGTTCATCATCCGACACACCATGTGCTCTGTTTTACTTTCATTTTCACTTTTTTCTCTCTGTAATGGCTATATAGCCACCTCTCCCTCTCGGTTTTGGGCACGACTATTGTAATTGGGTAGAAACCCTAGCCGCCGGTGGCGTGCTGAGCTACTTTCCTCTTTCCCAGCAATATAAACCCTAGCGAAATTGCTTCGAATTCATCTCTGAAATGATGTTGTTGAGTGTTTAGCTAGTTAGATTCTTGTCAAGATCCTGACACGACCTCCAGCATGCCGGCGACCGTCGGCCCTGAAGCTGCTCCTGTCGGAGCCGCACGGCAAGCCCCAGCGCCGAGGCAACCGTTTTCCCTGAGCTGCTCCCGCCGGCACAGCTAGCTGTGGTGCAGCGGCCATCGACCTGTTCCCTCCGACGCGCGCAAGCGGCAGCGGCGCTAGTCACAGCCCCAGCGGCGCGCGGCCCTCTCTCCCCATCTTAATTGGAAGCAGTAAAAATTCCCCTTCGTGCAGGTGAGAGGGTCATGGACAGCGAGTTTGAAGTCAGCGGGGAGATGGGATGGAGATTACGCGACGACGGCGACTAGCAGGGACAAGGTCAAGTGGGGCACCACATCACGAGAACAAGAGAGGTAGACAAAGGAATTACCGATGTACGTACAAGAATCTTCTCGTCGACCAACGCCGTGAAGTCTCCGATCTGGTCTACCAACACCGTGAAGCCGCCATGACGGAGGAACAAGTAAACCTGATTTCCTCATAGGATGAAATCAGATTATAGTCCTGTTTAATCCAGATTGAAAGCAGTTATAAGGAGTTCGTGCAGCACCTCACCGTATCCGTGCGGGAAAAGGAATTTTTGCCGGGAACGAGAAGGTCTCTTCGTGGGAAATAAAGCAACCGGCTAAAAAATTTGGTGGGAAACGAGAAGTCTATTTACCGCCAAAGTCCGAAGGCAACCGGTGTGGAGTGGGGAAAATAAAAATATTTCCACGATATATAAATTGTGGTAATAGCAATACTTAATGCAATGTTTTTTTGTTGCGATATGCCTAGATTTTTGCAATGATTTTTCCTTCGTCGCGATAAGGCTAGCCATTTTGCAATGATCATGGCACTTATTGCAACAATAAAATAATGTTGCATTATGACGTGCTAGTCGCCACAAAAATGAAAATGTGGTGATAGAATGAGATTTTTGCAACGAAAATTATTTTGTGGCAATATTTCCGTTGCAATAGACCGATTTCCTTGTAGTGCCCACAACTCTTTGTGTTCTACTCGTGCATATCATCTACGCATAGACCTGGCTCATGGTGCCACTGTTGGGAAACGTTGCATGGAAAACAAAAAAATTTCTACGCACACGCAAGATCTATCCATGGAGATGCATAGCAACGAGGGGGGGAGTGTGTCTACATACCCTCGTAGACCGTAAACGGAAGCGTTTGACAACGCGGTTGATGTAGTCGAACTTCTTCACGATCCAACCGATCGAGTACCGAACGTACGGCACCTCCGCGTTCATCACACGTTCAGCTCGGTGACGTCCACGCCTTCTTGATCCAGCAAGACGGTGAGGTAGTGGATGAGTTCTGGCAGCACGATGGCGTGGTGATGGTGATGCTATCTCTGCAGGGCTTCGCCTAAGCACTACGAAAATATTACCGAGGGTGTAAACGGTAGAGGGGGGGCGCCGCACATGGCTAAGAGATTGTCGTGGTTATGTTTGGCGCGCCCCTCCCACATATATATGGGTGGGGGGAGAGGGGAGAGTCCAGGGGGCTCGGCCGAATCCTACTTGGGGACTTCCCCAAGCCGCCCCCCTTCCTTATTTGAGTGCAGGAGGAAGGCAGGGGGAGGTGGCGCCCCTTCCCCTCCCCCGGACCCTTTCCTTTCTCTCACGAGGAGGGAAATGCAAGAGGGGCCACCCCTCCCCTTTCCTTCCCCTAGGGCCGGCTAGCCAAGGAGAGGGGCGTGCCAGCCCCCTAGTGGACTGGTCTATCCCCCCCCCTTTGGCCCATTAGGCCCATACACTTCCCAGAGGTGTCCGGAACCCCTTCCGGTGCCCCGATGACTACCCGGTGCACTCCGAAACTCTTCCGGTGTCCGAATACCAACGTCCTATATATCAATCTTTACCTACGGACCATTTCGGAGCTCCTCGTCATGTCTGTGATCTCATCCGGGACTCCGAACAACATTTGGTCACCAAATCATATAACTCATATAACACTATATTGTCAACGAACGTTAAGCGTGCGGACCCTACGGGTTCAAGAACTATGTAGACATGACCGAGACACATCTCCGGTCAATAACCAATAGCGGAACCTGGATGCCCATATTGGCTCCTACATATTCTACGAAGATCTTTATCGGTCGAACCGTTATGACAACATACGTAATTCCCTTTGTATGTCGGTATGTTACTTGCCCGAGATTCGATCGTCAGTATCTCTATACCTAGTTCAGTCTCGTCACCGGCAAGTCTCTTTACTCGTTCTGTAATACATCATCTCGTAACTAACTCCTTAGTCATTTGCTTGCAAGGCTTCTTATGATGTGTATTACCGAGAGGGCCCAGAGATACCTCTCCGATACTCGGAGTGACAAATCCTAATCTTGATCTATGCCAACTCAACAAACACCTTCGGAGATACCTGTAGAGCATCTTTATGATCACCCAGTTACGTTGTGATGTTTGATAGCACACAAGGTATTCCTCCGGTATTCGGGAGTTGCATAATCTCATAGTCGAAGGAATATGTATATGACATTAAGAAAGCAATAGCAATAAACTGAACGATCATTATGCTAAGCTAACGGGTGGGTCTTGTCCATCACATCATTATCCTAATGATGTGATCCTGTTATCAAATGACAACACATGTCCATGGTTAAGAAAGCTTAACCATCTTTGATCAACGAGCTAGTCTAGTAGAGGCTCACTAGGGACACGGTATTTGTTTATGTATCCACACATGTATTTAAGTTTTCGGTCAATACAATTCTAGCATGAATAATAAACCTTTATCATGAATAAGGAAATATAAAATAACAACTTTATTATTGCCTCTAGGGCATATTTCCTTCAGGGAGAACCTTATTCCATCTTCAGGGAGCCGCCGCCGTCTCGTCTTCCTGAGTAGTACACAAACCCTAATAAAATTCAAAGAAACATCTAAAAACAGAGCCCTCCCGCCGGCAAGGGTCGGGATCCACCGCGCCGCCATGGCCCTAATGCCACTGGAGACGAGGCGGACCGAAGGCGCCATGTGTACACAAGTTTGCTCCGCTAGACGATGGCCGAGAGGTGGCAACGAGCTTTGCCCACAACGCGTCGGCAATCCATGCAGAAGGAAGAAAACTTCGGCACCTGCTAGATTTGAATATATATACAAAAATTTTGGGTATATATATATATATATAGTAATACTATTCATCACCCAGGTTGCAGAATAAGTTATTCTTCACCCGAGGTAATCTTACGATCGCTTCATAAATAAATTACGTTTGGAATACAAATAGTTACATTCATATTGATTCACTACATAAAATTTAGTATAAGAAAACAAAAAAATAGGTTATAAGATCAGAAATATCGCATTTTATGTATATTTTTACGTTCGTAACTTTACGTAACATAAAATAGTTTTTACGGCGAGTATATATTTTCTTACGTTCTCTTTTTACGTACTCCCTCCATCCCAAAATTCTTGTCTTAGATTTGTCTAGATATGGATGTATTGAATATATCCGTATCTAGACCAATCTAAGACAAGAATTTTTGGACGGAGGGAGTATGAAATAAGACAAAATTTACGGAACCTAAATATATGGTGCATTGACGTCAAAATAGAGAGAGGGTGAAGAATAACTATTCCTCATCCAGGGTGACGAATAGCGCGACCCTATATAGTAGCACTATTCTGATCCCAGGATCAGAATAGTTATTTGGATGATCAGCCTATATAGGGGCGACGAGGTGTTCCCGAACCGGTGCGTCCCAATAAAAAAGCAGCCCACCCACCACCCCACGCCCACGATCCTATCTCGCACCACCGGCCTCCCTCCACGCTCGATCCCCACGCACCGCCGCCGCCCTGGATTCCTCGGTGCCGCCGCCGATCCCCGGATCCCACGGCGCCGCCGCCGGGCCGTGGATCTCCGCGCGACGCCACGGACCACCACATCCAGCGCGTCCATCGCTAACCTCCCGTTTCTCCCCATCTCTGCCCACCACCACCTTCCTGCGCCACCGGCTGCGCACCACCGCCGCCGCGGTCCATCCGCACCAACCACCCCGGCGCTGAGGTCAAACGGGATGCTCCCGCACCTCCATCAACTACCCCAGTCGCCAGCGCCTTGGGCCCTGCAGCTGTCGCGACCCATCCACCCCGCCGCGCCGCTCGAGCTCCCTCGCCTGGTCCTCCGGATGCCCGCCTTCTAGCCGCATCGCCGGATCCCCCACCCTGGAGCTGGCGCTGACTTTCTACCCATGACTAATCTGAACTTCATCGCGTCACTGGCTTCTGCCTCCAAAAGTGAGCCTTTCTTCCTCCATGTTGCTGCTGCCACTCTTCCTCCATGCCGGCGACCCACACCCGGATCCCACCGCGGCTTCTGCTGGCCTCCACAACCGGATCCCCGCCGCCGCGTCGTTCTTCTCCCCTGAATCTGATGGTGGCTGCTCCTTGTCTCCAGCGCATTGCCTGCCACAGTATAGAGAATGGGCGTGGCCTCCCCTCCCGACAACCTCTTCCGGCACCAGAAACAGTGACGTGCATGAAGACACCCTCTCCTGCTAAGTGCTCTCTCCCCCATAACACAAGAAGTTCATGTAAATCTGTTGGAAAGGTTCAGGAACATCAAAGAATATTAAAAAAATGTTTAACTGTATAGAGGAGTTGATGCTCTTCCTGTATATATGTGCATATAGATGAGTTGTCACCTACCCATTTTACTCTCGCTGGATCTGATGCATTCTTCTCCCCAGCTGCGAGTGGAGTAGAACAGCCAGCGTGGCCCGGTGAGCCTGTGCAGTCCAACGGCGCATGTGTGCTTGTGTCCGGTTCACGAGCGTAGCGTGTGTGGTGCTCACGTGCACACGGGAGCCACATGCGGTGTTAACAGAAGCCAAGCTAGAAGCAGAATGCAGTACCTTCATACGAGTGTGCACGCAAGACAGACACAGAGAAGTTCAGGCAATGCAATGGTGCAGCCACGGCAACATCGATGACAATGGTGTGGCGTTCCTGGTGCTCCTCTCCCTCTGCTGCCTTGCTTGTTGCGATGCCACCGCTTTTGCATGTTTGTACTAAGGCGACTACCAATCTATCTTCACAAGTGATTCTTGTTTGGCAATTTGGAGGAACTTGCCACTCTGAAAATCTAACTCTACATCGTCCTTGTTTTTGTTCTTCAGTAGTTCAGGTAACTAGGTTGCTGACTACGTAAAGCTGCTCTTTTCTTCTTGAAGGATTGAAGTTGCTCTGGTTGTGCTAGTTAGTACTAAACCATAATCTCGTAAAGTGCATAATGCTCATGCGCTTGGACATTGGGCATGGAATATTGTAGTGGTGTGTTCCTCTTATTCGTCCTTGATTCTAGATGTGTTCTGAACAGTGATGTGAGAGTAAAAATGTTTATTTCATTGGCGCCACCGCTGTAGCATGACGTTCATCAGCGCCACCTCTGGGTCGTTCAACTACGCCGCCACTGGAGGTTCACATATGTAGCGCCCCCGGACGCTCTGACGAGATCTGGGCCTCATAGTTTTGATTTCATACTTTCGGTCATCGGCGCCCCCGCAATATGCTTGCACTATGCTACAACAAATCAGCAGGCCAAAAATCGAACTTCACCAAAAACTAGAAAAAAAGATGAGCACAGACGCCCATCGAAGTCAACTGTGTTATCCTACTTGATGAAAAAAAAGGAGCATGTGGTTTCGTTCACCTAAAGTGCCAACATAAAAAAAATCAGTTTTGGTTCTCCTGTAGTTATTTACCCAAGCTTGAGGGAGCACCGACCATCCCCCAAAAGTGTGTTTTTCTACGTTTGTTTTAGTTCAGAGTGTGGTGAGAAATGAGAGATACAACATATCTTTGTTGGTATGGCAACAAGCCGAGAGAATAACTAAAAATATGTTTTTTTTTCTTGATCCATTGTTTCTGTATTTCGCTTATGAAAAAATTGACTTGATGTACGTCCAGATAACCCTCCTTTGCAAAAAATCGAGTAAATAATTATTTTTCAATTTTTCTTGAAGTTCAAATTGGTGAACCCAGGCCGTTCAAGTCCCCTGATCTCCCTCATTTATAAAAAAGGATTTTCCTGTTTTAAATTTGAAGTTATAGAAAAGGATGATCCCCGTTTCTAAAAAAACCTAGAAGGTTAAATTAAAATAAGGGAATGGTTCAATGTTTTTCATTTCTTACAAAACTTGGATTTTTGCCATTAATGGAAAATAAAACAAGAAGTCCAAATTAAAAGATGGAGCAATTTAATGTTTATAAAAAAACTCAGATTTTCCTTGTTACTAAAGAATAAAAACATGAAATTCAAATTTGAAAAATGAAGTAGTTCAACCTATATAAAAAAACTCAGATTTTCCTCAATAATAAAGAATAAAACCAAGAAGTTCAATTTGAAAAAGCGGAGCAGTTCAAAAATTATTACAAAACTCAGATTTTTCGCGTACATAAGAATAAAACAAAGAAGTCCACATTACGGAATGGAAACATGGAGAAGTTCAAACAGACATGCCGAGAAGTTCAACTTCTTCATGCAGTGCATTTTTTGAAAACTCAGTTTTCGCGATGAAGGCATCATGCATGATCTCGCCGTTTTAAAAAATTCTTTAGAACGGCTTGGAATTAGAGAAAACTCTCTACATGAAAAAGTTTCATATTTTTTATAGCTTTCCAATGCTATATCATTTGCCCCGTTCCGATAAATTATGCAAATATGACGACAAAAAAACATTTTTGGCCATTTTCAAAATTAACTTCAAAATATTTAAAACTCAAATTCTTTCTGTTTCTAAGAAAAATAAAAGTATGAAGTTCAATTTTAAAAAGAAATGTTTTTAGAGCAAAAATGTCATGTTCAAACATTGTACAACATGTCCTTGGGGAAAAATGTCATGTTCTAACAGAAACAAACATTGCTCTAAAACATCATGTTGTATAGTTTCTTGTTCTGTATTATTACAAAAACTCGAATTTTTCACGTTACTAACGAATAAACCAAGAAGTTCAGTTTGAAATAATGAAGAAGTTCGACATTTACTTAAAAAACTCCAATTTTTCACATTTCTAGAAATACACAAAGAGGTTCAAAAAATTGAAAAAAATAGAACGTTTGATGTCTATAAAAAATCATTTTTTTTTGTTGCTAAAGGGTAGCATCGTTTTACAAAAACAACCAAAAAACAAAAGCAGTTCAAAAAATGTTTAAAAAAAATGGCCATCCCCATTTATAAAAAAACTAGAAGTTCACATTAAATTAACGGGAGCGGTCCGATGTTTATGACAAAACAATGAGTTTCCCCGTTAGTAAAGAACAAACCAAGAAATCAAAAATAAAAAAGGAGCAGTTCAAAAAGTTTTAAAAAAGATGGTGTTTCTACATTTAACTAAAAAAATGGAGAAGTTCAAATTTTAATAACATAGAAGTTCAAAATGTTTATAAAAACCAAGAAGGTCAAAATAAAAAAACCGAGCAGTTTAACAAGTTTGTAAACATGGATTTGCCACTGTTTTTTTAAGATCTGGAAGTTCAAATTAAAGAAGTGAGCAGTTCAATGTTTATTACATAACTAGGACTTTTTCCTATACTAATGAATAACACCAAAAAGTCTAAATTTAAAAAAATGAAGTTGTTTGATGTTTATAAAAAATTAGATTTTCTTCGATAGTAAAGGTACACAATGATGTTCAAAATAATAAAGGTAGAGTGTTTATAAAAAACTCAGATATTTTCACCTAACCGAGAGAAGTTCACGTACTACACGGTGTTCATTTGTATTAAAAAACGAATGAAAAAGCAAAGGCTAAAAGTTTTGTTGCTAGAAGTTCAAGTGCTCGGCCCGAGAAAGTTCAAAAAAAATTATGAGAGAGGTTGAACAAAAATACGTGACAGAAATTCAAGGTGAAAACAGCGGGAAGTTCACCTACTACACAGAATGTGTTCTAGATAAGAATATAAGAATAGAAAACAAAAAGCTTAAAAGGTTGATTGCAAGAAGTTCACGTACACCTCCGTGCACGGTTCAGAATTTATATTGCGGGACGTCCGACCTCCAATTAAATGTTTTAAAAATGGCAAAAAATGACGTTCGACCTTCAATTGCGTGTAATTCGATGTATACACAAAAATGTGATAGAAGTTCATCGTGAAAACAGTGAGAAGTTCAAGGACTGTAAGGAATGCATTTCAGGTGAGAATAAAAATATAGAAAAATAAAAGCTTGAAAGGTTTGTTGAAAGAAGTTCAAGTGCTCTGTCAGGGGAAGTTAAAAAATTCTTGCGAGAGAGGTTCACCTTGTATTTCCATGTTCAATTTTTTTATGTGTTTTAAAATAATTCTCTCAATCCACAAAAGAAGTCCAGTTATTATTTGGGAGCAATTTGATTTCAAAAAGAAAATAAAAAATTCAAATTATAAAAATGGAAAAACTTCATGTACTACATGGTGTATGTTTAATATGAGAAAAATGAATTAAAAGCCAAGGTCCAATTTTTTTGTTGTTATAAGTTCAAGTCCTTGGTCGGAGAAAGTTAAAAAATATATTATGAGAGAGGTTTGTACAAAAGGAATATTATTTGTGTAACACTGATGAATGGATAAGAAGATTACAAACGAAAATACGTCACAGAAGTTCAACATGAAAACAGCAGGAAGTTAAACTACTACAGTGAATGAATTTCAGATGAAAAACTTTTAAAACCGTCGCGAGTATGAAAAAATGATCAACACGGGAAAATTGCGTGTTTACAGCAGCTTTCCATCAGTATATCACTTGCTCAATTCCGGTGAGTGGATGAAGAGCTACGAGCAAAAAAAAAACACGTGAAAAACAGAGAGAAGTTCAAGTAGACATGCTGAGAAGTTCAAGTTCTTCACGCGGTGCATTTTCGAAGAATCTGCTTCGCGATAAACGCAGAACGAATGGTCTCGCCATTTTCAAAATTACTTGAAAACGGCTAGGAATCAGAGAAAACCATCTACATGAAAAAGTTTCGCATTTTCCGCAGCTTTTCAACGGTATATTATTTGCCCCATTCCGATAAAGTTTGTAGAAATTACGGTGAAAATACGTTTTTAGCCATTTTCAAAATTGAGTTAAAACCGTAAAGAATTGGGAGAAACAATATATACCAAAAAGTTTCGCATTTCCTCAAGCTTTCCAACGCCATATCATTTGCTACATTCGGACGTACGGTTAAAAAATTAGCTCGAAAATACGAATTCGGTGGAACTTGTACCGTTTTATAAATTACTTTTAAACCGTTCAAAATTAGAAAAACCTTTCAACATGAAAAAGTAGCGCATTTTCATAAGCTTTCCAACGCCATATCATTTGTCTCAATTGGATTAGCCGTTTAAAAATGACATCGAAAATACGAACTCGGCTGCTCGGTTTGCGGAATTTTACGATTTTCCAGATTACTCTTTAACCATAGGGAATTAGAGAAAACTATCAACATGTGGAAGGAGCGGTTTTGCAGCAGTTTTCGAACGCCATATTATTTGCCTCATTCCGATAAACGGTTTAGAAATGCGATCGAAAATACGATTCACGTTTTTTGTATGAAGAAAAAACGGTTTTCAAAACTGCTCTTAAACCGCTTACTTTTTGCCAAAAATTTAACTTGGGTGATGATACTCGTGTCCATAGCTTTCCAATGGTATATCGCAAGCCCCATTTGAGCAATGTTGGCGGAAGTTCAACCTAGCACCGGGGGAAGTTTAGGTCGAACAATTCAGGCAGTAAAATTGCAAAAGACGCAAGTTCATCACGTCCCGAGAGCAAAATCCGCCAACGAGCGAGATTCCTATTTAAAATGGGCATTTAGTTGCTAAAAACCGTTTCTAGATTACTTTGTATATATATAAAACCATTTCCGGGAGGCTACTACTTTGTAATAGCTAGGTAGCTAGTTGCTCTCTTTTATTTTCTGTATTTCTTTGTTAGTTGGAGTCTGTTTGGACCCTGGAGTGGTTGTACTACTGTGATTTCTTTGCTCTGCAATGGAATCGGGGCTGGGCCCTTTTCTTCTAAAAAAATAACCATTTCCGGATTTACTTGTCGCACAAATGGATAAAAGTGGATGTATCTAGAACTAAAATATGTCTAGATACATCCATTTCTTCAACAAGTATATCCGGACAGAGAGAGTATATATCTGTGTGTGTGTTTACTATTAGGTTTTGTACTATTTAACATATGGCCTTTTGTCTCTTCGGGAAAAGAAGGAAAACACAACAAGCAATCCAGCCACTAGTATAGGGTGCATCAGCCGACCTCTGGCGCCACGTGAGACGAGCAAAACCACCTGACAATCATCCCTTTGACCCTTTGAACGAACGGCCTGACGGACTGTATCATACACTAGTATTATATCATGATACTAGTGTATGAAATACTAGTATATGATACTACCTCCCTAATGCATAGTATCATGTGTTAGTATCATATACTCCCTTCGTCCCAAAATTCTTGTCTTACATTTGTCTAAATACGGATGTATCATGTCACGTTTTAGTATTAGATACATCCGTATCTAGACAAATTTAAGACAAGAATTTTGAGATGGAGGGAGTAGTATTATATTTATTGCCATATATGACACATAGTAGCATAGCATTTATTATGATACAGTATCATAATATGATACTCAACCTCCTCTTTTTTCATTTAATTATATGTCATCTCATCAAAATTGTTTAGTTGAATACTACCTGTCCCATTACGACCAGCCTTATCCGTAAACGATTCCGTCGCATCCCGATCCCACTCTCTTCTTCCTCCACTAGCGTCACTGCTGGCGCCTGGCGGCCCCCTCGGGTCCACACGCAGACGCTGTCGGCTCGGCTCGGCTGTCCCTCCCCTGGAGGGCAATACCGGAATAAACAAAACAAAACAAAACAAGCGAACAAACCCGAGGCCCCCGAACGCGCACGTTTCGCACGCGTTGATGAGCTAGCCCCCATCCAAAATCCAAAATGGTCGGTGCCTTCTGTTCTGCATGCGCCGCGTCCCCTGCGACGTCGAACCGGAGCATATATATCTCTCTCCCCAGACCCTCACTTCAAACAACCATCACCACCTAGCGAACTCCAACCTCCAGAAATCACTCAGCTCAAGACACAATCAGAATCAGGCAATCAGCGGCAGCAAGAACACACAGACCTTCAGCGTCTCGGCGTCAATGGAGGAGAGCCGGGAGTGCATGATCCGCTTCGACTGCCACTTCGAGGAGGACCCGAGCTCCGCGCCCGCGGAGCCACCGCTGCCGTTCGCCGGCAGGGTTTTCTCGCCAGAGCAGGAGCAGAGCGCCATGGTCACCGCGCTCCTGCACGTCATCTCCGGGTACACCACGCCGGCGCCGGACTTCTTCTTCCCGGCGCGCAAGGAGGCGTGCACGGCGTGCGGGATGGACGGGTGCCTCGGGTGCGAGTTCTTCGGCGCGGAGGCCGGGCGCGCGGTCGCGGCATCGGACGCGCCGAGAGCGCCGCCTGCTGGCGGGCCGCAGAGGAGGCGGAGGAACAAGAAGAACAAGTACCGCGGCGTCAGGCAGCGGCCCTGGGGCAAGTGGGCGGCGGAGATCCGCGACCCGCGCCGCGCCGTGCGGGTGTGGCTGGGCACCTTCGACACGGCCGAGGACGCCGCCAGGGCCTACGACCGCGCCGCCGTCGAGTTCCGCGGCCCGCGCGCCAAGCTCAACTTCTCCTTCCCCGAGCAGCAGCAGCTAGGCGGCAGCGGCAATGCCATTGCCGCGGCCAAGTCTGACGCGTGCTCGCCCTCGCCTTCGCCCCGCGGCGCGGACGAGGACGAAACAGGGGACCTGCTCTGGGACGGCTTGGTGGACTTGATGAAGCTGGACGAGAGCGAGCTCTGCTTACTGCTCCCGGTCGACAACTCTTTGGATAAATTTCACACACAGGGAAAGATACGATCAGGATCAGGGGTACCCCTCTGCTACTAGCGTTAGACTATTAGCGAGTACCAGATAGACTGGTGTCAGTGTGCGTGTGTCACCTCTCAATCAGCAGTCAGCACACTTGTACGCCACTCCTAATCCTGCTCACTACGTGGTTAGCACACGTCCTAGCTTCGGTTGTAATTCTGCATAAATAGACACCCGATCAATGGAAAAGTTGTGTTGAACCATACTCCTCTGTCATGTTGTATGCAGACAAATCCTATTTTGGGCTTATTTGTTGGAACTATAATGAATTCTATTAATAGAGACCAGGGGAAACCACTTTTGCTCGTTTTTTTGAACTCTAATGGTGTTTAGACCACATTAACTATTCATAGTGTAAATTTTCATAAATTTTAAATCGTGGCACCCTAGTGTTGAGATCCTAGGTTCGCCACTGAAGACAATCACAATCGGAGTCGCTCGCAACTCTCACTGACTAGGCCAACCCACATGGCATAAATGTTCATTGGCAAGCAATGTTAATATGAGCTAGATGTTACTCCCTCCGTTCCTAAATATTTGTTTTTTAGAGATTTCAAATGAACTACCACATACGGATGTATATAGACATATTTTAGAGTGTAGATTCACTCATTTTGCTTCGTATTTAGTCACTTGTTGAAATCTCTAGAAAGACAAATATTTGGGAACGGAGGGAGTACATGTTAATATGACCGAATCCATTGCAAAATATCTTGGAGGCTATGATTTTAAACAACGCCAACATATCGTGGCACCTCTTAACATTTGTGCAAGACAGACCCAATGATGATGGCACCGTAATTTCGAAAAGAAATGGCCGGGTGGACATAATGCGGTCGACGCATCAATTATAGGAAACCTTGACGGCACCTGAGATAGATTCGATGGACAATAATCTTAGACTTACAGGTGTTGCCTAACGGGAGGTACGGACTGATGGCATGTGCTCCTCTAACTATAACAACCCCCACCCCCCGCGGTCAAATTTCATTTGTGTGCCCGTCCCCTAAATTCAATCCCAACCATTCATTCCTGATAAGCCTGTAAACCACCAGTATGTGTAGAATTACTCTTCCATGTCTATTTGGGGGACAAAACATGTTGACGTCAACGTCGTGAAGCAAATTTTGAATTAGCTTAGATACGAACCTTGCAAAGATTCTACCTCGTGTCGACGGCCATGAGGTCTTCTCTTAGTTACGTGGACCATCTATACTCTCTTTGTATGTAGTTGTAGATAACATCGAGTTGATTCAGACATGCGGAATGGATAAGTGCCCCCAACAAGCATCAAGTCCACCACTGCTTCTCGAGTAGGTTAGCCGACACCAGCCCTAGAGACCTATTCGAAGGATACCAAAACGTATGATTACTGTGTTCATGTCTACTCGACTAATCTTTGGTATGGAGCAATCATGTGTTCAAAAAGGCGCCTTTTGCTGTTATGAGAATAATTGTCTTTTGTTGTAACTTCACAAAAGGATTTTCCGAACCAGCGTTCGTTGGGAAGGTATGGCAAATAGAACGATTTTCATGGCAATTGTGTGTTGTCCACGGATGGAAATTTTCTTTTGTAAGGATGGCAAATCCGCCTAGTTCAGTTTTTTCCCAGGATTTGTCGTGCTTCCTGAAGAAATTTTCCTTCCTTGCAACGACATAAATTGCCACAAAAAACATTCGTTTTGCCATGCCCACACACGGAACTTCAGGACAATAACATTTCCCTCACAAAATCATCCTCGTGCTAGTTGTATAGTATGCTTTGTCGTGACACTTGCCAAAATTAAGAAGATTTGGCAATGATAACGTAGTCAGCTAGATCAAAGTTTGCCCATCTCTCTGACAATGTAACTATGTAGTTGAGCCGCACATTACTATGTTTGACAGAATGGGGAGTATACCTTGCTTAACCAATATTTTCTTTCCTCCCCGTTTCCTTTGGCATTTGGCAGTTTCACGTCTTCTCTAAACGTCACGGCTTTTATCTAGCGCTTCTTACGTACAACCGACATCTCTTGTTTCATGCGTAGAAGATTGATCTCTCATTCCACCGCTCTCTTGTCATGCTTCTCCATCGGCATTTGCATGTTGATGCTTTGTTTCTTATTGTAGACCTTCTAAAACTCTTCCAGTGTCTGACCCGTGCAAAGGGCACCAAATGCATTCTATCATATCTTGGTGATGCATGTGCCAAACAGGATCCAAAGCCTTAGGAATCATCTCCTCAAGTGCCCATAAATGAGGCGGTGAAGGAGGTGGCCTTATTCGAAGCCTTTTGATGCTTTGTTCTTTATTATAGACTGTCGCCAACGCCGATCCATCGAAAAAAATAAGCAGCTCCAGTAATCCTTCAACAATCATATTTATTATCAGTTGTGCTTATGTAAGACGGGTCATACAATTTCATGAGAATAAGACCACATTGCAAAATTAGGCCAAAATCATTGTTTGACCCTTTGAGGCAACTTTAGCACAAAAGGAACCTCGCTAGAAATTTTAGCACGATCCCTTCTTTTGAAAACCCAAAGTACTTGGTAGCGAAAATTGGCAAGCAACCAATCTCTAGCCAACATTTGGCAATTGCCAAAATTTGGCATGCCAACTTTTGGCATCAAACCAATTATGCTCTAAGAAACACTGAAGTTCATTCATATTTTGGCAACACCATAGTATATCTGGCGTTTCTCCCTGTGCAGTGGTTGCCGATGGTGGCTCAGGGGCAGCGATGCCAAAGTCCCCGGCGTTGCATAGTGTAGCAGAAATGTCAGAACGTCAGTCGTTTCTAAAAGAGGTTAGATCGTCCTACAGTTTTCAACAAGATTCATTTTGTGCTAAAGTTACAAAAGGGTCAAAACAGTGATTTTGGCTGCAAAATTAAAATGCCCGATAAAGTTGGTGAAAAAATCAGTACGTATACGAAGTCGAAGTATATACAAAAGTGTGTTTGTTGTATCATTCTACTTGCCTACAACTGTACAGGGAGAAAAAGGGATCTCGAATTCTTCGATAGAGACAGAGGCTTTGCAAACAGAAAATAAAAATACGCCAAAAAAAAAAAGAAGGCGGAGGACGAGAGCGAATGTGAAAGACAAGTGTGTGGTCAGTGCAGGGCGTCGTGTGCTCGTGTAGTCTGTTAGCATGCTGAGCGAGTGACAAAATTGCTGGGCGCATGAGAGCTGGTCCAACGCTGCACCGTGAACACCGGCGCTAGCCATCCACGTCGGTTTGGGTGGTCCACGACGGGTCGACGTAAGTTTGCCGCGACGTCAAGGCAGCGTCTTTCTCCTCGGCCGTTCCGTTGGGACCGGAGTTCGACATGGCTGCAGTTTTGGAGCAGGAGTATGTGATTAGCGTCTTCAAATACGTGATGGCGCGGCGACAGGGACAGGGTACCACTGCCAGTGGCGGACCCAGAAATTTAAGTTAGCTGGGGCGAACATTTGATGTCCAATTTTTCCCCCGTACAAATGCAACTTTATTCAACCAAAAGTCATAGCATTCGACAACAAAAGAATAAACAGCCTTAAAAACTAGTAAACTGCTAACATTGACTCTTGTCGCTTGAAACGCTCACTTATGCCACAATATGATCTCATAATTCCAATTTCCAAACGAGACCTATAAAATTATGAATGCATTAGCACAAGTGTGATAAGAGTTGTATACTTTGATATGGTCATCTGATTGTAACTAGGTGGTAGTATACCTTTAAGATGTAATTGCATGATGAACACGTGGTTGTGGAGGTAGATGACCTCGACGGCTCTTCAAGGCATGAAAATGAACCATAATCTCTTTATCACTAATTTTAGCAAATATCTCGCGCTCAACAAAGCAAACCATCAAATCATTAAGCCATTCATCACCCATCTTGTTTCGAAGATCTGTCTTCACAATATTCATGGCCGAGAAAACCCTCTCAACTGATGCAGTTGCCACCGGTAATGTCAATGCAAGTCTGATGAGCCGATAAACCAATGGAAATACCAGATGTTGTCTACTTTGAACCAACTTGAGAGTAAGAGAACTCAAACTATTGCAAGCCAAGAATTCAGTACTTCTTTTCATCACATCAATATATATGTTGAGTTGATCAGTCAACATAAAGCGCTCTTGTGAAGAGAAATCAATAGAGTAAATATTTGCAAGCTCAACTAGCTTATCATGATCAAAGTTGCTAAATGAGTCTCTAGGATCAAGGCAAGCAATGCACTTCAACAAGCGTGTAGAAGTTTCACTAAATCGATTATTCATCTCAACTATGTTTCTATTCAATACCTCATTGAATATAGTTACCTTGTAATGATGGAGACAAGTAACCATTTTGCGTGATCTTCTTGGGTAACCCCTTGCTGAAATGTTATCATCCATATTGGGCACTATTATATTTCTTGCCACACAAAAGTTAGTAGTAGATATCAAGAGAGGCTCCCATCCATCATCTCTCAATTTTTGTAATAGACTTTTCACTGACAATCATATTCATAGCACCAACTATATTCTGATCTTTTTGTTGCAATGCTTGTGACAAATCATTGGTTAAACCAAGCACTCGAAGCATCATATGCAAGATAAGAACAAATTCAAAAGTTTCCATGTTTATCATTAAGCCAGAAGCCAAACCTCTGTCATCTGCATCTGCTCCATCAAGAGAAATACCATGTAGCACTTCAACCACGGAATCCCACATTTGATAGATCCGGATTAGAGTCTTGTGGTGTGACCCCCATCGTGTATCACCGGGTCTTGCTAAACTTGTCTCTTGATGCTGGCCTTTTCCCGACAAAATCTCCCCATGCTCTAACTGTACAAGCAGGTTGTCATGATGCTTCTGCAACAATGCATCTTTCCTTTTACACGAGGAACTTGCCTACAAGAAAAGAGTAAGTGTGGTTAGAATTTTATAATGGCTAGATATATACTATAAGAACTAAGCACTAACCATGTTGACAATCTTATTTGTATGGCCAAAGAAATCACTAACAGCTAGAACTCCCTTGACAACAGCAACAACCACCAATTGAAGTTGATGGGCAAAACAATGCACATAAAAAGCATACGGGTTGACATCTAGCACCAATTTCTTCAAACCATTAAGTTCTCCACGCATATTTGAGGCCCCATCATATCCTTGTCCTCTCAATCTAGACATGGATAAATTATGTTTAACAAACATTGCATCCAAAGATCTTTTCAAAGAAGCGGATGTAGTATCAAGAACATGTTCAACACCAAGCAATCTTTCCAAAGACTCCCCTTTTTGGTTCGTGAACCTGCAAGCAACAAATATAACATTAGAACAAGCATGTGAAGGTAGAGTAGTTACATTCAGAAGTAGTTACATTCAGAATTAGAACTAACCTCACAATCACAGCCATTTGCTCTCTAACCGATACATCACGAGACTCATCAACAAGTAGAGAGAAATTACTATCACCAAGCTCATTCATTATGACTTTTGTAGACACTTCGGCACATGCTTGTACTATTTGTTTTTGGATTTTATGACAAGTCAATTGATGATTGCCAGGAGCATTTTCATGGACCACATCGGCTACATCTTTGCATCTTTCCGCATACCAATCCAACAACTCAAGGAAATTACCCTTGTTCATGGAAGTGGTAGTCTCATCATGCCCACGAAAAGCTAGACCTTGAGAGACAAGAAACCTGACCACACCTACAACAGCCCTCAAACGCTCTTCATATTCAATATGTGATTTCTTAACATGACAAGTCATTGCATATGACACACTTTGCTTTTGGTTTTTGAAATCTTCACACCGTCTTCTAGCATTGTTGTGAGTGCTGTTTGGTCCACCTACATGAACATTGAATATTTCCACCGCCTTCTTCCAATTTTTAAACCCTGTCTTAGTGAAGACATCATGGCCAAACTTGTCACCAATGCTTGGAGGCTTGAAAAGAAAACAATGAAAACAATAGGCAGATTTTGTCGCTTTACTATACTCTAGCCAGTCATAATCTTTATACCATGCTTCTTTGAAGTTCCGCCAATCTTTCCCAAAACGAGTACGAGGAAAATCATGACCATATAAACGCCCCACACCTTTCGACAAATATGCCCTTCTCATTTCATCTCTAATTTCTTGAGTTGCGTACTCTTCAATTTGCTTTCGTGTGCCAGGATCAGAATCCACATCAGCTAAACTAAATGCCGGAGGTCGCCTGCGTTTGGTCGCTGAACCTACTGCCTCTGCCACAACAGCCGCAACATCTTCGACAGCAGCAACCTCAGCCTCTTCGACAACAGTAGCCTCAACCTCGGCTTCTTCGAGTTCGACAGCAGCATCTATCTCTGTCCAATTGTAACACCCCCGGTGATTAGCAACAGTAATCACTTTTGATAATGATATGTCAGCAAGCTTAATAGTGCATAATCATCATTAGCATCATATTGCATTTCAACTCCTAAGTCAAATTCAAATTTAAATGAAAGTGAAATATAAAAAGTTGTCCAACATAAAAACTAAAATGTTCGATAAATAACAAATATTGCAGAGGCTAGTCTAAAATTGAAACCAATAAATAATAAAATAATTAGGTGGCTCTAACATAATTAAAACAGCGAGGATTAATGCATATTAAATATTATAAAATTGTGGGAGCTCCAATTGTCTCCAAACTAATTTTTGGTAGTGGTGGATAATACCTAGTATTTATTGGAGCAGTTGTTATGTTTTACAAAAACCATTAGGAGGCCTGACTATTTACTAAGCTGAGAAAAGAGAATAAAGAAAAAGATAAAAGAAAAATGAAACAGAAAAAGAAAAGGGGCAGAGCCCCCCCCCCCCCCCTGGGCCATGGCCCAGCAGGCCACCAGGCCGCCAGGCCGGCCCATCTCTGCCGTGCCCTTATCCCCCCACTGCCCCGAAACCCTAGCCCCACCGACGCCCACTCTTCCCCCCACTCGCTCTCTCCCCCCCGATCCAGATCGGATCGGGGCACACACCCCCGACGCCGCCACCCGGTGCAGCCCCGGCCCCGTCGCCGGATCCCCCCGCACCTCTCCTTCGCGGGATCAACTCACCGTCGCCGCTGGACCTCGTCGTCCCCATCCTCAGCCCCGACGACCGCGCACGTCACCGCCCTCGTCGGATTCGTCAAGCCCCTCCTCGCCGGACTGCTTCCTCCACGTCGTCGTCGTCCCCGACCTCCTCCCGCGCCCCACTGCCACTTCCCTACGCGCCTCTGTGAGCCCCGGCCCCTCCTCATCTCTCCACTGACCCTGCTCGCCGC
This sequence comes from Thinopyrum elongatum, assembly GCA_011799875.1. NCBI lineage: Eukaryota > Viridiplantae > Streptophyta > Magnoliopsida > Poales > Poaceae > Thinopyrum > Thinopyrum elongatum. Next base: position 478,415,840 of record CM022297.1, read on the forward strand.
GCCTGTGCTCCCGCTCGCTCTGGCCACCTTGCTGCACGCCCGCGCGCGGCCTCGCCGCTGCCAGTCGCGCTCGACGCTGTTGCTGCCTCGCGCACAGCTTGCGCGCGCGCGCGTCGCCCGGTTCGTCGCACGCGCCAACCGCGCCGTCCTGCACCTGTGCACCGCGTCGCCGTGGCCGCAACCTGCGTTCCCCCCCGCTCTCGTCCGCTCTCGCTGCCCATCACCGGCCCCCGCGTGCATCCGCAGCCGCCTGCGCGCGCCCACGCCTACTCTGCGCCTGCTGCCGCTCCGAGGCCGCCGCCTCCGCCTTGCAGTCGCGCGCTGCCCGCGCTACGGGCCGCACTCGCACCGCTCGCGCGCGTCCCGTGCCTCGCTCGCCCCTGCCGCGCGCGCCCCTCCCCTGCTCGCAACGGCACGCCCGCCTGCGCCCAGCGCAGCTGCTGGTCGGTGCCCGGGGCCAATCGCCCGCACCCCGCCGCCGGCGTGCGTCGTACGCGCCCTGCGCCCTCTCGGGCACGCGCCCGTTGGCTACGGCCGCGCCCGCACGCCCGTGACCCGCTCGCCCGCTAGGCCCCCAGGGGCCGCTGACAAATGGGGCCCACCCCCAGAACGTTTAAAAATAAATAAAATAAAATAAAATTAAATTAAAAATAGAAATAAAAGTAATTAATTAATTAATTAGTTAATTAATTAGTTAATTAATCCTGATTAGGTTAATCTAATTAACTAATTAGTGTTAATTAAACAGTAATTAGTAATTAACTTAATTAACCGCTGACATCAGCATGATGTCATGCTGATGTCATCATCAGCACTGTTTCGGATAATGTTGAATTAAATAATTAATTAAATTTCAGAAATTAATAAAAACTTTAGAAAATCATATTAAATAAACCGTAACTCCGATGAAAATATTTTATACATGAAACTTGCTCAGAACGACGATACGAACCCGAATACGTCCTCCGTATTTCCGTCAGACGCCCGCAGCTATAAGAACATTGAACTTTTAGACCGTTTTCAGTAAATGAATAGTGCCCAACTTTAATTAAATAAATTCGAATAAATTCCTAAATTAACTAAATCATTTAGTTAGGCAGTAGAACACCCCGGCATATCATTTAGGCATGTCATACATATTGTTTGCATTATTGCCGTGAATTTATTGTTTCTCTCCCCCTCCTTCTCTCTCTCTCGATAGACGCTGAGACCGACGGCGCTGCACCAGGATACGACTACTCTACCGACGAGCAGCCCGTTGACGACCTTCCCCTCTTGCCAGAGCAACCAGGCAAGCCCCCCCCCTTGAGCATTCCAGATATCGCCCATTCTATTCTCCTGCTTGCATTAGATTTTGCTACTGTTAATGTATGCTCCTATTCTGATGCATAGCCTGCTGTTGTAACCTGTTCATTGCTACCTTACCTGCCTATGATAAACTGATTAGTATAGGTTGGTAGTGAACCATCAGTGACCCCACCACCTTACCCTTGTTGCCCCTGCTTGATCATCGACGACTCGATCAACGTGATCGTCGACTAGAGACCGACACCTCACTTCACACCCCCTTAGTTGTACGACTCTGCGTAGTAACTATCGAGTGCCGAGGGTGATACCTCGTAACGCACTCCCGATGAATACTCTGCAGTGTAGCTGTTCGGTCGTGGTCATCGAGGGTGATTCCTCCTTCTCCACTTCCGATACGACTCTGTCGTGCAACCCTCAGTGTGAACCTCGAGGGTGATACCTCATACGTTCACCCTGATGATTTGACCACACGGCTACTTGACCTTTGTTACAGGTGGGTCCACCCTGGTGGGTACCCGCTGGGGATCTATGATTTCGGGTGTGCCGGAAGGGCACTCGAGTGTGACATTGTGGCGGAGCATCAGAGACTCTGATTGTCTCCGCTTGATACTAATTGAGCCTATTGGATTTGGGTGTGTGATCTGAGTGGGTCGACGTGCCCTATACGCACTACCACCACGTGGGATAATGGTTATGGGACCCTCTGCAAAGTACGTTTCCCCGAAAGCTCGTCTGACGTCACGATTCACCGTGCGGGCTGATTGTCGGGATTGGGCTGGATACTTCACTGACGAGTTCAGTGTCGCGCCTGCACCCCGGCCAGTCTCGCAACGCGCAGGGTGCCCAGGGCGATGGCCCGAGACCTCTGGGTGCATAGGTTAGTCCGGCGTGCTGACCTCTCTGCCGAGCCTAGGTAGGGCGCTGCTTTGTGTTGATCTTCCGAGGACGGGCATTACACAGCAAGTGTGTCCGGCCAGAGTTGATCGAGCGTGTTGGGTAACAGTAGTGCACCCCTGCAGGGATGAATCTTCTATCGATAGCCGGTCCTACGGTAAAGGACGCTCAGTTTGTGTATCCCGATCTACTACTTAAACTGGATACTTGTTACTTAATTGAAGCTTCGGGATCGCTTTCTCGCTTGGGAGTCGAGGAAGGATCTTTAAGCTGTACTACAACATGTTTGTTAAATAAAATGCTATTCTACTCTCTTCTACTGCTGCAAGATGATGGCCTTGTGAAGATGTTTGAAGATGCTAGTCTTCGATAGGACTAGGCCTTCTCTCTATTCTGGCATTTCTGCAGCCCAGTTCAAATATACAGCCTTTCTCCATTGATAATGTTGCATATGTAGTATAGATCCTTGCTTGCTGAGTACTTCAGATGAGTACTCACGGTTGCTTTACTTTCTCTTTTCCCCATATACCCCACATTGATGATACATCAGACGATGGAGTCCTGGAGCTAGATGCCACCACCGGAGCTTACTACCAGGAGGGTCCAGAGGGTACTTACTACTGGATCGAGCCAGATGACCAGGAGTAGGATCGGAGGCTCCCAGGCAGGAGGCCAACGCCTTTCGATCTAGTGTCGCTGTTTGTGCTAGCCTTCTTAAGGCAAAACTTGTCTAACTATGTCTGTACTCAGATAATATTTGTATGACTGACTTATGTATTCGGATCTTCGGATCCCTGGTTTGTAATATTGTGGACCTCCGTTTAAATTGTGTTAGAGTTGTGTTGTGATATCTTCCCGTGAGTCCCTGTGCTTGATCGTACACGTTTGCGTGTATGATTAGTGTACGATTGAGCAGGGGGCGCCACAAGTTGGTATCAGAGCCTACTGCCTGTAGGAAGCCCCCTTCCAATTCCTTGGCCGAAGTTGAGTCTAGAAACCGAAAAACTAATTTACTAACTTGGCTGTGTGGCTTACGGGCCCACGTCGCCAACTGGGTGGTATTAGGATCTTTTATTCCTCGTCTATACTCTGGGGCTCTGATCTCTCTTCTATTCGGGTTAAATAAAGTTTACTAACGCCGACACTTAGGATCTCGTAAATCCCGTCTACCCGGAGAGCTGGATATCTGTGCGATTTCCCTATCATTGATCTGATTAGTCTGATAATCATTTTCCTTTCCATTGTTTTGTTTAACCTTTCTCTCCGAGTTGTGTTAAACTTCTCTTTGTCATTTGACAAATCTGAATTTCCTCTGTTTCAGATGGATCGTTTGTTTCCACCGCGTCCTACGACACAGCTTGTGCTTCGCACTTGGGCTCGTAATGCCCCTGGGTTTCCAGCTGTCCTGATCGCTCTCATGAACAGACTTGGCTACCGTTGGTATCCTGAGTACTTGGTTTATGAGGTTTACCGCGAGTTCAATCAGGAACAGTACTACGCTGAAGTTCGGATTTATGATCAGCAGAACAACTCAGACACCGAGCTACACCTTTTTCACGGGTTAGGCGTGACGATTGAGATGGCAGTCCATGATGCCGCCTACTCTGCTGTCGTACGTCTCCGAGGACAGTTCAGCGATAACTTGGATGATACTGTGTTTCGGTACATTCCGTATGCACCTGTTGGAGATGCTACTGGATACTACACAGCTATCTGTGCCCCGTACGAGTCTCGACGCTACGACCCGCAGGTTCTCATTCAGTGCACTCAGGCTCTGGATCGCACTGTTCGGGCTCTTGCCGTCGAGTTGGTTGCCACTCGAGCACGTCTCTACGATGCTATGACGCAGTTGCTACCCGCTGTTCGCGCCCACCACCGCCAGACTATATGGCGGCTATGATGCAACAGTTTGAGCTCAACCGTCAGTTCATGGTTGGAATCATGGCTCAGTTTCCGCATCAGAACAACCAGAACCAGAACCCAGCTTCAATAACTTTGACAGAGTTTACGCGACTCAACCCAACGCAGTTCCGCAACTCTGACAAGCCCCTGGATGCCGATGACTGGCTCCGCGACATCACTCACGAGATGGAGTCAGCTAATGTCGCCCCTGCCAACTACGTCAACTTCGCGGCCTTTTTCTTAAAGGGCCCCGCTGCTCAATGGTGGGACACACACAAGCGTACTCTGCCTGTTGGAACAGTCATTACCTGGTATGAGTTCCAGGCTGCTTTCCGTACACGTTATATCCCTCAAGCAATTATGGAACGCATGAAGACCCAGTTCCGTAACCTCACCCAGGGCAATAAGACCGTTGAAGCTTATCAGCGGGAATTTCTAGACCTCTCCCGCTATGCTGAAGAAGACATCGCCACAGATGCTCGCAGACAAGAGAAGTTCCGTAATGGACTACACCCTGACCTCAAGCTTGCACTAGCTGCTCAAGACATCAATGACTTTTCAACTCTGACGAACAAGGCTATTCTTGTTGAGACCGCTCAGATGGAATACAAGGAATCGCAGAAGCGCTATCGTGATGCTGGCTCATCTTCGGGCTCAGCATCGAAGCGTCGAGTTTGGATCCCCAACAATGCATTCCGTTCCAATACCTCTGCGCCAAAGAACAACTATGCTGCACCACGTCTGCCTCCTCCACCGCCGAGGCAGCCAAAAACTCAAGCTATTCAAAACAATGCTCCTCTTCGTCCTGAAGATGGTCTATGCTTCAAGTGCCGCAAACCAGGGTACCAGGCTAAAGACTGCCGCCAGAATCAGAATCAGTTAGCCTTTCCTCGTGCTGGCCGTGGCAATGGTCGTGGCAACAACCAAACCCGCAACTATAATACTGGGTCTGCTGCACATGGTCGTGGACACGCCTACAACATTGACATTGAAGAAGTCCAGGATCAACCTGCTACTGTGATGGGTACCCTTCTTGTTAACTCAGTACCTGCTTCTGTTTTATTTGATTCAGGAGCATCACATTCATTCATCTCTGGAAAATTTGCATTGATGCATGGCATTCGATATGAGAAAATGCATACTCCGTTAGTCATTAAAACTCCCGGAGGTCACTGTCATGCTGACGTAATAGCACCTGACGTTACCGTCGAAATTAAAGGATTGGAATTCCTTGCCTCGCCCATCGTCCTGAAGTCTTCCACCATAGACCTTATACTTGGAATGGATTGGTTGAAAGCTCACATTGCTTCGATCAATTGTGCCACTAAAGTCGTCCAACTTCTTCACCCCAACGATGAGATAGTGAACTATACCGCCCGCATTACTCGGGACGCTGAAGCTCAGATATATGCTCTGAATGCTTTGAACGCCTCACCTCTGGAAGGGATCGAGAACGTTCCTGTCGTTCGAGATTTTCCAGACGTCTTTCCAGAAGAACTTCCAGGAATACCCCCGGCTAGAGCTATCGAGTTCGTCATCGACTTGAAGCCTGGCACCGTCCCTATTGCCAAGCGACCTTATAAGATGCCTCCGCATCACCTACTCGAGCTTAAGGAAGAAATCGACAAGTCACTTAAAAGTGGTTTCATCCGCCCCAGTTCCTCTGCTTGGGGAGCACCTTCACTCTTCGTTAAGAAGAAGGATGGAACTAACCGTTTGGTTCAGGATTATCGGCCCATTAACCAAGCCACAATCCAGAATAAATACCCACTGCCCCGGATCAATGATCTTTATGATCAACTCGCTGGATCGTCGGTGTTCTCTAAACTCGACCTGAGGTTGGGTTATCACCAGATCCGTGTCCGTGAAGAGGATATTCCCAAGACTGCATTCGTCACTCGTTATGGCTCATATGAATACACCGTCATGTCATTTGGCCTAACGAATGCTCCAGCAACTTTCTCCCGTCTGATGAATTATATATTCATGGATTACCTCGACAAATTCGTCGTGGTTTATTTGGATGATATCCTGATTTATTCTAAGAATAAAGAAGAACATGCTGAACACCTCCGCTTGGTACTAGAAAGGCTCCGAGAACACCAGTTGTATGCCAAGTATTCCAAATGTGAATTTTGGCTTTCTGAAGTAACTTACCTTGGACATGTGATTTCCAAGGATGGAATTGCTGTTAACCCCGAACGAGTTCAGGCTATTCTTGACTGGACTCCCCCGAAGAATGTTAAGCAAGTCAGAAGTTTTCTCGGACTTGCTAGTTATTGTCGTCGATTCGTTGAGAACTTTTCCAAGATTGCAAAACCATTGACAAATCTGCTTCACAAAGGTGTTAAATATGAGTGGACAGAAAAATGTCAAGAAAGCTTTCAGACACTAAAAGATAAATTGACATCTGCCCCAGTATTAGCACCCCCGGATTCCCAAAAGGATTTCGTAATATACTGTGATGCATCTCGTCAAGGATTAGGCTGTGTCCTAATGCAAGAGCGTAAAGTGATTGCTTATGCTTCTCGACAATTGCGTCCTCACAAAGAAAATTACCCAGTGCACGATCTCGAACTTTCTGCGGTTATTTATGCCCTGAAGCTATGGCGCCATTACCTTCTCGGTAACTGTTGCGAGATATATACGGATCATCAAAGTTTGAAGTATTTATATACTCAACCGGATCTGAACCTTCGTCAACAAAGATGGCTCGAGACAATTGCCGATTATGATATGAATATCTCATACACCCCTGGCAAGGCAAATGTAATGGCCGATGCTTTGAGCCGCAAGGCTTATTGCAGCAACCATATGGTTCAGGAATCACAACCTCTTCTTTATGAAGAGTTTCGTAAATTGAACCTCCATATTGTTCCACAGGGTTATCTCAATACCCTCGTTGTCGAACCAGATTTAGAACACAACATCAAAACTATGCAACGGTATGACTCTGAAGTTGAAAGGATCAAGCGGTACCTTGAAAAAGGAAAACCGTCGGAGTTCCATCTTGATAATGATGGGATCCTATTTTTCCAACACCGTCTCTTCGTACCTAAGTTCAAAGATGAGAGAGAACATGTTATGATGGAAGCTCATGACACTCCTCTGTCAATTCATCTTGGTAGCACAAAGATGTACCGTGACATTTGTCAGAGATACTGGTGGCCTAATATGAAGCGAGACATTGCTCGTTATGTTTCTGAGTGTGACGTTTGCCGCCGCGTTAAAGCTCAACATCAAAGGCCCGCAGGAACTCTGCAACCCCTTACAATTCCTGAATGGAAATGGGACAAGGTCCAAATGGATTTCATTACTGGTTTTCCCAAATCCCAGAAGGGTAATGATGCTATATTTGTCGTCATTGACCGATTCTCTAAGGTTGCCCACTTTCTGCCAGTTAAAGAGACAATCACTGCTAGCCAGTTAGCAGACTTGTATGTTTCCCGAATTGTGTCACTCCATGGTGTTCCGTTGGAGATCAGTTGTGATCGTGGCAGCCTCTTCACCTCCAGATTCTGGAATAGTTTCCAAGAAGCTATGGGAACACACCTGTCTTTTAGCACCGCTTTTCACCCTCAGTCACAGGGTCAAGTTGAACGAGTTAATCAAGTGCTTGAAGATATGCTTCGAGCTTGCGTCATCTCCTTCGGTAAGAAATGGGAGGAATCTCTCCCGTATGCCGAATTCTCTTACAACAATAGCTATCAGGCTAGTCTGAAGATGGCACCGTTTGAAGTTCTTTACGGTCGTAAGTGTCGAACCCCTCTGAATTGGTCAGAAACTGGGGAACGCTCACTCGTCGGACCGGACATTATTCAGCAAGCAGAAGATCAAGTCCGCATTGTTCGTGAACATTTGAAAGCTGCTCAGTCTCGTCAGAAGAGCAACTATGACCGAAAGCACCAGGAAATAGTCTATCAACCTGGCGAGCAAGCTTACCTCCGCGTCACTCCGTTGAAAGGCACTCATCGGTTCGGAATCAAAGGCAAGTTAGCTCCTCGCTACATTGGCCCGTTCCGTATTCTTGCCCGTCGAGGAGAAGTGGCATATCAATTGCAGTTGCCGCCTAATCTTTCCCAAGTACATGACGTCTTTCATGTATCCCAACTCCGCCGCTGCTTCAAGGATCCTATTCGAGCTGTGGATCACGAAGTGCTTGAATTACGGGAAGATCTGTCCTATCCAGAATATCCCATCCGTGTTCTTGATGAAACTGAACGTCGGACTCGTCAAAAGTCAATCAAATTCCTCATGGTTCAGTGGTCAACTCATTCTGAAGATGAGGCCACTTGGGAACGCGAGGATCGTCTTCGCGAAGAATACCCCTCTTTCTTTCAGTCTTCCTCTTAATTCTCGGGACGAGAATTCTTAATAGATGAGGAGAATTGTAACACCCCCGGTGATTAGCAACAGTAATCACTTTTGATAATGACATCTCAGCAAGCTTAATAGTGCATAATCATCATTAGCATCATATTGCATTTCAACTCCTAAGTCAAATTCAAATTTAAATGAAAGTGAAATATAAAAAGTTGTCCAACATAAAAACTAAAATGTTCGATAAATAACAAATATTGCAGAGGCTAGTCTAAAATTGAAACCAATAAATAATAAAATAATTAGGTGGCTCTAACATAATTAAAACAGCGAGAATTAATGCATATTAAATATTATAAAATTGTGGGAACTCCAATTGTCTCCAAACTAATTTTTGGTAGTGGTGGATAATACCTAGTATTTATTGGAGCAGTTGTTATGTTTTACAAAAACCATTAGGAGGCCTGACTATTTACTAAGCTGAGAAAAGAGAATAAAGAAAAAGATAAAAGAAAAATGAAACAGAAAAAGAAAAGGGGCAGAGCCCCCCCCCCCTGAGCCATGGCCCAGCAGGCCACCAGGCCGCCAGGCCGGCCCATCTCTGCCGTGCCCTTATCCCCCCACTGCCCCGAAACCCTAGCCCCACCGACGCCCACTCTTCCCCCCACTCGCTCTCCCCCCCCAGATCCAGATCAGATCGGGGCACACACCCCCGACGCCGCCACCCGGTGCAGCCCCGGCCCCGTCGCCGGATCCCCCCGCACCTCTCCTTCGCGGGATCAACTCACCGTCGCCGCTGGACCTCGTCGTCCCCATCCTCAGCCCCGACAACCGCGCACGTCACCGCCCTCGTCGGATTCGTCAAGCCCCTCCTCGCCGGACTGCTTCCTCCACGTCGTCGTCGTCCCCGACCTCCTCCCGCGCCCCACTGCACTTCCCTACGGGCCTCTGTGAGCCCCGGCCCCTCCTCATCTCTCCACTGACCCTGCTCGCCGCGCCTGTGCTCCCGCTCGCTCTGGCCACCTTGCTGCACGCCCGCGCGCGGCCTCGCCGCTGCTAGTCGCGCTCGACGCTGTTGCTGCCTCGCGCACAGCTTGCGCCCGCGCGCGTCGCCCGGTTCGTCGCACGCGCCAACCGCGCCGTCCTGCACCCGTGCACCGCGTCGCCGTGGCCGCAACCTGCGTTCCCCCCCGCTCTCGTCCGCTCTCGCTGCCCATCACCGGCCCCCGCGTGCATCCGTAGCCGCCTGCGCGCGCCCACGCCTACTCTGCGCCTGCTGCCGCTCCGAGGCCGCCGCCTCCGCCTTGCAGTCGCGCGCTGCCCGCGCTACGGGCCGCACTCGCACCGCTCGCGCGCGTCCCGTGCCTCGCTCGCCCCTGCCGCGCGCGCCCCTCCCCTGCTCGCAACGGCACGCCCGCCTGCGCCCAGCGCAGCTGCTGGTCGGTGCCCGGGGCCAATCGCCCGCACCCCGCCGCCGGCGTGCGTCGTACGCGCCCTGCGCCCTCTCGGGCACGCGCCCGTTGGCTACGGCCGCGCCCGCACGCCCGTGACCCGCTCGCCCGCTAGGTCCCCAGGGGCCGCTGACAAATGGGGCCCACCCCCAGAACGTTTAAAAATAAATAAAATAAAATAAAATAAAATTAAAAATAGAAATAAAAGTAATTAATTAATTAGTTAATTAATCCTGATTAGGTTAATCTAATTAACTAATTAGTGTTAATTAAACAGTAATTAGTAATTAACTTAATTAACCGCTGACATCAGCATGATGTCATGCTGATGTCATCATCAACACTGTTTCGGATAATGTTGAATTAAATAATTAATTAAATTTCAGAAATTAATAAAAACTTTAGAAAATCATATTAAATAAACCGTAACTCCGATGAAAATATTTTATACATGAAACTTGCTCAGAACGACGATACGAACTCGAATACGTCCTCCGTATTTCCGTCAGACGCCCGCAGCTATAAGAACATTGAACTTTTAGACCGTTTTCAGTAAATGAATAGTGCCCAACTTTAATTAAATAAATTCGAATAAATTCCTAAATTAACTAAATCATTTAGTTAGGCAGTAGAACACCCCGGCATATCATTTAGGCATGTCATACATATTGTTTGCATTATTGCCGTGAATTTATTGTTTCTCTCCCCCTCCTTCTCTCTCTCTCGATAGACGCTGAGACCGACGGCGCTGCACCAGGATACGACTACTCTACCGACGAGCAGCCCGTTGACGACCTTCCCCTCTTGCCAGAGCAACCAGGCAAGCCCCCCCCCCCTTGAGCATTCCAGATATCGCCCATTCTATTCTCCTGCTTGCATTAGATTTTGCTACTGTTAATGTATGCTCCTATTCTGATGCATAGCCTGCTGTTGTAACCTGTTCATTGCTACCTTACCTGCCTATGATAAACTGATTAGTATAGGTTGGTAGTGAACCATCAGTGACCCCACCACCTTACCCTTGTTGCCCCTGCTTGATCATCGACGACTCGATCAACGTGATCGTCGACCAGAGACCGACACCTCACTTCACACCCCCTTAGTTGTACGACTCTGCGTAGTAACTATCGAGTGCCGAGGGTGATACCTCGTAACGCACTCACGATGAATACTCTGCAGTATAGCTGTTCGGTCGTGGTCATCGAGGGTGATTCCTCCTTCTCCACTTCCGATACGACTCTGTCGTGCGACCCCTCAGTGTGAACCTCGAGGGTGATACCTCATACGTTCACCCTGATGATTTGACCACACGGCTACTTGACCTTTGTTACAAGCGGGTCCACCCTGGTGGGTACCCACTGGGGATCTATGATTTCGGGTGTGCCGGAAGGGCACTCGAGTGTGACATTGTGGCGGAGCATCAGAGACTCTGATTGTCTCCGCTTGATACTAATTGAGCCTATTGGATTTGGGTGTGTGATCTGAGTGGGTCGACGTGCCCTATACGCACTACCACCACGCGGGATAATGGTTATGGGACCCTCTGCAAAGTACGTTTCTCCGAAAGCTCGTCTGACGTCACGATTCACCGTGCGGGCTGATTGTCGGGATTGGGCTGGATACTTCACTGACGAGTTCAGTGTCGCGCCTGCACCCCGGCCAGTCTCGCAACGCGCAGGGTGCCCAGGGCGATGGCCCGAGACCTCTGGGTGCATAGGTTAGTCCGGCGTGCTGACCTCTCTGCCGAGCCTAGGTAGAGCGCTGCTTTGTGTTGATCTTCCGAAGACGGGCATTACCCAGCAAGTGTGTCCGGCCAGAGTTGATCGAGCGTGTTGGGTAACAGTAGTGCACCCCTGCAGGGATGAATTTTCTATCGATAGCCGGTCCTACGGTAAAGGACGCTCAGTTTGTGTATCCCGATCTACTACTTAAACTGGATACTTGTTACTTAATTGAAGCTTAGGGATCGCTTTCTCGCTTGGGAGTCGAGGAAGGATCTTTAAGCTGTACTTCAACATGTTTGCTAAATAAAATGCTATTCTACTCTCTTCTACTGCTGCAAGATGATGGCCTTGTGAAGATGTTTGAAGATGCTAGTCTTCGATAGGACTAGGCCTTCTCTCTATTCTGGCATTTCTGCAGCCCAGTCCAAATATACAGCCTTTCTCCATTGATAATGTTGCATATGTAGTATAGATCCTTGCTTGCTGAGTACTTCGGATGAGTACTCACGGTTGCTTTACTTTCTCTTTTCCCCATATACCCCACATTGATGATACATCAGACGATGGAGTCCTGGAGCTAGATGCCACCACCGGAGCTTACTACCAGGAGGGTCCAGAGGGTACTTACTACTGGATCGAGCCAGATGACCAGGAGTAGGATCGGAGGCTCCCAGGCAGGAGGCCAACGCCTTTCGATCTAGTGTCGCTGTTTGTGCTAGCCTTCTTAAGGCAAAACTTGTCTAACTATGTCTGTACTCAGATAATATTTGTATGACTGACTTATGTATTCGGATCTTCGGATCCCTGGTTTGTAATATTGTGGACCTCCGTTTAAATTGTGTTAGAGTTGTGTTGTGATATCTTCCCGTGAGTCCCTGTGCTTGATCGTACACGTTTGCGTGTATGATTAGTGTACGATTGAGCAGGGGGCGCCACACCAATCCACCTCTTCTTCACCGGAATCCATCACAAAACAACACCTGCAGCGAGTTCAGCAATTAGACGCATTCAACGAGTATGCTTCTTTGAAAAGATTGCTTGGTGGGGCCTCAAATATGCTTCTTTGAACAATTAGACGCATTCAACGAGTTCAGGGGCATCATTGAACTTGACACCTGCTGAAGTATTATATGCGTCTAATTGCTGAACTCGCTGCAGGACTGCAGGAGCACCTCTGGGCTCTGGCGGCGCCGCGACGGAGCAGCACCGCAGTCCGCAGCAGTGGGCGCGTGAGGCCGCCGGTGGCGGCGCCGGCGCAGCACCGCAGCGTGGGCTGGTCAAGCCTCTCGCGGCGGGGCGGGGGCCGTGGACGGCCGGAGCACACGAGCAGTGGGAATGGGCGGCGGGGCGGCGCAGTACCTCTGGCGGCGGGGTGGTGGCCGTGGACGGGCGGAGCAATGGGAATCGGCGGCGGGGCAGCGCAGCAGCGCGTGAGGACTCACAGCTCGATTGGATTGGGTATTTCCTTTTTTTCACTGAGGAAAGGAGCGAACATGGCTGTTTGGGCCTGTATCCACCTAGCCCAGTGAGTCCCAACCGGTCCAAAACGCTTTGTCGCTGTTTCCCTTCTATCGCTGCCGAAACAGAGCGCTCTTGAAACAGAACGCCGCCGCCGCTGGTCCTGCCGGAGGAAATATAGCTAGCTGGGGGTCGACCCTCCGCCGCCGGCGACCCGGGGCGACCGCCCCAGCTCGCCCCAGTGGTGGGTCCGCCACTGACCACTGCCATACCAACGCAAAGAGTTTCCGACATTTTGACGTGGACCACAGAATAAAATTAAAACTATCCATCCGTCGGGGAGAGATGTCTCCGATTTGTCAGCGTCGCTTTCACGCCGGGCGTCTCGCCGGCGAGAGCGAGTCACCTACGCTCTGAAGCGCATCGGCTAGGGGCATGTTTGGTTGCTTTCGCTGCCGGGCCTGAGTGAAAGGGGAAAAACGAGCCAGGCTGAGCAGGGCCTGGGTAAGCAAAAACAGGGTCAAAAATGTAGATGACCAGTTGATTGGTTGCTTGCATTGGGGGTCTTGTCATCGAGATGCAATTTTCACCCGGCGTTTGGTTGCATACATGCATATGATTACCAGCGTTAACAACAAAACTTAACAGCCATCAGGTTGGGCTTGACATTTCATCAAACACTTTGAGCGCGCCGGAGCTTCCACTGCCCATCGTGCCCACCACCAGCTTCCGACGACCGTGGACGCGCCCGACTCGCTGCCGTGGCCGTGGCCGCGCCCGGCTCGCCGCGGTCGTGGACGAGCTTGAGCTGGCTGTTGTTGAGGATCTTGCCGCGCCCGTCACCTCTCGGAGAGCCTCTGCGCCGGCCGCCTCGTCTTCGCTGCCTCCCCCCGCGCTCTCGTCGCCGTCGCCGGCGACAGTGGAAACCGCGTCGCGGTCCAGCTCGGGCGTGGTGCCGACTCCGGCCGTGGCAGCTGAACACGCCTTGGCAGCGCCTCCGGAGACGTCACGCCGCCCCGCCGGCTCGCCTGCTCCACCACCAACGCCTTCGTCTTCGTCGTCGCCGTGGCCTCGCGCACCGGCTTTAGCAACGTCTGCTGGCTGTCCACCCACCTCGCCGTGCCGTTGTCCTCGAACTTGATCGATATGAAGGAATCTGCAGACCGATCGATCCGCCCGTGAGCCAAAGCGCAACCAATTAATGCATCCGTACGCCATACGAGTGGCAACTTACCGTCGAGGCTAGCGATGGAGGCGGCGTCGTCGCCCTCGGCGTCGGCGTCCTTGTCTTCGCAACCGTCGCCGCCGTCGTGGTCGTGGACCACCTCGTCGGGGTGGTGGTGGTGGTGGCGGCGGGAGGAGTCGAGGCGCTGGAGGAAGAAGCCGAGCGCGAACACCTTTGGGAGCGAGCTGGAGATGCTGCCGGTTCGGCAGCGGAGCGCCCGACAGTAGGGCCGCGCCGACAAGTAGCTGGCGCCATCGGCCGGCGGGCGCGCGCGGCCGCCGCCATTGCTGGACTTGGCGGCGAGGAGCAGCAGCAGGCGCTCCCGGAGGCAGTGCGCGCACACGCCGACCAGCAGCTCCCTCAGGGGATTGAGGATTAGGGAGAGAGAGAGGGGGATTAACTCGAGACACAGGTCTCCAGAGAGCCACCCACGTACGCCTCGAAGCATCGCTCGGGCCTGGCTCTCGGGAAACTGCCGATTCGGCCGTTTCCAACGGGCCAGGCCCAGGGGTGCTTTAAGAACCGTGCTATGCGGGTTCAATAGTGTATGCGAGGAATCAAACAACCGAGGTCCGAAAAGATGCTGGACCGCGCGGGCCTGGTTGGGCTCGATGCGGGCAACCAAACACGCCCTAGTAGTACTAGTACTCACCGTTGGATTCATTTGTAAGATGGACCCCATGATGGGAACACTTAAAATCGATTTCTTTTTTGGGTATCGTATTGTGCAACATGATTCTCATTCTTCTGGTGCCCTAGTAGAAAAACGTGTACGTGATAGCGCCTATGCTTAGCAGCCGGGGTAGACAGCTAGGTTTTCGTTCGTTGACAGTGAGATGCTAGCGGGGTTGATGATTCCCATTCTTTTGGTGCTCTAGTAAACATCCATGCGGATCATTTTTCTTACTTTTACCTCTTTATCCTTTTTTACGCCCCTACGCTTATACGATTTTTTCCCTACCACTATAAGTTACCCTCTTTGTACAGGATATTTGAAGTTTCATGGTGTTAGGTTTTTTTTTTCATATTCAACATCTTCCACGCTACCTTTTATGTAAGCATGTGTGTTCAAGGTTACGAAAAATATTGGTACCATAAACCTTATTCCCATGGGAACTATACAATGTAACAAACCGCTTTACACTTCAAAGAAGATGATTGCCCTTGGTTCAGTCACTTTTTCCGAGTTGCTATCCTGACGCTCATGACTGAGCTTAATGTGTTCAAGTGTCGAGAGAGTATAAGTTTTCTTTAGACGAATACTAGAGAGTATAAGTTGGTTGCTCATGAGTTAGCTACTTTAGTTGTGCGGATTGTCTCTATGGTGTGGCAATTGGCGGCTCGGGTCTACATTGTTGAGCTTCGAAAAGAGGATTTACAAACACATTGTATTTAAGCAATAAAGCTCCATTCTTCTCCACAAAGATAAAACCTTACTATTTTCTATTTGCCAGATATAATATCGGTAGTAGAATATGTTCAGCTCTCCACTCGGTCCACAATATTTCATTTTTTTTAAAGACAATCGGTAAAGGAGGCCCCTACATCGTTTTATTTATTAAAAAGAACTCAAATTCGCATCCGTAAGGACTTGAACTTGGGTGGTTGAGTTGTACATCATATTCCCTAACCAAGTGAGCTACGATCACTTCCTTCCACAGTAGTTCCTTAGGTAGCATCTCCCGCTAGTCGGATTATTTACCTCTTTCTCCATCCGAAATATGAAATGGGTCGAGTTGCTAAAAAACAGAGATACTATATGGTAATTTAATACTATTGATTTATTGAACATTCACACAAATGATCATAATCTCATTGCCTAAATATAGTGGTCGAACAAACAACTGATATTTATTCATAATTCCATACAAATACCTTTTTTGTGTTTTCGTGCCCAATGTACTACCATATACCATTGCAGAGCAACACATTTCCTTTTAAAAGTCTGAGTAAAAAGCTTTATTTTCATTAACTAAAGTGAGACTGCCCTCTCAAGGCAAACGATGTGGATGTCATCGTTGCTTGCCTCGATACCCAGAGAATTGGGTTTTCGCCCAAGAAACCAAGCTATTCACATACAAAGAAACAGAGTTCCCAAGGATACCTGGAAGGAAACGATGCCCAAAGACTCTGCCACCACCGGCCTCGGCCCAGGGTTGGGGTAACACTTTTCACCCAGAACCCCTGTTCTCGAGGAAAAGGGCCCAGACATTTAGAACACCCGATCAGAGCATTGAGTTCGTCGGAGTTGAGCAAGTTGTGCACCTTCGTAATCGACCACCGATCATGATGAGATGGCATCCCTTAGCGGCAACTCTTGTTGTGAACAGCGAACCAACCTGTGGTTGGATGGTTAGAGGGACAGTGGTATCCCCAGCCCACCAGGGTTCAAATCCTGGTGCTCGCATTATTCCTGGATTTTTTTCAAGATTTCCGGCGATGCGCTTTCAGTGGGAGGAGACGTTCCCGTCGACGACGAGGCACCTACGGTGACTTCGTAAATTTCAAGATGACATGCCGGCTCAGTCTCTCGGAGGTGCTCATAGGGTAGGGTGTGCGTGTGTGCGTTCATAGGGGTGAGCGTATACGCGTATGTATGAGCGTTTGCGTCTGTACTGATGTTAAAAAAAACCGCAATGATACGTTCTCAAGCGTATTCGCGGAAATATAGATATTTAACCCGAAAGTCCTCTTTTGATCCCGAGCTCATATGCTCCTGGATGAACAGTAAAATCGAAAAAAATAGTAAAAAAATTCAAAAAAATCTGAATTTTTTTTCTGATGAACATTGATGAATGTTCTAAGTGTGTGCAAAAATTCAGATTAAAATGACATTCGTGGAAGTCTGGGCAAAAATAACAAAATCGATGCTCCAAAATGCTTCTAACAATAGTCTTTTTGGACCATCGATTTTATTTTTTTCGCCCAGACCTCCACGAATGTCATTTCAAACTGAAATTTTGCACGCAGCTAGAAAATTTGTCAATGTTCATCAGAAAAAAAATTCAGATTTTTTTGAGTTTTTTTACTATTTTTTTCGATTTTACTGTTCATGCGGGAGCATATGAGCTCGGGATCAAATACTCCATGTCCTATTTAACCATCCTTTTCATTGAATATTGACACTTTGCCCCTCACTAACATTATCATTTGCCCCTAATTTATTTAAACTTTGACAATCTGCTATCTGACAGCTGGGGCCCTGCGAAAGTCGATCCTACCCCTGTCTCATTTCCTCTCGTCTTCCTCCCGACCCCCTTCTCTTGACTGGATTCCCCTCCGTCCATCCCCGGCGGCGCGCCTCCTGCCCTCAGCGCGCCCGCTACTCCTACTCTTGCCAGGCGCCGGGACATGCGCGAAGGGGACTCCCTTTCTCACTCCCTCCTGCTGCCCTCAGACCAGCGCCGCCTCGGAAGCGATGGCCGCCGCCGTCTTCCGGCCTCCTCCGCGGGAGGCGAGGAGGTGGAGGAGAATACCGCCCATGGAATACCAGCGCGGCCGCTGAATCCGCGGCACGGACATCAACGCGGAGGCCTGCAGGGACGGCCCCCGCCGCAGCCTCGACTCGCCGCGTTCCTGCTCCCGGCCACCTCCCTATCCCTCGCCGGCTTCAGATCGGCCCCGAAGAAGCAGGGAGCCTGCTATGCCATCCTCCTCCGCTCTCCTGCCAGGCACAGCCCATCGCGGTTGCTGCTGTGCCCAGGTATTCTCCCCCTGGACCGGACGCGCTCCTGGCTTGAGAGTGATTGGGGGCCGAGGCAACTCCATCCTCTCGTCTTCCTCGCGGTGCTGTGACGGCAATCGGCAAGATACGCACGTATAGCCTCACCTGAGAGATGGCGAAGGCGACGCTACCATCAGAACAAGGAGTAGTTAGAGGAGCCCCCTTGCTACAAGGAGAACCACAGCTGAAGCCTGAAGGTGATTCCACCAAATTCTGTTTTTCTTATACTCCGTTTCAGCGTGTGCATCTTGTTTGGTCTGTTTGTTTACAGTGAAATAATATGTCGGAAGAACATCTTAAAATCCTTTTAACTTATAACCATGTTCTACTCAAGATGTGCTTGAAGAGAATAAGGTATTTGTGTTGTTCATATATTGCAATCACACCATCTGATCCTATGTCAAAAAAAAAAATAGTTTAATAGGAGTACATCCCTCTACCCTGGCTGGTGGCTGATGGTGATGAGTATGGAGTAAGGATCAAACCCAGAAGAAATAGTATCGTATATAACCTCGTTCTTGCTGTATGTTTGTTTCTAATCATCCTTCCGCGTGTAATTTTCTTGGCCAGTAGCTTGATATGGGGGTTCAGTTAATACCTATTGGCACACTAATGTAGCAATGTTTTATACTGATTGTTGTACTTGGTTGGTTGTTTCCTCACCAAGTGTTATATTGCAATTTCTTGATCGTCAATTGAAGCTCATACCAGTAGGAATTTGATTCCAAGATGGCTATTAGGTAGACAGATTCTTCGTTGTTAATTTTTTTTCCAGTGCCATGCCTTATAAGGCCATAAATAATAGGCATGTTGTGTGTAAGGAATTTCAGATTGCCCCCTTTGGTCGCCCAGAGGAGGCGCATTGATCTGCCTAGCAAATACTACAGTTGAAAGTCTAAACTGGTGTAAGGAGTCTTTACTAAATACAAACTTGGGCAAACTTTTCATCCAGTTTTACTGAATCCTACATGCGTTTCGCAGTCTACAGTTGTGCCAGCATCGCTTTTACTTGTTATGGGAGCTATAGTGGCTGAATTGCCACTGGTTGCTACTAATATGGTTCTTCGAGGGCTGGTCAGTCAACTTCTAAACAAATGAATTGTTGCACTTATAATAGTGAGGAAGCAATTGTTTCGATCTATTCCTGTCCAGATATTACATTAGTTTTCATGTCTTCCATTTCTTTTCTTAACGTAAGCTTGTTTTCACGCATGGAGAGTATACTAAATTTCAGCAATATACTTGTGTCTAATGTTGGTACTTTTGGTATTTTTTTAGATCATCAGGAGAAGATTGCCATGTGTCACAACTCACAACAGAGCCGAACCGAACAGGCTAGGGAGACAGTGTGGTCGTGGTGGAGCCAAGAGTAGTGCAGAGAAAGGATTAAAGAAGGACAGAAACACTTAGTTTTCCCACACAATTTAGATGGAGAAGACATACCTAATGGAGGAAGGAAATCGAAGGGTATGTTGCACGGTGATTGCCAGAGAGGGGGAAGCAAAAGGAGCTCATCTGCTTCTGTCAACTGTCGTGACACAATCCGATATGCGTATGCACTATCACGAAATAGAATGACACTTTGACCAACATCTGGGAACGGCACTTTGTTGTCCGGCTTAGTTGTAAATGGTCAATGTAGCTATTCATTTGGCAGATACTCCCTCCGTACCAAAATATAAGATGGAGTACTTGTAAAACTATTGATCCAGCTATGCCAATCTGTTATGTGGCAAGAAAAAAGTGTAAGCCAAGTGATAGAAAGTGATGTACCACGGTAGAAAATCCCTTGAATTATGTTATTAATCTTTGTACATGGTGGATGTCAAGATACAGAGCTTATTTTCTCTTTTTCATTTTGCAACAACCTAAGCTGAACCTTCCCTATTTTCCAAAATCAGTTCATAAATGTACATGGTTTGCTTCTTTTTCAGAGATAGTTTGTACTCTTTTAAAGGAACAAAGAGTAAGATGAAAGATGGTTTGTTGTTCTATCTCTGAATACAAAAAGTGAAGCACAAACCCAAAACTGCATTGTTAATATGTACTTACTACTCTTCAATCTTCATACAATCCTACTTATAATTCACAGACTCTGTTTTGTCCAAATAATACAACAGAGGTAATAAGGAAAAGAAGTGAAAATGGTCTTTTCCAGTCACTCCAACGGCTAGGATCTAATCAAGCAGGTTCAGTTCAGTCCCAAGAATTTCCAGATGACGGGAACCA
The DNA here is from genome assembly GCA_011799875.1 of Thinopyrum elongatum. NCBI lineage: Eukaryota > Viridiplantae > Streptophyta > Magnoliopsida > Poales > Poaceae > Thinopyrum > Thinopyrum elongatum. Next base: position 478,436,075 of record CM022297.1, read on the forward strand.
GAGCTCGCTCTCGTCTAGCTTCATCAGGTCCTGCAAGCCGTCCCAGAGCTGATCCCCTGTTTCCTGCCCGCCGTTCTGCTGCCACGACTGCGGGACCCGGACCTCGACATCGGCTCTGCGGGGCGAGGGCGAGCTCGCGTCGGACTTGGCCGCGGCGGATTTGCCGTCCAGCTGCTGCTGCTCGGGGAAGGGGAAGTTGAGCTTGGCGCGCGGGCCGCGGAACTCGACGGCGGCGCGGTCGTAGGCCCTGGCGGCGTCCTCGGCGGTGTCGAAGGTCCCGAGCCACACCCGCACGGCGCGGCGCGGGTCGCGGATCTCCGCCGCCCACTTGCCCCACGGGCGCTGCCTGACGCCCCGGTACTTGTTCTTCTTGTTCCCCCGCCTCCTCTGCGGCCCGCCCGCGGTCACCGCCGCCGGTGCCGACTTCGGCGCGTCCAATGCCGCCGCGATCGGCCCTGTCCCTGCCTCCGCGCCGAAGAACTCGCAGCCGAGGCAGCCGTCCACCCTGCACACCGGGCACACCTCCTTGCTCGCCGGGAAGAAGTCGGGCGGCGGCGTGGTGTACCCGGAGATGACGTGCAGCAGCGCGGCGACCATGGCGCTGTGCTCCTGCTCCGTCGAGATCGCCCTGCCCGCGAACGGCGGCGGCGGCTCGGCGGTGGCGGTGCTGGGCGACGGGTCCTCGAAGTGGCCGTCGAAGCGGATCATGTACTCGTGCCCTTGCCCCCCCTCCATCGCCGCCGAGACGCTGAAGGTCATGTGTTCTTGTGGTGTTCTTGGTGGCGCTGACCTGAGAGGTGCTGGAGTGTGGTGAGTTCAGGTGGTTTGAAGTGAGCGGGAACAGGGGAGTCGGGGGCGAGGTTTATATACGAGGCTGACGTCGCAGGGCACGCGGCGCATGCAAAACAGCACGCTCTTCCCTTTCTGTGGACATTCCCTTCCCTTTTTGTTGGATCGCACCGGTCGGGGACAGCTAGCAAGCTAAACAAATCCGCTGGTTTAAGGCTAACGGGGTTCGCGTGAGAAACGTGCGCGTTTTGGGGCCTCGGGTTTGGTTGGTTGTTTTGTTTATTCCGGTATTGCCCTCCCTCCCGGTACGGGACAGCCGACGGCGTCAGCGTGTGGGCGTGACGGGTCGGTGGGGTGAGGGTGACGCCGGTGGTGATGCTAGTGGAATCGTGGGAGACTGGGAGTGGGGTGGTGCCTGGACAGCAGACGAGAGGGGGAGGGAGGTCCGTCTTTCCGTTGAAAGGGTCAGAACGGGGTCAAGCGGACGGCTCGTTGGTTGGTTGGTTCAGGTGGTTTTGGTTTGGCCTCCGACGTGGCCGCGAGGGAGGTCGGCACACGCACACAGCAGTAGCTGGTTTTGTTGGCGTTTGTCTGCAAGTGTGGTACGGTTCTGGTTATTTACATGTTATTTTCCTCGGGGGTGTTATTCTATATGGCTTTGACTTTCATTTACTACCGTTGACTTCTCTGGGGTTTCATTAATTTTTGATAATCACTTATTATCTATTCCCTCTGTTCAAAGTGAGTTGACTTGTACTACCTCCGTCCTCGTTTGTTAGTCTTCTCTGTATTTTGTGTCTAATTTTGACCATAGATTTAACTAATAAAATGTTGATCCATGCCACCAAATGTTATATCACTGGATTCATATTTGAACATAGTGTCTAATAATATTAGTTTTGGTGTCATGCATTAACATTTGTTAGTTAAATTTAAGGTTAAAATTTGGCACAAAATATAAAGAGGAGAATAAACCATGACGGAGGTAGTAGATGCACTCATTTCGGCGACACTTGATTCCGTACATAGGTAATACTATATATACCAATATAAAATACACGGGTTATGTTTCATCCAATTATTCTATGACATCTGACCTTTTTCATCCTATATGGTTCAAAGTTGGACCATATGACCATCCCCGCATACTAATTACACTTTTAATTACCACGGGCGTAAATAGACTTGAGGAGTGTTCTTTTTTCTTACTTCTTGACACAAGGTGCTTGAGAAGTAGTTTATCGTGACTTGGGTGGCAATTATGTGTCCATTGGTGCAGCGGGTTTGTCGGCTCGGTCAACGCGTCCCGAGAGGGTTTGTCTTTGACTTTATGCTGTTGCGGCAACGATCTTGGATGCGTTGGCATGGAGGCCACTCTCCTACGAGCAGTTGCTCAGTGCATCTTGGGATGTTGGTGGTTGAGTAGTGCGGCATTATTTGTTTGGAATTGTGAACAAGTGTCGGATGTTCGTGACTGAATTTATACAATGAGAACATTGATGTGAATGCTCAATGGTATGGTCAACTGGCATAACATGTTTTCTATTTTCGCGAGCCGCCCTATATCATGTTCCAAACAAAGAAAGAGGTAAACCAATCCGCTAGACGCCAAGCTAAACTATAACTCCCGAATAGCCTTGTGGCATCCTCTCGGCACAGTCAACACATGAATGAGTCTTAGGAGGGAAACTCGGAACAAGTGATGAACCTGAAGGCGACGTGGTAATGACTAGTCTATTATATACTAAAAGCAAAATACGGTGAAATATAGATAAAATAGTTAGAAAATCCCACGATTAAAGAAACATCTGGCCATCTGTTTACCGCAATACAAAATAATAACCATTACATTTTACCAATGTCCCTTCGACGTTGAAGTTGAGACAAATAACCCACCAATTCCATTGTAGGAAAAGCTTTCATCTATTTTACTCCTATAATCTACCATGCGTACACGTTTCATCTCTTTTACCCGTAAAACTACCATGCGTATGATTTGATCTGAACTGGGTCCCAACCTAGGGTTAAGCCATGAGCATGTTTGTGTTGCGCCCTAGCTTCATGGCGTTCTCCAGCTTTGGAGAAAAGGAAGATGGGATGGAATTGTTTGCGATACCGGATGTGGAACAGAAGAAACTTTAATGGAGAAGAGTTTAAGTCCAGCGATAGCTGCTGCACGCATTATAACTCTAGCATGCCAAAGTTTCTTATGTTTCTTGGTCTGGAAATATATCCACCTGCTTTGCTTATCGTACATGCACGTCTCGCCGGATCCAATTGATCAGTTTGACCCACATTTCACCTTGCCAATGCCTCCTTCTCTTCTTGCCGTTGACGCTAGGTCTCTAGTCGTGCAGTACAACAGTCGGAATTGATTGGCACCAAATGCAATTTATGGAGGGTGGCAATGCTATCTCGTGGGAGAGGCAAGGGTAGAGAGACCTGTGCTACGAGATAATAGTGTAAATCCTCATCACCCTTCCTCTCCAATCTGACCAGATACGTCCTTCTTTCTTCCTCTTCATTGCCAAATCTGCCTGCCTACGAAATCCTCGATTAGTCCATGTGCATAGTTGTTTATTTGGTGGAAGAATGAAGTGCGATTTTGACAAAAAAAAAATGGTTTGGTCCTATTCAATCTTGCAGAGAAACGAAGATATATTTCCCTTTCGTTGTCGTTGTCAGTCTCACATGATGAAAGTACCAGTTTGTTACTGCAGCCATACGATTTAACACTCAAGATGCGTGTATTCAGTTGACTAAGATGTGCTAATTATCTGGCATCTACACCTTTTGTACTGAAAATATTAGTACGATTGATTGACTTATGAGATTCCTTGGCCGCCTGTTGAAACTCATTTACGTTGCTTTGCTCTGTAATAATGTAATATAAACCAAAAGTTGTATAATTTAAAGGGAAACACACCGACAGTATAAGAAATTGTTCCAAGTAAAGAGCATCGGAATGATGGTTGTTTTTCTTTATGTTGGGAATATGGGAGTTTGTTAAGCAATAACAGGGTTAAGAACGATAGTTGATTCTTTTTGTCAATAAGAATGATGGTTGATGATAGCTACATTTTGTTGGATAATCATTTTCTTGGATGACCTCCATGCACGAATGGTAGGTTACCTTCAAGCTCCAATAGTCAAATTCTTATACTTCTTTCTTCCAGTACATAAATGATTTTTTGGCTGCTTCTTAATATTTGGATTTTAAAAGGGAGAGTGTATGTGCTTTACATCTTAAGGAAGTATTAATTCCTCAATAAGGTCCAAGCCAGACTCCAAATTTTCTTGAAGTTTTTTCTTTCAGGTAATGGGAGATATACTCACCTATTTATAATTGCCACATATAATGATGATGCTTAGTTGCCAAAATTATGCATCTTCGCTTGGCAAGTATATAGTGAAAGAAGATGAAATATTCCTTTCGTAAAGATGAATTCTAGCACACAATTCATTATCACTTAGAGGCTATTTTTTTTAATGTTTCCTATGACTATTTGCAAAACAGCAGGCATCATTAACCAAGAAAAATAACTGTTTCTTTCTTGAGGCAATATCCATTGCTTCATAGTACATCTGTTCATAAGAATGTTTCTCCAAAGATTCAGTTTTCCGAGCTAAATGTCATTCTGTTTTGACTCAATAACACCAGTCAGCATGGTGGAATCTAATTGTTGTAATAGTAGTCAAACTGCAACAACATATAGATAGGAGCACGAAATCCAGTTTAACCATAAAAGGTATACAGATAAAAGAGCATTTGGATAGTTGTGGAGGGCTAGCTCTTGCCGCATATCATCTATCTCTATAGCTTTCAAGCACTAATAATTGTATCATGAATGGTAAAATACAATTGATCTTCTTTGTTTCTTCTAATCTCTGACTTAGAAAATGAATTGGTGAAGGCAACATGTACTACATTCTCTTCCCATTTTAGTCTTTCACACTCAATATGTATTTGTGGCATTTATGTGTTGTTATTAAGAAACTTACCTTTTCATATATTGTCAATTGTTTAGATTTGGCTCAAAAATGAAACCCAAATAGTTTACTAGCACTACAATAATGGGTTACAGTAAGTGCCACTCATTTTGAGTTCTCAAATTATGATACATTTTAGCTACATGACAATATAATTCTCCTTTCATGCATGTCTACATGGTTAGTTACATCATTTTGACCGGCTAAAGATAACTTTCTGCTCATAGGAAATATTTTTAGAGCAAACAATTTATTTCCTTTAAGTCCGTGTTCATTTTAACCCATCATAACTAAAACAGAACAATAATTGACAATATCATATCAAATGTAGCTTTTGTTCTTTCTTAGTTGAGGCCTTGCCGGCGTCACCGTTCCTCGAGTACGCTCGCCCCGGCGCCATCGGCGTCGGACTCGGTGCTCCGACCGCGCCTCCATCTTTCTTCACAAACGAAATCAACTGGCCCGAAATTAAAACTCATGCAACTTACTAGCTTGCAACTGAAATCTCGAACTTGTGTCGGATCACTGGAAGTGTGATATCCAAGTGAGATGACCGACAAAAATTAAGAGACCACTAGTAGAGAAACCCTTATAGTATAAGGTCTAAGTTATTAGTGGCATCAGGTAAAAACCGCATGCCACCGGTAATTTGCCAAAATACCTCTTATTAGTGACGTGACGGCTAAAGGGCACGACACTAGTTATGTACTAAAGTTTTACTAAGTTAACGATAATTAATATGGATCGGAGGGAGTACGATATTTCGGGAACCTTCCAGTTACATGTTTATATTAAAAATAACGAAAAATGCTGAATTTCAAAACCGAGATACTTCAAATTCGGTGACAAAAATAGTAACACATGTTCAGTTACACACCCTTCAGTTTATTTGTAGGCCCGCCACTGGTGTGACGGGCAAGGGAGTAAAACGTATCATCAAGAGGTAAAAGTAAAAAACACATGTTCTGCATGCATCAACGGTCTACCCGGCTGCTAAGCATATGCCCTATAAGCTACTCTATACTAACATATACTAGTACGTTTTTCACTCTCCCCGCAGAAAATATACGTTTTTTACTCCAGCACCAAAAGAATGAGAACCATGTTGCTCAATACTACTACCTGAAAAAGAAATCGATCCAGTTGCTCGGGACGTCGCCATCCAGGGGTCCATGCTAGAAATGTGTATGTACTAGTACCAGCCGATGTGCCCCGTCCCAGTTTTGAACGAAAAGAGAGGCTGGCTGGCTGCTGGCAAACATACATGGGTGGGTGCGCACGGACGCAGCCACGGAGACGACTCTTCGCTCGCTCTCGCCCGTGGTGAAAGCGACGCTGACAGATTGGAGACAGCTCCCGAGCCGCGGGGCGACGCATAGTTAATTGGGTCAGCGTCGAACACGTCAAAATCTCTCCGGCTCAAGTAAACTGGTGGTGGTATCACGAAATACTAGTGGCGTGTGACTGTGGGCTTTGCTACGCGAGTACGATCGCTTCCACTGCTCGCTGGCGCTCACAGTCGTGCATGACGCGTACGTGCGTGACCTAGAGTGATTTGGTGTGGTGTAAACTTGGTGACGCAAGTGCTAAGTTTGGAATCGTCAGCGGGTTTTGATCCAGATTTTGCGATGTCAACTTTAAAGTGCACGACTTCTCCTTTTAGACCAAAAATAAATAAATTGAAGATGGATTTAAAAAGTACAATAACACACCACTTTGGGTCAAGCTTTTTCTCTAAAACAAACTTGCTGACCGACAATCGTTGCGACCATTTGTCAAGCAAACGGACAAGAAAACACACACCGCTGACCTGGCCCAGTTAGCCGTTCTCCGTGTTAGGTTCCGGTCCAGTTTTTCTCGGGTTTTTAGTTTTCTGTTTCTTTTCTCTACTGGTATTTACAACTTTTATTTTTCTTTTATAATGTTTTTCAATTTTAAAATAAATTTTTTCGTGTTTTAAAACATTTTTAAAATACATAATACTTTTCATATTTGAACCTTTTGAAATCACCACTATTTCTAAAATTCAAGAACATTTTTCAAGATCAATTTTTGAATTTTAGAACATTATTTGAAAAATAGACATTTTTGGAGATTCAAAAAAACATTTTTAAATACAAAAAAATTAGTATTATGTTTCTTTAACCTTTTTGCTACAGTCAGTTTTTCAATGTTTGTACTACAGTCGGATTTTCGGAGACAACCGGGCTAAAAAAACATGCACATGTTTTTAGGGGAAAACCATACGTACTTATATCTGCAAACGCTACAATAGCGCCTACATGGGCTGACCTTACCGAGCATTTTGCGGACAAAAGCGTCAAATATGCCCTCTCGCCTCATCAGCGCCCATTATCAAATTGACCCTAGCATAAGAGCGCTTGCACGCACGCAAGTAGGCTGCGACCCAAAATAACATTTCGGTGCACTCGCCTCTCTCGGCCATTGTGCTCGCCTCTGGATAAAAGACCAGGAGCTGAAGTTTCCCAAATTCAAAAAATATTTGCAAATCAGAAAAATCTTCATAAGTTTTAGAAGTGTTCATGGATTAGCTTTTTTAATTCTACAAATATTCGTGAATTTTAGAAAATATTTGTGAATTTAAGAAGTTGTTCCAAAATTTGGAAAGTGTTCATAAATTTTAAAAATATTAATGAATTTGAAAAGGTATTCAAAATTTATAATGTAAATGTAAATGACTATGAAAAGTATTCACAAATTTATAAAAAATATTCAAAAATATGAAAAGGTCAAGAGTTTGACAAATAAAAAGAGAAGAAGTGAAAAAATGGAATAAAAAACAAAAAACCCAGAAAAATCGCACGTGAAACAATGTTCACACAACCAGATGGTGAGCTCAAGTGTAAGCTTCGTTATGGACCAGCCAACTTGCTCGCTTAGTTGTGGACCACGTAGGAAACCACACTATTTTTGGGCACGACTATACCTCGCTAATAGTGAGGCAGCCTTCTGACACGCTGAAGTCGCGCGAGCGTATGGGCCAGCCCAGTGCGCGGCCCAGGAACCCTCGCGTGAACGAGAGCCCCAGATGGGGCACGGCTATACCTCGGGGGGAACGTGAGTTTTTTCCCCCTAGAGATCTAGGGTTCCAAATTTTCCTCCGGCGAACTATCCAGAGTCCACGTCAAACCTCGTCGGCTGCCGGTGCTTTGCCGGGCGCCAACCACTGTTGGCCAGGCGAGCTCGCTTGCATGGCTGACCCGAAGCAGCAGAAGACTGGGGGATCGGAGGAGATGGGTTTAGAGGGATAGATCGGAACAAGAAGAGGAGGATTATGGTGAATTTATGGGCCCCGAACCTAATCTTGAGGACCAGTTCGCTGGCATGAGGCTACATGGTCAGGAGGAAGAAGACCTCGACTTCTCTGCTGAGGTTGAGGATTTGGTGAAAGATGTTCGTTGGCTGGCTCTTTTCCGTGTGCATACGACAAAGCTGTTCAACCATGCAACTCTATTGACTCAGTTGAGGAACGCTTGGATGGCGGCACAGGGGGTCACTTTCAATATCAAGGGCCCCAATCTCTTTCTCGTTCAGTGCCACTGTTTGGGGGACTGGAAGAAAATCATGGACGGCGGTCCTTGGTTGTTCCGAAGGGCGTCGATATATAGTGCTTCAGGAATATGATGGTTTCTCGGACGTCTCGAAGTATAGATTGAACAAGTATCCGGTTTGGGCTAGAGTCAAGGGTCTACCAGATGGAGAAGGAACTCACAGAAAAAGTTGCAACAAAAATTGGCGAGCCACCGTTTACTGTTATAGTTAACGAGGGAAGGATAAATCCCTCAAGCACGCTGCGGGCACGGGTGTACCTTGACGTCAATACACCCTTAGTCCGCTTTGTTCCAATTAAGCTGAAGGAGCACAAGAAATTCAGCGTCTACTATGAAAAGTTGCCAGATTTTTGTTTCTCATGTGGTTTGGTTGGTCATCTTGCTGAGGAGTGTGGCGACGGGGTGCACGGCCCTAGATCTTTTGAATGGGGGGAGTGGCTACTGTGGGATCCCGAGACCCCTGCTGATCGCCCTTGGGGTGGTCGGGGTGGGGGAGATGGAGGAGGTCGTGGAAGAATGGGAGGCAGAGGTGATAGGGGAGGTAGAGGTGGAAGGGGGCCGGGAGGTAACAGAGGAAGAGGTATGCCAAATGGTGCTGTGAGGGGCCATGGTGAGGCTCATACAGTTTACATGGATACTACTGTACAGAACAATGAAGAAGGAGGAGAGAAGGGAGTGCGCAAGCGTCTTGTTTCGGTTGATGGCACACTGAACATTAGAGGACAACAGGTGCCGAATCTAATTGGGAAGGTGGCTGGGACGGTTTTGTTGATTGAGGGTTCCACGCCCAGCACAGGTAATGAGGGGGTGGTCTCTACACCGGAGAAGACACAAGTGGTTAAAAGGAGGAGGCATGATGGGGTGGTAGAGATGGAAGATATGGATATAAAAAATGAGGCGGCCTCCAATGAGGAGGGCCGCTGAGCACAATGAGAACTTTATGTTGGAACTGCCGCGGGATTGGCGACCCCGCGACGGTTCGTGAGCTCCGCGATCTCGTGGAGGCGTGTGCACCGATGGTACTGTGCATTGTGGAGACACAGATTTCAAAGTATCGAGTGGAAGGCATGGCTGGTAGTTTAGGTTTTTCTGGTAGCTTTGGAGTAGGTAGTAGTGGTAGAAGTGGAGGTTTATGCTTGTATTGGAAGAATAATGTGGATGTTGAAATAAAAATGTTTTCACAGTATCATATTGACTCAGTGGTGACTGAATCGAGCAAAGACCCTGGGCGCTTATCATGTTTCTATGGGGCTGCCAATAGGAGTCTGAGATACAAGACGTGGGAGAAGTTCTTGAGAGGGGAAAGCTCATTGCCGTGGGTCTGTATTGGCGATTTCAATGAAATACTATGGCCTGAAGAACAGCTCGGGCCAAATGAGCGTGATAGTGCAGAAATTGCAGGTTTTAGGGAGGCCCTGGATGTGTGCGAGCTAGCAGATTTGGGATACAAGGGTCTGGACTGGACCTTCGAGAAGAGGATAGTTGGTGGTGAGTACTGCCGGGTTCATCTTGATCGAGCTCTAGCTAGCCCGGCGCGGTCCTCTAGGTTTCCCTTTGCCACGCTCGAGCACTTGACAGCAGCAAAATCTGATCATAGCCCCATCCTTCTGAACACTGAGCTGGAGTCAAACAATGTCAGATTATAGCTCTTAAAAAGCCCTTTCGCTATGAGTGCATGTGGGAGACTGAACATAGTTTCAAATATACTGTTGAACAAGCTTGGATGGCGGACCAGCCTACAAATACAGCCGCACAACTTGCAGCCAAGCTCACCAACGTGGCATCAAAATTAAAGAACTGGGGCCACATGACCTTTGGGTCAGTCCGGCAAGAACTCAGGGAGCTGCGACAGCAGCTAGCGGTGCTGAGAGCTGATCCATTGCGTGTTGGGCCGTGTCTAGAGGAGAAGCGTGTCCAAGACCGCATTGTGGAGGTGTCGTACAGAGAGGAAATAATGATGAGGCAGCGCTCACGCATCCGGTGGCTCTCAGAGGGTGACTGCAACACCCAGTATTTTCAGAAAAAGGCTAGTGCGAGGAGGGCCAAAAATACGATAACACAACTGCAGCGTCTTGATGGTTCACTTTGTTCGGATCCTTTGGAGTTGTCAGGTATGGCAACAGATTTTTATAAAAATCTTTACACATCTGAAGGGACGATCGGCATGGAGGAAGTTCTCTCTCACATTCCGTCCAGAGTTAACGATGATATGAATTCCCGTCTGAATGCACCGTATACCAAACAGGAGATCAAAGATGCACTTTTTCAGATGTTCCCAACCAAGGCGCCTGGCCCTGATGGTTTTCCGATACATTTTTTCAGACACATTGGGAGCTGTGTGGCGACGAGGTAACATGTATGATCACTAGGGTGCTCAATGGAGATGACTCACCGGAGGATATCAACCGCACGTTCATCGTTCTTATTCCCAAGATAGCCAGTCCAAAAATCCTAGGACAATTTCGGCCTATAAGCCTTTGTAACGTGATCTACAAGATCGCGTCAAAGGTCTTAGCAATCAGGTTGAAGGTCATTCTTCCCGAGGTAATTTCTGAACATCAGTCTGCTTTTGTTCCTAGACGCCTCATCACGGATAATTTTATAACAGCATATGAGTGTTTACATTATATGAAAACAAGAAGAGTTAAAAAGAATGTTTCTGTGCACTTAAATTGGATACGATGAAGGCATACGATCGGCTAGAGTGGCCATATTTGAAAGCTATCATGATGAAACTGGGAATTAGTCCATGATTTACAGAGACTGTCATGAGGTGCGTGTCTTCGGTTTTGTTCTCGGTTTATTTAACGGTGGCAGTTTGGATGATTTCAGGCCCTCGCGTGGGGTTAGACAAGGTGACCCTATCTCCCCACATTTATTCTTACTGGAAGCGGAAGGTTTGTCTTGTCTTTTGAAAGCCCAAGGAGTAGGTGTTCAGGGCTTGTCAGTAGCTGCGTCGGCACCGGCCGTCAGTCACCTCCTTTTTGCTGACGACAGTCTGTTATTTTTTGAGGCAACAAGTGACTGTGCAAGCAAGGTGAGAAATATCTTGGGAAAATATTGTGACGCTTCTGATCAGCGTATAAATACGGAAAAATCATCCATTTATTTCAGTAAGGGTGTCCCGGAGACAACTCGTCTGGAGGTTAAAAATGTCCTGGATGTTCAGAACGAGTCCTTGTCAGAGAAATATCTGGGTTTGCCTAGTGATGTCGGGAAAACCAAGGAGGGATGCTTCAAGTACTTAAAGGACAGAGTTTGGAAACATATACTGGGTTGGATGGAGAAGTGCCTTTCGGCGGGAGGGAAAGAAGTGCTCATTAAATCTGTTGCACAATCAATTCCGACATATTCCATGGCATGTTTTAAGCTGTCGCGTGGCCTATGTGAACATATGCACGGTTTATTTATTGCGGAAACTTTGGTGGGGAAGTAAACAAGGCCAGAGGAAGTCAACACGGGTCTCTTGGAAAACTATGTGCAAGCCGAAGGTCATGGGAGGGATGGGTTCCGTGATATCGAAGTATTTAATCTTGCCTTGCTAGCTCACCAAACATGACGAATTTTACAGGAACCAGACTCCCTGAGTGCTCGTATTTTAAAGACAAGGTACTACCCAGATTCCAATATTCTTTAGGCGACTTTGGGTTCCCACCCATCGCAGGTGTGGCGATCATTGCTGGAAGGGCGTGATGTCCTAGCTCTTGGACACATAAAGCGGATTGGAACTGGGAGTAGCACAAATATATGGTTTGATAATTGGTTGCCACGTGATTATAAACTGAGACCAATATGTTCAATCTCACCGAACCCTCCACAAGCTGTTTCAGAGTTAATTGATCCCATAACACGAACATGGAACAGGCAGGCACTGTTGGAGCACTTCATCAGGCCGGACATGGATGCAATCATGAACATTCCGTTAAGTTTCCGTGTGCAGGAAGATTTCTGGGCTTGGCACTATGATAAGAGTGGAGTTTTTTTGTGCGATCAACATATAAAATGATAACCGGAATTAACAACCAAAGAGAAGATTGGTTAGACCAGAGGCCGGGGCATTCAAACATGGCAGCAGATAAGAAAGCGTGACGCACCTATGGAAGGTTAAAATCCCGTCGAAAGTGAGAGTTTTTGTGTGGAGACTAGCTCATATGTCTTTGCCAACGGGGACAGTGAGCCATGAGCGAAACATGGCAACATCTCTGGTCTGCTCGATTTGTAGTGCAGATATAGATTCGTGGCGACACTCCCTGTTTGAGTGTCGAATGGCGAGGTGTGTTTGGGCGTTGGGAGATGAAGAGGTCCTTGAGCATATGCTATCTAACCGATCAGAGGATGCACGACTGTGGCTTTTCTGGCTGTTTGAGTCGACGAACCAACAAGACCTAGCTAAGGTACTGATCACGATGTGGGCTATATGGTGGACGAGGAGGAAGGCTATTCATGATGACGAGAAAGTCCGCTGTCTACAATGTGCTTCGTGAACCGGTATCTAGATGTTTTGGAAATTGCTACCATGCGTTCAAGCTTGAAGACAAACAACACCATGCAGCAACGGGCTCACAGATGGGTCGCACCAGATGGGGATAATGTAAAGATCAATGTTGATGGCTGTAACACCCCCTGTATTAAGCTACAGAGATCACCCTTTTGATGAGGCCATGTCATCATGATTAATAGTGCATAATCATCATTAGCATCATATTGCATTTCAACTCCTAAGTCAAATTCAAATTTAAATGAAAGTGGAATATAAAAGTTGTCCAACATAGAAACTAAAATGTCAGATAAATAACAAATATTCCAGAGGCTATTCTAAAATTGAAACCAACATCATTGGAAGTGGATAAGTGACTCGAACAACCTCAAACAGTGGATAAAGATGGTATTTAATAACCATTTATTAAATCTGAAATAAATATGGAATTATGTTTTGTCCAAACTAATTTTAGGTGTTAAGGAATAATGCAATGGTATTATGAAATAGGTCACACTTTTTACAAAAACCATTTGGGGCCTAAACATTTAACAGTAGAGAAAAGAGAATAAAGAAAAGGAAAAAGAAACAGAAAAGGAAAGAAAGAGCAACACCCCCCCCCCCCCCCCGACTGGGCCGGCCCAGCAAGCCACCGGGCCGCCAGGCGCCCAGCCGGCGCGTACTTAGACCGGCCACCCCCCCCGAACCCTAACCTACCCCGACCCCCCCCCCTCCCCCCTCCCCTCTTCTCCTCCTCCCCCCCCCCCATCTGGATCGGGCGATCCCCCGATCCCGTCCGCCTCCTCGTCGACGCCGCTCGCCGACGCCGCCCCGTCGCCGCCTCCCCTCGTCAGCCCCCACCTCCCGATCCAATCGGGATCGGGATCGCGGGAACGACCCCGTCCCTCGGTCGCGGCGACGACCGCGCCGCCTCGCCGTCGCCGTTGGACGCCGCCGCCCGGATCCCGCTCTCCCTCGCCGCCGCTCCCTCGAGCCCGCTCCCCCGACGCGCCTACCCTCTGCCTCTCCCTCTCAGACGCCACCGGCCGGAGCTCTCCCTCGCCGGTCTGCCTCGTCTACGTCGCCGCCTTGTCCCCGCCGGCCTGCCTCCCCGTCGCCGTCGTCCTCGTCGACTACCCGACCCCCGCTGCCCCGTCCCTACGGATCCCGGTGAGGCCTCGGGCCTCTCCCCCCCTCTCTGCTCGCGCACGCGCCCGCTCTCCCTGGCCTGCGCGCGCCGCGCTCCGGCCTTGCCTCGCTCTTTCGCACGCGCCGCGCGCCTCCCACTTCTTCGCTCGCTCCCCGCTCGCTCCTCTGCCGCCACCTCTGACCTCTCCCGCCCCCCCCTTCTCTCCTCCGTACCGCCTCCCTCTTCCTCTCCATCCACCATCCTCCAGTTCCCGCGTCGCATCCTTTTGCCGCCGCCGCCCGCTCCGCCCATCCGCCCGCGTTCTCCCTCCCTCTCAGGCCATGACGGGCTCCTCGCGGCGTCCCTGCGCCGCCGACCGCCCGTGCGTCCTCCCCTTTTGGCACCGTTACATTCCGGTCCCGAAAGGGGCACGCCCCGGACGTGTCCGCCCCTGGGCCACTGCCCAGTGGGGCCCGAACCCCTGTGACGCTGACGAATGGGGCCCACGGCCCAGAAACAGTTTTAAGAAAATAGAAATAAAAATAAATAATTAAAATAATTAAAATAATTAATTAATTAATTAATTAATTAATTAGTTAATTAATCCTGATTAGGTTAATCTAATTAACTAATTAGTGTTAATTAAACAGTAATCAGTAATTAAATTAATTAAACCTAATTAACCTAACAGCCTATGACAGGTGGGACCCACCCTGTCAGGTGACTGCTGACGTCAGCATGATGTCATGCTGACGTCATCAATTACTGTTTCGGATAATGTTGAATTAAATAATTAATTAAAATTTCAGAAATTAATAAAAACTTTAGAAAATCATATCTTTTAAACCGTAACTCCGATGAAAATATTTTATACATGAAACTTGCTCAGAACGACGATACGAAACCGGATACGCCCTCGGTATCTCCGTCAGACGCCCGCAGCTATGAGAACGTTGAACAATTAGACCGATTTCGATAAATGAATAGTGTCCAACTTTAATTAAATAAATCCGAATAAATTCCTAAATTAACTAAATCGCTTAGTTAGGCTGTATATCACCCCGGCATATCATTTAGACATGTCGTGCATCCCTGTTGCATTATTGCCGTGTGTTTACTGTTTCTTCCCCCTCTTCTCTTCGGTAGACTACGAGACCGACGCAGCTGCTGGTGCCTCGACCGACTACGTTGTTGACGACCCCTACTTGCCAGAGCAACCAGGCAAGCCCCCCCCTTGATCACCAGATATCGCCTATTCTCCTCTATACTGCTTGCATTAGAGTAGTGTAGCATGATACTGCTTTCGGTTAATCCTATTCTGCTGCATAGCCTGTCATTGTTGCTACTGTTGTTGATACCTTACCTGCAATCCTAAATGCCTAGTGTAGGATGCTAGTTTATCATCATTGGCCCTGCATTCTTGTCAGTCTGCCTTGCTATACTATCGGGCCGTGATCACTCGGGAGGTGATCACGGGTGTATACTATACATATATGCATACTATACAGATGGTGACTAAAGTCGGGTCGGCTCGAAGAGTACCCGCGAGTGATTCACGGATTGGGGGCTGAAAGGACCTTTGTCCCCACGGCCCTTTGTGTGGATCTTTGTGGCGGAGCGACAGGGCAGGTTGAGACCACCTAGGAGACAGGTGGGCCAGGCCCTGGTCGGCGTTCGCGTTTACTTCATAATAACACGTTTAACGAGATTGGATATTTGATCTGAGTCTGGCCACTGGCCTATACGCACTAACCAACTACGCGGGAGTAGTTATGGGTATCCCGGCGTCGTGGTATCAGCTGAAGCCTTCTTGACGTCAGCGACCGAGCGACGCGCGCCGTGTTGGACCGCGCTAACGTAACCGCCGTGATCGTGTGGGTTGCTAGGTCTGCTCGCGGCCGCGTACGCAACGTGCAGGAGCGCACTGGGCGATGGGCCCAGACCCCAGAGTGCCTAGGATTAGTCCGGCGTGCTGACCTCTCTGTTGAGCCTAGGTGGGGCTGCGACGTGTGGATCTTCCGAGGCCGGGCATGACCCAGGAAAGTGTGTCCGGCCAAAGGGGATCGAGCGTGTTGGGGAATATGTGGTGCACCCCTGCAGGGAAGTTTATCTATTCGAATAGCCGTGTCCCTCGGTAAAAGGACGACCCGGAGTTGTATTCCGTCATGACAACTAGAAATGGATACTTAATAAAACACACCCTTACAAGTGACAGATATAACCCGGTGGTCGCTCTCTCGCATGGTGGCGACGAGAGGATCGACGGGTAGGATTATGCTATACGTTGTTGTTTGGTTAACTTCCAACTAATCTCTTCTATTGCTTCAAGATGGAGGCTGCCAGAAGCGTAGTCTTCGACAGGACTAGCTATCCCCCTCTTATTCTGGCATTCTGCAGTTCAGTCCACCGATATTGCCTCTTTACACATATACCATGCATATGTAGTATAGATCCTTGCTTGCGAATACTTTGGATGAGTACTCACGGTTGCTTTCCCCCATCCTTTTCCCCCTTTCCCTTCTTGCTGGTTGTCGCAACCAGATGTTGGAGCCCAGGAGCCAGACGCCACCTTCGACGACTACTACCACCAGGACGGAGCCTACTACTACGTCCAGGACGCCGACGACCAGGAGTAGTTAGGAGGATCCCAGGCAGGAGGCCCTGCGCCTGTTCGATCTGTTGTATCCCTGTTTGTGCTAGCCATCTTATGGCACCTTGTTTAACCTATGTCTGTACTCAGATATTGTTGCTTCCGCTGACTCGTCTATGATCGAGCATTTGTATTCGAGCCCTCGTGGCCCCTGGCTTGTATTATGATGCTTGTATGACTTATTTATGTTTTAGAGTTGTGTTGTGATATCTTCCCGTGAGTCCCTGATCTTGATCGTACACGTTTGCGTGCATGATTAGTGTACGATCGAGCCGGGGGCGCCACAATGGCGCTCTTTCTCGGCAGGGAACTAAGGGCGCTGTACCGGCGATTTGCAGAGACAAATTGGGGCAGTACCTGGGCGCTTCTGCTATTGTTTTTGATGGCCTGATTGATGCACCATGTCTTGAAGCACATGCATGCAACGAAGCACTAGCACCGGCAAGGGAACTCAATGTTTCACATGTAATAGTTGCCTCAGATTGCATGCAATTCATATCAGATATCAACCGAGGCGCACTATCAGCTTATGCTCTAGTTCTTAATGATATTAGAGAGAGTATGAAAGACTTTGTTAATGTTAGTTTTCGTTTTGAGAAAAGGGAGTTAAATTTTGAAGCTCATGCCTTGGCTAAGGCAGCTTCGGCACTCCCCTTTGGTCGCCATTTGTGGCTAGGGAACCTACCAGATATTACTTGTATTCCTGCTGTTATGAACAATGAACAAAATCCCTAGTTCACCTAAAAAAAAGGCTATACCTAGGGGGAATCCTATTTTGCGGGCAGGTCGCCCGCGCACGACCTGGCGTGCACCCCCCTTGCGCGCTGGGTGTTCGTATGGGCCGGATCATTTTCCTGTTTTTTTTCCTTTCGTTTTTTCCTTCTTTTAGTTTTTCATTTTTTTTCTTTTCTGTTTTCCTTTTCCTTTTCTCATTTTTCTTACTTATTTTTTCATTTTTTGAGATTTTCCTTGAATTCGTGAACATTTTTCGTTCATTGAATTCGAAAAATGTTTATCAATGTAAGAAGTGTTCATCAATTCAAAATTTGTTCATCAGATTTAAAAAATGTTGATCAAATTCAAAATTTGTTCATCCTTTCAAATTATGTTCATCAAATTCATATTTTTTTTCATCAAATTCAAAATTTGTTTATCCATTTTTCAGAAGAAAAAAAAAGATTCTTGGGCACAAATTTTGTTCATCAAGTTCAAAAAATGTTAATCGAATTAAAAAATCTTCAAATACAAAAAAATGTTCATCAGTATAAAAAATGGCTATAAAAATTGTTCATCAAAATACAAAAATGCTCATTAAAATTCAGAAACTTTTCATTCATTTGAAAGAATGAACTTTTTTGTATTAAAAAACTGCTTTAGAATTCGTTGAACATTTTTTTGAGTGAATGAACTTCTTTGAAAATAAGGACTTCTTTGGAAAGCTCAAAAAAAAAAAACACAGGGCACCTCGCACCATTATGGGCCGGCCTAGAAGGCGCGTAGGGTGGGGGCGGGCACTAGCTCGCTCGCCAGCGTGCGGGTCGCGAAATAGGAGCTTCCTATGTCTGGTTTAGGCCGCGCCGACTATTTCTCCCATTAAGCGAGAGAAAGGAGGTGGCTCAGTATACTAGCCACTACGCCCATGTCTCGCACATGGTGAGAATTAGGTGTGTAATATACTTGAGGCAAATGAATCCGGTTTTTCCATTGGTTTTGACAGGTTTTTTCTATTGTTTTTTTGTTTTTTGACAGGGTTTTCTTTGTTTTTCCATCTTTTTTGTTTGGTCTTCTTATATCTTCTCCATTTTTTGTTTGGTTTTATTTTTTCTTCTCCATTTTTTGTTTGGTTATCTTTTTTCTTCTTCATTTTCTGTTTTTCTTTTGTTTTTTCTTATGTTTGTTTTCACTCTACATATTCGTATATGTCAATTTTTTTTAATAAGTGATCGATATTTTTCGTATACACGTTCAACATTGTCCGAACGCGTATTCAACATTTTTCAAATACTTGTTCAATGTTTTCAAGATACTCGTTCAATATTTTTTTGATACTTATTCAATATTTTTAAAGTACTTTCTTAACATTTTTTATACTTATTGAACATTTTGAAACACTTGTTCGACATTTTTCATATACTCGTTCACATTTTTTAATTCTTATTTAACATTTTTCAAACACTTGTTCAGTATTTTTAATACTTATTCAACATTTTTAAATACTTGTGCAAAAATTTTCAATTTTTTTTGAAATATTTATATTATTTATTCAACATTTTTGAAATAGTTATTCAATATTTTTAAAATACTTGTTCAACATTTTGCAATACTTATTCAACATTTTTCAAAAGTGTTTTTGAAGACTGTTTATATAAAGAAAATTAAAAAGTAAATAAAAAAAGAGAACAGGAAAAAACAGACCGTGTCGTCCCACTTGGCAGGCCCGGCCCATCTGGGGCTCCCCGACGCGAGCCTGCGCCCGGATTGCGCAGCACTTCTAGTCGCTGAAGTCGTGCGAGTCCATGGGCCGGCCCAGTGCGTGGCCGAGGAACCCTAGCTTGAAGGGGAGCCCCAGATGTGCCGGGCCACAGCCTCGTTTTATTCTGTTTTATTTTTAAATTTTGTTTATACCTTCTAATATCCTAATTATATATATTACGAAAAAATCCATATAAAACATTAGGAAAATGTTAAACAAGTATTTGAAAAATGTTAAATGTGTATAAAGAAAATGTTGATCATGTATGGAAAAAATTTATAAGCAAAAATACAATGTGTATGATAAAATTTGGTTATGTATCGTAAAAAATTTAATCAACCCTTTGGAAAAAAATGCACAACATGTCTGTGAAAAATGTTAATTAAGCATTTGAAATTTTTTAAATGTGTATAGAGAAAACCTGAATGATGTATTAAAAAAGATAATCTTGTATTTGAAAAAATATTAATCCAAGCATTTGAAAAAATGTTGAATAAATTTGTGAAAACTGTTAGTGAAGCATTTGAAAAATGTTAAATGTGTATAGGAAAAATGTTGACCATCCATTAATAAAATGTTAATCTCGTATTTGAAAAAAATGTTAATCAAGGATTGGGAAAAATCTTGAACATTTTTGTGAAAAACTTAATAAGGAATTTGAGAAATGTGTTGACCATGTAGTAAAAAATGTTGATTTGTGCATTAAAAAAAATTAATCAAGCATTTGAGAAAAATGTTGAACAGGTATGTGAAAAATATTAATGTTGTTTTTGAACAATGTAAAAAAATTATAGAAAAAAGTAGACCATGTATTCAAAAAACCTTAATCTTGTATTTGAAAAATGTTAATCAAGTATTGAAAAAATGATAATAATTGTGTATATAAGGTGTTTACCGTATATTAAAAAAATGTTAAAACTTGTATTTAAATAATATTACACGTGTATTACAAAATGTATTAGATATATACCAAGAATATGTGCTGGAAAACAGTGAAAACCTTAGAGAAAAGAAAAGAAAAAACATATGAAAAACAAGAAAAAAAATAATCAGAGAAAAAATAAATAAAATAAAAAGCTATTAAAAACTAAGAAAGAAACAAAGAAAACCGATTAAAAACTGGTGTAAAACAAGAAAAAAACAGGAAAGCTAGTGGAACCCGGCTTTTTTCTTCAAGTAGCTCGCGCCCTAATTATCTAACACCAACTCATCCATGGCTTAGTGCCTACCAGCACTGCGGAGGAACTAGGAGATCCAGGTATCGAATCCTGCGTGCGCGCCCATTTTCTGTACTCAATTTCTTTCAAGTGCGCTAATGGGCCGGCGCATAACTGTAGATGCTCGACGCGAGATATAGCTCTCGCGTCTATTTTGCGCGAGAAATATTGGAAATGCCTGATAGAGCTCTGGCTCCATGGAGCCCTTTATTTGAAAATTTTAAATTTTCAGATTTCAAAAAATTCTAACAAATAATTCACACATACTTACGATATATACTACCTGTATGCAAAGTTTCACAATGAAATACATTTTTTGTGAGCTACACAAAAATGACAAAATCACGTATTTCTAGCACATGTACTATTCACTATAAAATTACATGATTTTTTTTTCTGTACAACTCACATCAAAACGTATTCCGTGATGAAATTTTACATGCATCTAGTATACATATTTTCAGTTTTTTTGAGAAACTTAAAAGGTTGATTTGAGTGTTTGAAAATATCAGGCTCCATGGAGGCCGAGCACCAAAAACTCCACTCTCAAGGAATATATATCACTTACAGCGAAAAGTATCCTCGTCCCATCTCTCGCGCTCGATCTGTGCTCACCTAAGTTAGCTGGACCATCAGAGCGGTTTTGGGAAGGGGTTCTACAGTACTGTATGGACCGGTTTTAGAACATTTCATGCATTTTTCATGATTTTTATTATTTTCTTTATTGATTTTTCTATTTTTACCTTTTGCTGTCTGTGTGTTTTCTCTTTTGGTCTCATCAGTTTTCTGTCAGGTTTTTTTGATTAGTTTTGTTCCTTCTACTTTCATTTTAGTTTTTTCTTTTTCTTTTGTTCATTTTCAATTACTTTGTTGACTTTTTCTAAATACGCATAGATTTTCATATAGGTTGAACATTTTTCAGATACACGGTAAACATTTTTTCAAATAGATGTTGCACATTTTGCAAATTCGCATTAATTTTTTTAGTACACAATAAACATACCGAAAGGCATGTTTGATTTTTGAATAGCGTGCATATATATTTGAAACTTGCAAAATTTTTGATATATGTTTATAAAAAAAAAGAATGGCAAAAACATTTGTTAAACAAACATGGAACATTTTTCAAAAGTATCAAGAACTTTTTTTTAAACATGTGTACATTTTTGTAGTGTCATTTTTCTAATATCATGAATAATGTTTTATACATTATGAACACTTTTCTTAATATGGTGTGAACATTTTCTATATAAATACCATGAATATTTTTTAAATGTATATATCGTATTTTTTAAATGTATATATCATTGAATAACGTATAAGTTCAAGACATATTAGAGCTCTAACCATGTTTCGGCTTGTGATCAATCCATAGATACCAATAGAAAATAAATAGACACTGAAAAATGTACATGCTCAAACATCATTAACTAACTCCTTATCAATCTCAATTCATTTCAATATGGGGGCAAGAATTGAATTGATTCAAATAATTACAATAGAACAATTACACAACAAAAGAGAAAAGAAATGAGGTATTTGTTGACAGTAGATGGGTTTTACTAAATCAAAATTGTGATTCTTTAGTTATTTATTTTAGATTTGCAATTCTTATAATTTGTACTTTTTCAAGTCTTCTTATTGCCGAGTCATAGTAATTGCACCTATTGAAGAGACTAGAAGAATTATGAAAATGAGTTCAAACAGACGATAAAAATTTGTTGCTAAATGAATCCCAATTTGTTGAACGTTATTTTGAATCAAATTCATGGATTTAGCACGACCTCGGTTGTGACTCCATAGATAAAAATGGAAAATTTCTCTCATGGAATATAGGTCTTAGTATATAAATAATGTCAGTTCGAACCTAACGAGTTGTTACCCTATCTGAGTCTATTAGCTCTTGTTGCCCTCATCCAAAGTAGCAACAGGTCTAGTCTTAAAGAATAAAAAGATGTGAGGCCATATCACATTCTAGTCGTATGATGACCGGAGTGTTGTGTGGCTTGAGAGGTGGTGATTTACCCTATGACAGATGTCAGCGGTTTGAGTCCGCTTATCTCCATCCCGAAACTCATCGCCCAAGGGTATAGAAAGACGGTTTCCAGATTAAAAACAACAAAAATGGAGCTTCCAAAAATATCTTTCCGAGTTAATTTTCTCAGTTTTATTAACCTGGTGGCTCTTTATTATTGCTTTAAATTTGTAGTTTTTGTTTCTTGGAATGGTCTTAATTCAATATTTAGACAAAAAATCCGCATCCGTAGCCATTTTTCATTTGTGCCAATGTCGAATCGGGATTCACTAAGACAAAAGTAAAGCATTGGGTCGAACTCTTCTTTGGTGTTAAGGTGGTAGCTACTGGATGGCTCGAGAAGATCAATCTTGAAGTGAGGAGATAAGGATTGACTCTTCCTCAATAAATAAGAAGCAAACGAGACAACTAGAAGCGCTCGCCTCGCCACGCCCAACAATTCTTATTCACGGGAAAGCCGACCGAAAGATTCGATTCGGACTTCGCAGAGCTGGTGCTACTGAGCTAGTGGTTTGGGGAAGCCTCTCTAGGTGTATAAAGTCACTAAAAAATACAATATTTTCTTTTGCAAAAGTAAAAAAAGTCTATTCTAGAAGAAAATACAATTAGATTAGCTCTTCATAGACAAAAATTTTGTGTGCCAAGGTAAGATCGGCTTGGGATCATGGGACAATTTAACTTTTTGTGTGCTAGCAATATCTCTATGTGTGGTTCAGTAAAATAGGATCTTTTTCCTATAAAATCATCTTCTCCCAATTCGACCAGATCACTATAAGTAGGACTCTGGCCATAGCATAATGATAGATCCAAGAAGTGCTTCGGCAAGTAAAGGGTGTTATGGTGGTAGCTGTGGATAGCCATTGACTAACTGGAAAAGGTAGAAGAATAGGACATATTCTGAGCCATACAATGCAATACAGACGTGTGATCATTATCCTTCATCCGAGTTATTCTATTCCACCTCTACATAGAGAAATTGGGATTCTATTCCTGAAAACATTACAACGAATATGATCAAGAAAGAAGCACTAGCCGGCCAGGGTTTACGCCACTGAGTTTGACACATAAGAGAAGATTGAGATTGGAGTGATTGCAGGACATGATAGGATTGATACAAAATTTTGATTACAAAACTTTCCTTGTGACTGAAGTATCATAGTGAGAAAGAAATTACTTCTCTGCTTGATAATTTTTTGGCTATGAGGCTCTTTGAAGGTCCTGGTAGATAATGGATTCATGTTTCAAGGTCTCAAGAAAAGGGCATGGAAACAGATAGAAACTCTTGAATGGAAATTGAAAAGAAATGTAGCCCCAGTTCCTTCGGAAATGGTAAGATCTTTGGCGGAATAAGAAGGGGTGACCCATATCATCTTGACTATAATAGCAATATTTAGATTGCCCCCATTTTTTTCACTTTATTACTTATATTCTAGACCCTATCCCTGTGGTTTATTCTTATGAAATATCATATAAAATAGAAGGTATAAGAAACTGATATAATGAAATTATTGATTTGATCTTACGACCTAATTTATTTGATTAATGGATCAACAACCAAACCACCCATTTTATGAAAAAGAAGGAGCATGGTCTTATTCAAATTCAAAGCGCTTCGTAATCTTCAACTAGTTCTATGCTTCAATATAATTTCCCGGAGTAAGTGCTATAGCTTGTTTCAAATATTCAACAATTTGATCAAACCAAGCTTCTGCAATTTTTGAATCACCCTGTAGAATGGCCTGTTCTTCTCGATTGGTATAGGTAGTTCCTTCCCTTAGAACCGTACTTGAGAGTTTCCTACCTCATACGACTCAGAAATTGCTATCTTAATTTCATCTAACTTAAATGAATTCAATTTATAAAAAATAGATCCAATTTGTTCTTGGGTTAACCAGAAGAAATTAATTACCTAAGTTTCAAACCGTAATTTTTATCAATAATCAGTTTGATATTATTTCCCACCTTAAGAAGAGTGAAGCATAGATAGATATAGAGCCTTCGTTCAAATTTTCTGAAAGGTAACTATCCCGGTTTCATATATGAAATCTCTATAGAATCCTTGAAAATACTTTTTCCATAAGAAAGAAAAAAATGACTTACTATCTTTGGGATCTGATACTACATCATTGCTTAATCGCTTAGTGGATCGGTTCTATTACATAGCGGATTCCTAAATTTTACCCCATATCATGGGATAAGTAAGCAGTTTTTTAGCTGTATCGACCCAGTCGCCAACTAATTGATCTTTACGGTGCTTTCTCTATCAATTTGAGAAACACTATCCATAGAGTAGTAGGCTCCCATTTCACTCACCACTACTACGAGAATCGCTTTTGCTTTCTTTTCCCCAGGATTCCTATTTGGGAATTTTTTAGGCTACCAATACGAAAATGCCTTCCGTAATATGATGAACTCATTTTTCTACCTTCTGCCTTGGTTTCCCTTCTCTTCCAGCATTCTTGAAACCTGACAATCGAACTATTGCATATGGAGTACAAGTCAATAGTAGACTCATTCCATCGTCAAAACTAGAAAGGTAAACAATTGCGTCGAAGGTCAAGTATTGGGAAAGGTATAAGGTGTTTTGGTCACCTCTCAATTCAAGAGAGTGTACCGACTGGATCAAAAAGAAAATCCCTATTCTTATCTTTTTACCCAACTTGAATAATTAAAGGGAAAGTAGTGGCATGGAATATCATTGAAAGAAAAGCAAAACAATGATTCTCAAAAGCTTAGACGAAGGGAGAACCTGGAGGAGAGCAGATAAAGAAATCTCTTCTTTCCCAGATCCCATCTCCTCTCAATTTGTCCTCAACAGAAGCAAAAAAGGGAAGATTGATTGGAGTGATTGAACAAAAGGGGCCAGGAACTAAACCGAACCTGAGAGAAAATAAATCTTGAACTGAGCAGAGCATGGTAGTCAAAGAATAGGTTTCTGACTGAACTGAACACTGGTATAGGTATCTTCCTTCATGAAAGGAAAGGCTATCAGAAAATAATAGAAGAAATTCCTATCAGAATAATTCCAATAAGTATCTTCCCGAAAGAAATCATTTCCCCAACCCTTACTTGGTTTGAAAGCTAATACCTTATCTCCACATTGGATCCAGAACAGGATCAGAGGGATCAAAAACTGAGCCGATCTTACCTTGGCTCGCAAACCCAAAGTTTTTCTATGAAGAGCTAATCTAATTGTATTTTTTCCCTATAATTCCCTCAAGTAGGTATCTTCTTCCATCATGAAAGATGGTAAGAAATCTAGTTGACTAGGCCCACCCCGCTCTTGTGGCTGAGAGAGGCATAGGTGCAGCAGACCATAAAGCTTAGTTGACCGAGTTTTCTATTCACTCATTGGATCTGGGCGGTTCGGTGGGGGGGGGGGGCAAAATTACTGAAAATTATCCTTTTATGATTATATTGGTAATAATCTGGCAAAAGTGGGATTATTCAGAGTAGGCTCAGTGGACAATGGGGATGGAATAGCTATTGGATTGTTAGGGCATCTCGTCTTTAGAGATGAAGAAGGACATGGGCCTTTCGTACGCCGTATGCCTACTTTTTTTGAAACATGTCTGAATATCCCTAACTAGTTTTCCAAGCTAAACGCGTTATTTCCAAGTTTCCTTGGGTAAGTGAAGAGATGGAGTCCTCTTCTTCACACACTACTCATCCAATCTCTGCCCACAGGAGAAACAGATAACTGGTCAAGCTTATTGTTCCTCATTAGAGGTTTAATTGGAGTACTCGAAGATATGAGTTGCTAAGGACTTCATGAAGATAATACCATCGAATCGTGAGAAATTGTGAAAGTAAACAGTTTTCACGTCATTGTGTTTAGATACCAATTGGACTATACGCTTTATAAATTCTACCAACATTTTTTTACTCATCAAGTTGCTTCTCGTGTGTTTCCATAACCCTGCTGCGCAAAAATGGGATATTCATTTGAAATAGATGAGGTGTATAATACAAGCTCCACTTGTAGGCAATGAGCTAGCTTAACCCTGATTGCGTTTAATACAATCATGTTAGGTCTGCTACTAAGAAAGGAAGAGAAAAACTGATTGTGATAGCTCAACCGGATGAGACATCTTATTTACAGAATTGTGCCAACGTGTGCCTACATTGTTTGATTCGCCAATTCCGGGTATTGGATTTTTGCATAGAAAGAATGAAACTAGTACTAGCTTATCTCCAACTCTCCAACCCCCCTTACCTTCTCTTGCTGTTCTATAAAAAATCAAACATCTAATCTAGGCCTGACACTAGCAGACGCAGGAACTTGAGCACTAGAGGCCAAAAAAAAAACTTCTCTTAGCAGGTAGCTCTAAAATTTGAGCCATGGTGGGTGGATATTCTTCTTGTTCTTAGAAGAAAGAGATGCCCGGCCAGATGGTTGAATACGAGGCCTTGCCCATCTATATAATAGGTAATACTGAGTAGAAAACTAGGATTTCCAGAAGAAGATGCCATTCGTTTGATGATAAATAAAAAGGAATATCGAGAATTCACGCGGTTGAGGCTGAAGCAGCTACTATTGAAGTAGCAGAAAGAAAAGCAATCACTGGAGTGGGGGAGTGAAAGTTCAACTAATCCTCGGGTGGTTTTGGTAATTCATAACAACATATACCTCATTGAACTAATGTTCATTCAAGATAAATATTTCAGGATGTTCAATTATTGGCATGGCAAGGACTAGAGATGTAGACCCCTCAAAATGCTAAGGATATGTATTCGCAAAAAGCTCAAGACTCTTCATTTTTGTTTAAGTGATCCAAGATCACATTGAGTCCATAGGAAAGTCAATACTATTAAAAGGGGATGAGGTGTTGCTTAATGATCTTGTTGCTCAAGTGCTTAGTGATATTGCTCCAAAACCCTCAGCCACTTTCTCTATCCAAATATGTCCAAAACCTAAACTCCAACTCGGCCCCACCGATATTGCCTATTCAGAGCCACCGATCGAGTTCATCTGGACTTAGCCACTGCCAAAACCCTAACAAGTCGGATTCACCGATATGGATCTCGGTCCCACCGAGATGGCCTTGCCAACTCCCTGTTGCTTGTTGCAATTATTTTGGTTCCACCAAGAATTGCAATTGGTTTCACCAAGATGGCTTGAACGATTCTCTGTTGCTTATTGCTTCACTTCGGTCTCACCGAGATGATGCAATCGGCGCCACCGAGATGAGGTTTTCCCTAAGCCCTTGCACATCAGTCCCTCCAAATTGTTCCAGTCGTTCCCACCAAGATTCCTAACGTTCATATCTTTACACAGATCGGTGCCACCGAGATGGGTCAAAAGTGTGTAACGGTTGGATTTTGTGTGGAGGCTATATATACCCCTCCACCCCATTCTTCTCCATAGAGAGAGCCATCAGAACGTGCCTACACTTCCACCATTCATTTTCTGAGAGAGAACCACCTACTCATGTGTTGAGATCAAGAGATTCCATTCCTACCATTTGAACCTTGATTTCTAGCCTTCCCCAAGTTGCTTTCCACTCAAATCCCTCATCCACCATAGCCAAATCTGTGTGAGAGAGTTGAGTGTTGGGGAGACTATCATTTGAAGGACAATAGCAAGGAGTTCATCATCAACACACCGTCTATTACCTTTTGGAGAGTGGCGTCTCCTAGATTGGTTAGGTGTCGCTTGGGAGCCTCCGACATGATGTGGAGTTGAACCAAGAAGTTTGTAAGGGCAAGGAGGTCGCCTACTTCATGAAGATCTACCCGAGTGAGGCAAGTCCTTCTTGGACGATGGCCATGGTGGGATAGACAAGGTTGCTTCTTTGTGGACCCTTCGTGGGTGGAGCCCTCCGTGGACTCGCGCAGCCGTTACCTTTTGTGGGTTGAATTCTCTATCAACATGGACGTACGATAGCACTAGCACCACCTATCGGAACCACGCCAAAAATATTCATTTCCCCATTTTGTTTGCCTTCTCCAAACCCTACCCTTTACCTTCATGTGCAATGCTTTACTTTTCGCTGCTATACTCTTAGAATTGCATGTGTAGGTTGAATGCTTGACTTGTCATAATTGCTAAAATCTGTCCACAATTAAAATTGGGAAAAGTCTAGGTTTTTATTTGTCAAGTAATCTAATCACCCCCCTCTAGACATACTTTCGATCCTATAAGTGGTATTAGCTTTGGTCTCCGTTAGCCTTGGTTTCCATTGCTTTGGCTACCATAGCCTTGGTTTCACAACCTATGAGAGTATGGCGTCTAGTGAGGGTAACTATCACCATAGAGGTCCTTATTTTGATGGTATGAATTTTCTAGTTGGAAGCATAAGATGAAAATGCATATTCTTGGTCATAACCCCGCCGTTTGGGCTGTTGTTCGTATTGGATTGCAAGGTGAATTCTTTGAAGATGGTAGAGAACCGGATTGTAAAGCGACCGCAGAAGAATTGAGGATGTTGGAATACAATGCTCAAGCTTGTGATATTCTCTTCAATGGATTGTGCCCCGAAGAATTCAACAAAATCAGCCGCCTTGAGAATGCAAAGGAAATTTGGGATAATTTGGTTGATATGCATGAAGGTACCGATTCTGTCAAGGAATCCAAGTTGTATGTGCTTCAAAGTCAACTTGACAAGTTCAAGATGAAGGATGGTGAAGGAGTCGCCGAAATGTACTCTTGGCTCGCTCTCATCACAAATGAGATTGCCGGCTTAGGAAGTGAAGAGATGACCGACAAATTCATCATCAAGAAGATCCTTAGAGCCTTGGATGAAAAATATGATACCGTGTGCACATTGATCCAAATGATGCCCAACTACAAAGATGTCAAGCCCACGGAAGTCATTGGTAGAATTGTTTCTCATGAGATGTCACTCAAGGATAAGGAAGAGCTCCATAATAAGTAAAGTGGTGCATACAAAGCTTCAAGTGATGCTCCTACAACATCAAGTGACAAGCTAGTCTCCAATGAAGAATTGAAATTAATGGTGAAGAACTTCAACAAATTCTACAAGTGTAAAATCAAAGATATAAGCTCCAAGTCAAGGTCCTACAATGAGAAAAGATCTTCTAGTCGTGACCGTAATTGCTACAATTGTGGAAGACCCAGACACTACTCCAATGAGTGTACGGCTCCCTACAAGGAAAGAGAAGATTCACCAAAAAGGAGGAGTAGAAGAGATGAATCACCTCCAAGAGAGAGGAGTAGAGATGATCGTTATGAACGAAGACCCTCTCGAAGAAGCAAGGATTCAGAAAGGAAAGACAAGTCATCAAAGAGCTACACAAGACAAAGACATCAAGCTCATGTTGGTGAATGGGTTCCCGGTTCCGACTCCGACAACTACTCCGAGAGAAGCTATCACTCTGACTCCGAATATACTCAAGATGAAGGTGTTGCCGGACTTGCTCTAGTATCATCCAAATCCCATGACATATTTGATTCACCAAATGAAGGATTTGGAAGATGCTTGATGGCTAAAGGCCCCAAGGTATCACACCCAACTATCTTGATTTCAATAGTGATGAAGATGATTTGCTAGGTGATGATGATTTGCTTGTTGATAAAACTAGTGATGAGAACTACAATGAACTTGCTAGTAATCATGCTAATCAAGATGAAACGAATGACAATGATAAGAAGGAGATTGAGCGTCTAACTAAAGAACTAAACACTTAAGTTAGCTCATGAAACAACTCAAGAGGATCATAGAGAGCTCCTAAGAACTCATGAGAAGCTACGCATCGAGAAGCTAAATTTAGAGCAAGAGCATGAGTTTCTAAAAGCTATCAATGATGATCTTCGAAAGAAGAGTTCTTCTTACATTGCCAAACATCTCCTCTTGTCTAGTTATATGCCACAAGTCAAATCTAGTAACAAGAGCAAGAAAGATTCTTCTTCTAGTAGTAACAATAATCATGCTAAATCCAATATTGTTGCTTCTAGTAATTCTCTTGATTCCACTAATGATTCTCTTAGCCAAGTTACACTTGATCAAGAAAATAGCTTATTCAAGGGAATTATAGAGAAAGGTGTTTACAAGAGCCTTGCCAGGAGTAAGCAATTTGAGGAAATTGTACGCAAGCAAGGAAGGCACCGGAAGAATCAAGGTGTTGGTTTTGAACGGAAGTTCAATACAAATGGAGTTGAATGGGAAGAAGATCAATACCCCAAGACGAAGTTTGTTCCTCAACAAGAGAAGTATGACCCCACTTCTTTTGAGGGAACACAAGCTCAAGATGATCTTCCACCACAAGACCACAAGCTAAAAGGCAAGGACAAGCTTCAAGAAGAGATTGACTCATTTAAAGAAGCACCTAAATCCATGGTCAAGTGGGTTCCCAAGACTACATCAAGCTCTACTTCATCAAGTTCGACTACAACTCCAAGGATTCCCATCAAGTTGATGTGGATCCCAAAGAAGAAGAACTAGAGTGTTCTTGAGGGTGAATTCGCCAACATACTTCACTCATATTAATTTTGGCGAGGACTTGTGCAATCAACTTTCACATCTTGCACTAGTTCATGGAGTCACAAACACTCTTGTTGGTAAGACAAGGGACAAGGTAACCTAATGCTTTAATGGACATCATCATATGTGGAATTCACTCTATGTCTATGGATATCCTTGTATGTTCCTTGTGGGACTAACCCATGTAGGTATTGAAAGTGCAAAACTCCAAAGGATTGCTCCAAACTCTTGATGGACTACATCAACATTGAGCATCCACATCTTCACTATCTACATGAAGTCATCATCGACAAAACCCAAGGTTAGTTCATCCCTTTTTGGGGGGATATCACATCTAGGGGGAGCTTTGCTCTAAAAATTGAGCTAAAGCAACTCTAATGGTGTGAACACATCAATGCTTTATATAAAAGTGGCAACCCCACTTGTGCTTAAACGATGAGGATGACCTATGATCAAATGTTTTCATTTGACTCCTAACTCAATATACTCATATATAGATGACCTAGTCATCGCCAATTGCTTGATAGATGCTAGAATTGGTTGTGCATGTTTCACACATATTTCATTTGCCATTTTATTGTGTGAACATGTTTATTTGCATGTTTTCATCATTCGAGGACATCCATTTGTTGTTTTGATTGTCTTGGTTTTTCTGGCCAAGTGGATGTGCAAGAATGCCTAAGAACCTTCTCTAGCTATCTATGCTTTCTTGTCTAAAATTCTATTCATGCTACATCACAAAAATTGAACATGTCTTTTTCGGACCCTCCAGGTGAGGCGCAATCGGAGCCACCGATCTGAAAGGGCTGACGTTCGAAACCTTCAAATTGCTTTCAGTGTGACCAATACACTCTTACTCGGACTCACCGAAACGGTTTGATTGATCTAGGTTTTCCATCTTGGTGCTACCGATTAGACCAACTCGGCGTCACTGATTTGCTGTAACTGCACGCAGTTACACGACTCAATGCCACCGATTTGTTCCATTCGGTGCCACCGACAGCAGCTGGGTATATATACCCCGTGGGTTCCGTACGGTTGAAATTTCTCAAACGTCACACCTCCCGCACTCCTCTGCTGCCGTCGCCCTCGTCTTAGGACTTCGGTGTTGCGTCCAGCGCGCCCTCGCTGTTGGACTCTGCCGCCATCAATGGGTTTCACTCCCGCCGTTGCCACCATAGGGGATTTGTGCCGAGTTAGGGTAAAAATCCCGCCCCCTTGTGCTTCAAATTTTTCGAATTCAATGCACTAGGGATTGCCATGTATCTTGCTATGTATGAAACACTTCTATCCACCAAACCGATTCCGTAGATTAGATGCGAGTTAAAATTTTAGGTTTAGGTTTCTACCGAAAGCATCTCGGACCGACCGAATTCGAATTTTTGGCGCCACCGATTTGGCCCTGGCCATTGCACTAGTACGTCTCGGTGCCACCAAGAAGTACTATCGGTGAGACCGAAAGTAATGTTTCTGTGAAACCCTAGCATCTCGGAGACACCAAATCACATCTCGGTCTGACCGAAATGGTGTGTTTAGGTTATGTTGAGTGCTTCGGTATCACCGAGACTACCAACTCAGTGGATCCAAAATGCATTCTGCGAAAACTTAACATTAAGATTTGAATTCAATTTTCATGAAAACTATCTGCTTTTTGTGATGAATCATCTACTCTGCCCATACCTATCTATTCACATGGTCTGTTTGCAAGATGTCCAGTGCCAGTGACAGCCAGAACATGTCAGAGCAGCATGAGGATCTCAGTGAGGGATTGCTACTTCTTGAGCTTGCGTTGGTTTTTCCCTTGAAGAGGAAAGGGTGATGCAGCAAAGTAGAGATAAGTATTTCCCTCAGTTAAGAACCAAGGTATCAATCCAGTAGGAGGAACACACAAGTCTCCAATAGTTGCACCTACGCAAATAAACAAATACTTGCACCCAGCGCGATAAAAGGGGTTGTCAATCCCTTCACTGTTAATTGCAAGGATAAGATCTGATAGAGATAGGTATAAAAGATAAATAAAAGTGCAAAATAAAGTAAACATAAATAAATTGCAGCAAGGTATTTTTGTGTTTTTGGTTTTATAGATCTGAAAATAATATGATGAGAAATAGACCCGGGGGCCATAGTTTTCACTAGAGGCTTCTCTCATGAAAGAACGGATACGATGGGTAAACAAATTACTGTTGAGCAATTGATAGAAAAGCACATAGTTATGATGATATCTAAGGCAATGATCATGAATATAGGCATCATGTCCATGACAAGTAGACCGACTCCTGCCTGCATCTACTACTATTACTCCACACATCGACCGCTATCCAGCATGCATCTAGTGTATTAAGTTAACAAGAACGGAGTAACGCCTTAAGCAAGATGACATGATGTAGAGGGATAGATCCAATCAATATGGTATAAACCCCATTTTTTATCCTTAATGGCAACAATACAAATACGTGCCTCGCTACCCCTTCTGTCACTGGGTGAGGACACCACAAGATTGAACCCATTAAAAAGCACCTCTCCCATTGCAAGATAAATCAATCTAGTTGGCCAAACCAAATCAATAGATCGGAGAGAAATACAAAGCTATCTTAATCATGCATAAAAGAGTTCAGAGAAGACTCAAATAATATTCATAGATAATCTGATAAATCCACAATTCATCGGAGCTCAACAAACGCACCGCAAAAGAAGATTACATCGAATAGAACTCCAAGAACATCGAGGAGAACATTGTATTGAAGATCAAAGAGAGAGAAGAAGCCATCTAGCTACTAGCTATGGACTCGTAGGTTTGTGGTAAACTACTCACACATCATCGGAAGGGCAGCAAGGTTGGTGTAGAGGCCCTCCATGATCGAATCCCCCTCCGGCAGAGTGCCAAAAAAGGCCCCAAGATGGGATCTCACGAGAACAGAAGCTTGCAGCAGCGGAAAAGTATTTTTGGTGTGCCCTCTGGTATACGGGGAATATTTGGGTATTTATGGAGCTGAGATTAGGGTTTGAGGAGCCACGGAGGGCCCACAAGCTCATAGGGCGCGCCCCCCTAGGGCGCGCTTGGTGAGCTTGTGGCTCACCCGTGGGACTTCTGGCCTCCTCCCGAAGCTTCCTAGGTGTCTTCTGGTCCAAGAAAAATCGTCAAAAAGTTTCGTTCCATTTGGACTCCGTTTGGTATTGATTTTCTGTAGAAGACAAAAACAAGGAAAAAACAGCAACTGGCACTGGGCACTAGGTTAATAGGTTAGTCCAAAAAATGATATAAAATAGCATAATAATGCATATAAAACATCCAAGATGGATAATATAATAGCATGGAACAATCAAAAATTATAGATACGTTGGAGACGTATCAAGCATCCCCAAGCTTAATTCCTGCTCGTCCTCGAGTAGGTAAATGATAAAAATAGAATTTTTGATGTGGAATGCTACCTAACATGTTTATCATGTAATCTTTCTTACTGTGGCATGAATATTCAGATCCATAAGATTAAAAAAAAGGTTTAATATTGACATAAAAACAACAATACTTCAAGCATACTAATAAAGTAATCATGTCTTCTCAAAATATCATGGCTAAAGAAAGTTATCCTTACAAAATCATATAATATTGTCATGCTGTATCTTCATCACACAAAGTATTTATCATGCACAACCCCGATGACAAGCCAAGCAATTGGTTCATACTTTTAGTGTTCTTAAGATTTTTCAACTCTCACATAATACATGAGCGTGAGCCATGGATATAGCACTATAGGTGGAATAAAATATGATGGTGGAGGTTGTGTGGAGAAGACAAAAAGGAGAAAGTCTCACATCGATGAGGCTAATCAATGGGCTATGGAGATGCCCATCAATTGATGTCAATGCAAGGAGTAGAGATTGCCATGCAACGGATGCACTAGAGCTATAAGTGTATGAAAGCTCAAAAGAAAACTAAGTGGGTGTGCATCCAACTTGCTTGCTCATGAAGACCTAGGGCAATTTGAGGAAGCCCATCATTGGAATATACAAGCCAAGTTCTATAATGAAAATTTTCCACTAGTAATATATGAAAGTGACAAAATAGGAGACTCTCTATCATGAAGAACATGGTGCTATTTGAAGCACAAGTGTGGAAAAAGGATAGTAACATTGTCCCTTCTCTCTTTTTCTCTCATTTTTCTTTTTGGGCTCTTTGGCCTCTTTTTTTTAAGTCTGGAGTCTCATCCTGACTTGTAGGGGAATCATAGTCTCCATCATCCTTGTGGCGCCCCGCCTGAGTACCACTGTAGCCAGACGGTCGCCATGCATACCAGCCCAGGAAATCACTCTGGCATGCGCGTTTACAACAAGTATCATGAACACATGCATTTCTATTAATGGATAAATAAGTCTTACATGAGATATATTACAGAGGTGATGGCAGCGAAAAGGCTCTATCTAAGACAGCTTGGTCTTGGTGCGGCTCCAATCCACAGGGATCTGACTGGGTTACGCTCCTAGCCCGCGAACGCTCTGGCTCCATGACGACGAACGACGGATCCTTATGTGAACCTGGCCACATTGAAGGCCGCTGAGTACTTTTGAATGTACTCGCAAGCAAACCAAACTAACATATACACCAAGCAAAGCAATCCATGGCATTCAAGCATGCATTTGTTCTTAGAGCAATATTAATTGTCATGACATAGCATAACTAGCTAGCAATATCAAATATCATGTTATAGCAGGTTTATCTAGCAAGATAACTACTGAAGTAAATGCAGTAAGGTAAAGCATATTAAGTAAATATTCCATACTCCGAACATTCTCGTGATCCAACCTGAATCCGATCCAAATCCGATCCAACTCATGTGGTCATCCGACCACTCATCATATAGCCATCCCATGGCTAACATATCATAATCCTGACATCACCTGATGTCTACACAAGACGAGTTCTTCCATCATTATTATCCTTATTACGATTGACCACCTAGTGAGGTCTGGACGGGCTGTCCAATACTGTGGACGCGGCTATTCGAATAGATTTCACACTCTGCAGAGGTTGCGCACTTTCCCCACACCATGGAGCACCTGACCTCGTGATCCCATTCGGCTGGATCAGCGCTGCTCCAACGAAACCCGCCTGACCCGTGACTCCTCCATCGTACCACCGGCAATCATTCTCCCCCGGAGTCAATCCCTGGGTGGCCCCTGTGTCACCCCGTGACACCTGCCACCGTCGTGGCCCAACTAAACTGTCCCAAACGGGGACCGCGCGCCAACAAACAATTGGGCTCACAAGGTTATCGCCGCCTACCGGGCCAGGGTAGCGCGCACGCATAACCTTCCCTGTCTGGTGGTACCGATGAAAGAGCACAGAGCCAGATCAAGTCAAGGCCGTCCCATACCGGCAAATGTGGTTGCACGAATAAGCCCGGACAGGTGACTCAAGATCAACCAACTATGTTCAGTTAGCAAGCTTAGTGGTTCATCACAATAACTTAACATGGTGGTAACTACGTGTGAGATAACAACTGTGGAAACATAACAACCTATCTCCATATAACATCACAATGAGTCATTAGTGAAACAATATTTAAATGGCAAGTTATCAGTTTACAAGTTCTAGCTATAAGTGACGACCATCGGAACCCTTGCACAAAACCGGCAAAGAAACCAGTAGCCACCAGAACGGTCTTTACAACTCAGATCTGGGACATCACCGGAATAACTCAACCCCGGCTCAAGACGGCTGGAAAGCAGCTCAGAGCATGAGACGGTGTTGATAAGAAGAATGTAGCAGCTCCCTAAGATGGCCGAGAAACAGCTCAGAGCATAGGGTCACTGCTACAGAAAGAAATTCAACAGCTGCTCGAGACGGCCGAAAAGCAGCTCAGAACACGGACAGTTGCTGACAAGAGAAATAAAAGTCGGCATCCACCCCGGACGGCCGAAAACAGCTCAGAACACAGGCATGGTGCCGTCACCGAAGAAAGTGCAAGCAAGGGTTCGTCAGAGTCATATACAGCTCACTACTACACAGACAAGCACAAGGCATATTAATTTAAACATGCAAGAATAACACAGTGCAATGCTTTAGGGCATATATTAGATGGTCGGCTTGCCTGGGGCCGAAGAACACTCCGGGAAGAAGTGCGGAGAGTCCGCAGAAGAATTCGCCGAAAAAGATTCCCTCTCGGAAAGGCTGAACGGAGGGCAAGGGCAAAATGGTCATTTTCAAAATGTGTAAACATTATGAAAATGATACCATCGAGACGGGCTCGACGATCTGAAGACGTGGGCGTTGGTTTCACCTGGTTCGGAGTCACGAGTGAAAAGATGTGAGGGTTTGACTGCCAGGGACCCATTTGCAAATAAAATATTTACTTTAGGGCCCCTAACAGTTTTTCCTGAGAAAAAGATTAAATGGCACTGTTGCACACGGGCCAGCTTGGGCTGGAACAGCCGCTGTTGCTACTGCTCCACTGGGCCGGCCCACTCCGCAACCGCTCCTTTATTTTTTTAAAGAAATTTGGTGGGCTACAGTGGGCCTGGCCCACCTTATCTCTTCTTCCCCCCGGGTCGTTCCCTCCCCCGCAAAAGCAGAGGCAGGGCCGAAGCGCTCGGCCGCCGGCGTAGCCATTGCCTGGCTGCTCCTCAGGGCCCGCCGGCGAGCTCGGGGGCACGGCCGCTCCTCGCCGTGCTCGTGGGTGGCCGCGCGGTCGCCGGGCGTGGACCACAGCGCCGACGCCACGACTCGGGTGCGGCGACCGAACGGCGGCAAGAGGGGGCCAATCCAGCAGGGCTTCCTGGCGCAGAGGGAGACGGCGGCGGATTGCAGGGACCCAGATAAGGCCCCGGGCACAGGCGGAGAGGAGGGGAAGAGCTAGGACGCGGGGACGGCCGAGGAGTGTCGGCGGCAGAGTTGTGGTCATGAGGGAAGAGGAGAGCTCGGGGAGCTAGGCTGAGGGGCGGAGGGCTCGCTGGTGGAGAGGAGGGACTCGGGGGTGCCTTAAATAGGCCCGAGGAGGCGCTAGCCGACGCCGGACGGAGCTCCCAGAAGCTCGTCGCCGTGGCGACGTCCTAGCGGCGAACCCAGATTGGCAGAGGCGGCCACGAGCTATAGGACGAGGGGGAGAGGCTTCCAGAGGGGTGCGGGGACGTCGGGGAGTCAGATCGGCACTAGGGGACGTGCCGCAGCAGCTCGAGCTAGCCCGTCCGAGGCGACGGACGCCCAGAGCGCCACTGCTGGACACCACGCCCGTGGTCACCGCCGGAGCCACGCGTCCAGAGCACTGCTGCGACTTCAAGCCATGTCAAAGAGATGCAACAGAGGTCAGTGGGTTGACTTGTGAGGGTTTTGGATGGAGGTGGAGACAAGAAATGACAGATGAGAGCTCATAAGTGATCTGATATGCAGGTGTTTGACACGTGGTGTGGCCACCACGGTGCACCTCTTGACATGATACTTGGCAGAGGTTTATCACTTACTAGGGTGATCATGATTACAAAGTTTCAGCACAAATGGATCAGTCAAGATGGCACTTCCTTTGCAACTTGGCAAACTGGCCAGAAATGCAAAAGAGAGTGCTGGGGAAAATTGGCCAGATGAGAACAGCTGAAACTTGGCATGAAGCAATGATCTACCAAGGTGACTACCCTGGTAAGTTTTCAGGCCATTTGGATAATAATTGAGGGTACTTGCTATAGAAGGGACCTCACTGGTCAGAAGTGCAAACCTTGATGTGGCACTCACATACTAGCTTGCATTGATCTCAAAACTGGATTAGGTGAGTGATTTGATGATATGAAGGTACTGGAAAAGTTTCAGCTCATTTTGAAATGCCTACATGGTACTTCCTTCACAGCACTTCCAAATGGACAAAAACTTGAGAAAAATACTGTGGAAGAATGGATAGAGGGATTGAGCTTATTTTTGTTTTCCATGAGTGATTTAGCAATATTAACCACCATGAAAAATTTCAGCTCAAATGGATAAAGGAATAAAGCACTTCCTTTGCAATTTGCCCCACTGGACAGAAATTGCAAGTTGATGCTGTGCTCAAACTTTGAACTATGGGACTTGGGTTTTGATGGAAATGGTGAAGATATGGATATAAGAAGCTCCACAATTTATTTGGGATTTTTCCCGGCTACCAAAATGGTAGTTCCTTTAGAAACTGCCCAGAATGCAATATTGGCATTAAATAGGAAAATGCAACTCCCCTTATTTAATTATGGCCAATATTTTTATGGGAGATAAATATGATCACAAAGAATATCTCCACAAGTTTTCATGAACTTTGGAGATGGATAGATATTTTCCCAGATTTAATTCCTTTAACTGGCAGAAAAAGGAGTTAATTATAAATAAAAAATATTGCAAATGACTTGGCAATATTTTTACATATCCAGGGTTTACAAAGATAGGATGATCACTGGGAAAAGTTTGGGAGGCAACAGATCAAAGGAAATTGGGGTTCCTTTGTAACTGCAAGAGTTAGGGTTTCCCTTCCGGCAACTCGGAAGGTAGGGTTTCGACGGCAAAACTTTGAGAAAGATCTTGGGTGGTAAGGTTGATCTGGAGAGAATCTCTGGTTGGATAGGAAAGGCAAGGCTAGATGACCATCTTCACATACCCAAGAGCTAGAGAAATCCGATAACACCGAGAAAAAAGACGGGAGTCAAATCCCGCGAAGGAAAAAAAAACAGGGGCGAAAACCAGGGTGTTACAATCCTTTCCTCACATGGGACAATGCTCTAATAATGATGATCATCACACTTTTATTTACTTACAACTCAAGAATTACAACTCGATACTAGAACAAAAATATGACTCTATATGAATGCCTCATGCAATGATCTAGCATGACATGTATAAAAAATATGAACGGTGGCCAATCCACAAATACTATGTCAACTATATGATCATGCAAAGCAATATGACAATGATGGTGTGTGTCATAATAAAACGGAACGGTGGAAGTTGCATGGCAATATATCTCGGAATGGCTATGGAAATGCCATAATAGGTAGGTATGGTGGCTGTTTTGAGGAAGATATAAGGTGGCTTATGTGTGAAAGAGCGTATCATATCACGGGGTTTGGATGCACCGGTGAAGTTTGCACCAAATCTCAAGGTGAGAAAGGGTAATGCACGGTACCGAAGAGGCTAGCAATGATGGAAGGGTGAGAGTGCGTATAATCCATGGACTCAACATTAGTCATAAAGAACTCACATACTTGTTGCAAAAGTTTATTAGCCCTCGAAACAAAGTACTAATACGCATGCTCCTAGGGTAATAGATTGGTAGGAAAAGACCATCGCTCGTCCCCGACCGCCACTCATAAGGAAGACAATAAAAAATAAATCATGCTCCAACTTCATCGCATAACGAGAGACCATACATGCATGCTTCGGGAATCACAAACTTTAACACAAATATTCTTACTAATCCACAATTACTCACTATCATGACTCTAATATGACCATCTTTATACCTCAAAACAAATGCAAGGAATCAAACTTCTCATATATTCAATGATCTTCATGAAAGTTTTTATTATATCCCTCTTGAATACCCATCATATGAGGACTAAATTCATAACCTAAGAAAATTGCCATACTATTTTTAAGACTCTCAAAATAATATAAGTGAAGCATGAGAGTTCATCAATTTCTTCAAAATAAAACCACCGCCGTGCTCTAAAAAGATATAAGTGAAGCACTAGAGCAACTGCCTAGCTCAAAAGATATAAGTGAAGCACATAGAGTATTCTAATAAATTCACGATTAATGTGTGTCCCTCTCAAAAGGTGTGTACAACAAGGTTGATTATGGCAAATTAAAAAGCAAAGACTCATATAATACAAGATGCTCCAAGAAAAACACATATCATGTGGTGAATAAAAATATAGCCTCAAGTAACTTACCGATGGATTGAAGACAAAAGAGGGGATGCCATCCGGGGCATCCCAAGCTTAGATGCTTGGTTGTCCTTGAATATTACCTTGGGGTTCCTTGGGCATCCCCAAGCTTAGGCTCTTGCCACTCCTTATTCCGTAATCCATCGAAACTTCACCCGAAACTTGAAAACTTCACAACACAAAACTCAACAGAAACTCGTGAGCTCCGTTAGTATAATAAAAGCAAATCACCACTTAGGTACTGTTGTGAACTCATTCTAAATTTATATTGGTGTTATATATACTGTATTCCAACTTCTCCATGGTTCATACCCCCCGATACTACCCATAGATTCATCAAAATAAGCAAACAACACATAGAAAACAGAATCTGTCAAAAACAGAACAGTCTATGAATACCTGAATATTACTCATACTTATGTAACTCAAAAAATTCTTAAAACTTAGGACAACGTGGAAAATTTGTATATAAATATTGTGTAAAAAATTCAAAACCATAACACATTCCTGTGAATTTTAACAATTCTGTTACTGGATGCAAAAGTTTCTGTTTTTCAGCAAAATCAAATCAACTATCACCATAGATCATCCCAAAGGTCTTACTTGGCTCAAACACTAATTAAAACACTGAAACACAATCATAACAGAAGTATAATTGCGTAAACACAAGAAAACATAAAAAATAACTATTGGGTTGTCTCCCAACAAGCTCTTTCTTTATAGCCATTAAGATAGGCTTGGGATTTCAGTGATGCTCACATAAAAGACAAGAATTGAAACACAAAGAGAGCATCATAAAACATGTGACAAACATATTTAAGTCTAACATATTTCGTATGCATAGGCATTTTATAAGCAAACAAATTATCAAGGCAAGCAAAAACTAGCATATGCAAGGAAAAAGAAAGAAACAATAGCAATCTCAACATAACGAGAGGTAATTTAGTAACATGAAAATTTCTACAACCATATTTCCCTCTCTCATAATAATTACATGTGGGATCATATTCAAATTCAACAATATATCTATCACATAATATATTATCTACATGATCCACATGCATGCAAAGTTGACACTCTTCCAAAATAGTGGGATTATCATCAAATAAAGTCATGACCTCTCCAAGCCCACTTTTATCAAAAATTTCATGAGATCGATCATTCTCCAAAGTAGTGGGATCATTATTACCTAGAGTTGACACTCTTCCAAACCCACTTTCAATATTATCGCAAACATATTCATCATGAGGCTTAAATAAATTTTCAAGATCATAAGAAGAATCACCCCAATCATGATCATTGCGAGAGGTAGTGAACATATCAAAATTAGCATCCCCAATCTTGGGGTTTTGCATATTATTATTATTATCACAATTGACATTAATAGGATTTATAATAACACCATTGCAATCTTGCTTTTCATTCAAGGAGCTATCGTGAATCACTTCATAAATTTCCTCTTTTAGCACTTCATCACAATTTTTAGATTCACGAATTTCAAGCAAAACTTCATAAAGATAATCTAGTGCACTAAACTCACTAGCAATTGGTTCATCATAAATGTATCTTTAAAAAAGAGTAGCAAGTGGATGAGGGTCCATAAGCTTTTTGTTTTCTGATTTTCAATGAACACACAATTATACCAAGCGAACAAGCAAACAAACCAAGTAAGACATAAAGGCAAACGAAAAGGCAAATAAAAAGGCAAATATTTTTGTGTTTTTCTGAAACATTTAGAAGTGGGGGAGATGAAAACGAGAGGCAAATGGCAAATATGCAAGAGATGAGAGTTTATGATAGGTATTTGGTAGGCTTGATGTAGATCCTCCCTGGCAACGGTGCCAGAAATTCTTCCTGCTACTTCTTGAGCTTGCATTGGTTTTTCCCTTGAAGAGGAAAGGGTGATGCAGCAAAGTAGAGATAAGTATTTCCCTTAGTTAAGAACCAAGGTATCAATCCAGTAGGAGGAACACACAAGTCTCCAATAGTTGCACCTACACAAATAAACAAATACTTGCACCCAACACGATAAAAGGGGTTGTCAATCCCTTCACGGTTAATAATTGCAAGGATGAGATCTGATAGAGATAGGTATAAAAGATAAATAAAAGTGCAAAATAAAGTAAAAATAAATAAATTGCAGCAAGGTATTTTTGTGTTTTTGGTTTTATAGATCTGAAAATAATATGATGAGAAATAGACACGGGGGCCATAGTTTTCACTAGAGGCTTCTCTCTTGAAAGAGCGCATACGGTGGGTAAACAAATTACTATTGAGCAATTGATAGAAAATCGCATAGTTATGATGATATCTAAGGCAATGATCATGAATATAGGCATCACGTCCGTGACAAGTAGACCAACTCCTGCCTGCATCTACTACTATTACTCCACACATCGACCGCTATCCAGCATGCATCTAGTGTATTAAGTTAACAAGAACGGAGTAACGCCTTAAGCAAGATGACATGATGTAGAGGGATAGATCCAATCAATATGGTATAAACCCCATCTTTTTATCCTTAATGGCAACAATACAAATACGTGCCTCGCTACCCCTTCTGTCACTGGGTGAGGACACCGCAAGATTGAGCCCATTACAAAGCACCTCTCCCATTGCAAGATAAATCAATCTAGTTAGCCAAACCAAATCAATAGATCGAAGAGAAATACAAATCTATCTTAATCATGTATAAAAGAGTTTAGGGAAGACTCAAATAATGTTCATAGATAATCTGATCATAAATCCACAATTCATCGGATCTCAACAAATGCACCGCAAAAGAAGATTACATCGAATAGAACTCCAAGAACATCAAGGAGAACATTGTATTGAAGATCAAAGAGAGAGAGAGAGAGAGAAGAAGCCATCTAGCTACTAGCTATGGACCCGTAGGTCTATGATAAACTACTCACACATCATCGGAAGGGCAGCAAGGTTGGTGTAGAGGCCCTCCATGATCGAATGCCCCTCCGGCAGAGTGCCAGAAAAGGCCCCAAGATGGGATCTCACGAGAACAGAAGCTTGCGGCGGCGGAAAAGTATTTTTGGTGTGCCCTCTAGTATACGGGGAATATTTGGGTATTTATGGACCTGAGATTAGGGTTAGAGGAGCCACGGGGGGCCCACAAGCTCATAGGGCACGCCCCCTAGGGCACGCCTGGTGAGCTTGTGGCTCACCCGTGGGCCTTCTGGCCTCTTCCCGAAGCTTCCTAGGTGTCTTCTGGTCCAAGAAAAATCGTCAAAAAGTTTTGTTCCATTTGGACTCCATTTGGTATTGATTTTCTGTAAAAGACAAAAACAAGGAAAAAATAGCAACTGACACTGGGCACTAGGTTAATAGGTTAGTCCCAAAAAATGATATAAAATAGCATAATAATGCATATAAAACATCCAAGATGGATAATATAATAGCATGGAACAATCAAAAATTATAGATACGTTGGAGACGTATTAGGGATCGAGTCTAGAGGGCAGCTACTATGAAGGAGAAAGAAGCTCACCTGAATTGCCCAAGGCTGCCGTAAGGTCCAGAAAGAAGAAAATCTCAGATGATGAGGATGAAGATTTTGTGGCTAGTGGGGCCACATCAAAGAAGAAGACAGTGTTAAGGAAAGAGTATGGTACATCTGCTAGTACCAGGCCAAGTGCCAAGGATAGATCTACTGTGAGGAAAATTCCTCTTTCCAAGTCTGACAAAACCACAGCTCCAAGAGAGACAATGACATTCACGCTTGAGGAGCCAAGTGATTCAGAGACAACTGATGTCGGTAAATGGAGGAAAAAGCCAAGGAAGACAATTGCTCGTGTTATTGGCAAACCCTCCATGGTTGCTGATGATCATGATGATGATGATGAGGAACCAACAGCTGAGGTACCTCCAGCCAAGACTCAGAAGCTCATGTCTGATGCAATGAAGTCTGCTGCCCCCCCCCCCCAAGACCAAGTCCAAGCCTAAAGCTCCAGCACCTAAGAGATCCAATAGAAACATTTCTGCTACT
Organism: Thinopyrum elongatum; assembly: GCA_011799875.1. Lineage (NCBI taxonomy): Eukaryota > Viridiplantae > Streptophyta > Magnoliopsida > Poales > Poaceae > Thinopyrum > Thinopyrum elongatum. The sequence goes on from CM022297.1 coordinate 478,480,742, forward strand.
TAAAAGAACAAGGCCCCAGTGCCTGAGGTTGATGAAGATGTTGAGCCACTAGTGCTCAGGAAATTGAGACCTAAGATTCCAGACCATGACAACTCACATCCAGTTGTAGAGAACATGAAACTAAGAAAGGATAAAGGCTTGCGTCAGTGGAGATTGATTGATCCATATGCTCCAAAGAGGAGAACTGCCTGTGAGTATCGCTTCCACACCAGAGAGCAACAAAACTTCTATGAGACAGTGTTGCTTGACAAGAAGCCTATAGTCAGCGATATGAGATGGGTGGATTGGAAGTACATTGATGCAAATGAGGAAAACTTCCCTCATGTTCCTGAGAGTTTCAAGTTTGCAGGAGTTGATGACTTTGTTGGCAAGAAGCTCACAAAGTGGAATGATGAGATGATCATGCAATTCTACTCCACAATACATTTCTATCCAGATGGCAGAATTGTATGGATGACTGAGGGACACAGATACCAGTCATCTATCTTAGAGTGGGCTACTCTTCTTGATGCACCTGAGGAAGAGGAAAATGATATTGATGTCTATGCTAAGCCCAAGATGGATCACAACTCTATGGCCAACATGTACAAGCCTATTCCTGCAGATGATTTGGAAACACATAAGCTTGGTTTTGTGAAGCATTTTCTTGCTGGTTTGGCTACCACTAACACAATCTTGAGGCACACTCTGTTTCCCAAGTCTAGAGATGATAAGATGATCCGTGGCCACTCCATCAACTTGCTAAATTTGTTTGACACACCGCAGAAATTCAAATTCATGAGCCTTATAGTTGAGACAGTCAAGAGAACCGCAGCTGACCAAAAGAGATCATGTGGATTTGCTCTGCACATTCAGTTGCTCATCAACTCCAAGATTGGAATGATCACATATCTTCTTGATCATGAGCATCTACCCTTGTTGCCAGAGTTTGAGGATAATGTGGTGGTGATGGACTCTTCACACCCTACATTTGTTGAGGCACAAGAGATCCAGGCAGCTGCTGAAGCTAAAGCAGCACAGAAGGCATCAACATCCACTACTCCCATAGCCAACCTCAAGACAAAGAATGATCAATTGACGTATCTGCTTGAAGCTACCCTGAGGATTGAGAGAAGTCTGGCCAACATCACCAAGAACCAGGAGAGCTTAGAGTGGGTGGTCGAGGCTAAGATATATGATCTTGATGTAAAGATCACCGAGGTTCAGTTAGTGGTGACGAAGCTGAAGGAAGATGTTGATGTAGCCAGAGCTGCTAAAGCTGAGGACAGTGGAGATGATTTACCGACAACTTACAGATTTTAGACAATGCCCAGAGCATCCAGATCTGCAGCCGTGCCAGTTGCAGACACGAGGACTACTCACTCTGCACCTGCTGCCACTGCTACAGTGCCACCTCCAGTCTCTACTCCACCTGCCCAGCGGACTTCAGACGAAGCTTTTGCAGACGCTCTTCTCTCAACGCCATCACTACTGCAGGATGCTGCTAAAGCGACACTAGGATCAGAGACCCTTTGATGAAACTGTGTGCGATGCATTAATCGCAAACAGAGATGTAAAAAAACCGTCAAAAAAGATGAAAAACATTTGCGATGAAGGATACATCAAACACGGTTCAGATTTTAGTTGCGTGTGCGATGCGGGGCATACAGTTGATCCATACGAACTGTTTGCAATGAGACAGAACAACAGAAACGGGCAGCCATATCAAGGTGTGTGCAATATACTGCATACAGTTCGCTCTGATGAACCGTTTGCGATGATCGAGTTGAACACAAACGATTCGGCGTAACAAGATGTGTGTGATACCCGACAAATAGGTCGGTAATCAGAATTGTGTGCGATCATTATAGACAGCCCATACGGTCTTTTTTGTGAATTGTGTGCTCGTTAGGGCACACAATTCAACAAACCAACATGTGGGCGATAATGTAAAAGATCTCTGTCGAATACGTATTACTAAACATCTGCGATGAGATTGACAGGGGAAACAGAGATAACGAATTAATATGAGCGAACGAAAACAGAGATATATATAGTCTGCTTAAATTAGTCACTCTTCTTCTTCTTCTTATTGTTGGATGGCCCCCGGACATCGTCTTGGCGAGGACGCTTCTTGCCACTAACCGTTGGCTTTTCATCGCCGCTGCCGTTGTCATCGTTGTTGCTGTCGTCATCGTCCTCCTCCTCGTTTGACCATTCCTCCTCATCATTGTCGTCGTCCTCTTCTTCGTCCTCCGACGGCTCCTCGTCCATCTGGTTGTCGTCTGACGACTCCGGAGGCGGCGGCCCTTCCATGATCCGGATATAATCGAGGTCTGGGCTCGACGCCGGACTCATGGAAGACGAGTGGGATGATTTCGATGTTGACCTATCATCGGGCGTCAGACTGCTGGCGGAACTGCCGTCCTCGCTGTCGCTCGACATGGCTGCGGTCATATAAAAACCACGAGAAAGCGAGATTGTAGAGTGTGTGCAAGTGTGTAGCGCGGCCGGCCGGGGACGATGAAGATGGTGGACACTTAAGCGGGGTATGCAGAGAAGAGGAATGCCAATTGAAGCGGGTGATGACCCACAAGTATAGGGGATCAATCGTAGTCCTTTCGATAAGTAAGAGTTTCAAACCCAACGAGGAGCAGAAGGAACTGACAAATGGTTTTCAGCAAGGTAATTTCTGCAAGCACTGAAATAGTCGGTAACAGGTAGTTTGATAGCAAGATAATTTGTAATGAGCAAGTAACGGTAACGGTAAATAAAGTGCAGCAAGGTAGCCCAATCCTTTTGTGACAAAGGACATGCCAAAACGGTCTCTTATGATAAGCAAAGCGTTCTTGAGGGTACACAGGAATTTCACCATATCACTTTCATCATGTTGGTTTGATTTGTGTTCGCTACTTTGATAATTTGATATGTCGGTGGACTGGTGCTTAGGTTCTGTTCTTACTTGAACAAACCTCCTACTTATGATTAACCCCCTCGCAAGCATCCGCTGAAGGAAATATGCCCTAGAGGCAATAATAAAGTTGTTATTTTATATTTCCTTATTCATGATAAAGGTTTATTATTCATGCTAGAATTGTATTGATCGGAAACCTAAATACATGTGTGAATACATCATAAGCTTGCAAGCAAACGACTAAGGAGTTAGTCATGAGGTGATGTATTACGGAACGAGTAAAGAGACTTGCCGGTAACGAGATTGAACTAGGTATGAAGATACCGACGATCGAATCTCGGCAAGTAACATACCAATGGACAAAGGGAATTACGTATGTTTCATAACGGTTCGACCGATAAAGATCTTCATAGAATATGTAGGAGCCAATATGGGCATCCAAGTTCAGCTATTGGTTATTGACCGGAGAGGTGTCTCGGTCATGTCTACATAGTTCTCGAACCCGTAGGGTCCACACGCTTAACGTTCGATGACGATATAGTATTATATGAGTTATGTGATTTGGTGACCGAATGTTGTTCGGAGTCCCGGATGAGATCACGAACATGACAACGAGTCTCGAAATAGTCGAGAGGTAAATATTGATATATAGGACGATAGTATTTGGACACCGGAAGTGTTTTGGGGGTTACCGGGTACTTATCGGGTCACCGGAAGGGGTTCCGGGCACCCCCGACAAAAGATATGGGCCTTATGGGCCAAGAGGGGAAACGCACCAGCCACAAGGGGCTGGTGCGCCCCCCATATGGGCGCCTAAGGAGGAGAAGGAAAGGGTAGAAGGGAAAGGTAAGTGTCGATTAGGATTCCCACTTCCTTCCCCTCTCCCCCCCTCTTTCCTTCCCCCTCCGACAAACATGGCAAGGGGGGGGGGGCAAGGGTAGGAGCCCAAGTAGGATTCAGACCTACTTGGGGCACCCCTTGGCCTCTCCCCTCTCCCTCCCACCTATATATATCAGGAGGGGGGGGGGGCGCCTAGCACACCCCAGACAATTGCCTAGCCATGTGCGGCGCCCCCTCCACCGTTTACACCCCTGGTCATATTTTCGTAGTGCTTAGGCGAAGCCCTGCGGAGATCACTTCACCATCACCGTCACCACGCCGTCGTGCTGACGGAACTCATCTACTACCTCGATGTCTTTGTGGATCAAGAAGGCGAGGGATGTCACTGAGCTGAACGTGTGTAGAACGCGTAGGTGCAGTGCGTTCGGTACTTGATCGGTTAAAGCGCGAAGAAGTTCGACTACATCAACCGCGTTGTGAAACGCTTCCGCTTACGGTCTACGAGGGTACGTAGACACACTCTCCCCCTCGTTGCTATGCATCTCCATGGATAGATCATTGCGTGTGCGTAGAATTTTTTTTGTTTTCCATGCAATGATTCCCAACATCCGCAACTACGAGAAAAGTTAAGATAAAATCTAACCATAGCATTAAACTTTTGGATCCAAATCGGTCCCTTACAAAGTAGCGCATAAACTAGGGTTTAAGCTTCTGTCACTCTAGCAACCCATCATCTAATAACTACTCCACAATGCATTCCCTTAGGCCCAAATATAGTGAAGTGCCATGTAGTCGACGTTCACATGACACCACTAAGGGAATCACAACATACATATCATCAAAATATCGAACACATATCAAGTTCACATGATTATTTGCAACATGACTTCTCCCGTGACCTCAAGAACAAAAGTAACTACTCACAAATAATAATCATGCTCAAGATCAGAGGGGTATTAAATAGCATAATGGATCTGAACATATAATCTTCCACCAAATAAACCATATAGTAATCAACTACAAGATGTAATCAACACTACTAGTCACCCACAAGTACCAATCTAAGGTTCTGGTACAAAGATTGAACACAAGAGATGAACTAGGGTTTGAGAGAAGATGGTGCTGTTGAAGATGTTGATGGAGATTGCCCTCCCAAAGATGAGAGGATTGTTGGTGATGATGATGACAGTGATTTCCCCCCTCCGGGAGGGAAGTTCCCCTGGCGAAATCGCTCCGCCGGAGGGCAAAAGTGCTCCTGCCCAAGTTCTGCCTCGAGACGGTGGCGCTTCGTCCCGAAAGTCACCCTCTGATTTTTTCTAGGTCAAAATGACCTATATACCAGAAGATGGGCACCGGAGGTGGGTCGAGGAGGGCACAACCCACCAGGGCGCGCTTGGGGGCCCAGGCACGCCCTGGTGTCTTGTGCTCACCAGGGTGGCCCCCTCCGGTAGTTTTTTGCTCCAGTATTTTTTTATATTGCAGAATAATTCTCCTTAAATTTTCAGCTCATTTGGAGATGTGCAGAATAGGTAACTCTGATGTAGCTTTTTCAGGTCCAGAATTCCAGCTGCCGGTATTCTCCCTCTTTGTGTAAACCTTGCATATTATGAGACAAAAGGCATTAGAATTACTCCAAAAAGCATTATTATGCATAAAAACATTATAAATAACAGTAGCAAAACATGATGCAAAATGGACGTATCAACTCCCCCAAGCTTAGACCTCGCTTGTCCTCAAGCGAAAAAAACTGAAATAAAAAACATGTCCACATGCTTAGAGAGAGAGGTGTCGATAAAAACAAAATACGGACATAGAAGCATCATGCTTATTATTATAACAGCAAAGAACTTTAACATAAGGCTTTATCACACAACTTTTATCATATAACTTCTCATGAACAAGTAACAATTCATCACAACATTGAAGTATAAAGCATAAACTTTATTGGAAACCAACAAACTATGTTCTCAGTCAACTTTGCAACTACAATTCATCATATTTTCAGGAAGGGTCACGTATCGGAGCCTTTAGGAAAGTCCACATACTCGACCATCATTTAATCTTCTATGATTGCTAACACTCACAGCATACCCATGAACAAAAAGTTTCAACCGGACACAGAGAAAGATAGGGGCTTATAGTTTCGCCTCCCAACGTATTCACCTCAAGGGTGATGTCAACAATAATAACTCATGCCCACTCATATCCAACTGGATACATGTGCCTAGATCTTTCCTCACCACATGATGCTTCCAAAAAGAGAAAATAAAAAGGAATAGGGAAGAATACTTTGACTCTTACATGAAAGTAAATGCATAAAAGTAAAAGATAGGCCCTTCGCAGAGGGAAGCAGAGGTTGCCATGCGCTTTTTGTTTGTTTGTATGCCAAATCCCTTAATGCAAAAGAACGTCACATTATATTGCCCCTTATGATAGCAACCTTTATTATGCAGTCCATCGCTTTTATTACTTTGCCATCATAAGTTCGTACAACGCTCAATTTTCTCTTACACTAAATGATCCAACACATTTAGAAGCAATTTTTATTGCCTTATTGCACCGATGACAACTTACTTGAAGGATCTTACTCAATCCATAGGTAGGTATGGTGGACTCTCAAACTAAGGTTTTGGGTTTAAGGGTTTTTGGATGCACAAGTAGTATCTCTAGTTAGTGCGAAGTTTTTGGCTAGCAAAGATATTGAGCAAGCACCACATGTTGAAGGATCTATGACAATATAACTTCTATGTGAATATGAACAAACATAAATCATTACATTGTCTTCCTTGTCCAATGTCAACAATTCTGACACATAATATTTAATGGGGGCTCACAATCATAAAATGTGTCCAAGATAGTGTATTTGCATGTGAATCTTCTCTTCCCTTATTAATTCTTTCATGAATTGCATCATTGACCAATGCTATGTTTTTCAACCTCCAATAAATTTTACCACTTATACTTTTCCTTATGTGATGTCATTACTTACCATAAGATTAGCATATGATCTTTTTCATTTATTTTCCTTTCTTTTTATTGGAACAAAGGAGTAAAGAAACAAAACTCAAACTACACTTTATTATATATCTCGCACACGATTACATAGATAGATAGATCACTAAGCAAGCACTCGAAAAGAAAGGATCGAACAAAACTTTTATTTAACTAAATCATAGGATAACTAAAGATCAAACTAAAATAGATAAAGGCAAAGATAGTGGTGGTGATATGATACAGGGGCACCTCCCCCAAGCTTGGCACAAGCCAAGGGGAGTGCCCATGAACTCAAGTCTCCTTTGGTGGGGAAGATGATGAAGGTGGTGGTGAAGTAGTAATAGGTTTGTCCTCCAGCTTCCGTCGGAGGATAAAATTATCTATCCTCAAGTCATCGTTCTCCAGCTCAAGCTTTAATATCTTCTTGCATAACGCTTCCTTGCTTTCCTACTTGAAACATGGAGGGATAGGTTCGTCTTCATCCTCCTCATCTGTGAACCACACATAGGGGAAGGTGTCCTTGAAGATATTCGTGTCTAGGGGCTGATAAGAAACTGAGCACTCTTCCTTCGAATCATGAGATGAAATATTTCCAGATCTGCCAGAAAAATAGCACGAAAGAAGAACAGAAGATTTCTCCGTGATATGGTGGTCAATACGTTCGGGGGGTATATAAAGATTTTTTATCTTGGGAAACAAGCAAACGGGAGGAAAACGGAGTCGGGAAGGTTCCTGAGTTGGGCACAACCCACCTGGGCGCGCCAGGCATGCCAGGCGCGCTCTGGTGTCTTGTGCCCTCCTCGGTTGCCTTCCTGGTTGTTTATTATTTTCCTAATTTTTGTAATGTTCCAAAATTGACAGAAAATATTTTTGCAGATTTTTCGGAGTCCGTTTACTTACCGTATCATGTACCTCCTCTTTTTTTAGTATTCTGGAGTGTTCCGGAAGGTCTCTTTTATGTGTTCCTCCGGTGTCATGGTTTGAATAATATTGCTTTCAACATTAATAGGCGTACCTGAGATATAGTGTTTAATTCTTTGTCCATTGACCACCTTCGGTTTGTACCTTCGGCATTATTAATTTTGATGGCTCCAGAGCGATAAACCTCCTCGATAATATATGGTCCTTCCCATTTAGAGAGAAGTTTTCTTGCAAAGAATCTAAAACGAGAGTTGTACAAAAGAACATATTCTCCAACTTTGAATTCCCGCTTTTGGATTCTTTTGTCATGCCAACTTTTAACCTTTTCTTTAAATAATTTGGCATTTTCATAGACTTGGGTTCTCCATTCATCTAATGAGCTAATATCAAAGAACCTCTTTCACCGGCAAGTTTGAAATCATAGTTGAGTTCTTTAATTGCCTAATATGCTTTGTGTTCTAACTCAAGAGGCAAATGCCAAGCTTTTTCATAAACCATTTTATAGGGAGACATACCCATAGGATTTTTATAAGCTTCTGTAGGCCCAAAGTGCATCATCCAATTTCTTAGATCAATTCTTTCGGGACCTATTAACAGTCTTTTGTAATATTAGTTTTATTTCTCTATTGCTAAGTTCAACTTGACCACTAGATTGAGGATGATAGGGTGATGCAATTCTATGGTTAACATCATATTTAGCAAGCATTTTACGGAAAGCACCATGAATAAAGTGTGAACCACCATCAGTCATTAAATATCTAGGGACTCCAAACCTCGGGAAAATAACTTCTTTGAGCATTTTAATGGAAGTATTATGATTAGCACTACTAGTTGGAATAGCTTCTACCCACTTAGTAACATAATCAACAGCAACCAAAATATGTGTGTACCCATTAGAGGAAGGAAAAGGTCCCATATAATCAAAACCCCAAACATCAAATGGTTCAACAACAAGTGAATAATTCATAGGCATTTCTTGACGCTTACTGATATTACCAATTCTTTGACATACATCACAAGATAAAACAAACTTACGAGCATCCTTGAAGAGAGTAGACCAATAAAAACCAGATTGCAATACCTTATGAGCAGTTCTATCTCCCGCATGATGCCCTCCATAAGCTTCGGAGTGACATTTCTGTAGGGTTTGTTCCTGTTCATGCTCAGGTACACAACGTCTAATAATACAATCTACTCCTTCTTTATAAAGATGTGGGCCATCCCAAAAGTAATGTCTTAAATCATAGAAGAATTTTTTCTTTTGTTGGTATGTGAAACTAGGTGGTATGTATTTAGCAACAATATAATTAGCATAGTCAGCATACCAAGGAGTGTTATGAGAAACATTTATTGCAGCTAGTTGTTCATCAGGAAAGCTATCATCAATAGGTAGTGGGTCATCAAGAATATTCTCTAATCTAGACAAGTTATCTGCTACGGGGTTCTCAGCTCCTTTTCTATCAGTAATATGTAAATCAAATTCTTGTAGCAAAAGAACCCACCTAATGAGTCTAGGTTTAGCATCTTTCTTTTCCATAAGATATTTAATAGCAGCATGATTAGTGTGAACAGTTACTTTGGAATCAACAATGTAATATCTAAATTTGTCACAAGCAAACACAACTGCTAAAAATTCTTTTTCAGTAGTAGCATAATTTCTCTGGGCACTGTCTAGAGTTTTGCTAGCATAATGGATAACATTTAATTTCTTATCAACTCTTTGTCCTAGAACAACACCTACAGCATAATCACTAGCATCACACATAATTTCAAAAGGCAAGTTCCAATCAGGTGGTTGAACAATAGGTGCAGAAGTTAAGGCATTCTTAAGTGTTTCAAAGGCTTCTACACAATCATCATAAAAAACAAATGGAACATCCTTTTGTAAAAGATTTGTAAGAGGCCTAGAAATTTTAGAGAAGTCTTTAATAAACCTCCTATAGAAACCAGCATGACCAAGGAAATTACGGATACCTTTAATAGCTTTAGGACATGGCATTTTATCAGTTGCATCAACTTTAGCTTTATCCACCTCAATACCTCATTCAAAAATTTTATGCCCCAAGACAATACCTTCATTAACCATAAAGTGGCACTTCTCCCAATTCAAGACAAGATTAGTTTGCTCACATCTCTGCAAAACTCAATCAAGGTTGCTCAAGCAATCATCAAAGGAAGTTCCATAAACAGAAAAATCATCCATGAAAACCTCAACAATCTTTTCACAGAAATCAGAGAATATAGCAGTCATACATCTTTGAAAGGTAGCAGGTGCATTGCATAAACCAAAAGGCATACATCTATAAGCATAAGTTCCAAATGTGCAAGTAAAAGTGGTTTTCTCTTGATCAGGTTGTGAAACAGGTATTTGAGAGAAACCAGAATATCCATCCAGAAAATAAAAGTGTGTGTGCTTAGATAATCTTTCCAATATTTGATCAATAAAAGGCAACAGGTAATGATCTTTCTAGTTGCTTTATTTAATTTTCTAAAATCAATTACCATTCTATAGCCAGTAACAATTCTTTGTGGAATAAGTTCATTTTTATCATTAGGAACAACAGTAATACCTCCCTTCTTAGGAACACAATGAACGGGACTTACCCATCTACTATCAGCTATGGGATAGATTATACCTGCTTCCAGAAGCTTTAATATTTCAGTTCTTACCACTTCTTTCATCTTAGGATTCAAACGCCGTTGATGATCAACAACGGGTTTAGCATTAGGTTCCATAGTAATCTTGTGCTGACAAAGAGTGGGACTAATGCCCTTAAGGTCATCTATAGTATATCCAATGGCAGCACGGTGCTTCTTCAGAATTTTCAATAATCTTTCTTCTTCATGTTCTGAAAGGTTAGCACTAATAATAACATGATATATCTTTTTCTCATCGGGATAAGCATATTTCAAAGTGTCAGGCAATTGTTTTAATTCAAACATGGGCTCACCTTTAGGTGGAGGAGGACCTCCTAGAGTTTCAAGAGGCAAATTGTGTTTGAGCAGAGGTCGTTGTTCTAAGAAATTTTTATCTATCTCATTTCTTTCATGCATATGCATATCATTTTCATGGTCTAGCAAATATTGTTCTAGTGGATCAGTAGGAGGCACGACAATAGAAGCAAGACCAATTATTTCATCCTTACTAGGTAATTCTTTCTTGTGAGGTTGTCTATTAAACCTGGAAAAATTAAACTCATGAGACTCATCACCAAAGCGAACACTGACAGTTTGTTTATGACAATCTATAGTAGCATTGACAGTGTTCAAGAAAGGTCTACCAAAGATAATGGGACAAAAATCATCTTGTGGGGAACCAAGAACTAGAAAATCAGTAGGGTATTTTATTTTCCCACACAAGACTTCAACATCTCTAACAATCCCAAGTGGTGTGATGGTGTCTCTATTAGCAAGTTTAATAGTAACATCTATGTCTTCTATTTCAGCGGGTGCTATGCCATTCATAATTTCTTGGTATAAGGTAAAAGGAATAGCACTCACGCTAGCACCTAAGTCACATAAACCATGATAGCAATTATCTCCTATTTTAACTGAGACAACAGGCATGCCAACAACAGGTCTATGTTTATCTTTTTCATCGGGTTTGGCAATTCTAGCTGCTTCCTCACAGAAGTAAATAACATGCCCATCAATATTTTCTACCAGGAGATCTTTAACCATAGAAACACTAGGTTCTACTTTAATTTGTTCAGCAGGTTTAGATGCTCTAATATTACTTTTGCGAACCATAATTGAAACCTTAGCATGTTCCTTTATCCTAACAGGGAAGGGTAGTTTTTCAATATAAGCAGTAGGCACAACTGGATCAACATTGTAAATAATAGTTTCATCTTTAACTATGACCGGTTCTTTAATTTCCTCTTTAATAGGGGGATGGTATTTAAACCACTTCTCTTTAGGGAGATCAACATGAGTAGAAAAATATTCACAAAAAGAGGCTACTATCTTAGAGTCAAGTCCATATTTAGTGCTAAACTTGTGAAAAGCATCGGTATTCATAAAAGATTTAACACAATCAAACTCAAGCTTAATACCTGACTCTTTACCTTCGAAGAGTTCCCAATCTCCAGAGTTGCGTTTAATTCTTTCTAAAAGATCCCACCTAAATTCAATAGTCTTCTTCATAAAAGAACCAGTATAAGAAGTATCGAGCATGGATTGATCATCACGAGAAAACCGAGCATAAAAATTCTGAATGATAATTTCTCTAGAGAGCTCATGATTGGGGCATGAATATAACATTGACTTAAGCCTCCCCAAGCTAGATCGATACTTTCTCCTTCATGAGGCAAAAAATTATATATATAATTCCGATCACGATGAACTAGATGCATAGGATAATTTTTTTTTGGTGAAATTCCAATTTCAATAGATTCCAGTTCCAAGATCCAATATCATCACATAGCCTATACCATGTCAATGCTTTTCCCTTCAAAGATAAAGGGAAAACCTTCTTCTTAGCTTCATCCCCGGATAAACCTGCAAGCTTAAATAATCCACAAATTTCATCCACATATATCAAGTGCATATCATTATGTGCAGCTCCATCTCCTGCATAAGGATTAGCTAGCAGTTGTTCTATCATACCCGAAGGAATTTCATAACCAATATTTTCAGTAGGTGCAGTAGGTTGAGGGGCAACTAATTGTGCTTCCGGTCGAGGTGAAGATACCCCGAACAAACCCCTCAAAGGATGGTTTTCCATAGTAACAGGTGACAATAAATTTCAGCATGTAGTAATAATTTTTCCTTACCAATTTCCACTTACCAAGAGCGCTTCACTCCCCGGCAAAGGCGCCAGAAAAGAGCCTTGATAACCCACAAGTATAGGGGATCGATCATAGTCCTTTCGATAAGTAAGAGTGTCGAACCCAACGAGGAGCAGAGGGAAATGACAAGTGGTTTTCAGCAAGGTAATTTCTGCAAACACTGAAATAGTCGGTAACAGGTAGTTTAATAGCAAGATAATTTGTAACGAGCAAGTAACGGTAACGGTAAATAAAGTGCAGCAAGGTAGCCCAATCCTTTTGTGACAAAGGACATGCCAAAACGGTCTCTTATGATAAGCAAAGCGTTCTTGAGGGTACACGAGAATTTCACCATATCACTTTCATCATGTTTGTTCGATTCGTGTTCGCTACTTTGATAATTTGATATGTGGGTGGAACGGTGTTTAGGTGCTGTTCCTACTTGAACAAACCTCCAACTTATGATTAACCCCCTCGCAAGCATCCGCAACTATGAGAAAAGTATTAAGATAAAATCTAACCATAGCATTAAACTTTTGGATCCAAATCGGTCCCTTACGAAGTAGCGCATAAACTAGGGTTTAAGCTTCTATCACTCTAGCAACCCATCATCTAATAACTACTCCACAATGCATTCGCTTAGGCCCAAATATGGTGAAGTGCCATGTAGTCGACGTTCACATGACACCACTAAGGGAATCACAATATACATATCATCAAAATATCGAACACATATCAGGTTCACATGATTACTTGCAACATGACTTCTCCCGTGACCTCAAGAACAAAAGTAACTATTCACAAATAATAATCATGCTCAAGATCAGAGGGGTATTAAATAGCATAATGGATCTGAACATATAATATTCCACCAAATAAACCATATAGTAAGCAACTACAAGATGTAATCAACACTACTAGTCACCCACAAGTACCAATCTAAGGTTCTGGTACAAAGATTGAACACAAGAGATGAACTAGGGTTTGAGAGGAGATGGTGTTGTTGAAGATGTTGATGGAGATTGCCCTCCCAAAGATTAGAGGATTATTGGTGATGATGATGACGATGATTTCCCCCTCCGGGAGGGAAGTTCCCTCGGCGGAATCGCTCAGCCGGAAGGCAAAAGTGCTCCTGCCCAAGTTCCGCCTCGAGACGGCGGCGCTTCGTCCCGAAAGTCCCCCTCTAATTTTTTCTAGGTCAAAATGACCTATATACCAGAAGATGGGCACCGGAGGTGGGCCGAGGAGGGCACAACCCACCAGGGCACGCCTGGGGGCCCAGGCGCACCCTGGTGTCTTGTGCTCACTAGGGTGGCCCCTTCCGGTAGTTATTTGCTCCAGTATTTTTGATATATTGCAAAATAATTCTTCATAATTTTTTAGCTCATTTGGAGATGTGCAGAATAGGTAACTCTGACATAGCTTTTTCAGGTCCAGAATTCCAGCTGCCGGTATTCTCCCTCTTTGTGTAAACCTTGCATATTATGAGAGAAAAGGCATTAGAATTACTCCAAAAAGCATTATTATGCATAAATACATTATAAATAACAGTAGGAAAACATGATGCAAAATGGACGTATCAGCGGGGGTTTGACGTAACGGCTGATATAATCAACCTCAATTATTTGTACCCAGTCACTCCAAATTCCCGGGGTTGTGCAGTTCTCAATGTGATAATTAATTAAGCACACACGTTGGAGCGTCTAAATATGAAACAAGCATTTTTTGTAGTACTTCTACTCCCTCCGTACCGGCGACCTAGGTGGAAGAGAAATGAGAGAACTTGATGATTATTTGGTAATCAATACCATTGCATCCAGAGAATTGACCATTGCATGCATGTTATGCTAAGTAGTCTGAAGTCATTGAATGCATACTAGCCGCAGGACTCCTATTGGCTGATTTCTTTTTTCAGGACAAAAACAAGGAATGAGTTTTGGGATTATTTGGTTTTTGTAATGTGACTTATGCACCAGTATGAATGGAGTAGGACAGTTGGCAAGCAATACATTGAGCTCTTCTTATTGATGAAGCTAGTAATAATCAAACTACAAAGGAAAATTAAAAAATACAAAGGAAAATATCTGCATGAATCTTCGCGTAACATCAATGGCATAGGACCTAGATGTGCATTACTTAGAGCACATCTAGATGTGCTTTAGCAATACTGTCAAACAAAACCCCTAATCATCATTGCAAACAGCGCATAGAACATGGCTAATGCGACAACCACAACTACACATGCTAGTTCCTTCTTGTCTCTTGCTTTCATCTGTTGCCTGTGATTGATTCTTTCTTGCTTCATCGTACTGATTGTACATTCCAGATCAGCCAGTTTCTTCTGCAGCTTTACGTTATCTTCTATGAGCTTGGTGATAACACTCCGAGCCCTGCCATGCCATTCTTCATCCAGCCAGTTAACAAAGGCACAAGCCTCATATCCCTGCCAATGTTAAATAGTATTCAGGTTAGCGGTGGCATTAACTCAAGTAAATTGATGAACTTAGCACTAACCTCTAAGGGGCAACTGAGAAACCGCCTGCCAATGTCGAATCCCTTCATGCATACACGTCGAGCGGGAGTGTGCCCGTGCACACAACTCAGCTTTTGGTACTTCTCGGTGACGCAAAACTCGGAGTCGAACTCGTGTTGCGGGAGTCTGGAGTAATGCTCCGGATCCGGCGGCAGATCGCTTTCCTGGGGGGGGGGGGGTCAGGACAGATTCAGCAGGGAGCTACTTTGGACATGCTAAAAAAGATCGGGATAGATTGGAACCTGACAGGACGATTCAGATCCGTAGTACACCTGCCTTCTGATGACCTTAGGCAAGTGCTCGACGGTGACTGCCGTCATGGCGGCGCTACCGAGAGTGGCGATATGAGCAGGAGCAGCCGCATCGAAACCATCAGCACCACTCGTCTGCATTCCCCCAATGTCAGCACCACGCGAGGGAATTTGGAGGCTATCTAGGGATTTGGGGGAAATGGGGAAACTTTGGGGATAAGCTAATGGTCGGGAACTACTTATCGCACTATATGTTGTACTATGCGTCACACTGTTTATACATGTCATTTGTGTTAGGTATTACAACTTCACACACGATTTCCGCACCAAACCATGTGAGAAGACAACGTAGGTGAGATGCGGTTGCCGTGACACAACCGTATGTGATGTACTACCCTATACATATAATTGAGTTACAGTAATACCATGTAAACAGTCGCTCTACGGATATCCGTCAAAAAATAAAACAGCCGCTCTGTAGATAGAGATGGTGGCGGAGGTGGCTGAGGCAGCTGCTACCGAATAAGAGGTCAATCCTCGGTCGGTGGGTGGTGGCGGCGTCATAGGAGGTCAATCCTCGATCTGCGGCGGGAGATAGGAGGAGTTCAACCATCGAGGTCGGCGGCTGAGTGATTGGAGCACATTCATCGCAGTCGATGGCGGGATAGTGGAGGCCGAACTTCAGGCAGTAGCCGCACTAAGCTTTGCTCCTCGACCCTGCTATCTCGGTGTGCCGCCGCATCATGTTTCTCTGTCTGCTGGGTGGAGGTCGCCGCGCGGCTAATTAATTAAGGTATTCTTTTCGTGAGTGGCTTAATTAAGGTATTCAATTCCTAAGGGTAGTGCTGTAGTACTCTGCGTGTAAATTGACTGGCCATTAATTTTTGTCATTGCACATCTGGATAACAATATGGAGCGCCCTCAGTAATTATGAAAATAAAACCTTGTGATTTATGCATGCATCTTTGGGCATCAGTTAATCCGTGTATTAATGTTGTTGTTTTGTTTTTAATTACCCTTCGTGTGGTGCAGATGTAACGATCTGAATGGATGAAGAATTAGAGAAGCTCAGATTTTATGAGTTGCGTGGCAGAGTTCATGAATTTGGCTGAAAGTACAAAGAAGAGAATTGGTGATGAGGGTTACATCCTGTGTCCATGTAGTCATTGTGCCAATACAAAGTCACATGAAGTTGCAGAAGTCGAGTGGCACTTACTCTCTCAGGGATTCATGGATGGATATACACGTTATACCAGACACGGTGAAGAGCAGGTCATGGATGAATATACACAGGGCTATGAGATGCCAAACCCCGATCAGTGTCACATGGATGTTGAATATAACATCAGGGCAGAGGCCTCAAGCTACCAATGGAACACCGGAAAGCCGAAATGCCCACTGGAAAACCAAGACGGCGACGCAGACGATGACGACGATCTTGATATGCCAGATTTTGCTGCTATGATTGCAGATTTCATGGGCCCAAAAAAGGATATGATTGGGTACAAGGATCTGCCAACCATTGCTGCGGACTCCAAGAAAGAATTGTATCCAGGTTGCAAAAAGAAATATTCCAAGTTGAGTGCCACCCTGGAGCTTCTCAGATTTAAAGCAGCAAATGGTCTATCAAACAAGGGCTTCACAGAGTGGTTAGGTATTTTGAAAGAAATTCTTCCGGAAGATAATGTGCTCCTCAGAAGCATGAACGAAGCGAAGAAAATTGTTTGCCCATTGGAACTTGAAGTACAGAAGATACACGCTTGTGTGAATGATTGTATATTGTACCATGGTGAGTACAAAGATTTGCGTGCATGTCCCATATGCAAGCATGCACGATACAAGTGCAGGAGAGCAAATGACAAGTACAAATTGGACGATGAGATCAAGACATGAATCTCGTTTAAGGTTGTTTGGTACTTGCCTTTAATTCCAAGGTTGAGGCGTTTGTTTGCAAACCCTAGAGAGGCAAAGAGGTTGAGGTGGCATCATGATGAGCGAACTGCGGATAAATATCTGAGGCACCCGAAAGATGGGGCTCAGTGGGAATTAATCGACAACAAGTTTAAAGACTTTGCCAAGGATCCTAGAAGTATAAGGCTCGGGGAGTGTACTAACGGGATGAATCCTTTTGGTGATATAAGCACCAAACACAGCACATGGCTGGTGCTTCTGTGCATATATAACCTAGCTCCTTGGTTGTGTATCAAGAAAAAAAATATTATGATGTCAATGATTATCCAAGGCCCGAAGCAACCTGGAAATGACATCGACATTTACTTTCAGCTACTGGTAGAAGAACTGCTGACAATGTGGGTAGAAGAGCCTACTGTAAAATATTATGATGCTTACAAAAAGCAGATTTTTGATCTACATGTGATGCTGCTGCACAACATTCAAGATATGTCGGCATTAGGCAACACATCGGGGCAGAAAACAAAGGGAGATGTAGGGTGTGTCACATGCATGGATAGGACAGCTAGCAGATTTCTTCCCAACTCGCGCAAAACCATGTATTTGTGTCATCGTAGGTTCATACGGAGAAATCACCCATACCGAAAGATGAAAGATAAAATTGATGGTACGACAGAGGTAGATTTGGGCCCAAGACCTTATGATGGGGAGGTGGTCCACAACATGGCTAAACAAATTAATGTTGTGCTTGGCAAGAATCACGCTTTGACGGTGAAACAAACACACAGGAATCAAGTGTTTAAGAAGAAATTGGTGTTCTGGAAATTACCTTACTGGGAGATTCTACGTGTACATCACTGCATCAATGTCATGCATGTAGAGAAGAACGTATGTGAAAGCATCCTTGGTACTCTACTCAATATTAAAGGTAAAACAAAGGATGGTGACGGTGCACGGCTCGATATGCTTGGTGATCAATCAAAATGCAAGAGTGAAGCAGAAGATGATAACAAATTCCTCCACGCTCGCCAGAGTGACAATTTCAGTACAAAAAGAAGCAACCGAGTTCTTCAACTATTTGTTGTTATTTAAGACACCCTCTTCCTACTCCGCAAACATCAGAAGTCTCGTGGATGTGAGCTCAGGTAAAATGAAGTTGGGACACATGAAGTCACATGATTGCCACGTAATGTTGACACAAATCCTCCCGGTGTCCATCAGGAATCTGATGGACAAAGATATAAGAAACACACTCACTGAGCTCTGGGATTTCTTCAACAAACTATGGTAGAAAGTTGTAGATCCTGAAGAGTTGGATTATATGAAGAGGATATTGCAAGAATATTGTCCAGCCTAGAGATGTTTTTCCCATTGTCATTCTTTGATGTCATGGTCCATCTCGCTGTGCACCTTGTCGACGAGATAAAGTATTGTGGTCTTGTGTTTCTTCGCAACATGTATCCATTCGAGCGGTTCATGGGAATACTAAAGCGCTATTGTTGGAACCGAAACCATCCAGAGGCAAGCATCCTACAAGGTTATACCGTGGAGGAGGTGGTTGAGTTTTGCACCGAATACATGAAACAAAGACCTATAGGTTTGCCGCTCTCTTGCCACGAGGGAAGGCTGAAAGGTAAGCCGGTCCTTGCTGGCACGCAAAAGGCTGCACCCGGAGAATTGGCAGAGAAAGCCCATTTGACAGTACTGCTTAATAGCCCAGTTCTCAGCGCTTATGCCGACGAACACTTGGCGGAGATACGCCAAAGCTTCTTACCAATGGTGTATCCATTAGATATGGAGATGAAGGAGCACACTAAGAACTACGCCGAATGGCTGAAGAATCGTTTGGCACAAAGATCCATGGATGACATTGCTACGTGGTTGGCACAAAAGCCATCACCTATGGTGTTTACGTACCAAGCATATGACATAAATGGCTACATGTTTGTAACACCCCTGTTGTAATAAGCACTGTGATCATCTGTTAATTATGCCAAGTCATCTTCATTTGCAAAGCTTGATCATAATGTTTAAACACTTCAATTCAAATTCCTCTCAGATTTCAAATTCAAAATCAAGTGCAAAATAAAGTTGCTCAAAAACTGCTGGAAAAATGTTCACCTTCTAGCAAATATTCCAGAACCAATTGTGGTTAAGAAAACAACATCACCTCTATACTAAAATGAGTAGTAGCATTTAAACAGTGCTAATTCAGCAATTTAAAATTGCAAACTCATTTTTGTAAAGTGGAATTGAATTCCAATGGTCTCCAAAATATTTGGGGCAGTGTCTAAAATCACCAGGGAATTAAAGGAGCACTTCCCATATTTTTCCTAAGTGAATAGGGTGCCCGAATATTCTCTTACCCATCTCTGTTTATTAAATAAAAAGAAAAACAGAAAAGAAATAAAGAAAAAGGTAAAAAGGGAAGAAAAGTGGGAGAGGCCCCCGGCCCCTCCTGGGCCACGGCCCACCGAGCCAGCCCAGCTCCCCGCACCGGACACCCCCTCCCTGTTCCTCGGTTGCGCACCGCTACAGAGCGCGGTCGCCACCAGACTCCCTCGCCGGCGACGCCCCGACGCGGATAAGGTAGCCCCCGCGCCCCCTCGAGCTTTGCCTCCGCTCTCATCCACTCGCCCACTCGTCCCCACGCCCTCTCCTCTCCGCCCTCGCCCCAGATCCCATTCTCCCCCTCACCCGAACGCAGTCATCGCCACGGCCTCGCCATGCACGTGGCCACCGACCGCCGCCCTTCGTTCGCCCGCATCAGGGAGCTTCCTCACTGCCGCCTACACCGATTGCGTCCACTTCCCCGAGCTCAGAGGCCCTGCCCCGTCGGCTTCGCGGTCATCTTCAACCTCCGTCTGCCTCGGGCCGCCGCATGCCAACGCCGTCTCCGGCCACCTCGACTCTTCCTCGGGCCTTCCCAGCAACGGAAGTGAGCGCCGCACCCTTCCCCTCTCTTCCCTGCTTCTGTCACTACCCGTAGCTGCTTTCCCCGTCGTGCCCGAGCTTGTCGCCGTCGTGGGGGTTCGCACGCCGTAGCCACGGCTCGCGGAGCTCGTAGCCGGCCACCCCGTCGTGCTCAGCACGCTCCCAGGGGCCCGGCAAGCCCTCTGGCTCGCCTCGCCGTGCCCCTAGCAATGTCCCCACCGTGCACCCGAACGCCGTCGTCCGCCGTCGCTGTCGTAGCACTCATCTCCGGCCGCCCCGCCCCGCGCTAGTACCGTAGATCACCACGGCTCGGTCTCTGTGATCGAATGCCGCAAACCGCGTCGCAAATGATGTACCTTACGCAAATCCCGAGCTCGCCGGAGCTCTCGGCCGTGTCCGGCGCTCGCCGGAGCACTCCGGTGCCGGCGTCCGACGTGGCACCATGGGCCCCACTCCCTGCGTCGCTGACAGCGGGCCCCGCGGGCACAGTTGACCTGGTCAGTGCGCGGGCATTGTTCAGCAGTGACACTGACGTGTGGGCCCCGCGTTAAATAACAAATTAAAATAAATGAATAAAATGTTAATTATTTGTTAATCCTAATTAAGTTAATTAAGCTAAATAATTAGTTCATCTATCACTGACTACTGGGGCCCACCCACTAATTAACCTGCTTAGTTAAACTAACCCCTCTGTTAAAGCCACTGCCACTGACATGTCGGTCCCAGTGGCCCCACATGCCAGGTTTGACCTGGTCAGCCGTTCTGTTGACTGCTGATGTCACCATTATGTCATGCTGACATAACCCTGCACTGTTCTGGATAATGTTGATTTAAATAAATAAAATAAATTCCAGAAATTCTTTAAAACTTAGAAAAATCGTAGAAATTAAACCGTAGCTCGGATCGAAAAACTTTCTACATGAAAGTTACTCAGAACGACAAGATGAATCCGACCATGCCATCTGTTTCCGTGTCGGGACCCTCTACGGAGGTGAACCCGCAACTTTTAGCCTGTTTCCGGTAGGTGAATAGTGCATATATACCGGTTAATAATTCCAACTTAAATCCTAAAATAACTAAAAGGGTTTAGACATGCTTTTAGGCAACCCTGCATTGCACGTTAGCATAGCATGCTCTGTGTTGCATATGTTTGGCGTGTATTTACCTATTTCTACCCCCCTCTTCTCTCTCGGTAGATCCCGATAAGGACGTAGTCCCCGAGACCGACGCAGCTCCGGAGACCGGCTACACTGCTGACGACCCTTCTCTTGCCGCAGAGCAACCAGGCAAGCACCCCCCTTTTGAACATGCCGATATCGCCTATTCTTTCTCTCTTATGCTTGCATTAGAAATTGCTGCTGCTACTGTTTATCCTATTTCTGATGCATAACTTGTTCTTGTAACTGCTGTTGATACCTACCTGCTTATCCTAAACTGCTTAGTATAGGCTGGATAGAGACCCACTAGAGACCCCACTTTGTCCCAGTTGCCCCACTGGATTATCAGATGACTCGATCAACGTGATCGACAACCAGGCCCCGGCACCGCACATCACCCCACTTAGTTGTATGACACTGCGGTGTTACTATCGAGTGCCGAGGGTGATACCTCGATTAGCACTTCTGATGTTAACTCTGTAGAGTAGCTATTCGGTCGTGGTCATCGAGGGTGATTCCTCCTTCACCACTTCCGATAACGACACCGTCGTGCAACACCTCAAGTGTGAACCTCGAGGGTGATTCCTCCTAAGTTCACCTTGATGACTACATCAGTTGTAATCCATCGAGGGTGATTACTCAGGTTTCCCCCTGGTGTTTGGACACACAGTTACTATGACTTTAACCATGAACCATGATAAAGTCGGGTCGACCCTGAGGGGTACCTGCGCGAGCATGTGATGCGAGTGATGTGGAGACGGGTTGACCTGGAGGGTGCCCGTGAGATAATTACGAGGCGTGGCCGGACATTCTTCGCCCTTGCTGCAAGTCCTCAAGACGGGGCGACGGGATCACATCGATCATGAGTCTCTGCTCGTTACCGCACTACCAAAACAATAACGATTTGGATATTTGATCTGAGTGGGCCTTTGGCCCGATAGCACTAACTGAAGGAAATATGTCCTAGAGGCAATAATAAAGTTGTTATTTATATTTCCTTATATCATGATAAATGTTTATTATTCATGCTAGAATTGTATTAAACGGAAACTTGATACATGTGTGAATACATAGACAAAACACAGTGTCCCTAGTATGCCTCTACTAGACTAACTCGTTAATCAAAGATGGTTAAGTTTCCTAACCATAGACATGTGTTGTCATTTGATGAACGTGATCACATCATTAGGAGAATGATGTGATGGAAAAGACCCATCTGTTAGCTTAGCATAATGATCGTTAAGTTTTATTGCTATTGCTTTCTTCATGACTTATATATATTCCTCTTACTATGAGATTATGCAACTCCCGAATACCGGAGGAACACCTTGTGTGCTATCAAACGTCACAACCTAACTGGGTGATTATAAAGATGCTCTACAGGTGTCTCCAAAGGTGTTTGTTGGGTTGGCATAGATCGAGATTAGGATTTGTCACTCCGAGTATCGGAGAGGTATCTCTGGGCCCTCTCGGTGATGCACATCAAATGAAGCCTTGCAAGCAATGTGACTAATGAGTTAGTTGCGGGATGATGCATTACGGAACGAGTAAAGAGACTTGCCGGTAACGAGATTGAACTAGGTATAATGATACTGACGATCGAATGTCGGGCAAGTAACATACCGATGACAAAGGGAATGACGTATATTGTTGTGCGGTTTGACCGATAAAGATCTTCGTAGAATATGTAGGAGCCAATGTGAGCATCCAGGTTCCGCTATTGGTTATTGACCAGAGATGTGTCTCGGTCATGTCTACATAGTTCTCGAACCCGTAGGGTCCGCACGCTTAACGTTCGATGACGATTTGTAATATATGAGTTATGTGATTTGATGACTGAAGATTGTTCGGAGTCCCGGATGAGATCACGGACATCACGAGGAGTCTTGAAATGGTCGAGAGGTAAAGATTGATATATTGGAAGGTCATATACGGACACCGGAATGGTTCCGGAAAGATTCGGGAATTTTTCGGAGTACCGGGAGGTTACCGGAACCCCCCGGGGAAGTTATGGGCCTTCATGGGCCATAAGGGAGAAGAGAGAGGGCAGCCCACAGGGTGGCGCACGCCCCCCCAAGGGATCCGAATTGGACAAGCGGTTGGGGGGTGCAGCCCCCATCCTCTTTCCCTCTCCCTCTCCTACTCCTTCCCCCTTCCCCCCTTTGAGAAGGAAGGGGGACTCCTACTAGGACTAGGAGTCCTAGTAGGACTCCCCCCTTTGGCGCGCCCCTCCCTGGCCGGCCACCTCCACCTCCCCTCCTTTATATACGTGGGCAAGGGGGCACCCCAAAGGCACATCAGATATTCTCATAGCCATGTGCGGTGCCCCCCTCCACAGATTACCACCTCGGTCATATCGTCGTAGTGCTTAGGCGAAGCCCTGCGACGGTAACTTCATCATCACCATCGCCACGCCGTCGTGCTAACAGAACTCATCTACTTCCTCGATGCTCTACTGGATCAAGAGTTCGAGGGACGTCATCGAGCTGAACGTGTGCAGAACTCGGAGGTGCCGTCCGTTCGGTGCTTGATCGGTTGGATCACGAAGACGTTTGACTACATCAACTGCGTTAAGCTAATGCTTCCACTTTTGGTCTACGAGGGTACGTGGACACACTCTCCCCCTCTCGGTGCTATGCATCTCCTAGATAGATCTTGCGTGAGCGTAGAATTTTTTTGAAATTGCATCCTACGTTTCCCAACAGTGGCATCCGAGCCAGGTCTATGCGTAGATGATATGCACGAGTAGAACACAAAGAGTTGTGGGCGATAATAGTCATATTGCCTACCACCAACGTCTTACTTTGATTCGGCGGTATTGTTGGATGAAGCGGCCCGGACCGACATTACATGACCGCGTTCATGAGACTGGTTCTACCGACGTGCTTTGCACACAGGTGGCTGGCGGGTGTCTGTTTCTCCAACTTTAGTTGAATCGAGTTTGACTACGGCCGGTCCTTGTTGAAGGTTAAAACAGCACACTTGACGAAAAATCGTTGTGGTTTTGATGCGTAGGTAAGAACGGTTCTTGCTTGAAGCCCGTAGTAGCCACGTAAAACTTGCAACAACAAAGTAGAGGACGTCTAACTTGTTTTTGCAAGGCATGTTGTGATGTGATATGGTCAAGACATGATGTGATACACGTTATTGTATGAGATGATCATGTTTTGTAAAAGTTATCGGCAATTGGCAGGAGCCTTATGGTTGTCGCTTTATTGTATGAAATGCAATCGCCATGTAATTGCTTTACTTTATCACTATGCGTTAGCGATAGTTGTAGAAGCAATAGTTGGCGAGACGATAACGACGCTACGATGGAGATCAAGGTGTCAAGCCGGTGATGATGGAGATCATGACGGTGCTTTGGAGATGGAGATCAAAGGCACAAGATGATGATGGCCATATCATGTCACATATTTTTCATTGCATGTGATGTTTATCTTTTATGCATCTTATTTTTCTTAGTACGGCGGTAGCATTATAAGATGACCCCTCACTAAATATCAAGGCATAAGTGTTCTCCCTGAGTATGCACCGTTGCGACAGTTCGTCGTGCCGAGACACCACGTGATGGTCGGGTGTGATAAGGTCTACGTTCAAATACAACGGGTGCAAGACAGTTTTGCACATGCGGAATACTCGGGTTAAACTTGACGAGCCTAGCATATGCAGATATGGCCTTGGAACACTGAGACCGAAAGGTCAAATGTGAATCATATAGTAGATATGATCAACATAGAGATGTTCACCATTGAAAACTACTCCATCTTGCGTGATGATCGGACATGGTTTAGTTGATATGGATCACATGATCATTTAGATGACTAGAGGGATGTCTATCTAAGTGGGAGTTCTTAATTAATATGATTAATTGAACTTTAGTTTATCATGAACTTAGTACCTGATAGTTTTTGCATATCTATGTTGTTGTATATCAATGGCCCGTGCTACCGTTCCCTTGAATTTTAATGCATTCCTAGAGAAAGCTAAGTTGAAAGATGATGGTAGCAACTACACGGACTGGGTCCGTAACTTGAGGATTATCCTCATTGCTGCACAGAAGAATTATGTCCTTGATGCACCGCTAGGTGAAAGGCCTGCTGCAGGAGCAGATGCTGATGTTATGAACGTCTGGCAAGCTCGATCTGATGACTACTCGATAGTTCAGTGTGCCATGCTTTACGGCTTAGAATCGGGACTTCAAAGACATTTTGAACGTCATGGAGCATATGAGATGTTCCAGGAATTGAAGTTAATATTTCAAGCAAATGCCCGATTTGAGAGATATGAAGTCTCCAACAAGTTCTATAGCTGCAAGATGGAGGAGAACAGTTCTGTTAGTGAACACATACTCAGAATGTCTGGGTACCATAACCACTTGACTCAGCTAGGAGTTAATCTTCCGGATGATAGTGTTATTGATAGAGTTCTTCAATCACTGCCACCAAGCTATAAAGGCTTCGCGATGAACTATAATATGCAAGGGATGGAGAAGACAATTCCCGAGCTCTTCGCAATGCTAACGGCTGCGGAGGTAGAAATCAAGAAGGAGCATCAAGTGTTGATGGTTAACAAGACCACTAGTTTCAAGAAAAAGGGCAAAGGGAAGAAGGGGAACTTTAAGAAGAATAGCAAGCAAGTTTCTACTCCCGGGAAGAAGCCCAAGTCTGGACCTAAGCCTGAAACTGAGTGCTTCTACTGCAAAGGGACTGGTCACTGGAAGCGGAACTGTCCCAAGTATTTGGCGGATAAGAAGGATGGCAAAGTGAACAAAGGTATATTTGATATACATGTTATTGATGTGTACCTTACTAATGCTTGTAGTAGTGCCTGGGTATTTGATACCGGTTCGGTTGCTCATATTTGTAACTCGAAACAGGGACTACGGATTAAACGAAGATTGGCTAAGGACGAGGTGACGATGCACATCGGGAATGGTTCCAAAGTCGATGTGATCGCCATCGGCACGCTACCTCTACATCTACCTTCGGGATTAGTTTTAGACCTGAATAATTGTTATTTGGTGCCAGCGTTGAGCATGAACATTATATCTGGATCTTGTTTGATGCGAGACGGTTATTCATTTAAATCAGAGAATAATGGTTGTTCTATTTATATGAGTAATATCTTTCTTGGTCGTGCACCCTTGAGGAGTGGTCTATTTTTGTTGAATCTCAATTGTAGTGATACACATATTCATAATATTGAAGCCAAAAGATGCAAAGTTAATAATGATAGTGCAACTTATTTGTGGCACTGCCGTTTAGGTCATATTGGTGTAAAGCGCATGAAGAAACTCCATGTTGATGGGCTTTTGGAATCACTTGATTATGAATCATTTGATACTTGCGAACCATGCCTCATGGGCAAGATGACTAAGACTCCGTTCTCCGGAACAATGGAGCGAGCTACAGACTTATTGGAAATAATACATACTGATGTATGCGGTCCGATGAGTGTTGAGGCTCGCGGCGGGTATCGTTATTTTCTGACCTTCGCAGATGATTTGAGCAGATATGGGTATATCTACTTAATGAAACACAAGTCTGAAACATTTGAAAAGTTCAAAGAATTTCAGAGTGAAGTGGAGAATCATCGTAACAAGAAAATAAAGTTTCTACGCTCTGATCGCGAAGGCGAATATTTGAGTTACTAGTTTGGTCTTCATTTAAAACAATGTGGAATAGTTTCGCAACTCACACCACCTGGAACACCACAGCGTAATGGTGTGTCCGAACGTCGTAACCGTACTTTATTAGATATGGTGCGATCTATGATGTCTCTTACCGATTTACCACTATCGTTTTGGGGTTATGCATTTGAGATAGCTGCTTTCACGTTAAATAGGGCACCATCTAAATCCGTTGAGACGACACCATATGAACTATGGTTTGGCAAGAAACCTAAGCTGTCATTCCTTAAAGTTTGGGGCTGCGATGCTTATGTGAAAAAGCTTCAACCTGATAAGCTCGAACCCAAATCGGAGAAATGCGTCTTCGTAGGATACCCAAAGGAGACTGTTGGGTACACCTTCTATCACAGATCTGAAGGCAAGATATTCGTTGCTAAGAATGGATCCTTTCTAGAGAAGGAGTTTCTCTCAAAAGAAGTGAGTGGGAGGAAAGTAGAACTTGATGAGGTAATTGTACCTTCTCTCGAATTGGAAAGTAATTCATCATAGAAATCAGTTCCAGTGATGCCTACACCAATTAGTGAGGAAGTTAATGATGATGATCATGAAACTTCGGATCAAGTTACTACCAAACCTCGTAGGTCAACCAGAGTACGTTCAGCACCAGAGTGGTACGGTAATCCTGTTCTGGAAGTCATATTACTAGACCATGACGAACCTACGAACTATGAGGAAGCGATGATGAGCCCAAATTCTGCGAAATGGCTTGAGGCCATGAAATCTGAGATGGGATCCATGTATGAGAACAAAGTGTGGACTTTGGTTAACTTGCCCGATGATCGGCAAGCCATTGAGAATAAATGGATCTTCAAGAAGAAGACTGACGCTGACGGTAATGTTACTGTCTACAAAGCTCGACTTGTTGCGAAAGATTTTCGACAAGTTCAAGGAGTTGACTACGATGAGACATTCTCACCCGTAGCGATGCTTAAGTCTGTCCGAATCATGTTAGCAATTACCGCATTTTATGATTATGAAATCTGGCAAATGGATGTCAAAACTGCATTCCTTAATGGATTTCTCAAAGAAGAGTTGTATATGATGCAGCCAGAAGGTTTTGTCGATCCTAAGGGTGCTAACAAAGTGTGCAAGCTCCAGCGATCCATTTATGGACTGGTGCAAGCCTCTCGGAGTTGGAATATATGCTTTGATAGTGTGATCAAAGCATATGGTTTTATACAGATTTTTGGAGAAGCCTGTATTTACAAGAAAGTGAGTGGGAGCTCTGTAGCATTTCTGATATTATATGTGGATGACATATTGTTGATTGGAAATGATACGGAATTTCTGGATAGCATAAAAGGATACTTGAATAAGAATTTTTCAATGAAAGACCTCGATGAAGCTGCTTATATATTGGGCATCAAGATCTCAAGACACTTAATAGGACTTTCACAAAGCACATACCTTGATAAAATTTTGAAGAAGTTCAAAATGGATGAGTCAAAGAAAGGGTTCTTGCCTGTGTTGCAAGGTGTGAAGTTGAGTAAGACTCAATGCCCGACCACTGCAGAAGATAGAGAGAAAATGAAAGTCATTCCCTATGCCTCAGCCATAGGTTCTATCATGTATGCTATGCTGTGTACTAGACCTGATGTGTGCCTTGCTATAAATTTAGTAGGGAGGTACCAAAGTAATCCAGGAGTGGATCACTGGACAGCGGTCAAGAACATCCTGAAATACCTGAAAAGTACTAAGGATATGTTTCTTGTTTATGGAGGTGACAAAGAGCTTGTCGTAAATGGTTACGTCGATGCAAGCTTTGACACTGATCCGGATGACTCTAAGTCACAAATCGGATACGTATTTATATTGAATGGTGGAGCTGTCAGTTGGTGCAGTTCCAAGCAGAGCGTCATGGCGGGATCTACGTGTGAAGCGGAGTACATAGCTGCTTCGGAAGCAGCAAATGAAGGAGTCTGGATGAAGGAGTTCGTATCCGATCTAGGTGTAATACCTAGTGCATCAGATCCAATGAAAATCTTTTGTGACAATACTGGAGCAATTGCCTTAGCGAAGGAATCCAGATTTCACAAAAGAACCAAACACATCAAAAGTCGCTTCAACTCCATCCGCGATCAAGTCAAGGAGGGAGACATAGAGATTTGCAAAATACATACGGATCTGAATGTTGCAGACCCGTTGACTAAGCCTCTTCCACGAGCAAAACATGATCAGCACCAAGACTCCATGGGTGTTAGAATCATTACTATGTAAAGTAGATTATTGACTCTAGTGCAAGTGGGAGACTGAAGGAAATATGCCCTAGAGGCAATAATAAAGTTGTTATTTATATTTCCTTATATCATGATAAATGTTTATTATTCATGCTAGAACTGTATTAACCGGAAACTTGATACATGTGTGAATACATAGACAAAACACAGTGTCCCTAGTGAGCCTCTACTAGACTAGCTCGTTAATCAAAGATGGTTATGTTTCCTAACCATAGACATGTGTTGTCATTTGATGAACGGGATCACATCATTAGGAGAATGATGTGATGCACAAGACCCATCCGTTAGCTTAGCATAATGATCGTTAAGTTTTATTGCTATTGCTTTCTTCATGACTTATACATATTCCTTTAACTATGAGATTATGCAACTCCCGAATACCGGAGGAACACCTTGTGTGCTATCAAATGTCACAACATAACTGGGTGATTATAAAGATGCTCTACAGGTGTCTCCAAAGGTGTTTGTTGGGTTGGCATAGATCGAGATTAGGATTTGTCACTTCGAGTATCGGAGAGGTATCTCTAGGCCCTCTCTGTGATGCACATCATATGAAGCCTTGCAAGCAATGTGACTAATGAGTTAGTTGCGGGATGATGCATTACAGAACGAGTAAAGAGACTTGCCGGTAATGAGATTGAACTAGGTATAATGATACCGACGATCGAATCTCGGGCAAGTAACATACCGATGACAAAGGGAATGACGTATATTGTTGTGCGGTTTGACCGATAAAGATCTTCGTAGAATATGTAGGAGCCAATATGAGCATCCAGGTTCCGCTATTGGTTATTGACCAGAGATGTGTCTCGGTCATGTCTACATAGTTCTCGAACCCGTAGGGTCCGCACGCTTAACGTTCGATGACGATTTGTAATATATGAGTTATGTGATTTGATGACCAAAGATTGTTCAGAGTCCCGGATGAGATCACGGACATGACGGGGAGTCTCGAAATGGTCGAGAGGTAAAGATTGATATATTGGAAGGTTATATACGGACACCGGAATGGTTCCGGAAAGATTCGGGAATTTTTTGGAGTACCGGGAGGTTACCGGAACCCCCCGGGGAAGTTATGGGCCTTCATGGGCCATAAGAGAGAAGAGAGAGGGCAGCCCACAGGGTGGCGCGCGACCCCCCCAAGGGATCCGAATTGGACAAGGGGTGGGGGGTGCGGCCCCCTTCCTCTTTCCCTCTCCCTCTCCTACTCCTTCCCCCTTTCCCCCTTTGAGAAGGAAGGGGGACTCCTACTAGGACTAGGAGTCCTAGTAGGACTCCCCCCTTTGGCACGCCCCTCCCTGGCCGGCCACCTCCTCCTCCCCTCCTTTATATACGTGGGCAAGGGGCACCCCAAAGGCACATAAGATATTCTCATAGCCGTGTGCGGTGCCCCCCTCCACAGATTACCACCTCGGTCATATCGTCGTAGTGCTTAGGCGAAGCCCTGCGATGGTAACTTCATCATCACCGCCGCCACGCCGTCGTGCTGACGGAACTCATCTACTTCCTCGATGCTCTACTGGATCAAGAGTTCGAGCGACGTCATCGAGCTGAACGTGTGCAGAACTCGGAGGTGCCGTACGTTTGGTGCTTGATCGGTTGGATGACGAAGACGTTCGACTACATCAACCGCGTTAAGCTAACACTTCCTCTTTCGGTCTACGAGGGTACATGGACACACTCTCCCCCTCTCGTTGCTATGCATCTCCTAGATAGATCTTGCGTGAGCGTAGAATTTTTTTGAAATTGGATGCTATGTTTCCCAACACTAACCATCACGCGGGAAAGTTATGGGCGCTCTGCATCGTATGCATCAGCCGAAAGCTCTGTCAGACATCCAGTTCAGCATGGCGGCCGGGTTGGATCATGCCGATGGCGCTGGTATCCAACCTGCACGCAATGACCCGGAGTGCACAGGGCGATGGCCCAAGACCCCTGAGCGCTTAGGATGTAGACCGGCAGGTACCTCTCTGCTGAGCTCTAGGTAGGGCTGCGGTGTGTCGTTTGGCCGAGGCCGGGCATGAACCAGAAAAGTGTGTCCGGCCGGAGTTAAGCGAGCGTGGTGGGTAAGTTGGTGCACCCCTGTAGGGAAGAACTAATCTATGCATAGTCGGATCCTCAGTAACGGACGCTCGGAGTTGTATCCCGATCGATACAACTAGAACATATTGTTGAGTTGAGAAATGAATAGTATGGCTCTGGGATTGCTTTCTCGCAGGGAGTCGAGAAAGGATCTCTGGCCGAGGTTGATACTTAATGCTACTGCTACTTTAAACTGTTCTAATCTACACTCTTCTAATGCTGCAAGACCGCTGAAGATGCTAGTCTTCGATAGGACTAGGCCTTCTCTCTATTCTGGCATTTCTGCAGCCCAGTCCACATATACAACCTTTCTTTGATAATGATGCATATGTAGTGTAGATCCTTGCTTGCTGAGTACTTCGGATGAGTACTCACAGTTGCTTTGCTTCCTCTTTTTCCCCATATCCGTTTGACGCAACCAGATGACGGAGCCCCGGAGCCAGCTGCCCCTGTCGACAATCACTACTACTACTCCGAGGGTGGTTACTACTATGAGTTGGCTGACGAACAGGAGTAGGTTCGGAGGGTCCCAGGTAGGAGGCCCGTGCCTTTTCGATCGTAGCTTTTGTTTTGCCCCGCCTTTCTAAAGGCTTATCTATTTCTGTTTTATATCTGTACTCAGATATCTGATGCTTCCGCTGATGCTTGTATGCGAGCTTATGTATTCGAGCCCTCGAGGCCCCTGGCTTGTAATATAAAGCTTGTATGACTTTATTTATGTTTTAGAGTTGTGTTGTGATATCTTCAAGTGAGTCCTTAGGCTTGATCATGTGCATTTGCGTGTATGATTAGTGCATGATTAAGCCGGGGGCGTCACAGGTTGGTATCAGAGCCGACTGCCTGTAGGAACCCCCCTTTTCAACTCATGGGCCGAAGTTGAGTCTAGTCATCCAAAAACTGTTTTACTAACATGGCTGTGTGGCTTACGGGCCCACGTCACCAACTGGGTGGTATTAGGATCTTTTATTCCTCGTCTTTACTTTGGGACTCTGATCTCTCTTCCTTTCGGGTTAAAATTTTACTAACTCCAACATTAGGTTCTCGTGATCACATCCACCCAGAGTTCTGAAATTACCCCCCTTTCTTCAAGATTGTGGACCAGGTTCTGCTTGCAGGATCCTTTTATCGAGGGCACCCTGTGTTGTCACTCGCAGATTCCTCGCCCCAGCAGTTTTCTTCGACGTTGATGTAGCCTTTGCTATGTCTTGTAGTGTACTTCCTTACCGCGTGCCTGCGCGCCGCCTAGTTTGTCTAGCTGCGAGCGTTCCCGAGCTCGTACTATCCGTTTGAATCTAACTCTGTGCATGGATTGGTATGTCTTTAACGACTACTATCATATATCTAATGCCCTTCTTGTTCATTTCATGTGTTACATCATGAATAACTCCTTACACATGCAGTTTTTCTTGCTAAACTGCCCCTGTTGATTTGGCAGGATGGCTGATGATCCTCCACCTCCACCTTATAATGCCGCAATGATGCAGCAGTTTGAATTGAGCTGTCAGCTCAACGAGAGTTTGGTGAACCGTTTGGAATGCAACGATGTGTAGGGGAACGTAGCATGCAATTTCAAAAAAATTCCTATGCTCACGCAAGATCTATCTAGGAGAAGAATAGCAACGAGAGGGGGAGAGTGTGTCCACGTACCCTCGTAGACCGAAAGCGGAAGCGTTAGCTTAACGCGGTTGATGTAGTCGAACGTCTTCTCGATTCAACCGATCAAGCACCGAACATACGGCACCTCCGAGTTCTGCACACGTTTAGATCGATGACATCCCTCGAACTCTTGATCCAGTAGAGGTACAAAGGAGTCGATGAGTTCCGTCAGCATGACGGTGTGGTGACGGTGTTGGTGATGTGATCCGCGCAGGGCTTCGCCTAAGCACTATGACGCTATGACCGGAGGAGTAAACTGTGGAGGGGGGCACCGCACACGGCTAAGAGAATATCTGATGATGTCTTTGGGGTGCCCCCTGCCCACGTATATAAAGGAGGGGAGGAGGAGGTGGCCGGCCAGGGAGGGGCGCGCCAAAAGGGGGGAGTCCTACTAGGACTCCCAGTCCTAGTAGGATTCCCCCTTCCTTCTCAAAGGGGGGAAAGGAGGAAGGAGTAGGAGAGGGAGAGGGAAAGACGAAGGGGGCCGCGCCCCCACCCCTTGTCCAATTCGGATCCCTTGGGGGGGGGGGCGCGTGCCACCTTGTGTGCTGCCCTCTCTCTTCTCCTTTATGGCCCATGAAGGCCCATAACTTCCCCGGGGGGTTCCGGTAACCTCCCGGTACTCCGAAAAATTCCCGAATCTCTCCGGAACCATTCCGGTGTCCGTATACAACCTTCCAATATATCAATCTTTACCTCTCAATCATTTCGAGACTCCTCGTCATGTCCGTGATCTCATCCGGGACTCCGAACAATCTTCGTTCACCAAAACACATAACTCATAATACAAATCGTCATCGAACGTTAAGCGTGCGGACCCTATGGGTTCGAGAACTATGTAGACATGACTGAGACACATCTCTGGTCAATAACCAATAGCGGAACCTATATGCTCATATTGGCTCCTACATATTCTATGAAGATCTTTATCGGTCAAACCGCACAACAACATACGTCATTCCCTTTGTCATCGGTATGTTACTTGTCCGAGATTCGATCGTCGGTATCATCATACCTAGTTCAATCTCGTTACCGGCAAGTCTCTTTACTCGTTCCGTAATGCTTCATCCTGTAACTAACTCATTAGTCACATTGCTTGCAAGGCTTACAGTGATGTGCATTACCGAGAGGGCCCAGAGATACCTCTCCGATACTCGGAGTGACAAATCCTAATCTTGATCTATGCCAACCCAACAAACACCTTCGGAGACACCTGTAGAGCATCTTTATAATCACCCAGTTACGTTGTGACGTTTGATAGCACACAAGGTGTTCCTCTGGTATTCGGGAGTTGCATAATCTCATAGTAAGAGGAATATGTATAAGTCACGAAGAAAGCAATAGCAATAAAACTTAACGATCATTATGCTAAGCTAACGGATGGGTCTTGTCCATCACATCATTCTCCTAATGATGTGATCCCGTTCATCAAATGACAACACATGTCTATGGTTAGGAAACTTAACCATCTTTGATTAATGAGCTAGTCTAGTAGAGGCAAACTAGGGACACTGTGTTTTGTCTATGTATTCACACATGTATCAAGTTTCCGGTTAATACAATTCTAGCATGAATAATAAACATTTATCATGATATAAGGAAATATAAATAACAACTTTATTATTGCCTCTAGGGCATATTTCCTTCATGATGCTCGTCAGGAGCCTGGTCCGATATCGCTTCAAGATTTCATGCGCCTCAACCCGTCTGTTTTCCGCAACTCCACCAATCCTATGGATGCTGATGACTGGCTCCGAGACATCCTGTTTGAGATGGAATCAGCTAATGTTGCTCCTGACAATTACGTCACCTTTGCGACATTCCACTTGAAGGGCCCAGCTGCTCAATGGTGGGAAAGCCACAAGGGTATGTTGTCTGCTGAAACTGTAACCACTTGGCAGGAATTTCAGTCAGCTTTTCATGCACGATACATTCCTCAAGGTCTGAAGGACCAGAAGAAGCAGGAATTCCGCAAACTCACACAGGGCACAATGACTGTGGATGAATATCAGAGGAAATTCCTTAACTTATCCCGCTATGCCAAAGATGATGTTAGCACTAACGCACACAAGCAGGAGAAATTCCGTGAAGGACTACGTACTGATATAAACCTCGCACTTGTTGTCCTTGATTGTGTGGACTTTGCGACACTTGTCAGTCAAGCCTTTCGAGCTGAAACTGGTCTGGCTAAGTACCAGGAGTCGCTCAAGCGCACTCGTGATGTTGGTTCTTCTTCGGGTCGACCTACTCAGAAATGTCGAGTCTGGATCCCCCACAATGTTTATCACCAACCTGCTCCAACACCGAGGCCGTCATATGTTGCACCTCGTCTGCCATCACCGCCGAGACAACTAACGGTTCAGGGTGGACAACCTAATGCTATGGCTTCTCCTCAGGTTGCACCACGTCCTCCTGTTGGTCACAAGAAGAGCTGTCAGAACCATTATCTCTGAAGTTGTAGTGCCATGCCGTCTGCTATAGTTCGGGGCCAGGTCACTCATGTCAAAATGGAAGAAGCTCGAGAGTCCCCTAAAATCATGATGGGTACCCTTCTAGTTAATTCAGTGGCAGCTTCTGTTCTTTTTTATTCAGGTGCATCACATTCCTTTGTGTCCCAGCAATTTGCACAATTGCATGAGTTAACCATGAGCTCATTACCCACTCCTTTAGAAATCAGCACTCCCCGTTCCAGGTGGCAAACTCAGATGATAAGTCACAACAATCAGATCAGGATTGAAGGATTGATGTTCCCTGTTTCACTCATTGCTCTCGAACCTTCTAACATAGATGTTATTCTCGGTATGGATTGGCTGGAAGCCCATAATGCTATGATTAATTGTGCCGCCAAGTTGGTCCAGCTCACACACCCTTCCGGCCAGAGGATCAACTACCCCTCTCGGATAGTCCAGGATGCCGAGAATCAGATATATGTTCTGAATGCATTGAATGCTTCACCTCTTGAAGTCATCGAGAATGTTCTAGTTGTTTGTGATTTTCAAGATGTCTTTCTAGAAGAACTTCCAGGAATACCCCCTGCTAGAGCTGTTGACTTCATCATAGACTTGAAGCCGGGCACTACTCCTATTGCGAAGCGTCCTTATAAGATGCCACCTCATGAACTCCTTGAGCTTAAGGAGGAAATTGACAAGTCACTTAGAAAGGGTTTCATCTGCCCTAGTTCATCTGCTTGGGGAGCACCTTCTCTCTTTGTCAAGAAGAAGGATGGTACGAATCGGTTGGTGCAAGATTACCATCCTATCAACCAGGCAACCATACAGAATAAGTATCCACTTCCTCGGATCAATGATCTGTATGATCAACTTGCTGGATCATCGGTGTTCTCTAAACTCGACTTGAGGTTGGGTTATCATCAGATCCATGCTCGCGAAGAGGATATTCCGAAGACTGCCTTTGTTACCTGTTATGGCTCTTATGAGTACACTGTCATGTCCTTCGGCTTAACCAATGCTCCAGCTACCTTCTCCCGGTTAATGAACTACATCTTCATGGATTATCTCAACAAATTTGTCGTGGTTTATCTAGATGATATTCTGGTATATTCGAAGAATGAAGAAGAACATGCCGAACATCTCCGGCTTGTATTGGAGAAGCTGCATGAACATCAACTATATGCCAAGTATTCTAAGTGTGAATTCTGGTTGTCTGAAGTGACATATCTCGGCCACGTGATCTCCAAAGATGGCATTGCTGTTAACCCAGAACGAGTTCAGGCTATTCTTGAATGGACTCCACCGAAGAATGTCAAGCAAGTTAGAAGTTTTCTCGGCCTTGCAAGCTATTGCCATCGTTTTGTTGAAAATTTCTCAAAGATTGCTAAGCCTTTGACTGATCTGCTTCACAAGGGCATTAAGTTTGAGTGGACAGAAAAATGTCAGGAAAGTTTTCAAACACTCAAAGACAAGCTAACATCTGACCCAGTACTTGCACCTCCAGATTCTCGCAAAGACTTCGTGATTTATTGTGACGCATCCCGTGAAGGATTAGGCTGTGTCCTAATGCAAGAGCGTAAAGTGATTGCTTATGGCTCTTGACAGTTGCGCCCGCATGAAGAGAATTATCCGGTACATGATCTAGAACTAGCTGCTATCATCTATGCATTGAAGTTGTGGTGACATTACCTCCTCGGTAATCGTTGCGAGGTCTACACGGATCATAAGAGTCTGAAGTACTTGTTCACTCAGCCATCTCTAAACCTTCATCAGCAAAGATGGATGGAGACCATTACGGACTATGATTTGGGTATTTCTTATACCCCTGGCAAGGCTAATGTAATGGCTGATGCATTGAGCCGTAAATCCTACTGCTGTGAGCTTGAGGTCCAGTTACAGCAACCACTCCTGTATGAAGAGCTTCGAAAGCTAAATCTCGAGATAGTTCCTTAAGGATACCTAAATACTATGGTTGTTGAACCAGACCTTGAGAAGGCTATTAAGAGTGCGCAAGCTAAAGATGCTGAAGTTGATCTGATGAAGAAAGATCTTCACCTTGAAAAGTTCAAGGATTTCTCGCTGTCGGAAGATGGAACCATGTATTTCAGAGACCACATTGTCGTACCTCGCTTCGAGCTTATGACTGACAAGGTCATGAAGGAGGCACATGATACACCGCTGTCTATTCATCCGGGTAGCACCAAGATGTATCGTGATCTCCATCAAAGGTACTGGTGGTCTAGAATGAAGCAGGATATTGCTCGATATGTTGCTGAATGTGATGTGTGTCATCGCGTTAAAGCAGAACATCAGAAGCCTGCTGGAATTCTGCAACCCCTTCCTATTCCTCTATGGAAATGGGATAAGGTTCAGATGGATTTCATTACTGGCCTTCCCAAATCACAGAAGGGTCACGATGCTATTCTTGTCGTCGTTGACCAACTTTCCAAAGTGGCACACTTTCTGCCTGTCAAGGAGACTATCACTGCTAGTCAGTTAGCAGAGTTGTATATCTCCAGAATTGTTTCACTCCACAGCATTCCGAAGGAGATTAGTTCGGACCGTGGCGGTCTTTTCACCTCAAAGTTCTGGGAAAGTTTCCAAGAAGCTATGGGAACTCATATTACCTGGAGTTCAGCTTATCACCCCCAATCCCAAGGCCAAGTCGAGCGAGTCAATCAAGTGCTTGAAGACATGCTTCGAGCTTGTGTTATATCTTTCGGTAAGAAGTGGGAAGAATCTCTTCCTTATGTAGAATTCTCATATAACAACAGCTATCAAGCTAGCTTGAAAATGGCCCCCTTTGAAGTACTTTATGGACATAAGTGTTGAACCCCTCTGAATTGGTCAGAAACTGGGGAACGATCGCTCGTGGGTCCGGATATTATCCAACACGCAGAAGAGCAAGTTCGCATCGCCCGTGAAAACCTCAAGGCGGCTCAGGACCGCCAGAAGAGTAATTACGATCGCAAACGATGGGGTTTGATCTATCAACATGGCAATCAAGCTTATTTGTGTAACACCCCCTTGTAATAAGCTCTGTGACACTCTGTTAAAACTGCCAAGTCATGATCATTTGCAGTGCCATGTCATATGGGTTAATGATCCAATTCAAATTCACATCTGAAAATCAATTCCAATTCAAAAGTGAAATATAAAGTTGGTCAAACACTGTTGGGAAAATGTTCATTAAATGGTAACTAATCCAGGAACATTTCTAAAATCAACATTAAAATATTTGGAGTTGGGTAGATGACTCAAACAAGATGAAACAGCACCCAAATCAGCAATATTAATCCATTTAAAATCATTACAAGTTCAAATGGCTTCCAATTCTGCCCAAACCACTTTTTGGTGAGAGCTAAAATGGCACTATAATATTTGGACCAGGTTCCATATTTTACAGAAATGCTAAAGTGGCCTAACTATTTTGGCAACAGAAAAGAAAAGAGAAAAGGAAAAGAAATAAAGGAAAAAGGCTAAAACTGGACTGGACCAAGTGCACAGTTCACTGGCCCAGCCTAGCTGGCCCATCCCCTTCTCTCTCCCTCGCCGTGTCATCCTCTCTATGGACGAGCGCGCACGCGCCGGCGAGACGCCGACAGCGCGACGCCGCGGTCGCCCGGGAGGATAAGGGCAAGCCCCAGTGCTTCCCCCCTGGTCGTTCTATCCACTCCCCCGTCCTCTCCCTCGCTCGCTCCGCCCTCGCGTTCCTTCTTCAGATCCATCGCCGCCCGAGCACCTCCGTCGCCATGGCTTTGCCGTAGACGTGGCCACCGTCGTGCTCGAGCTCAGCAAGCACGCCTGCGAGCTCCGTCACCCTCGAGCAGGAGCGGGGAGGCTCTGCAGACACCACACGCCATCGCCCCCTTCTTCTCTGTCTCCGGCAGATCTCCGGCGACCTCGAGCGCTGCAGCTACTAAACCTCCCGCCGGCCTTACGTGCGTGCCGTGAGGTGAGCTACTGCTTCTCCCTTGCCCTTTCTCGTCGCCGCTGGTAGGCCGTAGCCACTGCTCCACTCGAGCCCGAACCCACCGCCGCGTGCGCTCGTCGCCGGCGTGGCCACGGTGACCCTCTGGTCTCGTGCGTGTCCCCGTCGCATTCACCGTATCGCGCAGTCACCGAAGCCGCTTCGCGTTGTCTAAATTGCACGCCGTAGCCGCATTTCCGACGAGGTCCGAACTCCGGCGCCCGCCGCAAAGCTCGCCGTCGGCGACACACGTCGTTTCCGGCCACCTCACCGCCACTGTTAGACGCGCCGTCGAACGGCCGTTCGAACGCATCCGGCCCCGTCCCATTTGGTGGCCTGTGGGCGAAACCCGCCGCTCGCCCGAGCCGCGCCGCCGCATTCTCGCGCCCGCCGTCGTTTAAACGCCGGCCGCCGACGTGGCTACCACGTGGGACACCCCTGGGTCACTGCCAGTGGGTCCCACGGGCCCACTTTGACCCCGTTGACCATGGTCAACGCGGGGTACTGTTCACTAGCCGCTGACATGTGGGCCCCATTCGATAATTAGACTAATTAAACATTTTAATTAAATAAAACTAGATAATTAACCTAATGTCTCACTGACAGGTGGGGTCCACCCCCTAATTAACCCTGGTAATTAAATTAATTCACTGGTTAAAGAAACAGAGGCCCTGGTCAACCACAGTTGACCTGCTGACGTCACTGTGACGCAATGCTGACGTCATAATTCATTTTCTGATAAATAAATAAATTCCAGAAATTCAAATAAACTTTAAAAATTAATAACTTTTAAACCGTAGCTCGGATCGAAAAAGTTAAAACATGAAAGTTGCTCAGAACGACGAGCCGAGTCTGATCGTGCCGTCTGTTTCTCCATCGAAACCCCCTACGTAGAAGAGCTCGTAACTCCGGACCCGAATCCGGTAGATGAATAGTGCACACACGTCGGATATTAAATCCCAGATTAATTCTAAAAATAAATAAAATGACTTAGATGCATAATTAGGCAACCCTGCACTGCATCATAGCATCACACGCACCGTATTGCATTTGTTTGCATTATGTTTACCTGTTTCTTCCCCCTCTTCTCTCTCGGTAGACCCCGACGTTGACGTAGCTCCCGAGACAGACGCAGCTCAGGAGTACGACTACGTCCCCGACGATACCACTGAAGACCTTGCCCTTGCCCCCGAGCAAACAGGCAAGCACCCCCATTTTGAGCATGCCTATATCGCCTATTCCCTTCTCTCTTATGCTTGCATTAGAACTGCTACTGCTACTGTTTTCCTATATCTGCTGCATAGCCTGTTTATTGTAACCTGCCTTGCTACCTTACTGGTTATCCTAGACTGCTTAGTATAGGCTGGGTAGAGACACGACAGAGACCCCCACTTGATCCCGACTGCCCTGCTGGATATCAGAAGACCCGATCATCGGGATTGAAGACTAGACCCTGGCACTGCACATCACTTCCCCCTTAGTTGCCGACACTGCTGGGTTACCGTCGAGTGCCGAGGGTGATACCTCGTCAGCACTTCTGATGTTAACCTTGTAGGTTAGTTACTCGGTCGTGGTAAGCGAGGGTGATTCCTCCTACACCACCCCCGATAACGACATCGTCGCGCAACTCCTCAAGTGTGGACCTCGAGGGTGATTCCTCCTTCGTTCACCTTGATGATAACATCGAGCGGGAATTCCATCGAGGGTGATTCCTCAGGGTTCCCTTCGGTGTCAGACACACAGTTACTGTTGATGTGTGGACTTGCACTAAACCATGATACTAAAGACGGGTCGTCCCTGAGGGGTACCCGCGCGAGCTTAATGCGAAGTGATGTGGAGTTGGGTTGACCTGGATGGTGCCCGCGAGATAACACGAGGCGTGGCCGGGCATTCTGAGCCCTTGCCGCAAGACCTCGAGACGGGGCGACGGGGTCACATCGATCGTGAGTCTCTGCTCATTTCCGCGCGCTCCTAATCCACTACGGTTTGGATATTTGATCCGAGGGGCCTCTGGCCCGATAGCACTAACCATCACGTGGGCATAGAATGGGCGTTCTGCGTCGTATACACCAGCCGAAGCTTGATTGACGTTAGTAAGGAGCGGCGCACACCGAGTTGGACTGGTAACGCAACCACGCTTGTATAAGGGGTTGCTAGGTCTGCTCTCGGTGGCCCCGTAACGTGCAGGAGTTCCCGGGGCGATGGCCCAAGACCCCTGGGGGCATAGGTTTTGTCAGGCGTGCTGACCTCTCTTATAAGCCTAGGTTGGGTTGCGGCGTGTTGTTTGGCCGAGGCCGGGCATGGCCCAGAAAAGTGTGTCCGGCCGGAGTTAAGCAAGCGTGGTGGGTAAGTTGGTGCACCCCTGCAGGGAAGAAACTTCTATCGATAGCCTGTCCTACGGTAACGGACACTCGGAGTTGTATCCCGATCGGTACAACTAGAACTTGAGATGAGAACTGGATAGTACGGCTCTGGGATTGCTTTCTCGCAGGGAGTCGAGAAAGGATCTTAGGTCGAGGTTGATGATATTACTACTACTGCTTTACATTATGTTCATCTGCTCTCTCCTGATGCTGCAAGACTGTCGAAGATTGTTGAAGATGCTAGTCTTCGATAGGACTAGGCTTCCCCCTCTATTCTGGCATTTCTGCAGCCCAGTCCACATATACAGCCCCCTTTGAAAATGATGCATATGTAGTGTAGATCCTTTCTTGCTGAGTACTTCGGATGAGTACTCACGTTTGCTTTATTTTCTTTTTTCCCCATATTCCATTTGATGCCACCAGACGACGGAGTCCCTAAGCCAGACGCCCCAGTCGACGACCAGTACTACTACCCGCCTGGCGAGTACTACTACTACTACTACGAGGAGCCGTTCGACGACCAGGAGTAGGATCGGAGGGTCCAGGGCAGGAGGCCTACGCCTTTCGATCGTAGTCTTTTATTTTACCCCACCTCTGTGAAGGCTTATCTCTTTCTCTCTTTGTAATATATCTGTACCCAGATATCTAATGCTTCCGCTGACGCTTGTATGCCATCGAGCTATGTATTCGAGCCCTCGAGGCCCTGGCTTGTAATATAAATCTTGTATGACTTTATTTATGTTTTAGAGTTGTGTTGTGATATCTTCAAGTGAGTCCTTAGGCTTGATCGTGCGCATTTGCGTGTATGATTAGTGCACGATTAAGCCGGGGTCGTCACAGGTTGGTATCAGAGCCGACTGCCTCTAGGTATCCCCTTTCCAATTCCTTGGCCGAAGTTGAGTCTAGTGGTCAAAAACTATTTTACTAACTTGGCTGTGAGGCTTACGGGCCCACGTCGCCAACTGGGTGGTATTAGGATCTTTTATTCCTCGTCTTTACTCTGGGATTCTAATCTCTCATCTATTCGGGTTTAATAAAATTTACTAACACCGACATTTAGGTTCTCGTTAATTCTATCCACCCGAAGAGCTAGATTCAGTGCGATTTCCCTGACGTTGATCTGATTAGTCTGATAATCATTTTCCTTTCCATTGTTTTGTTTAACCTTTCCTTCTCGGATCGGTTATACTTCTCATTGTCTTATGACAACCCTGAACTTCTCTGTTTCAGATGGATCGACTGTTTCCACCGCGGCCTACGACCCAGCTTGTGCTTCACACTTGGGCTCATGATGCCCCTGGATTTCCAGTTGTTCCGATCGCCCTCCTGAGTAGACTGGGTTACCGCTGGTATCCCGAGTACATGGTCTATGAGGTTTACCGCGAGTTCAACCAGGAACAGTACTATGCTGAAGTTCGGATTTATGATCAGCAGAACAACTCAGACACTGAGCTACATCTTTTTCACGGACTAGGCGTGACAATTGAGATGGCAGTACATGATGCCGCCTACTCTGTTGTCGCACGTCTCCGAGGAGAGCACAATGCTAACTTGGATGATACTGCGTTTCGGTACATTCCGTATGCACCTGTTGGAGATGCTACTGGATTTTACACAACTATCTGTGCCCCGTACGAGTCTCGACGCTATGACCCGCAGGTTCTGATTCAGTGCACTCAGGCTCTGGATCGCACTGTTCGGGCTCTTGCCGTCGAGTTGTTCGCCACTCGAGCACGCTACTACGAGGCAATGACACAGTTGCTACCAGCTGTTCGTGCAGGGATACATCCGGAGGATATTCTCTACCCACGCAGGACCGAGATGCCGCCAGGTATTGATTGGCTTGCAGTGGGAGGTCACACGCCTGCACGTGGACCTCTTCTTACAGTTCGAGACCGGGTTCTGCATCAGAGTGCACATGGAGCACAGGATCCTGCCGCGACGAACATTCGTCGCCCGCACTTGCAGTTACCCCATTTCAGTGGTTTTCTCCGACGCTGATGTAGCCTTTTCTATGTCACGTTGTGTACTTCCTTACCGCGTGCCTGCGTGCCGCCTAGTGTGTCTCTAGATTTTCAATTTGCGCCGTTATGCTGCCCGATTTTAACCGACTGTGTATGGATCTGTACGTCTTAATGACTACTTTAAGCATCTATTGCACTCTTTCAATAATGTCGAGTTACCTCATGTTTATTGTTAAACACTTGCATAAGCTATCACTGAAATACCCCTGTTGGAATAGCAGGATGGCTGACAACAACCCGCCACCGCCGCCACTACCTGATTACATGGCAGCGATGATGCAACAGTTTGAACTCAACCGCCAGTTTATGACGGGGATTATGCAGCAATTCCCTCGTCCTGATGCTAATCAGCGGCAACCATCCATTACCTTACCAGAGTTCATGAGGCTCAGTCCATCGTTTTTCCACAACACAGTCAACCCACTGGATGCAGATGACTGGCTGCGTGACATCTCTCATGAGATGGAGTCTGCTGGTGTCACTGAAGTTAACTATGTCACTTTTGCGACTTATCTTCTGAAGGGTCCCGCAGCTCAATGGTGGGCCACCCACCGACAGACTCTGCCGCCTGGTACTGTCGTCACTTGGGCAGAGTTCAAAATTGCTTTTCGAGCCCGCTACATTCCTGTAGCTGTCATAGCTAGGAAGAAGGCTGAGTTCCGTAGCCTTGTCCAAGGAAACAAGACTGTGGAAGTCTATCAGCGCGAGTTTCTGGACTTATCTCGCTATGCTGAAGAGGACATTCCTACTGATGAACGCAGACAGGAGAAGTTTCATGAAGGACTGCACCATGACATTCAGTTAGCCCTTCTTGTTCAAGATTACCCTGATTTCGCCACCTTGGTGAATAAGGCCATCATGGTTGAAACTGGACTTAAGAAGCCCAAGGAAGCGTCCAGACGCACCCGTGAATCGGGCTCATCTTCGGGCTCGTCATCCCAGAAGCGACGCTTCTGGTTTCCCCAAGGCATGTTCCGTTCAGCAGCTCCTGCAAACAGGCCCTCTTATGCTGCACCACGCCTGCCACCTCCACCACCGAGACAGCCTCTGCCAACTCTAGCACCTCGAGCTCCAGCACCTCGTCCTGACAGCGGACTATGCTTCAAGTGTGGCAAGCCAAGTCACCGTGCTAGAGATTGTTCTCAGAATCAGAATCAACTGGCTCTCCCTTCTGCTGGCCGTGGAATTGGCCGTGGTAT
This sequence comes from Thinopyrum elongatum, assembly GCA_011799875.1. Taxonomy (NCBI): domain Eukaryota; kingdom Viridiplantae; phylum Streptophyta; class Magnoliopsida; order Poales; family Poaceae; genus Thinopyrum; species Thinopyrum elongatum. The sequence goes on from CM022297.1 coordinate 478,525,618, forward strand.
TCCTCAACAGCGCAACTATAATGCCAGACCTTCTTATGGTCGTGGGCAGTACTACCACGTCAACATGTCTGAAGCTCCAGATCAACCAGATACTGTGATGGGTACACTTCTCATTAATTCAGTACCTGCATCCGTTTTATTTGATTCAGGAGCATCGCATTCCTTCATGTCAGAACATTTTGCATGCATGCATGACATTAAATGCGAATACATGAACACACCCTTATTGGTACACACTCCCGCGGGTGGTTGCCGAACCTCTGCGGTTAGCTATAATGTTCCCGTTGAAATCGAAGGGTTGGAGTTCAGTGCGTCTCCCATTATTCTGAAATCGTCCAAGATTGACCTTATTCTGGGAATGGATTGGTTGAAGGCCCATTATGCCTCAATCAATTGCGCCACCAAAGTTGTTCACCTCTTGCACCCCTCGAATGAGATGGTGAATTACCATGCGCATATCACTCAGAACGCCGAGGCTCATATTTATGCCTTAAACGCGTTGAATGCTTCTCCGCTTGAAGGGATCGAGAATATCCCAGTTGTCTGTGACTTCCCGGATGTCTTTCCAGAAGAGCTTCCAGGAATACCCCCTGCTAGAGCTGTCGAGTTCGTCATCGACTTGAAGCCTGGCACCACTCCTATTGCGAAGCGTCCCTACAAGATGCCTCCGCACCACCTCATCGAGCTTAAGGAGGAAATTGATAAATCCTTGAGGAAGGGTTTCATTCACCCTAGTTCCTCTGCTTGGGGAGCACCGTCTCTTTTCGTCAAGAAGAAAGATGGAACGAATAGGTTGGTACAAGATTATCGTCCAATCAACCAGGCAACTATCCAGAATAAATATCCACTTCCCCGGATCAACGATTTATATGACCAACTCGCAGGATCTTCGGTGTTTTCTAAACTCGACTTGAGGTTGGGTTATCACCAGATCCGTGTCCGCGAAGAGGATATTCCGAAGACTGCATTCGTTACTCGTTATGGCTCTTACGAGTACACAGTCATGTCGTTTGGCTTAACAAACGCTCCAGCTACATTCTCCCGCCTAATGAATTACATATTCATGGATTACCTCGACAAATTCGTCGTGGTATATCTAGATGGTATTCTGGTTTATTCGAAGAACAAAGAAGAACATGCTGAGCATCTTCGCCTTGTTCTAGAGAGACTTCGAGAGCACCAATTATATGCCAAGTACTCTAAGTGCGAATTCTGGCTTTCTGAAGTAACCTACCTTGGACATGTCATCTCCAAGGATGGTATCGCAGTTAACCCGGAACGAGTTCAGGCTATTCTTGACTGGACCCCTCCGAAGAATGTCAAACAAGTCAGAAGTTTCCTCGGGCTTGCAAGTTATTGCCACCGTTTCATCGAGAATTTCTCCAAGATTGCCAAACCCCTGACTAATCTGCTCCACAAAGGCGTTAAGTTTGAGTGGATAGACAAATGTCAGGAAAGCTTCCAGACCCTCAAGGACAAGCTAACTTCTGCTCCAGTCCTTGCTCCTCCAGACTCTCGCAAAGATTTTGTGATCTTCTGTGACGCCTCTCGCCAAGGACTAGGTTGTGTTCTAATGCAAGAGCGAAGAGTTATTGCTTATGCTTCGCGACAACTGCGTCCACATGAAGAGAATTACCCAGTGCACGACCTCGAACTTGCTGCTGTCATTTATGCTTTGAAGCAGTGGCATCATTACCTCCTTGGTAATCAGTGTGAGATTTACACCAATCATCAGAGCTTGAAGTACTTATTCACTCAACCGGAACTTAATCTTCGTCAGCTGCGTTGGTTGGAAACAATCACCGATTATGACTGTGGTATTTCATACACTCCTGGCAAAGCTAATGTGATGGCTGATGCCTTGAGCCGCAAGTCTTGTTGCAACAACCTCATGGTTAAGCAAGCTCAACCCCAGCTATATGAAGAATTGCGCAAGCTGAATCTCTGCATCGTCCCGCAAGGTTCTCTTAATAATCTTGTGATACAGCCAGATCTTGAGAAAGCTGTCAAGATTGCGCAAGCCAAAGATGCTAAAATTGGTCTAATGAAGAAAGAGCTTCACCTCCAAAAGTATAGGGATTTCTCGATTGCTGAAGATGGAGCCTTGTACTTCAGAGACCGCATTGTAGTACCTCGCTTCGAGCTGATGACTGACAAAGTCATGAAGGAGGCCCATGATACACCGTTCTCTATCCATCCGGGCAGTACCAAGATGTATCGAGATCTTTGTCAAAGGTACTGGTGGTCTAGGATGAAGCAAGATATTGCTCGTTATGTTGCCGAGTGTGATGTTTGTCGTCGCGTGAAGGCAGAACATCAAAAACCTGCTGGAATTCTGCAACCGCTCCCTATTCCTCTATGGAAGTGGGATAAAGTGCAAATGGACTTCATTACTGGTCTTCCCAAGTCTCAGAAGGGCCACGATGCTATTCTTGTCATCGTTGACCAACTCTCCAAGGTTGCACACTTTCTGCCAGTTAAGGAGACTATTACTGCTAGTCAGTTAGCAGAGCTATATATCTCCAGAATTGTTTCACTCCATGGTATTCCCAAGGAAATCAGTTCAGACCGTGGCAGCATTTTCACTGGCCATTTCTGGGAAAGTTTCCAGAAAGCAATGGGAACTCATATTACCTGGAGTTCAGCTTATCATCCCCAATCCCAAGGCCAAGTTGAGTGCGTTAATCAAGTGCTTGAAGATATGCTTCGAGCCTGTGTTATATCCTTCGGTAAGAAATGGGAGGAATCTCTCCCGTATGCCGAGTTCTCTTATAACAACAGCTACCAAGCCAGCTTAAAAATGGCCCCCTTTGAGGTTCTTTATGGTCGCAAATGTCGAACCCCTCTGAATTGGTCAGAAACTGGGGAACGACCTCTTGTTGGACCGGACATTATTCAGCATGCCGAAGAGCAAGTCCGGATTGTCCGGGAAAATCTCAAAGCAGCTCAAGACCTCCAGAAGAGCAATTATGATCGCAAGCGATGGGGTGTGATCTATCAACCTGGTGATCAAGGGTCTCTTCGTGTTACTCCGATGAAGGGCACACGACGTTTCGGAATCAAGGGCAAACTAGCTCCTTGCTATATTGGTCCTTTCTGCATCGTGGCTAGACGGGGACAGGTGGCATATAAATTGGAGTTGCCACCGCAATTCTCCCATATTCATGATGTCTTCCATGTGTCGCAACTCCGAAAGTGCTTCAAGGAATCCCCGCACCGTGCAGTGGATCATGAGATGCTCGAGCTACAAGATGATCTTTCCTATAAGGAGCATCCGATCCGCATCCTCGACGAAGCTGAACGTCGAACTCGTCAGAAGACGACCAAGTTCCTAAAAGTGCAGTGGTCGAATCACACTGAAGATGAAGCCACTTGGGAACGCGAGGATCATCTTCGGGAAGAATATCCCGGACTCTTTCCTTCTACCTCCTAAATTCTCGGGACGAGAATTTCTTTTAGAGGAGGAGAACTTGTAACACCCCCTTGTAATAAGCTCTGTGACACTCTGTTAAAACTGCCAAGTCATGATCATTTGCAGTGCCATGTCATATGGGTTAATGATCCAATTCAAATTCACATCTGAAAATCAATTCAAATTCAAAAGTGAAATATAAAGTTGGTCAAACACTGTTGGGAAAATGTTCATTAAATGGTAACTAATCCAGGAACATTTCTAAAATCAACATTAAAATATTTGGAGTTGGGTAGATGACTCAAACAAGATGAAACAGCACCCAAATCAGCAATATTAATCCATTTAAAATCATTACAAGTTCAAATGGCATCCAATTCTGCCCAAACCACTTTTTGGTGAGAGCTAAAATGGCACTGTAATATTTGGACCAGGTTCCATATTTTACAGAAATGCTAAAGTGGCCTAACTATTTTTGCAACAGAAAAGAAAAGAGAAAAGGAAAAGAAATAAAGGAAAAAGGCTAAAACTGGACTGGACCAAGTGCACAGTGCACTGGCCCAGCCCAGCTGGCCCATCCCCTTCTCTCTCCCTCGCCGTGTCATCCTCTTTATGGACGAGCGCGCGCACGCCGGCGAGACACCGACAGCGCGACGCCGCGGTCGCCCGGGAGGATAAGGGCAAGCCCCAGTGCTTCCCCCCTGGTCGTTCTATCCACTCCCCCGTCCTCTCCCTCGCTCGCTCCGCCCTCGCGTTCCTCCTTCAGATCCATCGCCGCCCGAGCACCTCCGTCGCCATGGCTTTGCCGTAGACGTGGCCACCATCGTGCTCGAGCTCAGCAAGCACGCCTGCGAGCTCCGTCACCCTCGGCTCCTTCGTCTTCGACCTCGAGCAGGAGCGGGGAGGCTCTGCAGACACCACACGCCATCACCCCCTTCTTCTCTGTCTCCGGCAGATCTCCGGCGACCTCGAGCGCTGCAGCTACTAAACCTCCCGCCGGCCTTACGTGCGTGCCGCGAGGTGAGCTGCTGCTTCTCCCGTGCCCTTTCTCGTCGCCGCTGGTAGGCCGTAGCCACTGCTCCACTCGAGCCCGAACCCACCACCGCGTGCGCTCGTCGCCGGCGTGGCCACGGTGACCCTCTGGTCTCGTGCGTGTCCCCGTCGTATTCACCGTATCGCGCAGTCACCGAAGCCGCTTCGCGTTGTCTAAATTGCACGCCGTAGCCGCATTTCTGACGAGGTCCGAACTCCGGCGCCCGCCGCAAAGCTCGCCATCGGCGACACACGTCGTTTCCGGCCACCTCACCACCACCATTAGACGCGCCGTCGAACGGCCATTCGAACGCATCCGGCCCCGTCTCATTTGGTGGCCTGTGGGCGAAACCCGCCGCTCGCCCGAGCCACGCCGCCGCATTCTCGCGCCCGCCGTCGTTTAAACGCCGGCCGCCGACGTGGCTGCCACGTGGGACACCCCTGGGTCACTGCCAGTGGGTCCCACGGGCCCACTTTGACCCCGTTGACCATGGTCAACGCGGGGTACTGTTCACTAGCCGCTGACATGTGGGCCCCGTTCGATAATTAGACTAATTAAACATTTTAATTAAATAAAACTAGATAATTAACCTAATGTCTCACTGATAGGTGGGGTCCACCCCCTAATTAACCCTGGTAATTAAATTAATTCACTGGTTAAAGAAACAGAGGCTGACATGTGGGTCCCACTGGACCCACATGTCAGGTTTGACCCTGGTCAACCACAGTTGACCTGCTGACGTCACTGTGACGCAATGCTGATGTCATAATTCATTTTCTGATAAATAAATAAATTCCAGAAATTCAAATAAACTTTAAAAATTAATAACTTTTAAACCGTAGCTCGGATCGAAAAAGTTAAAACATGAAAGTTGCTCAGAACGACGAGCCGAGTCTGATTGTGCTGTCTGTTTCTCCATCGAAACCCCCTACGTAGAAGAACTCGTAAGTCCGGACCCGAATCCGGTAGATGAATAGTGCACACACGTCGGATATTAAATCCCAGATTAATTCTAAAAATAACTAAAATGACTTAGATGCATAATTAGGCAACCCTGCACTGCATCATAGCATCACACGCACCGTATTGCATTTGTTTGCATTATGTTTACCTGTTTCTTCCCCCTCTTCTCTCTCGGTAGACCCCGACGTTGGCGTAGCTCCCGAGACAGACGCAGCTCAGGAGTACGACTACGTCCCCGACGATACCACTGAAGACCTTGCCCTTGCCCCCGAGCAAACAGGCAAGCACCCCCATTTTGAGCATGCCTATATCGCCTATTCCCTTCTCTCTTATGCTTGCATTAGAACTGCTACTGCTTCTGTTTTCCTATATCTGCTGCATAGCCTATTTATTGTAACCTGCCTTGCTACCTTACTGGTTATCCTAGACTGCTTAGTATAGGCTGGGTAGAGACACGACAGAGACCCCCACTTGATCCCGACTGCCCTGCTGGATATCAGAAGACCCGATCATCGGGATTGAAGACTAGACCCTGGCACCGCACATCACTTCCCCCTTAGTTGCCGACACTGCTGGGTTACCGTCGAGTGCCGAGGGTGATACCTCGTCAGCACTTCTGATGTTAACCTTGTAGGTTAGTTACTCGGTCGTGGTAAGCGAGGGTGATTCCTCCTACACCACCCCCGATAACGACGTCGTCGCGCAACTCCTCAAGTGTGGACCTCGAGGGTGATTCCTCCTTCGTTCACCTTCGGGGTTCCATCGAGGGTGATTCCTCAGGGTTCCCTTCGGTGTCAGACACACAGTTACTGTTGATGTGCGGACTTGCACTAAACCATGATACTAAAGACGGGTCGGCCCTGAGGGGTACCCGCGCGAGCTTAATGCGAAGTGATGTGGAGTCGGGTTGACCTGGATGGTGCCCGCGAGATAACACGAGGCGTGGCTGGGCATTCTTAGCCCTTGCCGCAAGACCTCGAGACGGGGCGACGGGGTCACATCGATGGTGAGTCTCTGCTCGTTTCCGCGCGCTCCTAATCCACTACGGTTTGGATATTTGATCCGAGGGGCCTCTGGCCCGATAGCACTAACCATCACGTGGGCATAGAATGGGCGTTCTGCGTCGTATACACCAGCCGAAGCTTGTTTGACGTCAGTAAGGAGCGGCGCACACCGAGTTGGACTGGTAACGCAACCGCGCTTGTATAAGGGGTTGCTAGGTCTGCTCTCGGTGGCCCCGTAACGTGCAGGAGTTCCCGGGGCGATGGCCCAAGACCCCTGGGGGCATAGGTTTAGTCCGGCGTGCTGACCTCTCTTATAAGCCTAGGTCGGGTTGCGGCGTGTTGTTTGGCCGAGGCTGGGCATGACCCAGAAAAGTGTGTCCGGCCGGAGTTAAGCAAGCGTGGTGGGTAAGTTGGTGCACCCCTGCAGGGAAGAAACTTCTATCGATAGCCTGTCCTACGGTAATGGACACTCGGAGTTGTATCCCGATCGGTACAACTAGAACTTGAGATGAGAACTGGATAGTACGGCTCTGGGATTGCTTTCTCGCAGGGAGTCGAGAAAGGATCTCAGGTCGAGGTTGATGATATTACTACTACTGCTTTACATTATGTTCATCTGCTCTCTCCTGATGCTGCAAGACTGTCGAAGATTGTTGAAGATGCTAGTCTTCGATAGGACTAGGCTTCCCCCTCTATTCTGGCATTTCTGCAGCCCAGTCCACATATACAGCCCCCTTTGAAAATGATGCATATGTAGTGTAGATCCTTGCTTGCTGAGTACTTCGGATGAGTACTCACGTTTGCTTTATTTTCTTTTTTCCCCATATTCCATTTGATGCCACCAGATGACGGAGCCCCTGAGCTAGACGCCCCAGTCGACGACCAGTACTACTACCCGCCTGGCGAGTACTACTACTACGAGGAGCCGTTCGACGACCAGGAGTAGGATCGTAGGGTCCAGGGCAGGAGGCCTACGCCTTTCGATCGTAGTCTTTTATTTTACCCCGCCTCTGTGAAGGCTTATCTCTTTCTCTCTCTGTAATATATCTGTACCCAGATATCTAATGCTTCCACTGACGCTTGTATGCCATCGAGCTATGTATTCGAGCCCTCGAGGCCCTGGCTTGTAATATAAAGCTTGTATGACTTTATTTATGTTTTAGAGTTGTGTTGTGATATCTTCAAGTGAGTCCTTAGGCTTGATCGTGCGCATTTGTGTGTATGATTAGTGCACGATTAAGCCGGGGTCGTCACAATTTGCGAGTCACTCCTATGAAGGGCACTCACCGCTTTGGAATCAAGGGCAAGTTAGGTCCACGCTACATTGGTCCCTTTCGCATTCTCGCCAGACGTGGTCAGGTGGCATATAAATTGGAGTTGCCGCCACAATTCTCTCATATCCACGACGTCTTCCATGTGTCGCAACTTTGTCGTTGCTTCAAGGAATCTCCTCACCGAGCAGTGGACCATGAATTGCTTGAATTGCAAGATGATCTATCTTATGAAGAGCATCCGATCCGCATTCTCGATCAAGCTGAACATCGGACCCGTCAGAAGGTTACCAAGTTCCTGAAAGTGCAATGGTCAAACCATACTGAAGATGAAGCCACTTGGGAATGCGAGGATAATCTTCGAGCGGAATACCCTGACCTCTTTCCTTCTACCTCCTGAATTCTCGGGACGAGAGTTTCTTTTAGAGGAGGAGAATTGTAACACCCCTGTTGTAATAAGCACTATGATCATCTGTTAATTATACCAAGTCATCTTCATTTGCAAAGCTTGATCGTAATGTTTAAACACTTCAATTCAAATTCCTCTCAGATTTCAAATTCAAAATCATGTGCAAAATAAAGTTGCTCAAAAACAGCTGGAAAAATGTTCACCTTCTAGCAAATATTCCAGAACCAATTGTGTTTAAGAAAACAACATCACCTCTATAATAAAATGAGTAGTAGCATTTAAACAGTTCTAATTCAACAATTTAAAATTGCAAACTCATTTTTGTAAAGTGGAATTGAATTCCACTGGTCTCCAAAATATTTGGGGCAGTGTCTAAAATAACTAGGGAATTAAAGGGGCACTTCCCATATTTTTCCTAATGAATAGGGTGCCTGAATATTCTCTTACCCATCTCTATTTATTAAATAAAAAGAAAAACAGAAAAGAAATAAAGAAAAGGCAAAAAGGGAAGAAAAGTGGGAGAGGCCCCCTGCCCCTCCTGGGCCACGGCTCATCGAGCCAGCCCAGCTACCCGCACCGGACACCCCCTCCCTGTTCCTCGGTTGCGCACCTCTACAGGGCGCGGTCGCCACTGGACTCCCTCGCCGGCGACGCCCCGACGCGGATAAGGTAGCCCCCGCGCCCCCTCAAGCTTCGCCCTCGCTCTCATCCACTCGCCCACTCATCCCCATGCCCTCTCCTCTCTGCCCTCGCCCCAGATCCCCTTCTCCCCCTCACCCGAACACAGTCATCGCCACGGCCTCGCCGTGCGCGTGGCCACCGGCCGCCGCCCTTTGTTCGCCCGTGTCAGGGAGCTTCCTCGCTGCCGCCTACGCCGATTGCGTCCACTTCCCCGAGCTCGGAGGCCCTGCCCCGTCGGCTTCATGGTCATCTTCAACCTCCGTCCGCCTCGGGCCGCTGCACGCCAACGCCGTCTCCGGCCACCTCGACTCTTCCTCGGGCCTTCCCAGCAACGGAAGTGAGCGCCGCACCCTTTCCCTCTCTTCCCTGCTTCTGTCACTACCCGTAGCTGTTTCCCCCGTCGTGCCCGAGCTTGTCGTCATCGTGGGGTTCGCACTCCGTAGCCACGGCTCGTGGAGCTCGTAGCCGGCCACCCTGTCGTGCTCAGCATGCTCCCAGGGGCCTGGCAAGCCCTCTGGCTCGCCTCGCCGTGCCCCCTAGCAATGTCCCCGCCGTGCACCCGAACGCCGTCGTCCGCTGTTTCAAAGGCTGCAGGACCAAGTGTGGGTGAACTTCATGAAGTGGAAGGCCAAGCCTGCGGTGGTACGCCACATCGTAGTCCTCGTGTGCTTGCCACTGCGGCGCCTACACCTTCGCCGCTTGGTGTTGGTGCATCTGGTAAGGGCAAGAAATGCGGCGTTAAGCGCAAGGTTGCACCGGCAAAGGTTAACAAGGGTTGCAAGAAGCGTTCTCGTGTCAATCCAGACGACCAGGGTGATGCTGATTTCAATGCTGATGAGGAGGATGACGACGATGATGCTGCTGCTGATCAGGTATGAATCTCTCATGTTTACTGTTTTTGAGAACATTTTGTAGAATTGTTATTATATTTGTGTATGTAGTACTGCCTTGGTGAACATAGCTGACCTTCTTCTATATATAGACATGAAGAAATTAGCTGAACTGCTTGGTTTATATGGTATTACTGCCTTTGTGTACATAGCTGATCTTCTGGATATATGTATGAAGAAATTAGCTGAACATCTTGGTATACATGGTTTTAATGCCTTGGTGTACATAGTTGAACTCCTGCTCTGTAAACTTCTAACATTTAGAAAGCATCTTAACTTATGGTCATACATGGTTGTACTGCCTATGTAGACATAGTTGAAATTCTGAAATGTACATTGCTAACATTTAGAAAGCAGCTGTTCTTCTTGTTTTTAATGGTTGAACTTCTGCTATATACATTTTTTTGGTCCATGCTCTATTTGCTTATGTAGTTTTTACAATTCAGCATTAGTGAACTTTTGGTTTAGTTTGTTTATCTCATTGTTCTGCCTTTTTTCCCTGTCATTGCATTTTTTGCAGTATCAGCTTGTGGCGCGGCCTGAAGAGATGAGGAAGAGAGGAGGCAAAGCAGTCGAAGAAGGTGATGAAGGAGGAGATGATGCGAAACGTTTTAACAAGACGGTTTGCTGCTCAATGAAAGAGGTCAAGTCGTGCGCAAAATTGCTACAAGTTAGGGACAAGGAGAGGGTTATCATGGCTGGTTTTGGTTGTCTGTTTGACTTGAAGGTTGATTCCACCATTTCTCATCCTTTGATGGGCCACATCTACACCAGGATTGACCCTTCAACTATGATTCTGGACATGGGTGAGGCGAACAAGGTTTTGCGTATTACAAGTGATGCTGTTCACCATCTTTTTAGATTCCCTCAAGGTGATCGTACCCCTCCTAGGCCCTCGGAGGATGGGTTTGATGATGCTGTTATGAGGCTGAAGGCCAAACTTGGCTACAAGAGGAGTGATGACATCAAGACAAAGGATCTGCGGAAGTTCCTCGGGGAACTTGTGAAGGATGAGACGAAGGATGATCTGGCTCTACAGATGTTTTACCTGATTCTTTTCAGGAAGGCTATTATTCCTGGTACGTCTACACGAGTGTCCAGGGAGGCAGCAATGGCTGAGAATCTTGTCTTTGAAGATATGGCAAATATGGACTATTGCCAGTTGGTTGTTGATGATCTTCGAAGGGCTGTTACTAGGTATCAGCAAGGGACTAGCAGAGGAAAAGCTGTCACAGGCTGTGGCATCGCGCCGCTTCTTATGTATCTGGACTGCCTTATCATTGGCAAGACGCCTAATCCTGACTTAAGAACTCCTCGCATCAATTTCATGGATCAGGCCAAGCTTTTTGAGCTTGTTGCTGCTGACTTGGTTAAGAAGGGTGATGATGACCCAGCCAACTGGGTGTTTGGGAAACTGCCTATAAGTGTTTCTATGCATCATTCTTTCCTGTGTAGTCTAACTTGAACTTCTGATACTATCTTCAATATTTGTTCCATGTTCCTTCATTTGTTTTTTGACGCGTTGACTTTTTGTTTTGTATGCAGTGGAAGACACAGGCTGAGGTTGTGTTCTTTAGGCGTATTGAACGTCCTGTTCTTACTATGCCTCGTGCCACCGGCCTAGGGAGTGGAACTTCCCCAAGATTTGAATTCTCCCGGGATGTCAATACTGGTGCTCCCCCTGTAGATCCAGGAGGTTCTTGTGCCCATGTGAGTGCTGCAGGTGGCGTATCTTCTGAGGGTTTGTTTGACGCTGCCAATCTTTCCCTTGCTAGGATTGATGGTCTTCTAGAAACTGTTTGTGGGGAGATGGCCCGTGTTCCGACAACTGTTGAGCGTCTTAGTCGCGTTGATGGGATTCTTCCTCCCGGCCATGGTTTTGATGCTGAGTCTTCGAAGGAGGTTTTGTCAATTGAAGCTAGATTTCTTGCTGAGCTTTGTGAGAGCACTTCCCACCTCCGGACTAGCTTTGGGCTGTTCAAGGAAATGCAGGATGCTCGTTGCAAGCCTTTTGAAGATGAGGCTAGTGTTGTTGTTAGACAGATTCAGAGGCAAGATTCTGTTCGTTTGGGTCATGAAGGAGGCCACGAGGAGCATACTGAAGAGGTTTGTTCATGTTGGCTTTGATAGTTCTTTGCATTAATGTTCATTGTTAGCTTTCAGTTATTACTGTTTTTTAACATAGGTGACCCTTCTTGATTTCATGTGTTTTGAACTTCTTCTTTGAGTATTAGTGTTTCGTAGGTGACCTTCTCTGTTTACAGTATCTGAACTTCCAGGACTACAGTATCTGAACTTCTAAGCTTTCCATAACTGGCCCTTTGTTCCCTTTGTATGATAGTAGTTTGATATCTGACCTTCTATGTTTACTGACATTGGACTTCCTCCATGTGTCAGTGGTCATAGCTAACCTTCTTTAATTATGTAATGTGAACTTCTCCTGATTAGACATTGTGTTCTATATGATTTTTTGTAGGCTGTTGATGATGGTGCTAGGGTTGATGAGGATGTTTTACCTGAAAGTGCATCTGTCCCTGTGCATGAATCTGCTCCCGCAAGTGATTTATTTGTTGATGAGGTTCATGGCAGTGATCCTAAAGTATCATTTTTCTTGTCCATTTGTTCATTTTTATTCTATTTCTTGTACATTTTTTCACTATGTGCCCATTTTTAATGACTTTTTGTTCTTGCTGCAGAATGATGATGCTAGTGTTCCTTCAGAGAAGGTTGCAGACAAGGCTGTATCAGGCACTGGCTGCTCCGATGGGCTGGACCCAACTGATCCTCGGTCGTCCATCGATGCTAGGGTTTCTGATGCTGAGCAGGGCAAGACAGCTGGAGATATTATTTCAGAGAAAGATCCCATCGAGGCTGCTGTTGAGACTGGTAGTGCTCCTGCAGGCTCGGAGAAGTCTCCTGCAGCAGAGATATCAGTTGCTGTTGATGCTGGTTCTCCAGCTCTTCCTACTGCAGCACAACCAATAGTTTTTGTTGTTTCAGATTGTCCAGCTACTGCAGCAGCTACTGGTGTGCTTGGCGACGACACTGCAATGTCTACTGGAGATGATGATGAAGAGACTGAAAGCGATAGCTTGGGAAAGGAGAATGATCTTTCCAGTGCTGCAACTGGTCTAGGCAAGAATCCATAAAGAGAGGAGCATGCTTCTCTCTTCTTTCCCCATCCCCATCCCTTTTGTTGTTGGTTTTAGTCTTTGATATCCCTATGTACTGTTTGTGTGGTGCAAGTTGAACTTCTGGTTTGTGCTTTGTCATGTGGTTTGTAAATAAAGTGAAGTGGAGCTGCTTTTATGTGGGGGAAGGTTTGTAATGCATGGGTTGTGATGTTTATAATCCTGTGGTTTTATCTTTTGGTGTAGCAGCTGAGATGTGCTTGTGTTTGTTTGTTGCTCCTGTCGTGATCTATGTGTTTGTATGTTGCTCTTAATTTCTATTCTTTTGCTGAGCAGATAGTGAACTTGCTGTCGTCCGAAAGAAGGTTGATGACTTTTCTTTCAGTGTAACTAGGCTTAAGAATGATCGTTCTAAGAGGTGAGTGCAGCTGGTCAGAATTTATATCCATCTAACTTATTAACTGCCTGTGGTTTTATACCTGAACTTCTTTACTTTCTGTTGCTGAACTTCTTTACTTTCTGGTGCTGAACATCTAACTTTTTGTACTGCCTGTTGTTATGTAGCTGAAGTTCTATGCTTTTCTATGTGATGAACTTCTTGAGTTTCTGATGCTAAACTTCTTTACTTTCTATTGCTTGTTTTAGATCAAAGATTATGTTCCAAAACAATGAGTGTGAAGCTGCTGTTGAAGATGTCGCAATGTCTTTTTCTCCTCGTGGAATGCTTCGGTCCAATGTAGCTGAGGTTGCACTGTATTGTCTACGTGCCAAATACCAGGGATCAGACAAACTCATCCAGCCGTATTGGGTTTGTGTAAGTCAACCCTATAGTAATTTCTTTTTTGTTTTGTTCTTTACCATATTAGTGAAAACTTGTTGGTCTCATTGTATTTCATATGTTGCTGTTATCTGTATTATATTAGGACAAGATTTTCAGAGGGCAGTTTGATTCCCGTGTGAGGAAGTACTTCTTAGCGACTGGTCCAGATAGCATGGATGCGCATGATTCTGTAAGCAATATTTTGTTCTTTGTCTCTGTATTTGTTTCCACTGTGATCCACTCTGTTTATGTTGTTTTATTTTCTTGTGCTGTTGATATTAATTTTAGTTTTAATGATTTGCGTGTTTATCTTGCGTCAGGTTGTTTTCCCCACTTTTGGCCCACCTGAAATTCCTGCACACTTGGGTGGTGTTGGTCATTGGGTTTTCATATTTCTTGACCTGAAGAATTCAAGGTTCCAGCTTCTCGACTCCTACTATGGACCAAATGATGACTATGCGGTACGCTTGTTTTGGCGGATGACTGATAACATCAAGAAGCTTTGGAACGATGCTAGCAATGACAGGGAGACACCCTTCAGTCCACTTTCTATTGACCATATCCCTTTGGATTGGATTGATGTCCCCCAGCAGACTAACAAGTATGAGTTCCACTTTCTCTCTATCACATTCTGTTTAGTTGTAGTTGTACGTAAGCTGCAACGTCTTTTATTCTTTGGCTTTCTTTTGTTTTAACACTGTTCTCTTTGTTTGATGACAGCATCGACTGCGGATTCTTCATGCTTACGAATGTTAATTCGTTTCATGAAGGGGTTCTTGCAAACTATTCCCATGATAATATCTTGGATATCAGGAAGACATGGTTGTACTCAATTGCTTCTTCTAACTTGTTTGAAACAGACTTCCATGGTCTGTTTGGCTACTATTCATGTAAGTCTTGAAACTTGGACTGCTTACTTGGACTGCAGCTTTTATTTCTACATGAACTTCATTGTCTTTTATTTGCTTGTGTATTTTGTTTCAGTATTTTTTTCCTGACATTGCTTACTTGGACAGCAGCATTTATTCTACTTGAACTTCAGAGATGATACCTTCTTATGCTTTTGTTAGCTGTAGTTGAATGTTTTCCATTTCATCAGTTTATCTTGAACTGTGCCTTGGGTTGTGCCTGAAATTCATTAGTTTTTAAATGCAACACATTTTTTAGGTCAACTTGAGTAGTAATCATGTCATCTATATTTGTTGGACTGTACATTGTGTTGTACCTGAACTTCAGTTATATTTAATTGTCTTTTTTTCCTTTTTTTGACAGTGGAGCCGTTGGACTTGACCGATTACCACTACTCATTCCTCGGGTCACAAGAATACCAGCCTAGGGAGGAATCGATGAGTACAACTCCGAGAGAAGATGATAGCTCTCGAATCCTTATTCCTTCGAAGTTGGGGAAGCAGCCTATCGGTATTGGTGCTACTCCGAATACCCCTTGCTCCAGGAAGGTTGGTGCAGTCGAAGCAGAGGTGATTTCGTCAGATGATGATTTTGAGAAGATTGCTTACCCGAAGAAGGGTAAATCTGCTGCTGCTACTGATGTTGGGAGAGGTGGAAAGAATGCTGTCATCACCAGGAGGAATCCGGCAGTTGAGTCTGGCAACATAACTTTCTCGAAGAGAGCAGCAAGATTGCCTATGAAGTGGCATTCTGCTGTCGCTGCCCTAAAGAAATACAGTTACCCTCATCTATCTGAGGCCCGGAGGTTGAAACAGTTTGTGCTTAGTGAAGATGGCCTAGAGAAGTATTCTGAGTGGGTATTCTTCTTATGTTTTTTGCTACCAGACATGCTTTTTTTTGTGAACTTCTGATGTTATAGTATCTGAACTTCTATTCATTCTTCTTGTATTGGAGTTGCGCTTCTAATATTTTCCCCATCCTTTAAATCTGCAGGACAAGCTACTGCATGTTTACCATCCCTGGGAATGTGATTGACCTCACAGGACGTGTCCTTTATCCTCTTTTCGGTGAAGGGCAACAGATGGAAGGAGACGTAATGGACTTTCTCATAAACTTGTGGAAGGATAAGTCGGAGACGTCTGAGATCTTCTCTTCTGCTGACAGGGTTGTTCTGAGTCCCTACTTCATTCAGGTTTTTGTTCTTGTAACCCTATCTCCCTTTTTTGCGCTAGTTTTGGTGAAGTGGCATTGGGAGGTGTTTTAATTTGTCGTGATTATTTCGTGTTCTTAATCTTTTTGTTTATGGTCTGTTTGTTAATGCAGTATTGCCCGGAGTATGATTTTTTCGGTGCATCAGTTCCAAAATTTGATGCCAAAAAATTGGCTGCACTCCTCCCAATGTTTGTTCGTAAGGAAGAAGACCTTCTTAACGCAAAGCTGGTTAGGTTTTCATAACTCTTGCTTTTTTTTATTTTATGTACATCCTTTTGCTGAGTTTGTCAAGAAGTTTTTGTTCATCTCGGCTGTTCATTGCTTATGGTATATAGTTTGTGTTCACCATTTTTTCAATCTTGGCAGGTTTTTTTGATACTTTTCAAGCCAATTGACAAAATGGCGCACTATAGTGTGTATGTGCTGAATAGATATCATGGGAGCATTGACATCCTTGATTCACTTCCTTACTCTAATAAGGGACTTTCATGAACAAGTTTCCACGGAGACTGCCAAAATATCGTGAGTGTCTCTTAGCCTGAACCTCATGTCATATTCGAATGTTTGGTAATACTGCTTCAGAAGTTGTGTGCTTGAACTGACTGTCATTTGACAGTTGAACTTCTGGTAGTTGTTTAGTTGGATTTTATGCAAGTGTCACTTTTTGTACCTGAACTTAGCTATTTTGGTTAAGATGTTTTTGATTTTATCGTATTAGTCATTTCTGGCAGATCAAGAGATTCGTTGGGTTGCTGGAGGAGATGTACGACAAGGCTGCGTACAAAGCGAGCAAGCAGCCAAATTGGGTGACTATTGCAAGAGGCCGACTTTTATTGATGTCCCAAAGCAAGTGAATAGTGATTGTGGTTTCTTTGCCGTGAAGCTCTGCTCTACATATGATGGCGATGAGCTTGTTGAAGATTTTGGTGATGTGGAAGTATGTTTTGTCCTTGTTCTTGTCTCATCATCCTTCCATTTATTTTGTGTGTTTTTGCCGACATGCACCTGCTGTGGTTTTAGTTATCTGTTGCTGTTTTTTTATTTTCATTCTTTTTGTTTGCAGGCTTGTGTAGATGACTGGAAGGCCGAGTTCATGCACACTCTAGTCTTCAGCGAGAAGAATGAAATTGTGTGTGGAGAGCTTCCTGCCGAGATCCAGTACTTGGGCCCGTGAATTCTGCGTGTAGAAACATTGGTTTTAGTGTAGATTTGATTTCGTAAAGAATTGGTTTGATAATGATTGGAACGATTTCGTAAAGATTTGGTTGTAAGGATGGTTTAGTAATTTGTATATCTATAGCTGCAGCACTGTTATTAATGTTATTGAGGACAAATGTATCTGGAATGAAGAATGATTGGCTTGTGAATTTCAATGTATTGCATCATTTTCAGTATTCCAGTGTTGTTTGTTTTTTTGCAACATCAGAACTTGAACTTCTTCCTGGGTTCTGGCTGAACTGCTGGTTTTTTGTCCACAGATCCAGTGTTGTTTAATTTTGGCCCCAACATATGAACTTGAACTTCTGCTTGAGATCTGGCTGGGCTGCTGGTCTCAGATGGAGAGAATTTTTGTGTTGTATAATGTATTATTGTTTTTCAACTCAATCAAGATGTAGCCTTTTGCATAGAATCTATATGTGCTTTTTTGTGATTTTTTTAACTGCGAATAGTTTTCAACTAGAACTTCGTGTAAAAAATATTCTCATACAATCCTTTACGTTTCTTTATCTTTGTCGGCATTCTACGTGAACTTCTCCAGGTATCCAAACAGAACTTCATATCTATACACGTCGTCTTAGGCTTAATAGCTTAGTTTATACGGCAATACTTATTTGTCAAGCATATTTTTCCTACATCTCATAATATTCCAGAACTTCTTCTGTAAGCATACGTGAACTTCATAGTTTACATTCATTTTTATTCCTGCTTGCTCTTTTATGGAATACATCACCAGCACCTCCTCTCATAATATACCAGAACTTCTACAGTAAGCTTACCTGAACTTCATAGTTTATGTTCATTTTTATTCCTGCTTGCTCTTTTATGGAATACATCACCAGCACCTCCTCTCATAATATACCAGAACTTCTACAGTAAGCTTACCAGAACTTCATAGTTTATGTTCATTTTTATTCCTGCTTGCTCTTTTATGGAATACATCACCAGCACCTCCTCCCATAATATACCAGAACTTCTACAGTAAGCTTACCTGAACTTCTACTGCATAATTTCTTTGAAACTTCTACAATAGAAGTTCAAGTAAGCTTCTCCTAAAATACTGTTCAACAGTGGAATAACATTCTGTACACTGACATAACATAAGTTTGCTTTTGTTTAATCGACCTAGTCTAATTGTTCTTCAGCCTTGCGCTCCTCCTAGGCTTTGCTTGTAGTGGTTTTTGTTTGACATGTACCTCTTCCTCTTCATCTTCCTCTTCATCTTCCTGTTCGTCTTCCTGTTCGTCTTCCTCTTCTTCTTCGATGATATCTTCGTCTTCGTCTTCCTGATCCTCCTCTTCATCTTCCACCACTTTCTTGTTGCTGGCTCTAGGTTTTGCTTTCTGTTTCTTTTCTGGCTTTTGGCTTGTCTTTTCATCTTCTGCGCGCTTCGGACATGTTCATGCAATGTGTGGAGCATATTCCTTGCATATGCTGCAAAGCCTGCTGCTAGCTTTGTCTGGGTGTGGTCCCTTGTTTTGTTTTAGAACTTTGGGCTGTTGTTTTTGAACTTTGGTTTGCTTGACCTCCTCGGCATCGTTTCTTTCTAAGAGTGTTGGACAAGTGAGTTTGTTGTGTCCTGCAACCTTTTTGCACACACTACATTGCCTGTGTCCAAGTGGCATTCCATTCTCATCCAGCACGAAGACTCTATCTACAGATGGTGCCTTTATTTGAGCTCTCTGGTCTCTTTTCTTTGCTGCAGAAAGTTTCTTCCTACCCTTTGTTTCAGAGTACAGCGGCAGTTTTATTGTCTCTTTCTGCTGCTGCTGCTACTGCATTAATTGGTCAACATCCTGCTTGCATCGGTTGGCTTGAGCAGCGGTCTGGAGCATTTCAGCTTCATAATAATGAAGGTCATCTTCAATTTCAGCATCCTCTTCAGCCATCCTTTCGCTAGCATCCGCTTGATTTGCTGAATGTATTTCATCAAGCTCTTCCACGAGCCTGATCTTGAGAACATAGAAGGCTCTGTCATATTGCTGCTCACATCTCATCGCTTTCTTGTTAACCGTCAAATTTAGCTGTAGCAGGATGTCTTGCTTGGATAGTCTTGAGCTGCCATCCGATGCAATTGTGTTGTAGTCCCTTGTATCAAATGTTGGTTGTGATTTTGCAGTCTTTGTGTACCGTTTGAGGATATACTTGTCTGGAAATTTGTCAGGCTTCAGGTAGTCGAGTATGTTCATTATGTGAAGGCAGAATAGACCTGCATTTTGTGATGAATGCAGAATACATAGTTTGTGAGCCAGCAATGAGTTTCATATATTGATACGATACTACTAGTTTAGCTATTTAATGAGTTTGTTTTTCCGCTCACCTGTGTGTGTCCAAAGCTTGCATTTGCACTCATATATTTCATTCTCTGGGTCAGCTACAACCTGGAATTCATGCTTTGACTAGGCAAATCTATCTTCATCATCATGGCCAGCCTTGTTGTGGTAGTACACAAGGTATTTAGTGGGCTCTGCTGTAGGCTTTGCGCGAAATAGTGTGGCTTTTCTTATCCTAGTTCTCATCTCGCTGTACATGGCTCTCGTGTACTTGATAGCCATGTCTTCCTCGTAGCCGTAAGTTGTTTTTGTCACAGGATTGCTCTGCACATGTCAAAAAATAAGATATTAGTCGAGCAGAGTCATGGGTTTCATTTTTTAATTACCAAGTGCACATGTTCAAGGAAGTCACAATATGGGGGTGTTTTTTTGTCTTAATACCATGCTGGTCATTGTTTGCTCGTTCTCCTTCTGCATCCGAGTTTGTATGCAAGCATTTACCCACCTAGCAAACTTGTGTAGGTTCTGGGTCCCCTTGACAAACCCTCTCTTGAGCACGTGATTCATGCTCTCGCTTCGTTGTGTAGAAGTCATTCTAGCACAGAAAATGTTCTTGTAATATGCTGATATCCACAGTTTCCTATCACTCCACAGCTGCATCATCATCTGGTCATTCTGCAGGTTGTACTTCTGCATGAGTGTAGCCCAGGCAGCTTCAAACTCCGTTGGCATTAGCGGCCAGTTTAAGATAGCTATGAACTCCTCTTTGAATTTTTTATACTTTGTGTACAACAACGCGAGGTATTCCTTGAACTTCTTCAGGATGTGCCAACGGCATAGCTTGTGGACGGTATTTGGGAATGATTGTGGTATAGTTTTCGCCATTGACCGGCACTGGTCTGCATGAATTAAAAAATGAAACTTGCTTCTTGCACTAATGGTGAACTTATGTGGTACAAGTACTTGAACTTCACAGGCAACAGTAGGACTACCTAGTAATGTCACACAAAATTTTCTTACAGCAGTGTTGTTGAACTTCTGTGGTACCAGTGATTGAACTTCACATACATAACTATATTTTTCTGAACATGTTACATATATTTTTTCTTACAGCAGTGTTCTTGAACTTCTATGATTCCTGTATTTGAACTTCACATCTAGAACTATATTTTTCTAAACATGTGACATATAATTTTGCTTCTTGTACTGTTGTTGGACTTCTGTGCTAACAGTGGTTGAACTGCTTGGTTTACATTATTTTCAGTTAAAACCAGTATACCCAATATAGACCCAGAGACTCAAAAGATGATGAAACTTGTAGAGTTTTTTTTAGAACTTACCTGTTAGAATGCAAGTTGGGTGTTTGTTGTTCATGCACCGTACAAATGTATCGAACAACCACTTGAATGACTTTGCATCTTCGTCTCTGATCAGGGCAACAACAAATATCGTTGACTGCAAATGGTGGTTTGTTCCAACAAACACTCCCAGAGGCATATGAAATCTGTTAGTCTTGTAAGTTGTGTCGAATGTTACGCAATCGCCAAAGTCTTGATATGCTCCTCGGCAGCTTGCATTGGACCAGAAAATGTTTTTAATTGATTTGTCGCTGTCTACTTGTATGTCATAGAAAAACTCATCATTGATTGCCTTCATGTCTTTAAAGAAAGATACAAGTTTCAATACATCATCCAAATCATCTTTCCTTGCATTCATGGCTTTCCTGCAAATTATATGCAAACATGCATTTGTTATTTTTGCTAGCAAAGGGTGGTGACTTAGGATGCTATGTACATTGCAGTATGTGCATTTTTCAATACTTACTGGTTTAGTAGGTCTCGTCCGGTCATGCTTAGGAAGTAGCTTCCATCTTCATTTTCGGATAGCATGGACATGATTGTTGTATGTTTGACATCATGGTACTGCAAGAGCTTTACGTACTCCAAAATAGTGGGGTCATAATTCTTGTGTGAGTGCAAGAATACCAGCATGTCATCAGTTTGCATGAGGTGGTGATTATGATTGTACTCAATGTCCACTACCACACATGTGTTATCCTCCTGCACCATCACCCTCATTCTTGCATTGCAGCCTGTCCTCTGTGATGTTTTGTTTCGCTTCCTGTCAGCCTCTGAAACAGAAGTTGTGTGTTTCCCTTGGAACGCGCAAACAAAATACTTGTGATTGTCATTCCCTCCCGTCTTCCTGATTCCAAAACCAGCGTATCTGTTGTAAAATTCCCTGGTTTTCTCTACATTCTGGAATGGCATCTTTAGTCTTGGTATTAGATAATCCGGGAGATCCGGCATCTGCAGAAAAAGAAAAAATAATCCAAACGGTATGTTAAAATGCAGTTTATAAACTTGTTATCCTGGAGGGAGCAGAAAAATTGCAGATCATACAAGATGCATATATAAATACTTAAATTTTGTTCACTTACGTGCGTGTATGATCATAACTCCACCGGAGTCTGCTGCTAGCCCTCTGGGATGGGGCACGGCGGAGTTATCATAGCAGGATGTAGGAGTGGATCACGAGGAGGAAGGAGGGCTGAAGATGGCCTCTCTCTTGTTTGCGTCCTTTTTTCTTGTGGTGGTTGTGGAGGTATGGCGATCCTGGTTTTGGTTTGCTCTTTTGTTCTGTGAAGCAATCCATCTACCTCATGTCCCTTACGATCCTGAGTTGTAGCAGCAGCATCATCCAACGGCGGTAGTGTGCGGAGCACTCTCCTCCGTGTGTGTGTGTGTTCCTGTTGGATTTGTCCTGGGATCCGGTTTAGTTGCTGTCATTTCACATTGACAAGCCACACCAGGATAACCTCCAGAGTTCCACACAGGATAACATCCGGAGTTACATGCAGGACTTGAGCTAACACCCTCCTCCATCGGTGTGCTTGGAAGTCTGCTGGTGGATACAAAGAATCCGCGGGGGATTTCTAGCGTCACCCAATTAGGTGGAGGTGCAAAGTGGTGCGGATAGGGCTGTGACCCAGCAACTTGGAAGTCTGCATGTGTTTCGGGTGTCACCCAATTTTGGTGTGGAGCAGATTGGGAATGATGTTGGTGCGTTTGAGGTGTGACCCATTGAGGGGGCGGCACAACGCGTACAGGCTTAGGGTTGTGTACTTGCTGCTGGGAACTTCTAAGCTTCTTTCTGCGTCTCTCATCCTACTGGCATAAAAAAAAGAATTTGTTAGCACACAAGTCACACCTGCCTATACTGGTGTAACTGAACTGAGCATTATTCACATCCTGAACTTCTCATATAAAAGTGTTGTTCATGTACATATTTTTGCCTATGACAGGTATCACACTCTTAACTGAGCTGAGCATCTTCCCATACTTGTGTACCTGAACTAAGCACTCTTTACAGAATGAACCTCACATTCTGAATTCTATACTATTTGATTTTTTCTGTACCTGAACTGAGCACTCTCCACAGACTGAACTTCTGGTTTGCAAAGGGGAAATACTACCTTCATGAGTTTGAATGGTTGAACTTACTATTGCATACCAACCTGACCTTCATGTGATCACATGTTTGTTTTATTTCTCTTTTTTTGCACACAACCAGATACATACCAACCTGAACTCTAGCCCACTTACTAGTTGAACTTCACATGGTTTTTTACATATGAATGTAGGCAGATTTTTTATTTTTTGTAGCCTGGACTGAGGCTCACACACTACCAGAACTTTCACATGGCTGAAAGAAAATAACAGACAGCAGGAAGTTCAACCATACCTTGGATAGAAGTTCGGCCAACCTTTTTCCAGCAGTAGATAGGCCACCTTGAGAGCAATTTGTCAGAGAGTTGGGAGAGGGATCCCATGGCAATCCATGTCTTGCAGAGGGCGCGAAGTTCATTTGCAAGAAGCAAGAAGATCAGGTAAGGCAAGATTGAAGGAGGAGGCAAGAAGAAGGAGGAAGTTCATCTACTTGTGGTGCCGCGTCCGTTGCTAGATTTGAAGGCGCCGTCCCTGTGATGCTCCCTTGGCCGCGCCGTTCACCGTACCTTGTGCCTTGGCCATCATCAGCTCTGCCAAGCCGTCGGGAGGTGAGGATGGAAGGAGGAGGAGGCTTCCGAAAGTCCATGGCGGTTCGTCGTAGAAAGTCCGGCGGCTTCGCCGCCTCTAGGCGACGCGGGCTCCCTCGCGCCGGCGTCCGCCGTCGCTCGCTCGCCCGCACCGGCGGTCAGACAGGAGGTGGCGATGGAGGGGGCGGAGCTGGATCCGGTCGGCGACGGTGGTAGAGGCGACGGAGGTCGGCGACGGCGACGGAGGATCTAGATCCGATCGTCGGCGGCGAGTCGCGGCAGAGGCGGGGGTCGGCCGGTGCTCGAGGGGAGGAGAGGGGAGGCGAGGCGAGGGTCGGGATCCCAATGGGGGGTGGAGGCGCAAATCACGGCCCCTGGTCATTCACCTGGTCGGGCCGTGGGGGTTCGGGCCGTGGGGGTTTGGAAGTTCAGGAGGGGTTCTGTCGGGCCCTTATAGTGCTGGCTGTGATCCAAATAACTATTCTAACCGGTCTATTCTGCTAATATTAGTAGAATAGTTATTCTGCTAACACTTACGAACTGCACGGTCAATGCGAGGGCACTGCACTTTCTGTAGCAAAAGTACTGCAATACAGAGACTAAGTGAACTTCGTGTCGGAAAAAACTGCACGCGGTGTTTTTGGTACTATTTTCAATCTAATTTTTAAACCGTTTGTCGGATCGAGGCGTGTAATATACCGTTGAGAAGCTATGAATTAGGCGCAACTTCGCCATGTAGAATTTTTTCCGAATTCGTTATGATTTAAGAGCAGTTTCAAAAATTGTGCGGCTCACGACGAGTGGCAGTGAGCGTTTTTTTTGCGTTTTTTCTAAACCGCTCGTTGGAATGAAGCAAATGATACGCCATTGGAAAGATATCGTCGAGGCGCAACTTTTTCATATCTATTATTTTCTCTAATTCGTTACGGTTTAAGAGCAGTTTTAAATTTACTAAATCGCGGAATTTCATTTTTATGATTTTTTTGTAATTTTTTGTACTGTTTTCGCTCTAGTTTTTGAACCGTTTGTCGAAACGAGGCGTGTGATATGGTGTTGGAAAGCTACGGACGAGGCGCAACTTTCACATGTAGAAATATTTTTGAGATTACTTACGGTTTTAAGTTAATTTTGAAAATCATGCGACGGACGACGAGTGGCAGCGGCCTTTTTTGTAAATTTTTCCAAACTGTTCGTCGGAATGATGCAAATGATACACCGTTGGAAAGATATCAGCGAGGCGCAACTTTTCATGTAGAACACTTTATCTAATTCTTTACGGTTTAAGAGCAGTTTTGAAATTATCGAAATGCGGACACTATTTTTTCGCGACACCCAAATCGATGAGTGAACTTCATCTGACAGAAAACCGCACTGCTTTGGACTGAAAACCGCACTGCATTCGATGGGCAGGTGAACTTCATGATTTCTTTGTGTCGGACGTAAATTTTCTCACATGAGTTTTTGTTGTATTTTTTTCAACTTTTTTTTTATGAACAAGAGTGTACTGCAGAGATGAGGGAAAGTGAATCGTGACATATATCGAAGTGAACCACATTACTATCTTGTTGTTTCGCTAAAATTTTCGCACTTTTCATGTTGGGCGCAAGTGAACTGCATCACTCTCAAAAGTGAACCACATCCGAGGACCAAACACACTGCAGGTGTTGATGTAGTCAACTGAATTTTGAAACACATGAAACAAATGAAGTAAAACCTCTCAATAATATAGAGACGGACTACATTATAGTGTCCCCAGCCGAACTGCATCAAATGGCATTCAGTGTTTTTTCTTACAATGAACTACAATTTTTCAAATTTTTTTCTTACAACGTCTTTGTAAATCTGGAAAAATCAACAATAAAGAACTGCAACAGAACGCCCAGCCGCACCGCACCGATGACTCATGCGTACTGCAGTGTTGTACACAAGCAAAATCTGAAGAAAAAAGGTCCCGACTGAACACCGGCGACGCACCACATAGAGGGGCCAGGCAAACTGCACGCTGGCGATGCACCGCACCGCATCGAGGGACACAGGCAAACTGCACGCCGGCATCGCAGGACGGGAGTGCTGCCGGACCTGCAAAATAGAGAAGGCGGAGGGAATTAAGCAATGAGAAGTAGAGAGAGAAAGGACTGCGATGCATCAACAACCCCCAAAACAACACTGAACTAATATGCCAGGAGCTCTACTACACCGAACTGCAGATAAAAGCGACAACCAAACCTGAAAAAAATTGAGATAAAAGCCGAGCTGCAAACGGATGGAAACCGAACTATGACATTGCATCATCAGTCGAACAGAAAACGGAGGAGTGACGCCGGTGAGCACCATTCTGCATGCCGCGCGTGGCAGACTGCGCGCTACTAGCGGTGCTGCTCCATGCGTTGGAGGAGAGGAGCTGAAGGGGGCAGTGGGGGTGGCTGCGCCTGAGGCTTTGCCGTGCCTCCCCGTGTACTTGGTCGCCAGCAGCCCCTGCATCTGGTCGCATTGTGGACGGAGGAGGAGCCCACACATGGTCAGGATCCCATGCTCGTCGGAGTCAACACGGGGGCATAATCGAGGGGGCAGGCAAACTGCGTGCACACGAACCCGTCGTCGCCTGAGACTGCACGGGGGCGAGTTGCCGAACTGCAGTAGCAGCGATGGTGCACGCCGAGGAAGTGAGTAGCTCATGGGAGTCCCTGTGCTGATGAGGATGTAGGGGGATGGGGCGCGACGGGGTGGCTGGGTGGTCGCCGAGATCCTCGCCGGAGGAGGAGCTTGTGCCATCACCCATCGGCTGCATCTAGCGAACCGCACGAGGGCGGGTGACACACTGCTCGAGAGATCCGAGATGCATTGCAACGGCACCGGTGGTCGCGGCTGGTTGCGCCGGTGGAAGCAGGAGAGCCGCGGATTCGGTTCCCTCTATGGGGTGGTCGCGGCTGGCTTCGGATGCAGGAACGACCGTAGTCCAGGGTGGAGCCGGGGCAACGAGGGAGGAATGGGGGAGGGCGTTGTCCAGATCGGGGAACAAGAGGTGGGTACCAGAACTCGCCGGATCCGACGCGTGGGAGGGGGGTTGCGGCACCGGCGACCTGATCTGGCACGAGGGAGGACCGGTGGCGCTCGGAGGTGGCCGCACTTGTGCAGGGGAGCATGGCGCAGCAGAGAAGGTGGGAGGGAGGGGGTCGGCGATGGGGGTAGGGTGAACGGGGAGGGGGCGTGCTGCTGCTGTGGTGGTGGTGGTGGATGCGGCGGCCTCGACCCGGAGCGGTGGGGGAGCTCCGTATCGGGGGCGGGGCGGCGAGGGGTTGGAGTTGGCCTGGCCGTGGCCGTGAGGGACCTGGGACGGCGGGGGGGTTAGAGTTGGCCTGGCCGGGGCCAGGAGGGACCTGGGCGGCGGAGGGGAGTTGGCCACGGGGAAGAAGGTGGAGGTGAGGCATCTAATGCAGTGTTAGCAGAATAAGACTCTTATATATATATATATATATATATATATATATATATATATATATATATATATATATATATATATATATATATTAGCAGAATAGTTATTCTGCTAACACTTTCGCACTGCACACTCAACGCAAGTGCACTGCATCTTTGTTCGGTGAGCACTGCAATGCTTTACGGGAGAACTGCTTCATTTTCTGGCGGTCTGCCCATCTATTCTGTGTGGAATCGGTTGTTTCGAGATTATTTAATTTGTTTCTGAAGGCCATTTGACCTTTTTTCATTGTAATTTGCTGGAAAAACTACTAAAATCTGGGTAAATCGACTGATTTGGCGGACGAGCTTTGCTCTGTTCGTTCATCTTCGGGTCGGATGCGAGTTTCTGGCGCACGGGTGTTGTTTGTTGGTAGGAATTATTTGATTGCGTTCGTTTAATCGCTCCCTTTACTCTAGAATTTGTGTAATTTTTAAGAGTTAGGTTTCAATTCCTGTGAATTTGATTGTGTGGGCGGGTCAGCTTCGTCCGCTCCTCTGTTCTTGTTGATTTTTGGATTTTGTGCGTCGATGCGTTTTTGAATTTTGTAATTACTGTCACTGTTGTTTTTAATTCATTGCATTGCGGCTGTAATCTTCATATTTTGAATTGCAATTTTTAAAGAAAAGCTCATGCTGTTCGTCCAGTGACCGTGTGTCCGATGTAATTTTTTGCGGGGTATTTTTGGAAAATTTAGTGATTCGGCAATTTTTAGGCGAGTTATGTAAGTGCGAGTGAATTGGCACCTCTGTTAGTCTCCCACATGTCTGGATTTGTACTGCTTTAATTTTATTGTTGCAGTTCTGGCATATGTTGTAGTGCACTGTATTTTCGTTAGTAGTGGACTTCGTTGTAGCTGTATTACAGTGGTGATGGCAGCTTATGAGATTTCTCTTTTCTTAAACTGCATTCTGTGTTTTAGAGAACTGCATAATATGCACTTTCGTACTACATTAGCAGTATGGTTAATCTGCTATTAGAATAGATGGTTTATTTTCTGCTGGTGTTAGGTGAATAGTTATTATGACAATTTTTTTGAACTGCATACTATGATAATTCTTTTGAACATCATATGTTAACTACAAAGTTTCGACCATTCGCATTGCATTTGTTACTGTTTAGAGGACTGCATTATGTGAGACACTTTGAACGGTGCCTTATTAATGTCTACAAAGATGGACATAATTTTAAAATCATACAGCATAAGCAAAGCATTAGAAAATATGCCACAGATGGCTTGCTTTATCTTTAGACAGCCTACGGTGCAAATATTGTAAACTTCAGGGAGTCTTCTTCTTTGTAGAAAAACACCATGGCCACTTCTCCCGCCTCGAAGACATTCTGGGAGACAAAATCTTTCCAACCAGTAGTTATGTTGATGCAGTCTTTAGAGTCGATGTGGTAGTCAGCTTGCATGTCTGCATACCCATTCTTGTGTGGTGTCTCCAAAGTAACCTTCCCTGAACTTGGAGCAGGAAACTTTATTATGGATGGCAGTTTCTGCATTTTGGCATGGATGGAAAAAGAATTTTTATAAGTAAACACCAAATGTTTTTCTTTATATTAGGATGATCTGTTTATGTTGACTTAAACGTGTACATATATATGACTACTATTTAATAAAGTAGTTGCAATGTATGAACAAACTTATATACGGAATTGAACTCTAGTTTTAGTACAATATATATTATACTGTAACATGTTTGCACTGCAAGGTCATTTGTAGTGTACTTCGCTCGCATGTTAAGAGAACTGCAACACTGATCTATTGAACCTCTTTTTTGTTCGTGTGTTGGGGTTCTGATCTAACTAGTGTTGATACGTGGTGTGGTACTGAAGAAAAATAGGTAGAACTATCTAGTCTTAATAGCTGACAAGTCTGAATGACAATAGAAATCTTTGTATTGTTGATACTATTGAACAAATAGATGGAAATATACATTCAGATGTGGATTTGCAGCCTAGATTGTGTCAAAAATTATGAGGGAAAAAACATACCCAACTTTCCTGCAGGTCTGCGGATGTGAGGCGATGAAGAAATGGTGGCCGAAACCCCCTGTTGGGTATCATCAGGCACCCGAGCTTGCTGCGCCACTCGGCGTCGGTGAGCTCCAGACCATCGGCGTACACGCATGTGTCCGCTATCGGCGCCATCCTTGCCAAGCACCCACACGAACAGTCCATGGCGGGTTTAGTGGAAATTCAGAGAACAGTTGGGGATGGGCTGAACCATAGATCTACGATTTGAAGAAGAAGAGGAAGGGGGAGGAGTTGTGTGAGTCTGGAGGACGAACGGATAGGTTTTATGCAGCCAATTGAGCAACGAAAGTAATAAATGTTGTGGTTGGTGTTAGGTGGTGGAGGGATTCTGATTCAGTCTACGAGAATGCATTTGAGAAGTAACAACACTGCTTACTTCAGCCTAACGAACTGCATTGTGTATGCAAACGAACTGCAGAATATGTTGATTATGTTAGTGTTTTTATTTTTCTAGTTATTGTTTTTATTTTATTGGGCCATGGTTTTTCGTGGTATGTGGGAATGTTTTTTATTTATAGTGGCCTCTCTTTGCGTGTTGGGCCTATGTTGGGGAGCAAAAACGCATTCGGCCCAAGTAGGCCTGCGAGCACGGCTGGTTCCCGGTGCGCTGTGTATGTGTGCTAATGTTTAGTCCCACCTCGCCCGCCGAGAGCGCGCCGGATCGGTTTATAAGCCCTGGCGAGGCAACGGTCTCGAACTCCTCTGATTACTTATTGGGTGCTTATACACGGCGCTTGCTACTCTTTCCTCTCTGAACTGTGGGCCCTTGTGTGCCCGGCCCCATGCATCGTGGCTCAGAACGGACTCGCCTACTTTGGGCGCAGACTTACTATGAGACTGGCTGGGGCCTGGTTGCACATGGGTGGTTAATTTTTTTCTTCATATTTTTCCTCTTACGTATCTTCTAATATAGGGCATGCATTGCTTAGTTACATCATTGTGCACTGCATTCATCATACTTATGTACTGCATGTGCCCACATTTCGCACTACATATGCAGGTGCATTTTTTGCACTGCATGCATCCTATTTTGTGCACTGCATCTTGGTCGAATTTTTCTTAGTGTTTTTCCTCTTACCTATTCTTTTCTAATATACGGTGTGCACTGCTTTGTTAGGTCTGTGTGCACTGCATTCGTCGTAGTACTGTACTGGATGTGCACACATTTTTGCACTGCATGCATCGCCTGTGTGCAGCACATCTTCGTCCGTTTTGTGCACTGCTTGAATCACATACTTTATGTGCACTGCAGTATGTTGTAGTATTGAACTCTAGTTTTGTAATTGAAATAAAGTTCTTCATAAAATAAGCAAAGTTCATCATTACAAGCCATTCTGTATGATAAGCAAACTAAGTTCAGCAAAAGAAAACGATCACAAGCAAACTAACGTTACATAAGCAAACAACAAAAAGCAAATTTGATGATAAATCTAGAATGACGCGAGCAATGTTGGAGATACTTTCTTCGCCGGCACCGCCTGCTTCTTCACCACGTAGAGTCTTCCTAGTTGCTCCTGGCGCGCTTCTTGGGGGGCTCCTCCTTCTCCATCTATGCATGGCGAAGCCCGTCCTGGGTGTGGGTGATGCGGTTCCATATCTCGTACGCTGGGTAGGCGTCCTTTGCCGCGTACTCGATGTGCCTCATGGACAGGGGCAGGGAGGCCCAGCGCGCGTGTTCTTCGTTGGTGATCTTCTTCTTCATGTTGTTGTAGTAGTCGTCGATTATTATGCCGGCGACGTCTGCAAGGGAGTCCAACTCCTTGGTGGCCTCGGGTACCCTACATTCCTTCTGGATGTCGACGAAGTTGGCGACCTCCAGATTGACGCGCTCGAGCCTAGTTTTATCGCCGTTGATGGAGAAGCCAGAAAACGTGTACCTGGGGTCGGCCAGGAAGTTGTCGAAGACGGTGCACCTTTCAGCGGCGCTCAGTTGGAAGAGCAGCACCGGCTGAGTCTTGCCGACGGAGAGTTGGACGAGGGCAGGTTTCTGCGTCTTGTCAGGCTCATTGTTGTACTCCAGATCAATTCCGACAATCTTGTGGTGCTGGAGCCTGAGGTGGCGCTTGTACTGCTCGAGGGAGGTCGCCATCTGCTTCTTGTCGTTGGTGTGTATGACGTGCAACTTAGTGTTGCCATGGGCCTCCATGTTCCTGTATTCATCGACGAACCCCATCGCCGGCAGTAGGGCTTGGTGTCTTCTGTGGAGATTGATGAGATGGAGCGATTTGGTGGCAGCACAATGGATACTTGTGTTGTTGTGGATGAGAAAGCCTTGGCGGGGGTTTGAATTTAAGGGGGGGAGATGGCCACAGCGGATGAACTGCATGATCTCGCTGACGATGCGGTTGTGCAGATCGTGGGTTGGGCTTGCGTCTGTGATCGTGGGTTTGTGGCGATGGAACCGATCGGATTGGGCGGTTGTCGCCGAACGTGGTTTTTTTAACGTGTTTTTATTTTATTTTTCATCAGTAAAATTTGTTAACCACCACGTTTTGTGCGAACGGGCATTGTCATGTTATATGTATTATACGTGTTTTCGAAACAGCGTTGCTTATGGTACCGCACTACTTCGTCAAACAAAATGCACTGCATTGTCTTGAGCTGCGTACTGCACTTGTTTTGCGTGTACTTGCTGCAGCCCCTTGAAAAAGTGCAGTATATTCCGCAATTTACAAGTTTTTCCCCTGTGAACTATACCATGTATGTATTCATGAATGTATTGTGAAACTACATTGCTTATGGTACCGCACTGCTTTGTTTAATAAAATGCACTGCATTGTCTATAGCTGCGTACTGCACCTGTTTTGTGTGTATTTGCTACAGCCCCTGGCATGGGTGGGGGGGTGTTGGGGGGGGACCCCCCCATTTTGTTTTTTTGTTGTGACACTTATTTGAAGGTAGACTTTTTTTTGGAGGCGCTATCTTAACAAGCGCGTTGTTTTTTTGACTTTAACTTTTTTTATGAACTGCATGTATTTATTTGTTTGACTGTCCGAACTTCATTTTCTTTCACAGCGAACTACATCTGGTACTAACTTCTTTGTTTTGATCTGGTCCGTCTTATTTAGCCGGGCCGTTTTGGGCCGGGCCGTTTTATGTAACTCTTTCCCACATGGGCCTCGCACGTGACCCTCCCAAGCGCTCCCACTGCTCCGCTCATAGGGAGAGACCGAAAAGAAACCTCTCCCCTCTCTTGCAGCGCCTCCCGAAACATCTCTCCCTCGAGCAAAACCACCATCGCCCGGAGCAACCGCCGTCGCCCGCGGAACCGCCATCCTCAAGAGGTCCATATTGCTGCATTCCGCGCCCCCGTCTGCTCCCCCAGCCCTTCCCGCTCCACTTCCCCAGCCCTTTCCCCTCCGTTCCCGCCCCCGCCCCCCACTGTCGCGGTTCATCCGCTTTTTTGTGATACGTTTCTCGTGCGCTCTGTCGTGATCGTCCCCTCATCTAGTTTTGTGATTGTTGTAGCATTGCTGCATTTTTTGCTCATGTATTTTTTCCCGTAAGCAGGCTATTTGATCTCGATTTGAAGTTGGTAGTCGCGTGTGCTCTGTAGGCAGAGCAAGGTGCATCTAGGGTTTCGGCAGATTTCGTCTTTTTTGTTGCTGATATCTGTCACTCCATCCTTGCGTTGCAGGCAAACGGCATGTCTTCGCCAAGCAGAGTAGAAGTAGGAGTTCAAGGTATGTGGATTGCTTACTTTGGCCTTGTTTATTTTCTATGTTGTTTATCTAGTTTCCTAGTTCATCCTGCAGATTTGTTTATGCTGTGTTAGTTGTCAGCATTCCTTGCATTATTTGTCATGTGATGTTTTGTAATTTCTGTTTCTGGTTTTTATTGAATCCAGTAGGTGATTGCAGTGGTCATAATGATACACCAATTGGCTCTCGTTGTCCTGGTGGTAATGATCATGGTGGTGAGGCAGGCCATCAAGTGAATTCACCGGTTGAATCTTCTCCCATAAGTGTGGCCCATCCTTTTGGTATGTTGTTTGTTTTTTTTTCTTATTTTAGTTTGCCAATTTGGTTGTATCATTCTTTCTGTTGTAAATTTCATATGTGACCTGTGAGTTTTGAAATGCATTGTTCTTATAAATACCTGCTTTTTTTATGTGAATGCTTTGTTTATTTGTGTACACTACTTACTTGATGTTGTACAAACTAATGTTGCCTTGTTGTATCTAGTCCGGCATTTTTTGGAAACAAACGTGAAGTTAGTGTATGTAGCACTGCATTTATATGTATATGTGAACTCCACTATATGTATGTGTGAACTACATTTGTTGTTTTATTCAGGTTTTTGTATGCATATGGGTGTACTCCATTACATTTGATATATGAACTGCATTATTTTTTTATTTAGGTTATGTATGCAGCACTCCATTTATATGTATAAGTGTACTGTATTTGTTCCTTTTGTGCACTTTATAATGACCATAGTTAAACTTCATTTTGACGCAGTGTCTGTTTTTCATGCTGGGGTGCCTGGGTTTGAGGAGGTTACTCAATTGATTGACCATTATTTTGCAGAGGGTGACATTGGTGTGAGCTTTGATCAAAGTCTTAGGCGTCCCGTCTTGTCTGAAACACAATCACAATCTGTTGATGGTACAGAGGAAGTTACACAGGAGTGGATGGTCTCAGAACAGCTTCGTGCATATGAATTGAAGCAAAGCAAGAAGAAGTTGAGGTTTGAAAGTGACTCAAAGGAGCATGCAGAGAAAGAGAAGCAGAGGAGAGCTGCAGATGGTGCCAGGGGTGCCAAATTTGTTAAAGTCAAGCAGCCTGCTTTGTAGAAGAAGAGACTGAGTTCTGTTGCTGAGGAAGGTGGTACTCCTCGGCGGAGTCCTCATGTTGCTTGCATGAACAAGAATCTTGGTAAGAGAACTGCTGAAGCTGGTGCAAAGGATCCTCAGCGAAAGCGACCACATGTCAGTGAAGGTCCCAACTCTGACGATGATGATTTTGTGCTTGCTGATTTTGTGAGGGATGTTCAGACTGATAGACAGAAAGACTGTGGTCCATCTAAGAGTCAACCCAAGCGGCCCCGTGATGATGGCAACGAAGGTGTTGGTGCTGACTCTGGTGGGGAGGCGGATGTTGTTCCAAAGGTTTGTTGAAGTGGACTGCATTTGTTTCCTTCATTGTTATTCTTTCTTTCTTTTTTTGTCTCTTTTTATGGCTAATCTTCTAATGTGGACTGCATTTTCCTTTACACAGAGGAAGAAGTCTAGTAAGAGCAATGTAACTGAAGATGATGCCGAGGGAGATGATGCTCGATTTAACAAGACCATACTTTTGTTGCTCCCCACTGTTTGCAAAGCTGCTGCCTTATTGAAAAAAGCACACTGTAGACGTGTTCGGGATGCTGGCTTTGGTGTTGTCTTTGAATTGACAATAAAGAAAAATGTGTCGCGCATTCTTATGTGCTATCTGATGGGAGTGATTGACCCTGCCACGATGACAATGGACTTTGGGAATGGCAGGGTTCTTCGAATCAATCGTGATGCAGTTCATCACATTTTTGATTTACCTATGGGACGTCACACTACACCCATGCCTGCTACTAGTGGCCATAATGACTCGTTGTCTGCCCTCAAGGATGAGCTTGGCTTTGACCGTTCAAAAAGTATAGGTGTCAAGGACTTGGTTAAGAAGCTGGAGGTGTTGGTGGTGGAAGATGATCATGTGATGGTTGATCTTGCTGTCATGGTGTTCTTCCTGATACTTTATCAGAATTTGCTATGCCTCGGGCCTGCAGTTCATTTGGGTAGGGTTGCTGCCATAGTTGAGAACATGGATTATGCGGCTATGGCGCAGATGGACTTTTGTCAGCTTGTTGTTGATGAGCTGCAGGCAGCTGTGGTGAGGTGGCAGACAGAAGGCAGCAAGCAGAATTGTGCAGAGGGTTGTGCCATTGTCCCCCTGATTATGTATCTTGATTGCTTGAAGCTTCGCAAATTTTCAGTTATGCACACGTTGATGCCACGCGCGTCATACCTCACGACCAAGGACCTGATGAAGTTATACAACGAGGATATGCTTGTCAAGGGAAAGATTTATTTGGAAACTTACAAATTTGGGAAGCTGCCGGTTAGTGCATCTGAGTTTTTAAGATCAGAGTTTAAAAAAAATTGCAGTCATTATAAATCTGAACTTTCTAGTATTCACATGTGTACTTCTCTTCCTTTTTTATCTTTTTTGCAGTGGACGGCGTCAGGCGATATTGTGTACAACCGTGCTGCTGCACTGCTATGTGGTAGCTATGATGCAGGGCCTAGCACTCATGCTAGGTTCTATGAGCCTATCTGTAGCCAGCTTCCTGCCTGTGATGATGAGCCGCCGCCTACTCGTGGTTTCACGGCTCGTCGGATGTTTGATAATAGAAGCTCTTATGAACAGACATTTGTTGGCGGCAAAAAACACGAGGAGATTGATGAGCTTCTTCTGAAGGTTTTGAAGTTGACTGAAGATTTGCCAACCTCTGGTGACAGGTTGAGGACAGTTTCTGGTCTTTTCCCTGCTGGCCATGGCCCCCGAGAAGAAGATATTGTTGCTGCTCACAATTTTGATTGTGGCGTGGTTGAAAGCTTGAAGATTGTAGTGACGAATATTCGGTCTTCGTATGCTCAGTTGAAACATTCACAGGAAGAAAAATGTGCTCGGTATGAGAAGGATGTTGAGCACATTTTGGATGAAATGAACCGACAGGACGCTGGTACCGGTGCGGATAATGTACGTTGTCCGTTTTTTGTCCTTTTTGAACCTCTTTTGTGTATTATGTGGACTGCTCCTCACTCTTTGTTTTTTGTCATAGGGTGGAGTGGAATCTTCTAGTGTTCATGGATCTAGGGACGATGGAATTGGTCAGGTACAAGTACTTCTCCCATGCATGTTCTGCCATGTGGCATCTCTTCTTGAACTTTGTATTTTTTGCTTTCCATTTTATTATTTTTTTTGTGTACCTCATGATTGTAAAATGTGTACTGCTTGTGCATAGTTGAAGTTTTTTTTCCTTTTTTTGGTCGTTACCATTTTATTTGGTTTTGGTTTGTTCTATGCTCGTAGACTGGAGTTGCTGCTTGTGATGTGCACAAAGTTTCCTACGACGGCCCCGAGAAAGACGAGGACTTGGCTGCTGCGTCATCACCTCCGGATGTTGTATCTGATAAGGTTTAGTGGAATTACTTCTTCTGTTAGTGGGTTGTAATCTAATTTTTTGTTGTTGTTATAAGCTTGACGTATGCTGTTCTGTTCACACATATGCATTTCTTTTACATATGGGAGCTGCATAGTTTTAAATGTGTGAGCTTCAGCCTTTGACATAAGTGAACTGCATTTCTTTTTTGCATATGTGGGCTGCAGTGTTTGACATAAGTGAACTGCAGTTATTTTACATATGTGGACTGCAGTTCTTTGACATATGTGGGCTGCAGTCTTTGACATTAGTTAACTGCATATGTTTTACTTATGTGGACTGCAGTCTTTGACACAAGTGAACTGTGTGTTGTTGTGTTAATTATCCCCTCGCTCACTTGTGTCATTATGTCTTTTTTAAACTTTTTACAGCCTGGAGATGAAAACGTAGAAGTTCGTCAATCGGTTGGCATTGTTCAAGATGATGTGAACCATGTGGATTGTGCTGTTGCTGGTGGTGGCAGTGTGGATGCTTCTGTATCGGTTGCCGTTGACAGTGCAGAACCTTCTGTAGCTCAGGAATCCCATGATGTTGTTGCCCCTAGCCGGCATGAAGATTCTGATGTTGGTATTGAAAAGCTGCTGGAGAATGTTGTTCCTGCTGGTAGTGTTGCTGCTTCTCCTGTTTGTCTGGCATCCAACGATGTTCCTGATGTATTCTGTGACACCCTGGTTTTCGCTCCTATTTTTTTCCTTCGCAGGATTTGACTCCCGTCTTTTTTCTCGGTGTTATTGGATTTTCTCTAGCTCCTGGGTATATGAAGATGGTCACTTAGTCTTGCCTTTCCTATCCAACCAGAGATTCTCTCCATTCCATCCTTGCCACCCAAGATCTATTATCGGGGTTTTCCCACCGAAACCCTACCTTCCGAGTTACCGGAAGGGAAACCCTGATCTCTTCCGTTACAAAGGAACCCCAAATTCCTTTGATCTATTGCCTCCCAAACTTTTCCCAGTGATCATCCTTTATCTATAAACCCTGGATATGCAAAAATATTGCCAAGTCATTTGCAATATTTTTCATTTATAATTAATTCCTTTTTCTGCCAATTAAAGGAATTAAATCCAGGAAAGTATCTATCCATCTCCAAAGTTCATGAAAACTGGTGGAGATATTCTTTGTGATCATATTGAGCTCCCATAAAAATATTGGCCATAATTAAATAAGGGAAATTGCATTTTCCTATTTAATGCCAATATTGCATTTTGGGCACTTTCTAAAGGAACTACCATTTTGGTAGCCAGGAAAAATCCCAAATAATTTGTGGAGCTTCTCCTATCCATATATTCCCTATTTCCATCAAAATCCAAGTTCCATAGTTCAAATTTTGAGCACAGCATCCATTTGCAAATTCTGTCCAGATTTTCAGTTTTCAAAGGAAGTGCTTGAAACCTTGATCCATTTGAGCTGAAATTTTTCATGGTTGTTAAAATTGATAAATCACTCATGCAAACCAAAAATCAGCTCAATACCTTTATCCATTCTTCCACAGCAATTTTCCTAAGTTTCTGTCCATTGGAAAGCTCTGTGAAGGAAGTACCACTTTGGTATATCCAAATGAGCAGAAATTTTCCCAGTATCTCCATATATTCAAATAATCACACTCCACCAAAATTCATCTCACTTCATCAAACCATTTGAGCACAGCTTCAAAATCTATTTTCTGGACCAGATTTGGCATTACAAAGGAAGTGTGTGCTAATCTTGTCCAAATGCTTTCAAATTTTACCTGCTTCTAGTCCTTCCTACCACATAACACTGTGATAAAGTTACAGTTCCATATCTCTATCCATTTCTCCACAAAATGTCAGCAAAGTTTGCTGTTAAAATCTTTTTTAGCAAGCTTCTCTTACTTCAGAGCTATCTAGATGATTCCAGCCTCAGATCTTATCTATTTGAGACGTGGGAGACTTGTTTGGCAACGTGTGAGGAGCAGTAGCGTGCCAGAGCACGTGGCACCCGTGGTGACCACACTTTGGACAGGCAAAAACGGTGGTCAGTGCACTGTTCTTGTTGGCAGGCCAGCTCCGGCGTGTCCCAGCATGTCAAACGGCTCCGCGGCATCCATGTCGACGCTCTGGACCCTTCTCCCCCTCCTATCTCCTTCTCCTCGCGCCACGATGAGCGCCGCCGCGGCACTGTCCTGCCCGTGAACCACCGTCGTTTTCCTCCCCGTTGGCCTCTTCCTCCCTGAGTTGTCCCCACCCTCTGTTGAACATCAGGTCGGCACCGCTCTTCGCGCGCCACCTCGCCGGAGCTCCAGTGCGGAGATGAGGATGCCACAACGGCCATCCACATCCGTTCGTCGCCGGCCACCTATATAAGCCGCCACCCCACGCCTTCCCGAGCACCCACACCACCCGCAGAGGCCTCCTCTTTCCCCTAGCGTCCGGCCCATTCACTCCACTGAGCCCCGGAGCTCTCCCTCACCGCCCATCGCCGCCGCGGCCGCCGTCGGCCTCCTCCTAAATTGGAGTGAGCCTGGGTCCCTCTCCCCCTCATTCCATCACCAGAAGAACCTCCGAGGTCCGGCGACCCTCCTCCACTCTTAGGCCCCTCCTCTGGCGCACCGGAGCACCGTAGCCCCGAGTCCCACATCGCCAGAAGCCGCCGTCCGCCATTGCCGAAGGGGCACTCGAGCTCGGCCTCCCCGAGGTCCATGTACCCTATGGATGGATGCGGCTAGTCGCCCTGAGCACGCCCATATCCGGAGCTCCGCCAGAGGTGCCCTGTAGCCTCGGCAATCGCCAGCGAAAGCCGGCCCTTTCTCCGGTCAGGTGCGCGTGCGAGGAGGCAGACGACCTGCAGGCGGGTCCGGCTCGCCAGTGACTCGGGCCTCTCTTTTTTAAAAAAGGGGGAAGGGGCAGCTATTGGGCAGGCCCAGTGGAGCGGCAGCGCCTACGCTGCGCAGCTGAGGCTAGTGTCTTCGCTGCTTTCGGCCCGTGCAGCCCAGCGTAACAGTAGCTTTTCCTTTATCCGCAGAAAAACTATCCAGGGGCCTAGTTGTGAATAGAATTATTACAGAAAGGTACCTGAATAGTCAATCTGCTACAACTTTTTGCTCGTGATTCCGAATCAGGTGATTCCAACGCCCACGTCTTCAGTTCGTCGAGCCCGTCCCAATGGTATCATTTTCATATTGTTTCCACACTGTGAAAATGACCATTTTGCCCCTATCCTTTATCCAGCCCCTTCGAGAGGGAATCTTTTTCCGGCGAATTCCTCCGCGGCTTCACCGCACTTCTTCCTGGAGTAATCTTCGACCCCAGGCAAGCCGACCATCTGATATATGCCCTAAAGCATTGCTCGGTGAGATTTCTTGCATGTTTAAATTAATATGCTTATGCTTGCTTGTGTAGTGGTGAGCTGTATGTGACTCTGACGAACCCTTGCTTGCACTTTCTTCGATGACGGCACCACGCCTGTGTTCTAAGCTGTTTCCGACCGTCCGGGGTGGATGCCGACTTTTGTTTCTCTTTTCAACAACTGTCTGTGTTCTGAGCTGCTTTTCGGCCGTCTCGGGCAGCTGTTTAATTTCTTTCCGTAGCGGTGACCCTATGCTCTGAGCTGTTTCTCGGCCGCCTTACGGAACTGTTACATTCTTCTTATCAACACCCTCTCATGCTCTGAGCTGCTTTTCAGCCGTCTTGAGCCGGGGTTGAGTTATTCCAGTAATGTCCCAGATCTGAGTTGTAAAGACCGTTCTGGTGGCTACTGGTTTATTTGCCGGTTTCATACAAGGGTTCTGATGGTCGTAACTTACAGCTAGAACTTGTAAAGTGATAACTTGCCATTTAAATATTGTTTCACTAATGACTCATTGTGATATGGAGATAGGTTATTATGTTTCCACAGTTGTTATCTCATACCTAGTTACCACCATGTTAAGTTATTGTGATGAACCACTAAGCTTGCTAAATGAAATTAGTCGGTTGATCTTGAGTCACCTGTCCGGGCTTATCCATGCAACCACATTTGCCGGTATGGGACGACCTTGACTTGGTCTGGCTCTATGCTCTTTCACCGGTACCACTAGACAGGGAAGGTTATGCGTGCGCGCTACCCTGGCCCAGTAGGCGGCGATAACCTTGTGAGCCCAGTTGTTTGTTTGCGCGCGGTCCCCGTTTGGGACAGTTTAGTTTGGCCCCGACGGTGGCAGGTGTCACGAGGTGACACAGGGGCCACCCAGGGCTTGACTCCGGGGGAGAATGATTGCCGGTGGTACGGTGGAGGAGTCACGGGTTATGCGGGTTTCGTTGGAGCAACGCTGGTCCACCCGAATGGGATCACGAGGTCAGGTGCTCCATGGTGTGGGTAAAGTGCACAACCTCTGCAAAGTGTAAAATCTATTCAAATAGCTGCGTCCATGGTATTGGACAGTCCGTCCAGACCTCTCTAGGTGGTCAACCATAACAATAATAATAATGATGGAAGAACTCGTCTTATACCCTCAAGTACTCAGTGGACCATGAGTATTCTGAGGGTTGTAAGGCAACCCGGAAGAGAGTAAGTTTATCAGACTTGTAGTGCAGATGCATAGACATCGGATGGTGTCAGGAATATGATATGATAGCCATGGAATGGCTATGAAAGAGATGGTCAGATGACCGAAAGAGATGGATTGGATCCTGAGATTGTTCGGAGTTTGGATCACTTACTTGATATGCTTTACTTTACTGTATTTTACCTTAGTAGTTATCTTACTGGATAAACCTGTTATGACTTGATGATTAATATTGCTAGATAGGTATGCCATGCCATGATAATCAATGTTGCTCTAATAACAAATGCATGCTTGAATGCCATGGATTGCATTGCTTGGTGTATATGTTAGTTTGGTTTGCTTGCGAGTACATTCAAAAGTACTCAGCGGCCTTCAATGTGGCCAGGTTCACATAAGGATCCGTCGTCCGTCGACGAGGAGCCGGAGCGTTCGTGGGCTAGGAGAGTAACCTAGTCAGATCCCTGCGGATTGGAACCGCACCAGGACCATGCTGCCTTAGATAGAGCTTTTCCGCTACCATCACCCCTGTAATCTATCATGTAAGACTTATATACCCATTAATAGAAATGCCTGTGTTCATGATACTTGTTGTAAATGCGCATGCCAGAGTGATTTCCTGGGCTGGTATGTGTGGCGACCGTCTGACTACAGTGGTAATCAGGCGGGGCGCCACAACGGATGGTATCAGAGCAGCCAGGCTGACTATAGGTTTCCCTAGCCAGACTTCATTGTCTTGTGCTCAGTAGAAAGCCTAGATGGATATCAGCCATCTTTGCCTAACTAGCACGGCTACTATTGATCATAAGGCAGCCCCATAGGTCTTTGGCTCCATCAGACCCCAACTCTCGTGGCCTTTGCCTCCGGTGTGAAATGTCCGCACCAGGCAACGACCCGTGAGCCCTGAACCCCTAGGTAAACCAGATATCCTTACCCTGCTTGCTAGCCATGGCATTTCTCTTCTTACTCTAGTTTCCTTTGGGAAACGCCTATAAATTCCATCTTTTCCCCAACAACCGTAGGATCGTTGACTAAGCCACTTTGGCTATGGTCATGCGTCGAGTTTGATGTTCCCTAAGGAAGTAGCAGGAGCTCGACACCAGTGCTACCAGGAGCATTGTGTGGTTTTGCTTCTAAATCCTTAGAGGTCCAGTGCGTGCGCTATATTAGTTATACTAGTGAATATTTGGCCACATGTGTAAGGTCCACAATATTTGAGCTTTACTTGCTTTTTGGTTTTCGCGGGTTTTGTTTCTCTTGTCGGTTCTGTTTCTTCGCTCCGACTGGATCCATCCGCAAGTGCTGCCTAAGAAGATCAGCATACAACTTGGATAATACCCAATAATCCAAATTCAGCAAGAGCCAAGCCAAGGCAACTGCCCGATATTCCGAATAGCAACACCGGATCTGTCAAGAATGAAGAATGGGTCAGAAACAGAATATGTGTGCAACAGAAAAGGCCAGAACATACCTGAGAGAGTTTGCCTCAGAACGGATCACATCTAAGAAGCAGTCAGATGAGTTAACAAGAATGAATATCAGTAAGGACAAATTATTCCGTTCGTGACACAAGGACTATTTCAGTCAGTGAGGTGAACCGGGTCTTTTCTCAATGGACCCAAGAATCGTTTATTCCCCACTGAAGACATATTTCATGAATGTGAATGTGCCAAGAGCAACAACAAAACTCTGGTATGATGATGCAAATTGCAAAGCATATTCTGGAATTCACCGGTGCGTAAGCAAAAAAATTCTGGGCACTGTGACAAGGTTTGCAAGGAATATGGATGAGCTCACGGTTGCCTAGAATCACTGAGCTTCCAAGCATCCAGAATCAAGGAGCACCTAACATGATTGGAAACTCAGCTGAACCGAATGGAATGATCCACCAACTGCTTATTATCAACACTTGGTTTGAATGCAAAGGGTATTCCGAATTAATTAACAACATGAGGTCTGCATCAGTCATGCAGCCTTTACAGCAACAATGATCATACCAGCAGAAGGATAAGAGATGTGCATGACCAACGGAACATCTTCAG
The DNA here is from genome assembly GCA_011799875.1 of Thinopyrum elongatum. Lineage (NCBI taxonomy): Eukaryota > Viridiplantae > Streptophyta > Magnoliopsida > Poales > Poaceae > Thinopyrum > Thinopyrum elongatum. The sequence goes on from CM022297.1 coordinate 478,568,135, forward strand.
TCAAGGTATGGCCTATATCAAGTTTTGGCTCCGCTATGGGTAAAATTCCGGATACTTCAGAAGGAAGCCAGAATCAGCCATAGATCCGACTGCGTACATGGTAAAAAGCTTCTGGTATAAGGAACCCCGCCTTCCTTCACAAGCTATCAGGAGAAGAGCTTACGACACCAGACTGTTAATCTTCCTCGGTACGCCACTTGGTGAGAAAAATCTTCTGGGATACAGCACTCCCATCTTCCACAGCGTGCTACCATGGAAAGCTGCCAGCATAAGACACCTGACCTTCCACAGCAAGACACATGAAGGAAAAGCTTTTGAGACACGATACCCAGCCTTCTTCAGCACGCTACTTTGGCAGAAGCTTCGAGCATAAGGAATTCAGCCTTCTTCAACACACCATTGTGCCCACAACAAGCTTGTTAAGAGCACGAACCAGTCTGGACGCACATCCGCCTCAGAACTCAGTGGTTATGAAAGGATTTATCCTACACCTACATATGTTGTGAGCATGCAGTCCAGTGGATCAGTTCATGCGAGCCACTCATACACGGGAATGACTGTGTTCAGAGAAGAATTGGCCCCATGTTGAAAAGAAGAATATGAGCACAGTAACTCCTACGAGATATGCAGGAGCAAGTATGAGCACAAGCCCGACAAGCCAGGAAAATAATCAAGGAGCCGTGTTGGCATGTCATTACAGGTCCATCAAAGGAATCCTCAAGAATCAAGAAGTTGTGAACAAACAATCTCCGTGACAGTCAGCACGATACAATTTCACAGACAAGGTATTATTACCAATCCTTGTCAGACTTTTGCATATACGACCACAACAATGCAGCCAGCATGTCATACCCATCATAAATGTGGGCCATCAACCAAGACAAGAAGCTATGTTCTGAAAGATACACCGAATGATAGCGATACTATGCTCAGCTCAGTGGTCATAGCAAGGACTACAGAGTATATATATGATAGAGCCATCTCCACGAGCGATTGAGTTTGAAGCAAGACATTCAGATAGAATGGATCAAAGCACGTCAGCACCAACAGCTCGTAGACAGCGTGGCACCATTGGAATAAGAGGTTACTGTCTATGATTACTTTGTGATAATGCCTGACATCTCAGTTGAGGATATAGCAGCAATAGCTCGGTCATGTTGTTCTTTGAATTGTGGATCACCCAAGGACAAAGTCAGAATGCCGAAGACAGAAGGAAACATTAGTACAGAATCCACAGCTAGACTGAGCATTCTGACATGGCAAAAAGAAGTCATTCCACCCACTCAAGGCCGTACGAGCACGTGAGCCCGGTACCAGGAAAGGATGTCTTGCCCATGACTGTCAGAGTACGAAGTACCGCAATAAAACCCGAAGCAGTTGCTTCTGGGCCATGGAAACTAAGCTGTTTGTTGGTATTACCCGCTACCCCACCCAGCAATACCACTACCAAGACAAAAGGTACACCTGACAGGAAAGAGAAGGATTCAAGGAAACTGTGTGCAGAGACAACATATGGTCCATCAGAAGAGGCAGTTAAAAGGTCAGTGAACCAACGAAGACAATACCGCTGATGGATCCAAGTCACACACAGGTAAGCCCCCTTCCCCGGGAGGTAAGCCCGGAAATCTCGAGGATGAGATTTTCTTAAGGGGGGTAGGTTTGTGAATCCCTGGTTTTCGCTCCTATTTTCTCCTTCGCGGGATTTGACTCCCGTCTTTTTTCGCGGTGTTATTGGATTTTCTCTAGCTCCTGGGTATATGAAGATGGTCACTTAGTCTTGCCTTTCTTATCCAACCAGAGATTCTCTCCATTCCATCCTTGCCACCCAAGATCTATTCTCGGGGTTTTTCCACCGAAACCCTACCTTTAGGAGTTACCGGAAGGGAAACCCTAATCTCTTCCGTTATAAAGGAATCCCAATTTCCTTTGATCTATTGCCTCCCAAACTTTTCCCAGTGATCATCCTTTATCTATAAACCCTGGATATGCAAAAATATTGCCAAGTCATTTGCAATATTTTTCATTTATAATTAATTCCTTTTTCTACTAGTTAAAGGAATTAAATCTAGGAAAGTATCTATCCATCTCCAAAGTTCATGAAAACTGGTGGAGATATTCTTTGTGATCATATTGAGCTCCCATAAAAATATTGGCCATAATTAAATAAGGGAAATTGCATTTTCCTATTTAATGCCAATATTGCATTTTGGGCACTTTCTAAAGGAACTACCATTTTGGTAGCCAGGAAAAATCCCAAATAATTTGTCGAGCTTCTCCTATCCATATATTCCCTATTTCCATCAAAATCCAAGTTCCATAGTTCAAAGTTTGAGCACAGCATCCATTTGCAAATTCTGTCCAGATTTTCAGTTTGCAAAGGAAGTGCTTGAACCCTTGATCCATTTGAGCTGAAATTTTTCATGGTGGTTAAAATTTATAAATCACTCATGTAAACCAAAAATCAGCTCAATACCTTTATCCATTCTTCCACAGCAATTTTCCTAAGTTTCTGTCCATTGGAAAGCTCTGTGAAGGAAGTACCACTTTGGTATATCCAAATGAGCTGAAATTTTCCTAGTATCTCCATTTATTCAAATATCAGTCTCCACCAAAATTCAGCTCACTTCAACAAACCATTTGAGAACAGCTTCAAAATCTATTTTCTGGACCAGATTTGGCATTACAAAGGAAGTGTGTGCTAATCTTGTCCAAATGCTTTCAAATTTTACTAGCTTCTAGTCCTTCCTACCACATAACACTGTGATAAAGTTCCAGTTCCATATATCTATCCATTTCACCACAAAATGTCAGCAAAGTTTGCTCTTAAAATATTTTTCAGCAAGCTTCTCTTACTTCAGAGCTATCTAGATGATTCCAGCCTCAGATCTTATATATTTGAGAAGTGGGTGACTTGTTTGGCAAGGTGTGAGGAGCAGTAGCGTGCCAGAGCACGTGGCACCCGTGGTGACCACGCTTTGGACAGGCCAAAACGGTGGTCAGTGCACTGTTCTTGTCGGCAGGCCAGCTCCGGCGTGTCCCAGTGTGTCAAACGGCTCCGCGGCATCCATGTTGACGCTCTGGACCCTTCTCCCCCTCCTATCTCCTCCTCCTCGCGCCACGATGAGCGCCGCCACGGCACTGTCCTGCCCGTGAACCACCGTCGTTTTCCTCCCCGTTGGCCTCTTCCTCCCTGAGCTGTCCCCTCCCTCTATTGAACGTCAGGTCGGCACCGCTCTTCGCACGCCACCTCACCGGAGCTCCAGTGCGGAGATGAGGATGCCATGACGGCTATCCTCATCTGTTCGTCGCCGGCCACCTATATAAGCCGCCACCCCGCGCCCTCCCGAGCACCCACACCACCCGCAGAGGCCTCCTCTTTCCCCTAGTGTCTTGCCCATTCACTCCACTGAGCCTCGGAGCTCTCCCTCGCCGCCCATCGCCGCCGCGGCCGCCGTCGGCCTCCTCGTAAATTGGAGTGAGCCCGGGTCCCTCTCCCCCTCATTCCACCACCAGAAGAACCTCCGAGGTCCGGCGACCCTCCTCCACTCTTAGGCCCCTCCTCTGGTGCACCGGAGCAGCGTAGCCCCGAGTCCCACATCAACAGAAGCCGCCGTCCACCATTGCCGAAGGGTCACTCGAGCTCGGCCTCCCCGAGGTCTGTGTACCCTATGGATGGACGCAGCTAGTCACCCTGAGCACGCCCATAGCGGGAGCTCCGCCAGAGGTGCCCTGTAGCCTCGGCAATCGCCGGCGGAAGCCGGCCCTTTCTCCAGTTAGGTGCGCGCGTGAGGAGGCAGATGACCTGCACGCGGGTCCGGCTCGCCAGTGACTCTGGCCTCTCTTGTTTTAAAGGGGGGGGGCAGCTATTGGGCCGGCCCAGTGGAGCGGCAGCGCCTACGCTGCGCAGCCGAGGCTAGTGTCTTCGCTGCTTTCAGCCCGTGCAGCCCAGCATAACAGTAGCTTTTCCTTTATCCGCAGAAAAACTATCCAGGGGCCTAGTTGTGAATAGAATTTTTATAGAAAGGTCCCTGAATAGTCAATCTGCTACAACTTTTTGCTCGTGATTCCGAATCAGGTGATTCCAACGCCCACGTCTTCAGTTCGTCGAGCCCGTCCCGATGGTATCATTTTCATATTGTTTCCACACTGTGAAAATGACCATTTTGCCCCTATCCTTTATCCAGCCCCTTCGAGAGGGAATCTTTTTCCGGCGAATTCCTCCGCGGCTTCACCGCACTTCTTCCTGGAGTAATCTTCGACCCCAGGCAAGCCGACCATCTGATATATGCCCTAAAGCATTGCTCGATGAGATTTCTTGCATGTTTAAATTAATATGCTTATGCTTGCTTGTGTAGTGGTGAGCTGTATGTGACTCTGACGAACCCTTGCTTGCACTTTCTTCGATGACGGCACCACGCCTGTGTTCTGAGCTGTTTCCGACCGTCCGGGGTGGATGCTGACTTTTATTTCTCTTTTCAACAACTGTCTGTGTTCTGAGCTGCTTTTCGGCCGTCTCGGGCAGCTGTTTAATTTCTTTCCGTAGCGGTGACCCTATGCTCTGAGTTGTTTCTCGGCCGTCTTAGGGAACTGTTACATTCTTCTTATCAACACCCTCTCATGCTCTGAGCTGCTTTTCAGCCGTCTTGAGCCGGGGTTGAGTTATTCCAGTAATGTCCCAGATCTGAGTTGTAAAGACCGTTCTGGTGGCTACTGGTTTATTTGCCGGTTTCATACAAGGGTTCTGATGGTCGTAACTTACAGCTAGAACTTGTAAAGTGATAACTTGCCATTTAAATATTGTTTCACTAATGACTCATTGTGATATGGAGATAGGTTATTATGTTTCCACAGTTGTTATCTCATACCTAGTTACCACCATGTTAAGTTATTGTGATGAACCACTAAGCTTGCTAAATGAAATTAGTCGGTTGATCTTGAGTCACCTGTCCGGGCTTATCCATGCAACCACATTTGCCGGTATGGGACGGCCATGACTTGGTCTGGCTCTGTGCTCTTTCACCGGTACCGCCAGACAGGGAAGGTTATGCGTGCGCGCTACCCTGGCCCGGTAGGCGGCGATAACCTTGTGAGCCCAGTTGTTTGTTTGCGCGCGGTCCCCATTTGGGACAGTTTAGTTTGGCCACGACGGTGGCAGGTGTCATGAGGTGACACAAGGGCCACCCAGGGCTTGACTCCGGGGGAGAATGATTGCCGATGGTACGGTGGAGGAGTCATGGGTTAGGCGGGTTTCGTTGGAGCAACGCTGGTCCACCCGAATGGGATCACGAGGTCAGGTGCTCCATGGTGTTGGTAAAGTGCGCAACCTCTGCAAAGTGTAAAATCTATTCGAATAGCCGCGTCCATGGTATTGGACAGTCCATCCAGACCTCTCTAGGTGGTCAACCATAACAATAATAATAATGATGGAAGAACTCGTCTTATACCGTCAAGTACTCAGTGGACCATGAGTATTCTGAGGGTTGTAAGGCAACCCGGAAGAGAGTAAGTTTATCAGACTTGTAGTGCAGATGCATAGACATCGGATGGTGTCAGGAATATGATATGATAGCCATGGAATGGCTATGAAAGAGATGGTCAGATGACCGAAAGAGTTGGATTGGATCTTGAGATTGTTCGGAGTATGGATGCTTGAATGCCATGGATTGCATTGCTTGGTGTATATGTTAGTTTGGTTTGCTTGCGAGTACATTCAAAAGTACTCAGCGGCCTTCAATGTGGCCAGGTTCACATAAGGATCCGTCGTCCGTCGACGAGGAGCCGGAGCGTTCGCGGGCTAGGAGAGTAACCTAGTCAGATCCCTGTGGATTGGAACCGCACCAGGACCATGCTGCCTTAGATAGAGCTTTTCCGCTGCCATCACCCCTGTAATCTATCATGTAAGACTTATATACCCATTAATAGAAATGCCTGTGTTCATGATACTTGTTGTAAACGCGCATGCCAGAGTGATTTCCTAGGCTGGTATGCGTGGCGACCGTCTGACTACAGTGGTAATCAAGCGGGGCGCCACATATTCAGAGTGGAGCCTTATGTAGCTGAAGTATCTAAGAATGTTGTGGTTGGCCAGACTGTTGTAAATCCAGAGAATGCTGATGTTGCTACAGTAGGGCAGTCTAGTGAGGTTGTGGTTGTTTCATCGCAACCTTGCCAAGAAAATGTTTTGGTCAGCTCTGAAGAACAACAGGATGAAGACTCTTACACTGAAGGCTAGTGTTTTGTTTCGAACAGTGTAGTTGAAGTTTTTCTCATCCATTTTTTTAATTGCTATGGTAGCTACATTAGATGTTCAACGATAAGTGAAACTTCTTCTTTTTGTTGGTGATTTTCAAAATAGCTAGCAGAATTCCTTATCTTATAATTGAACTTCATTTTTTTAGATAAGTGAACTTCATCTTTTATTTGTTCCCTTTTTTCTTTCTTATTACAGATGACGAACTTCCTGTTCTGACATCATCGAGCATTGATCCAGCCCTTCTCAAAAGATACAATGAGTTGTACACTACTGTTACGATGGCTCGGAGGGACAAAAAGAAGAAGTATGGCTTTTTATAAATTGTTTTGTTCATATGTATTTTCTATTCGCAGTCTTTGCCCTTTCTCATTCTTGTTATTTTTGCAGTATCTTATGTTTCAGTTTTTCAAAAAAATTCAGGGACATGATTGCTTTTAAAACTAAGGTGGCCGATATTACCATTGGCGAAGTTGGTCAATCTTTTTGGGATAAAGGGATGCTCACTACAGGCCTTGTAGATCTCAGGGTTTCTTTGCTGGTAGATAAGTTTAAGGGGTCTCCGACGATGGTTGTCCCGTACCATATTTGTGTAAGCATGCAGAATTTTTTGTTTTGTTTTTTGATTCTCTTTTCTGATTTTGTGTGATGACCTGTTTGCTTGAGCACTACTTCTTGTTTGGTTTTGTTTTGGCAGACAAGTATTTGGCATGGTGGTAGTGTAGGCAGGAATGTGAAATTGATGTTCTATTCAAAAGCCGAGGAGCGTGTGGATAAAAAAGATATGGTGAGTAACGTTTTTATGTGTCGAAAACCATTTTTTGTGTGTTGGTTTTTATAGTGTTCTGTTTCTTGTTCTTGTAATACTTTTTTTTACTTCCAACAGGTCCTGTTTGCAACATTTGATCCGCCAGAGATGAGGGATGGCGTTGGTCATTATTGTGTAGTTGCCTTAAATGTGAAAGAAAGGCGGTTTGAATTTCTTGACTCGCTCAATAAACCTGGCAGCTCTGAAGCGAACAGGAATTTTAGGAGGATGGTTAAAAATATCAAGCGTGCATGGAAAGAAGGTAGCTCAAGTTCTGATGAGCCGCTAAATCCTCCTACACTTGATGGATTTGTGTTGAAACATGTTGTTGTCCCAATTCAGCCAAATGGGTATGTTCCTTGCAGCCCCTCTCCACCATACTGCTCAACTGTTCTTTTATATTTCATTATGCGAAACTGATGTTTTTTGTTCTTTTATTGCATGCATGATTTTGGATCCTATATGTTTCAATTCTTGCAGACTTGGGATGGTGTTCGAGTTGCTCAGTTTGGGGTGGAGCACATTGGCTACATCAGAAAGGCCATGCTCTATAGTTGGCTCACATCGACAAAGTGTTCCCTTGAGTTATTGTCACTTTTAATTTTTGCAGATAAAGGTTGTGTTAGTGAACTTATTTATTTCCCTTTTTTTGTCTACTGCTTGCTTCCGCGCCTTAAGGTCTTTTTTTACTAGTGTGTTAGTGAAGTGCGTGATTTATAGTGGAGGGCTATATATTTGTTGTGTAAGTGAGCTGCATTGTTGTAGACAAGTGAGCTGCATTTATTCGGGGCAAGTGGGCTGCATTGTTCTAGACAAGTGAGCCGCATTGTTCTACATAAGTGGGCTGCATTGTTCTAGACAAGTGAGCTACATTGTTCTATAAAAGTGGGCTGCATTGTTCTAGACAAGTGGGCTGCATTCTCTTCTTTAGTGAACTGCATTTTTTTATATTATTAAGATGTATTCAATGTTTTTGGTTTTGTTTTTGGGATGAGTGTTCCCATGTTTTTTCTCCTCGTTATCAGGTTTTGATGGGGGTCTTCATGGAGATTGTACATCATTGTTTGAGTCGCAGGGTTCTGAGGTAGTTATGGAGGATTGTGCCATTGAAATCTCTCCAGAGAATTCTGGTTCTTCTGCTGGAGATGGTTTGAACACAGATGCAGCATCTAGACCTGATGGTGGAAAGGTTGCTTGCTCCGGCTCTCCGCATGAGGTAGTTGATGTTGACGATGATGATTTTGTTACACCGGTGCCACGCGTCACTAGGACTAGGAGTGCAGCAATCAATCGTCCTCCTGTAGATGAGGCTCAAGTATTTTCGAACAAGAGGGTAGGTGAGAGGGCTTTTAAGTTGAGATGCTCTTTAGAGAAATTGAGGTCTCCGAGGTTCAAATATATTGATGAGGCGAGGATAATAATGGATCTTGTTCTCAGCCAAGATTTTGTAACCAAATACAACAAGTAAGTTTTATGTGTGTGCCCTTCATCCTTTTTGTGTGTTTTGTTTTTAACTTTTTTTTATCCCATCTATGTATATTTACTGCAGTAACGCGTTCTTGATGGTGAATAATGCTTTTGGTGATGCCAAAACAGTCAAAGTTGACTATATCTATAATACATTTGGCAAAGGAGCTTTCATGGACTCGTATCTCCTGGATTTTGTCATTAAGTACTGGAAGCAAGACCCTAAAATGAGTTTAGTTTATCGTTCTGGTGAACGTGTGCTACTTTCACCTTTATTTATCACGGTAAATGTGTCTGCTGTCATGTATTTTTTGCTTTGGTGCATTTTTTTTCTCTTGTACTGAATTTTTTATGTCCATGCGTGTATGCATGTTTTATTCTTTTTTCGTGTCCTATTTGTTCTTTTTCTATGTAGTATGTTCTTCAAATGGAAACCGATGTGAAGAAAAATAAGGAAGGATACCCTGTGTTGCCAGTTGTGCATAACCCATTTGTTTTAGAAGATGCAGTTAAGTAGTTCAAGGTTTTTGTTGGTGACGAAAACCTGTTGGATGCAAAACTGGTAAGGCCATTGTTTTCCATCATTTATTTTTCTTCTTTGTTGCATTTCTTTTTATAGTTATTTGAAGCAGTGGTCCTAATGCTACGTGTCAAATGAACTTTCATTTCATTTGTTTTTTGATGCGACAGATTATGATGCCGCGCTCCAAGGATGGTCATTATGCCTTATACATGATGAACCAGCATCGCCAGACCATTGATATCCATGACACCAGGAAGTACACTGGCCATCGTGATTTCATGACAAAGTGCCGCAGGACTGACTACCACTCAGATTGCACTGAAGTGGTATGTCATTTTTTTAGCCAAGTGCAAAGCTTTTTTGTGTTTCTCCTACTGCATATATTTTTTAAACTGCACATGCATTGTTAGTACACATAGAACCACACTTGTTAATATAGTGCACTGCAACATATGTGACACAGAACTGCATTTCTCCCACACACCCAATATGTGTAAAAGAGTGATAAAATGAAATGACCTCACATGCATTTAAAAGAGGGACTATCTAGCCGTTGAGAAGAACTTGTATTTTTACTTTGTCTGATAGTTATTGATCTGTGACGTGTGTTTTTTTACTTTATGCTGCCTTTCCACCTTTTGCCAGATGAGGAGGATGACTCAGCTGTTGAAGACGATTTATGGTGAAAAGTTGTATAACTCTAAGAATCACCCTGACTGGGTTAAATTGGCAGAGAAGCCCTCTTACCCGTCCATGGCAGCGCAGGGACCAAACGAGTGTGGAATCTATGTTTTGAGGTTGACGCAGGTGTATGACGGCGTGCGTCTAGTCGACAGAATTGTCAAATCCGATGTAATACCTTATCTGTTTCTTCTTTTTTGTTACCTTTTTATTTTTTATTCTTTTCACTTTTCATTCTTATGACAACCTTTTTTTTAATCACTGATCTGCATTTTTTAATTTTTTTCAGCCTGCTGTTGAAGATTGGAAGGCGGAGTACATTTTCCAGCTGCTGTTCAATCCTTTGAACATGTTGTATTATGAAGACATGCCGCCTGAGCTACGAGATCTGATTGCAAGCCTCGGGCTTACTTCCCTGTCGCAGTCGCAATCGCAGTAACAGTCATTTGGCATATTTTTCTGGTTAAAGGCCTGTGTTTGGACAAGCGCTCGGAGTTATGGTGTGTACTGTGTGCTGTCTAAGGTAGATAATGTGTATGAAAAGGCTACTTTTTCTGTCCTTGTGTATCGTCTGCTTTTTTCAGCAGTGTATATGGATGAAACTGTGTGTGTTTTATTATATAAATAATATATATATATATATATACACATATGCGAACCCTGGTTTTTTGTTTTACGTGTATTTTTTGCTTTTTTGCCCCCGCGCTGTTTTGTAGGTGTTTGTTTTTTCACCTTTTTTTTATCTGTGCACCACGTCGCCCCACTATCTATCTTTTAGTGGTGTGGCTCTGGGGTTGCGTGCGTGCTTGGGGTTGGAAAACAGAATAGCCGCATTGCGCGTGTCAACCAAGCGCACTGCGTGCGTTAGTGAAAGGCCGAGCAGCGGGGAGGGGGTCATGACCCCCCCTCCCCCTGCGAGGCCGAGCCTGGAACGAGCCGGAGCAGGCGACGATGCGGCGTGCCGCGGCGTCTCATGCGGAGGGGAGTCTGTCACACCACGTCGCCCCACTATCTATCTTAGGGGTGTGGCTTTGGGGTTGCGTGCGTGCTTGGGGTTGGAAAACAGAATAGCCGCACTGCGCTTGTCAACCAAGCGCACTGCGTGTGTTAGCGCGAGGCCGAGTAGGGGGGAGGGGGGTCATGACCCCCATCCCCTCCCCCTGCGAGGCCGAGCCTGGAACGAGCCGAAGCAGGCGATGACGCGGGGTGCCGCGGCGTCGCATGCGGAGGCGAGTCCGTCACACCCCGTCGCCCCACTATCTATCTTTAGGGGTGTGGCTCTGGGGTTGCGTGCGCGCTTAGGGTTGGAAAACAGAATAGCCGCACTACGCCTGTCAACCAAGCGCACTGCATGCATTAGCGCGAGGCCGAGCAGGAGGGAGGGGGTCGTGACCCCCCTCCCCTGCCCATGCGAGGCCCTGCCTGGAATGAGCCAGAGCAAGCGACGACGCGGCATGCCGCGGCGTCGCATGCGGAGGCGAGTCCGTCACACCCCGCTGCCCCACTATCTATCTTTAGGGCTGTGGCTCTGGGGTTGCGTGCGTGCTTGGGGTTGGAAAACAGAATAGCAGCACTGCACCTGTCAACCAAGCGCACTGCATGCATTAGCGCGAGGCCGAGCAGGGGGGAGGGGGTCGTGACCCCCCTCCTCTCCCCCTGCGAGGCCGAGCCTGGAACGAGACGGAGCAGGCGACGACGCGGCGTGCCGCGGCGTCACATGCGGAGGCGAGTCTGTCACACCCCGTCGACCCACTATCTATCTTTAGGGGTGTGGCTCTGGGGTTGCGTGTGTGCTTGGGGTTGGAAAACAGAATAGCCGCACTACGCCTGTCAACCAAGTGCACTGCGTGCGTTAGCACGAGGCCGAGCAGGGGGGACGGGGGGTCGTGACCCCCCTCCCCTTCCCCTGCGAGGCCAAGCCTGGAACGAGCCGGAGCAGGCGATGACGCGGCGTGCCGCGGCGTCGCATGCGGAGGCGAGTCCGTCACACCCCGTCGCCCCACTATCTATCTTTAGGGTTGTGGCTATGGGGTTGCGTGCGTGCTTGGGGTTGGAAAACACAATAGCCGCACTGCGCCTGTCAACCAAGCGCATTGCGTGCGTTAGCGCGAGGCCGAGCAGGGGGGAGGACGGGTCGTGACCCCCCTCCCCTCCCGCTGCGAGGCCGAGCCTGGAACGAGCCGGAGCAGGCGACAACGCGGCGTGCCTCGGCGTCGCTTGCGGAGGCAAGTCCGTCACACCCTGTCGCCCCACTATCTATCTTTAGGGGTGTGGCTCTGGGGTTGCGTGCATGCTTGGGGTTTGAAAACAGAATAGCCGCACTGCGCCTGTCAATCAAGCGCATTGCGTGCGTTAGGGCGAGGACAAGCAGGGGGAGGGGGGTCATGACCCCCCCTCCTCTCCCCCTGCGAGGCCGAGCCTGGAACGAGCCGGAGCAGGCAACGATGCGGCGTGCTGCGGCGTCGCATGCGGAGGCGAGTTCATCACACCCCGTCGCCCCACTATCTATCTTTAGGGGTGTGGCTCTGGGGTTGCGTGCGTGCTTGGGGTTGGAAAACAGAATAGCCGCACTGCGCCTGTCAACCAAGTGCACTACGTGCGTTAGGGCGAGGCCGAGCAGGGGGGAGGGGGGTCGTGACCCCCTCCCCTCCCCCTGCGAGGCTGAGCCTGGAACGAGCCGGAGCAGGAGACGACGCGGCGTGCCGCGGCGTCGCATGCGGAGGCGAGTCCGTCACACCCCGTCGCCCCACTATCTATCTTAGGGGTGTGCCTCGCCGTGGTAGTGGGGATAGTAGATGTGCGCTCGCCGTTTTAGTGCATCGCGGCAACCGCCGAGTGGCAGTGCTCGCGGTTGCCTGGAAAAAAACAACCGTCTAAGCGAACTGCAATGCTTAATTGACAGCACATCTTGCTTCCAGATACCGAACTGCATTCTTTGGGTCTGCGGACTGCATTTTTTTACGTGCGAGTGAACTGCAGTTGCGTGCTAGTTGTGGGTCGTGGTGCTTGGTGGTTTTGGGCCATGAGAATGTGTTGGGCCCGTTGGGGTGTAATTCGCATTCGGCACAAGTCGGTCTTGCCTTGCGGTATGGGTGCTTTGTTCTTGCGCTGTGTGTATGCGCTAACGTTTAGTCCCACCTCGCCCGTTGAGAGTGCCGCAGACCGGTTTATAAGCTGTGGCGAGGCCACGCTCTCGAACTACTCTTGTTACTTATTGGGCGCTTATACACAGCGCTCGCTACTCTTTCCTCTCTGACCTGTGGGCCCTTGTGTGCCCGGCCCCATGCATCGTGGCTCAGAACGGACTCGCCTACTTTGGGCGCAGACTTACTACGAGACTGGCTGGGGCTTGGTTGCACCTGGGCGGTCAATTTTTTTTTCTTTTCGTATTGCAAGCATTTCTTTCTTTTGCACTACATGTATTCGTGGCAGTACAAATGATATCATTTGTATTGCTTGTACCAATGTTGCGCACTGCACTACGTGTACTAAGTCTGTGTATTGTGCACTGCACGAAAGTGGATGCAGTCCCTCTTGTGCTTCATTTAAGCATGTACTGCACTTCATGCACACACATTGTGAACTGCCTAGTATTACTTCATGAACTGCATTCACCTTTGTTTAGAATGGTCTGCGGATTATAATTTTTTAGAAATATAAATATTAATGGTCTTCCGTTAATTACTCTTGTGGACTGCATGTACACACCCTGCTAACTGCTTATGTTTACTCTTGTGTACTGCAGTCACGTTGTTTTTTGAATCTGTTTTGTATGTGTGTAGTATGTTTTCGTATCACACATCAGATTTTTAAAACTTGTCTGGATACTTGTTCTAATACAAACTCAACAATCAAAACCTAGTACGACGACATTGTTTTACAAAGAAACATTCAATATGAAGCAACGGACATAAGCAAAACCTAGCAAACATGAAACAAGGAACAACACAACTAAAGTAAAATGAAACTAAACATAGCCCTGTTCATTTCTAGTTGTTGAATGGGATTACAGCCTTGTTCTTCTTCTTCGCTTCTTTTTCTCTTTTTGCCCTGTCTAGTCCCATTATGACATCATAGATGATTCTCCATGACTCGTAGGTTGCGAATGCATCTATTGCTGCATACTTGATAAGCTTGTCTGGCAGCGGGCAAAACCCCCCACAGAGTATGGTCCACCTTGCGGTTGATTTTGTTCTTCATATCATAGTAGTGAATGTCGATCAGCCTGCCAGCAACATCAGCCAAAGAGTCAAAAATCTTTTTCTTGTATGGGTCTCTCCATTCCACCTGAATATCAATGTAGTTGTCGGAGTTGATCTCCAAGCCAGATAGCTTCAGCTTGTTTTTGTCTCCTTCAATGGCGAATCCGGTGAAGGTGTATTCATCATTCATGAGGAATTTGTCCAATTCCATTGGCCTGCAAGATGTTTGTATAGACTGAATATAGTGAGACAGTACCAGTTATTTTTGAGAACCACCAATGTTTTTTTGATTTTCTGAACTGAACTGCAATATGAATCCCTGAATCTGTTGCAGTGAGTAGCTGCTAATACTTTGTACAGCATAACTAGTAAATCTCATAATAGTTTCCAGAAACAAATGCATGTTTGTTGTCTTGAATTGAAATTCATACATGATTCAGATAGATTGGACTATGATCTTTTTACCTCCAAATGCATACATGATTTAAAGTAGGCAGTAATAGTGCAGTTTTCTATTGTTCAGGCGGATAATTTGTATTTGGTAAAACAAAATAAAACTGTGTGGATCCCTATATCATCTAATTCAGGAATTGAACATATGATTTACATGGAGCCAGCCGAAAACTGTCAATGAATTCCTATGCCATGCTTTTTAAAAATGAGAACCGAAGTTTATATAATGGCATTTGTGTTGAAGAAAATTTAAAATCAATATTGACAATCAATAGTACAGATTGATAATTATTGTCACCTGTCTTTAGCTGCAGAGATGTGGTAGACAAGGCACTCTTGTTCTACGCATAGTTGGAGCACTGCTGCCCGCTGTGGCTTCACGTAGTGCGTGTACTCGACATCAATGCCGACTAGTTTGACGGGCATTCCGCCGAGCTTCCTCTTGAGCGTGGACAGCATCTTGTCCACGTCTTTACCCTTGCTTGTGCAAACGACGTGGAGCTTGTGGTTGCTGTGGAGGTCGACGTCGTGGAGCTCCCTTGTGTACCTGCGGCGCTGCTTGTACAGAGGTGCATCCTCCATGGCTCTCCTCTGCTCTCTCGCATTTGTTCCGGAGAGGGAAGTTAGTGAAACGAAGTGGGAAGAAGAAGCGACAATGGTTTTTTTTTGGGACGAAGCAGTTCTGATTTAGCTCTTTTTATGGTGGTTTTGTGATAGGACGTGCGAGTTGTGGAGGGGGTGGAAGCATGGTGGGATTGTGGTTTCAGTTATGTGGCAACTACAGAGAGGTTCTGCGATGTGGAGGCTGTGTTAGTGCGTTGGAAATCCGAAACGGCGTCGCCTCTTTTTTCGTGACAAGTTCAGATATGCACGCAACTGTCAGAAAATGAGATGATTGTGTTTTTGGTGAATTTTCTTACTAAGTGCACTTCTTGGGTATAATGATAGAACTGCCTATGTCCACAAATTGTACTGCATGCAACTGATTTTATTCTTATACAGTATTAGATCGGATCAAGATTCATACAGATGTAAGTGCATTAGTTTTTGATGGAGTGTTTTTTATTTTCTTTTTTTTATAAATGATGGTGATGCGGCTTTTGTGGGGGTGAAGGGTTGTGTTGGTAGGTGTATCGGACTGCTTTGGTTAACTAACAAGGCTGCATTCTTCATTTTAACTGAACTGCAATACAGTAGAAAGGGAACTGCATTTCAGAAGTAACGATACTTCCTTCCTCCACATGACGAACTGCATTGTTGTAGGCCGCGGACTGCATTTATAAGTTGACTTGGGGCTTCCTGTATTTTATTTATGAGAGCGAACTGCAGTTTCTGGCAGTGCCCACACACATTTTTTTTGTGGTTATTCATTTATTTATTTTTTAATTTTTTTGTTGTTTTATTTTTGTTTTTTTATTTTTATGAGAGCCAACTGCAGTTGTTGGGACTGCATTTTTTTGTTGTGCTTATTTTAGTGGGCCGTGGCATTTTAGCCACTCTCGCGTGTTGGGCCTGTGTTGGGGAGCGAGGACGCATTCGGCCCAGGAAGGCCTGCCAGCACGGCTGGTTTGCGGTGCGGTATGTGTGGGTGCTAATGTTTAGTCCCACCTCGCCCGCCGAGAGCGCCTCCAACTGGTTTATAAGCGCTGGCGAGGCCACGCTCTTGAACTCCTCTGGTTACTGATTGGGTGCTTATACACGGCGCTCTCTGCACTATATTCTGCTGACCTGTGGGCCCTTGTGTGCCAGGCCCCACGCATTGTGGCTCGGAACGGACTCGTCTACTGTGGGCGCAGACTTAGTACGAGACTGGCTGGAGCCTGGTTGCACCTGGGCGGTCAATTTTTTTTTCTCTTCGTATTGCAAGCATTTTTTCTTTTTGAACTGCATGTAGTTGCGTTTTTTGTAAGCACCATTTGTACTGCTTGTACCAACATTGCGGACTGCATTGCGTGCATTTACGCACTGCATTACATGCACTAAGTCTATGCGTTGTGTACTGCACGAAAGTGCTTCTCTTGTGCTTCATTTAAGCATGTACTGCAGTTCATGCACACACATTGTGAACTGCCTAATATTACTTCGTGAACTGCATTCACCTTTGTTTAGAATGGTCTGCGGATTATAATTTTTCAGAAATATAAATATTTAATGAGCTGTGGTTAGTGGATGGGAGGAGCTGCAGTCAAAGTACACCTTTTTTTTGTCTTTCTTTTTCGTTGGTAACATAAGCCTTTATTGATTGTCCTTCATTCTTGGTAACATAAGTTTCATTAACTCTTATTTAATTCTGCGTGTCTAGACCTTTTGCATTCCTCTTCTATATATGTAGGCCCACTTCTAACCTTCCTTTGCAATTCATTTCTCCTCTAGCCGCAACTTCTCTCCTTCCTCCAGCCTCTCTTTATTTCTTCTCATTTTCTACATTTTTGTTGTGATGGCTCCAGGCCCCTGCGTGAATCTCTCCTGCTGCGGCCATGGTTGTGGTGTGCCGACGGACTGCTATTGCTCAGCTTGCTCGCAGGCCCGTCGAGCTCGCCGGGGTGGCAAGGTCTTGTGCCGAGCTGGGCGATCGGAGCAGCTTGCATATGACACAGTATTCACGGAGGGATTGGATATGGGCCACATCAACGTTGTTGCGTTCTATTCCGCCCTGCTTCGTCGGGGCCTTGGCCGCACAAGTCCTTTTGTCCATCAGCTTACGCCCACAGACGTGGAGACTCACTACAAGATGGTAATTTTCGCTTGATCTGATTTTTCTTTATGGCTTTTATTTTTTTGTATAATTCCATACTAGTCTGAACTTCTAGTATTTTAGGAACGCACTTCTTTTGTTTTATTGAAGTGTACTGCACGGTGTACTTATATCTTATTTTTATTTTTTTGCTTCTGTGTATGGAGCTCGTGTTTTTGTTTGCATGGTTACAATATGTGAACTGCTTAGGTATTAGATGAGCACTACTAGTTTTCACAATTTTCCCGCGTGTACGGTGTGTACTACATGCAAATATTCTCAAGAAATGCATGATAGTTAGAAGCGTACTGCATATTAGCATGTTCCGTACTGCATAAACCGCCCTTGTATAAGAGGTTCGTGAACTGTGTGTGCATTTTATCTGTACTGCTTTCCTGATCTGCATGATAGTTAAAAGCATACTTCACATTAGCATGTTCCGTACTGCATGTACCGCCCTTATATAAGAGGTTCGTGAACTATGCGTGCGTTTTATCTGTACTGCTTTGTTGGACTGTTGTGCACTTCATCTAGCTGGCGTCTGTAGTGTTTGTAGGTTTTTGCTGCTCTATGCACAGTATGCGAATTGTACTGCTAGTATTGTCCTCTAACATATCTTGTTTTTATTTTTTGCAGAAAATCCCTCAACGAGCTGTAAGGTACCTCTGTCTCAAGAAGAAGGGAATTCTCCAAGTTGTTCTCGGCAATGGACATGTGAAACCAGCTAAGTACCGTGTAGGCCTTGATGGGCGGTTGTATCTGCAGAAAGGCTGGAAGGAATTCGTCATTGACAGTGGCCTGGAGTCTCAGCAAGTTGTTGTCCTCAACTTTTTTGAACTCGAGGATCGTATGGTTAGAATCACGTTTGACGTGATTGGTTAAGGTTATGAGGTTGATTTGTAATAAGTACTTTTGCGTATTGAATGCTTCATCTTTTGACGTGATTGTAATAAGTACTTTTGTGATCTGAACCGCCTGGCTTATAAGTCAGAACTTCGTGCTGTCTATGAGTTAACTGCATTTTTTAAGGGTTTGTGGATCAAAGTGCATCAATGTTTACTCCAGACTGCTACATATATTGTTTTATCTATATATCATTTATGTCATATGGTTTAGTGGAAGAACTAAAAGTCAGCGGGAAATTCGTGCATACACAAAATTTAAACTGCTACATAAGCCATACAGATATGCAAACTGCTATATATATGTTCAATTTATTAAACTGCATCTATCTGGTCGTTAACCTGCTGCTTCTTCGTGGTGACTGGAGTGCGTCTAATGTTGCACTTTGTCTTGTTCTCCGTGGCGGTGTTGCCACTTCTTGTCTTTGCACCGTTGTGTTTGTAGCCCCTCGCGTGCTGCTTGATGGCGGTTTTTGTTTTCCAGTGCTGTGAACTGCAACCTTTCGCGCTCCTACCTTGTTTTTTGTATGTGGTGTCGTTGTCAGTTGTTTCTGTATAGCAGCATTCACTTCTGTTCTCTGTCTTTTGTTTGGTGGTCTTGTGGGCATTGTTTCTTCATGTTCTTTGTCCTCTTCACTCTCTTCTTCTTCTTCCTCCTCCTCTTCTTCATCTGCTTCTTCATAAGCCATTTCTTCTTCAGTTGTGTCACCATCTTCTTCTGTGATTTCATCTTCTTCGTCTTCCTCGTTTTCTAATCTTGTTCTTTTAGGGCAGGTTCTTGAATTGTGTCTCTTCCTCTTTTTGCAGATGCTGCAACATCTCGGTTTCGTCCATTTCTTAGTGTTGTCAGTGGAATCTCTGTTTGGTTGTGCATCACCATGTCCATGGTTTTCTTGTTCATGTCTTTTTTTTACATGTCCTAGAATTGTGGCCGCTGATTTCATTACATGTCTTGCACCTTCTTATTCACAGTGGCTGACCATCACTGTCCAGCTCAGGCTGTGGCTTACTGTTTTTGTCATCATTTTTCTCCTTGCATGCAACCTTTTTTTGGATTGCATCGCCCCCTTTCTTCCTTCCTCTTGTGTTTGAAACAGGAGGTGGAAGAATTGTTTCTTTTTTGATAGCACCAGTTGCGCTATGTTCGGTATTTTCTACTTGCTCGGTATTCTTGTCAAGCTGGGATTTCTCGGCTTGCTTTATTTTTGCTGCTTCTTCTTCTTCTTCGTTGAGCACATCAACTTCCTCGCTCAATGCCCTCATACCAGACAACGCTCTGTGGCACCCAGCGTCGGACCTTGTCGCTCTGTTTGCAAGGTCCATTGTTGTTTCTGACAGCAATTTTCTACGACAAAATAGCGAACTTCCATCTGGTGTTGTTTGTTCGTAGGCTCTTCTGTCAAACGTTGGATTTGATCTTGCATTCCGGGTGTATCTTTTCATGATGTACACCTCCGGAATCTTGAGTACTCTCAGGTGAGAAAGCATGCATAACACATGGACGCAAAAGAGCCCTGCAGACAACACACGTTTTCTTTGTTTTGTAAGTGAACTGCTTGAAATTAATAAACACATATTTTTTTGTTATTTGTTCATTTTAAGGAAGTGAACTTCACTTGGTTTTGTGAGTTACTCATGCATGTGGACTTTTAAAGTTCAGTAAGTGAGCTTCATGCATGACTTTCAGAAATTAGGATTTTTTTTTTGCTAGTGAGTCGCACCTGTGTGTGTCCAGAGTTTGCACTCACATTCGTAGACACCTTTCTATTCATCGGCGGCCACTTGGAAATTATTCCTTGCCCAATCAAATGCATCCGATATGTTGTAGTGGTGTACTAGGTACTTTGTCGGGTTCTCAGGGCACCGTTCTTCTCTGAATGCAGTGCTGCGGTAGAGTGTTTCTTTGAAATCTGCAAAAACTGCCCTTGTATACACTTTTGACAGCTGAACTTCGAACCCAAACTGGGTTGTTGTCTTTACCTCTGACTGCATGATCAGAAATGCAGCATTATGAATCAGATAAATGAAAAAATTGTTTGTTTTTGTAGTTATATTTAGCAGCTTTTGATGGACATTTTATTTACCTCATTTCCTACTGTCTCTGCGTGCTCGACGGCCTTCCTGGTCTGAATGCACTTGTCCACCTGTTGAGCAAACAGATGGAGATCATGCTTCTCTTTGATGAAGTTTTTCTTCAATATGCGATTCATGCTCTCGCTTCTCTGCGTGGAAGTCATCCCAGCACAGAAAATTTCCTTGTAGTAAGCTAATATCCACTCGTGCCTGTCATCCCACAGCGAATTCATCACTTCATCGTTTTGCAAGTTGTATTTCTGCATGAGGTCCTTCCATGCCCGTTCAAATTCTGATGGCATTAGTGGGTGGTTCAGCACTGCAGTGAGTTCATCCTTGAGTTTCTCGTGCGCCTTATACAGCAAGGCGAGGTGGTCTTTGTACTTCTTCATGATGTGCCACCGACACAACTATGTAATGTTTCTGGGAGGATTGTTTTTAATGATGCCTTCATCGAAGAACATTGGTCTGAGAGGCACAAATAGTGTTTTTTTATTAAGTTGTTTGTGTGTAAGAAAGACGGAAGAAATAGAAGTGTACCAAACAAATGTAAGTATACAGGTGTTATATTTGTGTACCTATGAGCATGCAGATTGGCGGCTTGTTGTTCATACACCTCAAGAATGTTTTGAAAACCCACTCAAACGACGGTATCGTTTCATCTCGCACAAGGGTGACAGCAAATATGGTGCTCTGTAGATGATGGTTCACTCTCACGAAGACTCCCAGCGGCATGTGGAATTTGTTAGTTTTATATGTCGTGTCAAATGTAACGCAGTCTCCAAAATATTCATACGAACCTTTGCAACTTGCGTTGGCCCAAAAGACGTTTCTTACATGATTATCTGCATTGACGTCGTAATCGTAGAAGAACTCTGGGTTGATCTTCTGCATCTTCTCGAAGAAATCCAGAAGTTTCTTGACGTCATCTTGAGACTCTTCTTTGGCAAACTTCTGTTTCCTGCATTTCAAATGCAATGCAAACTCATCTCATCAAACAGGAAATAATTACCCACAGAATGCTCAAGCGATATGCTCTGTGGCGTGCTTACTTGTTGACCCAGTCACTACTAGTATGTCCCATGAACTGCAGACCACCGGACACACGCGACAGCGTTGACATCATCTGTGTGTGTGGTTGTCCAGCTACATGTCCTTCACCAACTGGTCAATCAAAGGATCCTCTCTTTTGTGCGAGCGCATGTGCAAAAGCATCCCAGGGCTTTTCAGCATCTTGTGATTGTGGTTGAGTTCAACCATTTCTATCACAAATCTGCCATCCTTCCTCTTTTTGACTCTAATTCTTGCCTTGTAGCCAATCCTTTTTGATGTCTTCTCACATTTCTGGTCATAATCTGACACAGTCTGTTTGTGCGTCCCTTCTCTTGAGCAGACAATGTAGGCATGTGTCTTGTGTTTTGCCCTCTTGCATATGCCAAACCCTGCATATCTTGCATAAGTGTTGTAAAAGTCCCATGCTTTGTCGTACGTGGTGAACTTCATTCCAGCGGCAGGTATGAGGTTCAGCGGCATGTTTTTATCTAGCATCAAGTGCAATGCTCTATGAGACAAAGTGTTCTGTTCTGTTTAAATACGAGGAGTGCATACAAGTTTAATAAAGCACTGCAATGTTACTAAGTTTTTAGAAGAATCGACTGTATTAGATGTTAGGCCAAACTTCACAAGAAAT
The DNA here is from genome assembly GCA_011799875.1 of Thinopyrum elongatum. Taxonomy (NCBI): domain Eukaryota; kingdom Viridiplantae; phylum Streptophyta; class Magnoliopsida; order Poales; family Poaceae; genus Thinopyrum; species Thinopyrum elongatum. The sequence continues at coordinate 478,589,918 of CM022297.1, forward strand.
ATCAGTGTGCACTGCAATGTTATCTGAATGGACTGCAAATATTTTTTTTTTCAGGACATAAACTTACATGTATGTAATGTCGTTCATCCGATGGCGTTTGCAGCTCGCCGGGTTGTATTGGACATGGTGGGGTTATAGCATATCTGTGTAGTTGAGGATCTCACGGCGGCAATAGTGAGGAGGATTTGTACCTGCCGTTGACTTCTGACCGAGGCACCCTTGGTGGTCGCAGTGTTGAAGTTGATGCAGCAGGTCTACTCGGAGCTCTGTTTTTTGGTGCAGTAGGTGGACGCGGTGGTAATCCAGTGTTGTGGTGATGTCTCACTGGATTGGTTAGAAATTGTTGGAGCGGCGGCACATCATCATAATCATCATCTTCTGCAACATCATGGTCAACGGCATCATCGTTGTCTGTTCGGACATGCTGTCCAAATGTAGTGAACTCGTGCTTGTACTCTGGGTTGAGAACTGTTATTGGCTCATCTTCATCGTCATCATCTTCATCATCCTGTTGGTGAGTGCCCTCCCACATGAAGGTGACATCGTCGCCATCTTCGACTACCTCTTCTTCCTGGAAAAAATCTTCTTCCGGAGAGTATTGCACCCTGTTTGTTGTCGTGAAGAATCCTCGAGGAATCTCAGGGGTAACCTAGCCAGTATCTCTTCCGGAAAAAGCTTTACTCTTCTGAAAGTTGATGGTCCCTGGGTTGTCAATTATGCGCGGCATTTTGTATCTGCTGAACGTCATTTCCTGCACAAAACGGCCGAGCTGCATTGTCAGGTAAAATGAACTGAATCGTACGAACTGCAATGTGTTTGAAATTGTACTGCGGACTAATGCATGCTGACTGCACCATCCCGCAGGGTGAACTGAAGTAACCACACTGCATCGTTGTCCGTAATGAACCTATACAACTGTACTGCATAACTGAGCAAGCGTACTGCATAACCGAGCAACTGCACTGCATTTTTTTCATGGCGAACTGAAGTAACCGCACTGCATCATTTTTGGAGGCGTACTGGACTGCGTGTACTGCTTTGTCTGGAATAAGTAAACTGAGAGAGTTGAGGAAGTGTACTGCTTACCTCGTGTCGCAGTGCTTTCTTGCGTTTGCAGGAGGAAGTTCCCTTCTCATCCGTCTGCACCACTTTTGCGTTCACCCGTGCAGTCCACTTGCCCTTAAGAAGTTCATGAGCATTCTGGACGTTGCTCAAGGTGAGTGGAGACGGAGGATTTGCTCTGAAGGTCGTTGCAGCCTTAATCCAAGAAGCTGTCGTGGATGAAGGAACCTTGCGCACATTCCTCCTTCCTTGAATTGGTGTTATGTCGAGGCAGCACCAATCCACATCTGATGAGGGACATGTAATTGAAGATGCACTGCTCAATGCTGTGGTAATTGAAGGCCCGGAGGAGATCGGCGGCGGCGCTACCGAGCTGCTGCTGCGGAAGAAGGCCGATATGTGAGCGGGGGAGGCGTTGCGCCGTGGAAGAAGGCCGAGAGGCGATGGGCGGCGGCACTGCTTGGCCACTGCCATGGAAGAAGGCCGCAAGGGAAGGGGCGGCGTCGCTGCCGGCCGCCGCCGTGGAAGAAGGCCGGGAGGGGAGCGGTGGTGGCACTCCCAGGCCGTCGCCAAAGGAGAAAGCGGGGAGGGGAGGGGCGGCATCGCTCCCAGGCCGCTGCCGCGAAAGAAGGTCGGGAGGGGAGGGGCGGCGGCACTCCCAGGCCGCTGCCGCGGTAGAAGGCAGGTAGGGGAGGGGCGACGAGGCTGCCAATCCGCTACCGCGGTAGAAGGCCGAAAGGGGAGGGGCGGCGGCGCTCCCAGGCCACTGCCACGGTAGAAGGCGGGAAGGGAGGGGCGGCGATGCTCCCAGGCCGCTGCCACGGTAGAAGGCCGGGAGGGGAGGGGCGGCGGCGCTCCCAGGCCGCTGCCGCGGTAGAAGGCGGGGAGGGAGGGGCGGTGGCGATCTGGTGGGGGATGTGCAGAATAAGGTGGGTGTTATCAGAATAAGACTCTTAAGGGGTGCTATATATATATATATATATGCATGGTAAATGCAAAAAATGACTCAAATATAGCAAATGAGATCTCAAATGCACCAGAAAATCGAACCTTAAGGTACAATGGTGATTTCTTACCGTGGAAAAAGATTCGAGGCGAAACGATGAACTCATGTTTTCATTCAAACGAAAATATGTTGTTACTTCATGTAAATTTTTTCAAATAGCACACGGTTCACTCACGAAAGCCGTGTGCCAACCAAACCATGGCCGATGCCCCCCATGCTGCGTGCGCGATCTGAGTCCTACGTTCTGATTGGCCAGAAACCAAACCCCACGGATCGTATGTCTGTATCGTTGGATGCTCCCTGATCGAACGACAATTCTCATCGCATTCGACAACACATGCAGTTCTGGTTGTGATTTTAATTTATATGCACAAAATGCACGTTAAATTCAAAACATGTCTTAAATATAGCAAACGATACCTGAAATGCGCCAGAAAATCAAACCCGTGGTATAATGGTGATTGCGCACCGTGGAAAGTTTTATAAGGCCAAACGATGAAGTCACCGGCCACTGGAGTTTGAATTGACACGTCTCCTTTTGGAAACCAGGATCCTTCTTGTGAGATGCTCCGGTTTCCAAGGAGCGATCATCAAAACTTGTCCCAAACTTTACCAAATTTTTTCCACGGGGTCGTGAGAGCACGCCACGGGCGCACACCGATTTTGATGATGTCCGGACTGCATCTGAATTTCCTGTAATTAAAATACCAACTAGGCCTACGCCGGTGACCGAACCTCACGGCCGAAATGTTTGAAACTTCTCCCCGCTTCTCGGACAATGGATGAAAACTCACAAAGCGACACATAAATGATTTATAGACCTTCTTCGCTAACTAACACCCACATGTAGTTCTAGTAGGGTTTTGATTTTATATGCACCAAATGTAAGGTAAATGCAAATAAAAATGACTTAAATATAGCAGACAAGACCTGAAATGGGACAGAAAATCAAACCTAGGGCATATCCGTGATTGTTTACCGTGAAAAAAAAATTGAGGCGGAATGATGTAGTCACCGACGATTGGAGTCCGAAGTGCCGCGTCTCCTTTTGGAAACTATGATCCTTCTTGTGAGATGCTCCGATTTGGAAGGTGTGAGCATCAAAACTTGTGCCAAACTTTACCAAATATTTTCCATGGGATCGTGAGAGCACGCCACGGTGATACACCGATTTTCGTTATTTTCGGACTCTATATGCATTTCTTATAATTAAAATACCAACAAGGCCTACGCCTCTGGCCGCACCCTGCGGCCGAACTATTTGAAATTTTTTCCCGTTTCTCAAACAATGAATAAAAACTCGCAAAGCGACACACAAATGATCTTGCTAACACCCATGTGTAGTTGTACTAGGGTTTTGATTTTATATGCACTAAATGCAAGGTAAATGCAAAAAAATGACTTAAATATAGCAGACGAGACCTGAAATGGGCCAGAAAATCAAACCAAGGGTATATCCATGATTGTTTACCATGAATTTTTTTTCGAGGCGGAACGATGTAGTCACCGACGATTTGGAGTCCGAAGTGTCGCGTCCCTTTTGGAAACTATCATCCTTCTTGTGAGATGCTTCGGTTTGCAAGGTGCGAGCACCAAAACTTTACCAAAAAAATTCATGGGATCGTTAGAGCACGCCACGGTGACACAATGATTTTCGTTATTTCCAGACTCTATATGCATTTCCTGTAATTAAAATACCAACAAGGCCTACGCCTCTGGCCGCACCCTGCGGCCGAACTGTTTGAAGTTTTTTCTCATTTCTCGGACAATGAATGAAAACTCGCAAAAGGGCACACAAATGATCTTGCTAACACCCATGTGTAGTTGTGACTATATATATATATATATATGTATATGGTAAATGAAAAAATTGACTCAAACATAGCAAACGAGATCTCAAATGCACCAGAAAATCGAACCTTAAGGTACAATGGTGATTTCTTACCGTGGAAAAAAATTCGAGGCGAAATGATGAACTCATGTCTTCATTCAAATGAAAATATGATGTTACTTCATGTAAATATTTTCAAATAGCACACGGTTCACTCACAAAAGCCGTGTGCCCACTAAACCATGGCCGATGCCACCTGCTGCGCGCGTGATCTGAGTCATGCGTTTTGATTGGCCAGAACCCAAACCCCACGGATCATACGTCTGCACCGTTGGATGCTCCCTGATCGAACGACAATCCTCATCGCATTCGACAACACATGCAGTTCTGGTTATGATTTTTATTTATACGCACAAAATGCATGTTAAATTCAAAACATGTCCTAAATATAGCAAACGATACCTGAAATGAGTCAGAAAATCAAAACCGTGGTATAATGGTGATTGCGTATCGTGGAAATTTTTATAAGGCCAAACGATGAAGTCACCGGCCACTGGAGTTTGAATTGACACGTCTCCTTTTGGAAACCAGGATCCTTCTTGTGAGATGCTCCGGTTTCCAAGGAGCGGTCATCAAAACTTGTGCCAAACTTTACCAAATTTTTTCCACGGGGTCGTGAGAGCACGCCACGGGCGCACACCGATTTTGATGATGTCCGGACTGCATCTGAATTTCCTGTAATTAAAATACCAACTAGGCCTACGCCGGTGACCGAACCTCACGGCCGAAATGTTTGAAACTTCTCCCCGCTTCTCGGACAATGGATGAAAACTCACAAAGCGACACATAAATGATTTATAGACCTTCTTCGCTAACTAACACCCACATGTAGTTCTAGTAGGGTTTTGATTTTATATGCACCAAATGTAAGGTAAATGCAAATAAAAATGACTTAAATATAGCAGACAAGACCTGAAATGGGACAGAAAATCAAACCTAGGGCATATCCGTGATTGTTTACCGTGAAAAAAAAATTGAGGCGGAATGATGTAGTCACCGACGATTGGAGTCCGAAGTGCCGCGTCTCCTTTTGGAAACTATGATCCTTCTTGTGAGATGCTCCGATTTGGAAGGTGTGAGCATCAAAACTTGTGCCAAACTTTACCAAAAAAAATTCATGGGATCGTGAGAGCACGCCACTGTGGTAAACCGATTTTCGTTATTTCCGGACTCTATATGCATTTCCTATAATTAAAAAACCAACAAGGCCTACGCCTCTGGCCGCACCCTGCGGCAGAACTATTTGAATTTTTTTCCCATTTCTCAGACAATGAATGAAAACTCGCAAAGCGACACACAAATGATCTTGCTAACACCCATGTGTAGTTGTAGTAGGGTTTTGATTTTATATGCACTAAATGCAAGGTAAATGCAAAAAAATGACTTAAATATAGCAGACGAGACCTAAAATGGGCCAGAAAATCAAACCTAGGGTATATCCGTGATTGTTTACCGTGGAAAAATATTCGAGGCGGAACGATGTAGTCACCGACGATTGGAGTCCGAAGTGTCGCATCTCCTTTTGGAAACTATGATCCTTCTTGTGAGATGCTCCGATTTGGAAGGTGTGAGCATCAAAACTTGTGCCAAACTTTACCAAAAATTCTCCATAGGATCCTGAGAGCACGCCACGGTGACACACCGATTTTCGTTATTTCCGGACTCTATATGCATTTCCTATAATTAAAATAGCAACAAGGCCTATGCCTCTGGCCGCACCCTGCGGCCGAACTGTTTGAATTTTTTTCCCATTTCTCGGACAATGAATGAAAACTCGCAAAGCAACACACAAATGATCTTGCTAACACCCATGTGTAGTTGTGACTATATATATATATATGCATGGTAAATGCAAAAAATGACTCAAATATAGCAAACGAGGTCTCAATTTCACCAGAAAATCAAACCATAGGGTACAATGGTCATTTCTTACTGTGGAAAAAAATTCAAGGCGAAACAACGAACTCATGTTTTCATTCAAACGAAAATATGCTGTTAGTTCATGTAAATGTTTTCAAATAGCACACGGTTCACTCACGAAAGCCGTGTGCCAACCAAACCATGGCCGATGCCACCCTGCTGCGTGCGCGATCTGAGTCATGCATTCTGATTGGCCAGAACCCAAACCCCACGGATCGTACGTCTGCACTGTTGGATGATCCCAGATCGAACGACAATCCTCATCCCTTTCATCAGCACATACAGTTACGGCTAGGATTTGATTTATATGCCAAAATGCACGCTAAATGCCAAATATGGCTTAAATATAACACACGAGACCTGAAATGCGCCAGCAAATCAAACCTGTGGTGTAATGGTGATTGCTTACCGTGGGAAAAAATTAGAGGCAACACGATTAACTCACGTCTTCATTTCAAAATTAGCACGTCTTCATTTCAAACAAAATTATGCTGTTTGTGCACACGAGCGCTTAGAGGCAACCGTTTGCATAGGCCTTTCCCCGCGGCGACCGGGGATATTTTTTCACCCTTTTCACCTAGGCCGCCAACACACACCCCCCCCCCACCGCCCGCCCGCATTTCACTCAATTAGTCCACCCAATCTCCACCGCCAGCTTCCCCTCCCCCAGATCCATGGCAGAACCCTGTCTGGTGCCGGCGTGCTCAACCCGGCCGTGTGCCCGCTCTTCGGCGTCAACCCTACCTCCACTGTCGTTCCCAACACGTGGCTGCCCGTGCCTCGCCGTCTTTGTTTGCTAGCCAACCACCCTCGAGCATATCGATCCTGTAACCCTCGCCTCTCCTATGGTCCTGCCGGGTTTGCATTAAGAAACCTGTTAGTTACTGCTCTCCATCGCAGTGAGGCATATTTCCTCACAATCCCTCTTCCTATTTCGTTCCATATGTTCCCAAATTGGCTATAAAATAACGGAGAGCGTATATATGTTCGTTATCTGCCTTGCTAACTAGTACATATAAGCTGTATTTGTTCCAATAAGTTACTGTCGATTTACAGATCGTGGGCGCCCGAGTCACACAAACTTAACAAATTATCCGTACATTTTCTAAATAATTGCATGACATGTTTAGACAGCTTGATACCAAGTTGTTAGCTTTATGATTATCCTCCTTTCCTGAGTTTTGCATGTGTTCTCTGTAGATGCCGAGTAGCAGCGACAGCACTCATGCTTCAGGCGATGTATCTTCATCTGATTCCAACAACCCTAGGTCTTCAGCAGATGGTGAGGGATCATGTAATCTGGAACGGGATAGGGCTGCAGCAATTACCCTTCCGGTCAGGAAACGAAGGAACGCTCCAAGGAAGCCCACACACCAGCCTAAAGGTGTATATGAAGTAACCGACATTGATTTAAATTCTTGGGCTCCAACTAAACCAGATAAAGCATGCATGAGGTTCAGGAGTGTGTGTGGATTTGTTGGCAGGGCAAGGCTCAACATTAATCTACCGGGGTTTCAAAGGCTGACACAGAAACACGGCAAAGGATAGTCCGGGAGATCATGGATCACTTCAACGTTCTAGAGCAGTGGAGAATGCAGGTGGAACACGCTGCACTGAAGAAGGCTAGGGATGCTTGGAGAAACTGGAAGCACGTACTGTACAAGAAGTACTTGAGTGAAGGCAAGGACCCAATCCCTGCATATCCCCAAATTACAAAGGCAGACTGGGCAGAATTCAAAAGGGTCGGGGCAACTACAGAGTTTGCTAAGAAGAGTGCCAAGCAATCAGAACTTCTTAAGAGGAACACACACCCCAACCGTATGGGTGTGGCAGGATACTACGGCATGAAACCGATATGGGACCAGGAGGACAAAGAAGCAGTAACTACGGGTGGGAAACCGCCCTTTAGTGAAATCAGTGGCGAACGCGCTAGAGACTACTTGCGGCCACGTGCAAGGAGGCGTGATGATGGAACTTATTACTTTGAAAACTCACATGATGAAAAACTGTATCATGTGATGTTAAAGGCTTCTGAGATCCCTGGAAGGTTCTACAAGAACTCAGGGCCATGTGACATTCTGTTCGATGCTCTGGAAATAGGAGAGCCCCCTGGCCGTGCAAGGGGTATAGGTGGTAATGTCCCGCACAAGAGGGCTTTCACACTCAACAAAGAAGAGAGGCTCAGCATGAAAAAAGCGAGGAGTGAAATGAAGCAGAATGAATTGTATGAAAGGTTGAGGAAGGACATGTATCCGACTGTTCGAAAGGAATAGTCAATGATGATGCAGAAGACTCTAACACTGACAGATAGCCAGCAGATGGGAGGGGAGGCAGGCATGGAGGATGCTGGTTATTGCGTGACAACACCGCACAAGAGTAGTTGTGCATCAGCTGGCACCAGGGACACTGAGACTGCAGCTGCTCATGATGATGCTATATCTGATCTATCTGGAATGAAAGACAGACTGAAGGGCGTGCTCACACATTATGAAGGTACATTAAAATGTGAAACAGCCTGGGTTTGCCCACCCTTCTTGGAAGAGGGCCTCTTGTTGGACAATGTGCCATTGAAGCCGGACTGTGTGAAGTGCTACATGACTGAAGTAAAGCCTGGATTCAATGAATTTTCCCTGAAGAATGTCCTAGGGGACTTTGATGAGCATAGGATCTTGGGAGAAACACTGTTACATCACATCCAGTGGCCATGAAAGGAAATAGACTTCATGGATGAGATCCCTGAAGCCCCGCCAAGAACAACCAATGTCGCCCCTCAACCGGTGACGCACTCCTTGCCATAGCAGCTCTCGCGTGCTTCCCCCAAGGAACCTAATACTTGTAATCCGACGGCTGATGCATCAACCTGTGATCAGCCTGCCCGACTTTGTGCCGTACAGGCCATGTCATCGTCCGCCCCAGAGCAGCCAGTGGCAAGGCCTACAACTGCTGAAGACACACCACCAGTTCAGATGCTGGCCGCTGAAGCAGCGGGGGAAGACCCAGCTGCACCACATGCTCAGCAGACTAGCCTGGTGGAACGGACTACTAAGCAGCCTGATGCTTCGGAACTGCCTGCTAAGCAGTCTGTAGGTCCAGAACCGACTGCCCATCAGTCCATCGGTCTGCAGCCGCGTGATCAGCATACCAGTGCATCAGCACTGCCTGCTCAGCAAACCAACATGTTGGCATAGCCTCCTCAGCACACCGACAAGTGGGCACCACCTGCGCAGAAACCCGACATAGCTTCAACACATGGTCAGCAGTCCGATGCCTCTGCTCCTATAGCCCAGTAGTCCGTCACAGCAGCACCGCCAGCTCAGCAGTCCGGCATAGCTAAACCGTCTGCTAAGCAGTCTGTCAAAGCTTTACCGTCTGCTCTGCAGTCTGCCTTTCAGCCATCCAGACCTTGGACCAGAAGTGCTTCAAGTACCAAGAAGGAAGCGGGCAAAAAGGCTGCAACCATGAGGAAGCGCGCCCCGAGAGCGAAGAGGAAAGAGAATGATTGCCTCTTACTTAACGCACTCATCGCCGAGAACCAAATTAACAGCAAGTTGTTCGAATCGGAGAGTAATATTATTTCTGACGGCATGAATGATGCAGAAATAGATTTGGTGCTTGCTACAAATAAAGCAGACATACTAGAAGCACGCAATTACGTCCATGGCCAGCCATTTCTTGTTGGCGAATACTTTGATGAGTGCGGCTCCAATTGCCGTGAGTTACATAAATATTGCATGGATCAACTGTTAGCAGGTCATCATGTTCTGCTAGTCTGCTACAACAGAGATCATTTTCGACACGATGCTGGTTCCATTAGTGTGAATTTCGAGGACTTACATCTCTTCTTCAACTTCAATGAGCTCGATGCCACTCTTGTTAGATGCCTGATTTTGTAAGTACTTAACAAACTCTGATCAACTTCTCCATACAAGGCTGTAAATGATAAATAGCTAACTGCATTTTATTCCTCTCAGGGGATTGAACGCGTAGAGAAGAAAAAGGGAGAGTGTGTATTTCATAGATCCTGCATTAGCAAATGGCACAACATTACATGGTAAGGATGAGAGGGAGTGGTCCATTAACACGGTTGCCCGTATCTTCGAAAACACGTCCCATGCAAAATCATTTCTCTGGCCATATCATGAATGGTAAGTCAAATAAACAACTACACATACATTGATTGTCTTTCAGATTTCGACATAATTCGTAAGTTCATAGCTTTCTTAATATGTAGCAATCACCGGATCTTGGTATTCATTGTTCCAAACAAGAACACAGTTTACTACATGGATTCTCTCAGAGAGTCAACAAATGCTCAGGATCTGACGCATCTTCAGCAATTCATGGATAGGTATTGAATTTTATGATGTTGAAATTAATTTGCATTCATATCTGGTTCAATAATTGATGTTGTCAAAATTCATCTTCATTTGCAGTGTGCTCGCATTGTGGAAAACTAAACCAGGGAACCTGTTCAAGAGGGAACTACCTCTGCAGCACGAGATCGTTTCTCCGGTAACACACCGAAATCTGTTATTTTCGGAAAATATATCCAATAGTCTGCAAATACCTTTTCTTATGCTAATCAAATGTTCAAGCTTCTAAATAAACCTCTTTCTATTTCTGTCCAAAGAAAAAAATACATCTAACACCAGTTAGGTTGTTCCTAATAGGACAAATACATGACTAATTATGTACAAAAAATTCAGTGTCCTCAGCAACAAGCAGGGACCAACCTTTGTGGATACTATGTTTGCAGACACATGATCTCTATCTACAAATCTGTTGATAGTTGTGAAGATGCTCGCGAATTAGTACCAGTAAGTCTATCTTAATTAATATCTTCTACTCCACTCATATGGCACATTCTGATCTTAAAAATATTGCAGCTCATCTTAGAACCGAGGACCCCTGAACCGCTCCCCGCTGGTGAATTGCTGATGGTTCGGAGATTTATCAGCGACTTCTTCCTGAATCACTACATCAATCCCACTGGTGATAATGAAGATTTCAGCATGCCTTCTCCTGAAACATTGAGTAAGAGTTAGCCGCGAAACATATACGCATGGATCCATTGTTTTCCATCTGATGAGGTCTTCATATTTCATACACTATGATTAATTATGTAATGCATATATATGTCGACAAGTCATTGGAATTTTGCTACCATTTGTTCAATTGCAATTGCTGCAAAATCAGATGAATGTTCTTCCTATGGACACTATTTGTTCAATTGCATATTGTGGCGAATTTGATTTTTGCATGCCGATTCAAATGGGATATTTTTGCTTTAACCTGGCAATTGCTCCGCACAGGGTTCAACTAAATGAGTGTGTGCGATCCACATCGAAAAGCATACGTCAATCATAGAGAAAATGTCGGTGATACACAGCAGATCGCAAACAATTTGCAGCACTACTACGTGTGCGTAGGGGCTCCAGAACAGTTTGTGATACCACATTATCGCACACGAGAGCTCAGAGTAAACCGTGCCCAATGTAAAATGCAATCCCAGTCGTAAATTTTTCAGGAAATGTGTGGGATCCCAAACGAAAAGCACACGTCACTCTTACCGCTACCGTCGATGATACACAACAAATCACAAACGATCTGCAGCACTTGTATGTGTGCGAAGGGGCTCCTGAACCGTTTGTAATAGAACATTATCACACACGGTAATTGTTCGGAAACGTGTGCGATGGAGTCATGCATGGTAGATGAGTTCCGCAGAAAACTCATGTGCGATGGGGCACATATCGCACACGGTTCATATGTTGGCCCGTGTGCCTTACATACTGTTTCCCAAATGGTTCATTACGACACACCGTTTGGCAAGGCCTCTGCATCATGGCTCCCTATCCCCGACGGTTTTTGGGTCGTGTGAGAAGGACCCCCCTATCGCACACACTCACTTGGCGACGGTTCAGAATGCCGTCGCGAAAAGGGGTTAAAAACCTTTTGTATAGCACCTCGTTGTACCAGTGCATCTACGCACACCGGAGCTGCCAGCCAGAGGTCTTCATCGCCAGGAGCTGCCGGAGATCGTGCCTCGAGAGTCGCATAGTCCTATGCTTATTTGAGCTTTTTGGTACTTGTTTCCAAAGGGGGAGAATATGTATAGATAATTAGGCTTCGAGTGAGAGAGTGTCTTGCTTTTTTGCTCGTTGGTTTTTCTTGAGTTTTTGCTGCTATTTCCATTTGGTTTATGCTACTTTGGTTTGCTATGTGTGTGAGATACTATGTTGGATGTGTGATTGATCATACTATCTTCTCGTTATACTTAATGCTTATCTCTATCATTAATTTTGTATGATCATTTACTAATGTTTTTGGTGATGCGTGCTTACTATTCGACTCATATCATTTTGTGCGCTCCACCAAGTTGTATGTGACATGGAAGAGTGACCCATGATCCTAATCGATTGTGCATTTGCATTCAAACGCAAATTTTTAATAATGCACAAATTTAGGGGGAGCTCTTGCTTATCACATACTTCTCAAAGCGACGATGTATTTCATTCATTTAATCTTTTGTTGAAGCTTTGATCTATATGTTGTCATCAATTACCAAAAAGGGGGAGATTGAAAGTGCAACTAATCCCCAGGTGGTTTTGGTAATTCATAACAACATATACCTCATTGAACTAATGTCCATTCAAGATAAATATTTTCAGGATGTTCAATAATTGGCACGGCAAGGACTAGAGATGTGGACCCCTCAAAATGCTAAGGAAATGGATTGGCAAAAAGCTCAAGACTCTTCATTTTTGTTTAAGTGATCCAAGATCACAAGATCACATTGAGTCCATAGGAAAGCCAATACTATTAAAAGGGGATGAGGTGTTTCTTAATTATCTTGTTGCTCAAGTGCTTACTGATATTGCTCCAAAACCCTAAGCCACTTTCTCTATCCAAATATGTCCAAAACCTAAACTCCAACTCGGCCCCACCGATATTGCCTATCTGGACCACCGAGTTCATCTGGATTCACCGATATGGATCTTGGTCCCACTGAGATGGCCTTGCCAACTCCTTGTTGCTTGTTGCAATTATTTCAGTTCCACCGAGAATTGCAATCGGTCTTACCAAGATGGCTTGACCGATTCTCTGTTGCTTATTGCTTCACTTCGGTCTCACCGAGATGATGCAATCGATGCCATCGATATGAGGTTTGCCCTAAGCTCTTGCACATCGGTCCCTCCAAATTGTTCCAGTCAGTCCCACCGAGATTCCTAACGTTCATATCTTTACACAGATCGGTGCCGCCGAGTTTTCTGATCGGTCCCACCGAGATGGGTCAAAAGTGTGCAACGGTTGGATTTTGTGTGGAGGCTATATATACCCCTCCACCCCCTTCTTCTCCATAGAGAGAGCCATCAGAACTAGCCTACACTTCCACCATTCATTTTCTGAGAGAGAACCACCTACTCATGTGTTGACATCAAGAGATTCCATTCCTACCATTTGAACCTTGATTTCTAGCCTTCCCCAAGTTGCTTTCCACTCAAATCTCTCATCCACCATAGCCAAATCTGTGTGAGAGAGTTGAGTGTTGGGGAGACTATCATTTGAAGCACAAAAGCAAGGAGTTCATCATCAACACACCGTCTATTACCTTTTGGAGAGTGGTGTCTCCTAGATTGGTTAGGTGTCGCTTGGGAGCCTCCGACATGATGTGGAATTGAACCAAGAAGTTTGTAAGGGCAAGGAGATCGCCTGCTTCGTGAAGGTCTACCCGAGTGAGGCAAGTCCTTTGTGGACGATGGCCATGGTGGGATAGACAAGGTTGTTTCTTCGTGGACCCTTCGTGGGTTGAAGTCTCCATCAACGTGGACGTATGATAGCACCACCTATCGGAACCACACCAAAAATCTTTGTGTCCCCATTGCATGTGCCTTTTGCAAACCATACCCTTTACCTTCATGTGCAATGCTTTACTTTCCGCTGCTATACTCTTAGAATTGCATGTGTAGGTTGCTTGACTTGTCATAATTGCTAAAATCTGTCCACAATTAAAATTGGGAAAAGTCTAGGTTTTTATTTGTCAAGTAGTCTAATCACCCCCCTCTAGACATACTTTCGATCCTACAGGGAGTCAGAATCGAAATGAGGATTCCTCGATCTTCCAAAACCAAGTTGTGTACCATCCGGTTCGCGACCCCTGCTGCATTTGCATTAAAAATATTTACTATATTTCATACATTTTGGATATAGCACGAACCTTCTTATTTTGGACATTTTGTACAAATTTTACAAACAGAACCTCTTATTTTCATATTTCAGAAATCGATCATAATAAAATGGATTTTAGGTATCTAGGGAGGATTCCGGTTTCGGCCTGTGATTTATAAATAGCTTCGGCACAAAAGACCCAAACTTGATTTCATTTTTATGCACCTGGGTCATTGTTCATGAACTAAGGCGACTGAGCTGTTGATACATCTCCAATGTATCTATAATTTATGCAGTATTCATGCCATATTTACCTAAGTTCTACATGGTTTTGGTGCACTTTTATATGATTTCTATGGACTAACCAATTGACCTAGTGCATAGTGCCAGTTCCTATTTTTTTGGCTCTTTTTTGTTTTGCGGAAAATCCATACCAAACGAAGTCCAATTGCAAAAAACTTTACGGAGATTTTTTGGACAAAAAGGGACACACGGAGCCTCGAAGGTGAACTGGGGGTGGCCAGGGGAGCCACAAGCCCAGGGGCACGCCCCCTAGGGCGTGCCCCTTGAGCTCGTGGGACCCTCGGGTACCCCCCTGACGTGAAATTAGCGCAAAAAATTCCTATAAATAGTGAAACTCCCGAAACTTGACCTAGATGAGTTGTTCCGCCGCCGTAACTGAGGGAGTCCTGGACTAGGGGGTCCTCGGGTTGTCGGCCTATCTCTTATGGGTTGGACAGGTGGGTTGCTATTCGACGACCATAAGGCCGAGCTATAAGGCGACTCCGTGTCCGGGCTGGAAACCCTCGGAGTCTTGGTGTGTCCTCCAAGTCAAGATAGAAGATTCGACATGTTTATCCCCTCATTGTAACCGACTATGTGTAACCCTAGTACCCTTGGTGTCTATATAAACCAAGGGTTTTAGTCTATAGAGGCTAGAACAACAACCATCATCCTACTCACCTAGGGTTTAGTCCATCTGATCTCGTGGTAGATCGACTCTGTAACCATCCTATAAACTTCAATATAATCAAGCAGGACATAGGGTTTTACCTCTTAGAGGGGGCCCGAACCTGGGTAAGCATCGTCTCCTTCGTACCTTGTTCCCTATTGATCCAAGATCCACAGCTCGGGACCCCCTACCCGAGATCCACCGGTTTTGACACCGACAGTAACCCTCTGTTCCTAAGCGATCTCATCCGGAGCCCTGTTCTGGCACCCTGCTGGAGGGGGAAGGGATCACCGGAGGCCATCTTCATTATCCCGGCGGTCTCCATGACGAGGAGGGAGTAGTTCACCCTCGGGGCTGAGGGTGTGTACCAGTAGCTATGTGTTTGATCTCTCTCTTTCTCATGTTCTTGATCCGACACGATCTTGATGTACCATGGGCTTTGTTAATATAGTTGGATCGTATGGTGTTCTTCCCTCTCTATCTTTGTTGTGATGAATTGAGTCTTGCTCTTTGAGGTTTCATTATGTTGGATTGAATATTTTGGATTTGAGAACACTTGATGTATGTCTTGCATATGGATAACCGTGGTGACAATGGGGTATTATATTGAGTTACTTGATATATGTTTTGGTAATCAACTTGCGGATTCCCGTGGTGACATTTGGGTGATCTAGGCACATAGGTTGATACACGTTTTCGTCCTACGTTCTCCGATATAAACTTTGGAGTGATTCTGTGTCGCATGTTGAGGGATTGTTATACGATTCAATTATGTTAGCACTGTTAAGAGATTGAACTAGTGAAAGTATGAACCCTAGGCCTTGTTTTCCAGCATTGCAATACCGTTTGTGCTCAATTTTGTTACTTGCTACCTTGTTGTTTTTATTTATTGAGATTATAAAAAAAATATCTACTATCCATACTACACGTGTATCACCATCTCTTCACTGAACTAGTGCACCTATACAATTTGCCATTGTATTGGGTGTGTTAGGGACACAAGAGATTTCTTGTATTTGATTGCAGGGTTGTTTGAGAGAGACCATCTTCATCTTACGCCTCCCACGGATTGATAAACCTTAGGTCATCCACTTGAGGGAAATTTGCTACTGTCCTACAAAACTCTACGCTTGGAGGCCCAACAGAGTCTTCACCATCCCAAAACCGAAATACAGACAGACCAAAAAAAGACAAAAATAAATACTCCACCACCAGCCTACCTACTAGCATGTATTAAGCGAATAGCTTGTATGGTAGTTGTTAAAGAAAAGATGTAGAAAGTTGCGTAGTAGACATCAGCCACCTTTCTTTGGGCCGTATGAAGTAAGTGCTTCAACGAATGGGTAAGTTGCCAACCCAACATTATATGTGCGTCTCCATTTTAGTGACACTCTTCCTCAAGCAAGGCAGAAAAAACCTATGAAGCTTTACTATTCCTTGGGATTGGCTTTGGGCCTTTCCTTCTCAGCTTAGGTGGAAGGCAAAGAAGGCTCCTTTCAGGGGGCCCAAGACATCGGTGAGATACCACTCTCGAAGAGCTCGGATTCTAACCCTGTGTTAGATCCGAAGAAACCTGCTAGTGGAGGAAGGATAAGAGACATAGGGTTAAAGAGAGAGCCAAAAAATATCTTTCGTGTATAATCCTCCATAATCTCTAATGTTATTAGTTCCCGTACGTAGACCAAATAATACAATGCAAGAAAAAGCTCCTAGATTCATGAGAAAACTACACTTTAATATGGAAACATAAAAATAGAATAGAAATAAAGAATCCGATTAGAAAAGTCTAAAAACAAAACCCTTTATTTCGAAAAACAAAGGAGTTAGGTATTTGAATCAGCTGGAAGATGTCTTGGAACTCTTCAAGGAGAGGTTTCAACTCTGCAAGGACTTCGAGGTCTCCGTTTTGAGGGCCCATCTCTTTTACCAATAAGTCAAAGACTACCCGAAAATATTCTAAGGCTTTGTGAAGTTAGGTCTTTATAATGAAAAGGCTATTATCCGCAAGTCGCAAAAATAGCCTACTTCACATTCACCGTGCAATGCATGCAGTTATTGAGAGACAGAAAAATCATGATATGCATTTCCGTGCCAAATCAATAATTCAAGTCACACACTCCCATAATCTGTCTTTTTCTTTTGTAAAATTAACTTCAACAATTTCCATCTATAGGCCAAAGTTCCAATCTTCTCTACAATTTCAAATGGGGCATTTTTTATCTTCCATACCCTTTTAGGGTTCTATTTCTCTAATCAAATAAATTGAACTTGGGGTTATCCTGTGCTTGGAAGAAGAACTAGGAAAAGGAAAAAAATATAGTCATAGTTTTATTTTTTGAAACCTTTAGTATGGGGCATTGTCTTTTCCAAGTAAAAACCCGTAGTATATGAAAGAATGAAAAGGTGCTTTCTTTCTTGTGGATCCAATTCTATATTTATTACACTTACATTTTTATTATAGTATGGAAATGCATTTATTCTCTTTGCATCGATTGTGAGCCGCAATACTATCGGAGTAAAAGAAGGGATCTAAGGAAGAATGTAGGCTAAACTTTTTGATTTTTTATTAGTAACAAGTAAATATTTTGTTTGGAGGTAAGAAACTTGCGATTTTGAGGGGATAATACCAACTAATCAAGAGACATGCGACAGTCCACCACCTAAAGAGTCCTATTCATGTCTAGTCTACATTCACTATTCTTCATAGGCACTGCGCTGGGTCGGTAGGTTGTTGTTTTTACATTTTGCTTCTTGCTTTCATCCAGTCACTCGATAGGACTTCCCCTAACATGAAAAGGTTGGTATTTCCCCTACAACCCCTACCCCTCCGAGGCAGTACTCTTCATCGGCAAATCTGAATGTCTTGATCCGAGTTGTCTACTCACTCTGTAGTGTTATCACACAAGATAAGCATGCCGCCCACCTGCTGGCCAGGCGAATTGAAGTCCAAAGTTGTAAAAAAAATACAAGAAGTAGAAGTGATTTAATCATGAATTAATCCATTGATTCTTCTCTTTAATTAATATTTGTTACTTAACGGCTTTTTTTTGTGATATGGGGGCAAGAAGAGGTTATTTAGTCCTTATTTCAAAAGCAGGTATAGTGGGTCCTGCTTCGGATAGGCCCTAAAAGTAGAAGAAAGGCATTCCAAAAGTACCTTACTGGATTCCTGGAGATGAAAAAACGACTTAGGTTGACTTATACAATGTTATGTAACAAGAAAGGACACTTTTTTTAGGAAACAATTCCTGGAGGACCTTCTGAAAATTTAGAAGTCCGATGCTTTGAGAAAGAAAAATAATTCTATTTTATTTATATATTAAATACGAAAGTTCCTATTTTTTTTGTTGTTTGGAAAGATCGAACACACGTTGGACTGACGACACCATCCACTGCTCGATCTGGACCCATCGCGGAGAAGGATAGGTGTATGCTAGCACGCTCCAGATAAGGTGCGGCAATGGTAGCGTAGTCCATGGCAAATTCGTGTGTGTGGATTGCAGAAAGTCGAGACGGGAGGAGGATTATGGAGATAAGGCAAAGCGGTGAGTGGGGTTCTACATGCATCTTTTTCACCGGTGGATCGGTTGGCTGGCTATGTACAACGTTGACGCTGACCAAAACTGGAGCAAAGAGCGATAGCGAGCGAAACACGCGTCATGCTCCTCCTAAAGTACTGACCCAAACACGTGGCAATATATGAGAAGTTACTCCCAAGCACTTCAAATTCACCAGGTTGCCGAAAGCTTAGCCAGTTTAAATCTTTTATTTACATGCAAAAAAGGAGCGCAACGATCGCTGGCGGAACAAGCGGAACAACCAGCTATTTTTTTCACGTTTAATGGGCCGGTCCGCTCGGCGTCGCGCATAGGCGCCAGAAGCCCTAACTGGCGCAGAGAGCGCCGAACAGGAGGTTGGTCCCCGACGTCTATGTATTGCCCGTACTGAGATATACTCCCTCCGTATCAAAATAAGTGTCTCAACTTTGTATTAGGTCTAGTACAAATTTGTACTAAGCTCAAGACACTTATTTTGGGACGGAGGGAGTATTAGGGATTGCCTACATCCGCTGCAGTACCAAGCCGATCCGTTTTCAAGCGTTCGCTCACACACTGCATGTCATCAGCTCGATCGGTTCGCTCGACCGTTTTCTTTGGTTTTTTTCCTTTTCCTTTTCCTTTTTTGTTTTCATTTTCTCTTTTCTTTGGATCATTGGTTTTCTTTTGTTTTTCATTTTCATTTTTTGTTTCGTTCTCTTTTGTTTTTCTCATTGGGTTTTTCACTTTCTTTCTTTGGTTTTTTCCTTTTGGGTTTCTTTATTTCTTTTTTGGTTTCTTTTATTTCCGGCTTCTTTGCTTTTGCAATAGTTTTCTGTGGTTTTTCTTTGTCTCTTACTTCGGATTTTTTGTTTTCCCAACACATGTCTACTTTGTCATATACGTTGTATATTTTTTGTATACATGTAATATATTTTTTGTACCAAATTAACATATTTTAAATACATTTTTAACATTATTACTCAAACATGTTCTGAATATATTTTTAAAAATACATAATAAACATTTTTGGTACACGTTTAAACAATTTTTGAATGATAAAAAACATTTTTTACTATGAAAACATTTTTGTAAATTGTACAAACGTTATTTGAAAGTGTTATGAATAAATTTTTGAAACTTGTGATGTTTTTTAAATGTGACTTACATTTTTTGAACGTGGAAACATTCTTTTTGATCTACACAAACTTTTTTTACATTGTCTCAACATTTTTAAAATGTCACACATTTTTTTAAATGTGTGGCATTTTTTAATTGTCCCAAACATTGTTGATACACATGATTAAGATTTTTCGTACACATTATTAACATTTTTTGGTACACATGTTTAACGTTTATACTTTTTTCATTCACATTATATATTTTTCGTATACACCAGATTTTTTTATACATGTTTAACATTTATTAAATACAAGGTTAACATTGTCAAATAGAGGATTTACATTTTCCAACACCTGTCTACATATACATTATATATATTTTTATTTATGTAAATCACTTTTTTACTTGTTTAACGTTTTTCAAATACATTTTAACATTTTTACTAAAAACTATTTCGAATATATTTTTAAAATACATGCTAAACTTTTTTGCAATACATGCTGAAAAACATTTGAATGATAAAAAACAATTTTGAAGTATGATTTTTTTTGTAAATTGTACAAAACTTTATTTGAAAATGTCACAAATACATTTTTGAAACTTGTTATCTCTACTCCTAATGTCTCAGTTGGTAGAATAGTCTCTACGGTTTTTTTTTTGTCTGGTTAATTTTCGTCCATTTTTTTTCGTTGGTTTTTTTTCGTCTCCGCTGCCCCCGCACCCCACCCCGACGCACACGAAATCGCCGCCGCCGCCGATCTCACAGAGAAGACCCCGCCCGGATCTCGTGTGATCTCGCTCCCTCCCCCGTGCACGTAGGTGGCCCAGTCCAGCCACGTAAAATCCTCCACGATCCTCATAACAATTGCGTCGAACAATTTCCTTTTCTCAATTTCTTGTTTCCTTCCCTGAGATGGTGGTCCCTTCTCCCCTCCCCCCTCCCGTAACTCCGTCAGATTTCCTTCCGCCACACCTCTGCATGGTACGTCGTACGTCGTGGTGGTGGTGACGGCTTCATCTCCGTAGGAATCAGAAGTGGCGGCGTCGATGATGGTCACGTCGAGGAGCCACGCCACGGAGAAGTGGGATACTCCTACAATGAAATTCCCTAGATCTCTCTTCCACCTGCCAATGGCATCGGTGGACACCGGCGACAGTCAGGTAGCGCGGGCGCCAGCGCCCATGGCCGCCGTATCACAAGTCATCCTCGACATGGACGATCTCCTCCACGGTATTGATCTGGGGCTGCGGAATGCGCGGCAGGCAGCGGGGTCGATAGGCTGGATATCGGGAACGGGCGAACGCAACTCATCTCGGGAGGGAAGAGCGTGCACCTCATGGAATTAAATCTGGTGGGGGGCTGCCACGGCGACGAGATCTCAGGAACGCATGAACGCCTGCTCACCATGGGCCACGACCTTTACGGGTTGGGGGACTAGGGCTTGATGCCAAAGCGCTCTGCTTCCTGGTGCACCTCTTCGCCGTGTTTGACGGCCACGGTAGCACATAGGTGATCTGACTATCGGTGGCTTCCATATGGTTCTGCACGTGTTGAACTACTCCAGGAGAGGCTCCATGATCATCCTGAGCAAGGCGTTGAGAATGCTTGCTGATGATCATTGTGCTTGGCTTTTTGCTAAATGTTTCCAGAGACTAGATGACGAGGTTTCACGGCGAGCAAGCTTAAAAAATCCACGTCCCAGTTGCAGTGTTGTGCTCCTGTCATGTTGTGATTCACACGTCTTGCTCTCTCGTTGGAACGAGCATTTGGCTCTCTAGTCCCAACTGATCAAAAGGTAAAAAGAATGGTACATGATCCTCTTTTCTAGGCTAATCTTATTATGTTTTGTTGTCCCAGATTGACATGAAGGATGTGCGCATGGCGATTGAGGATCCTAGAATCAACTATGAAGTGATATGAAGATGTACCCGTGTCTTGCAGGATGTCATGCAAGACATCCTTCTTCTGAATCAGGAAAAGGTGCACATCGTTGACACCAATTATATACGAGCATTGATTTTATTTTTCTTCTTTGGAGGCTCCGTAGGAAGTTCATATTTTTTTATTGACCATTTTATATACATATAATTGTGTACTTCCATTATAGATTAAAACAAAAATCTATATGCAGGTACTGGACACGATGCTAGGATAAGTTTTGAGAAGCATATCGTAATTTTCAGCTATTAACGTACCCCAGAAATTCACTGTATTATCCTTGCTATGATAGTGATGTCTTTGCATTACTACAACAAAATTCATGGATCGATTCATTTTTTCTGAACGCATTTTAACTTTAAATATTGATTCAAATTAATCTCTAAGTTTGTGTAGATTAGTCAATTGGATGGAGAATTGATTCCTTAACAGTTAAATTAGCAGGTTCACAATGTGAGCTGCAAAATAAATATTCGTATGTTATTTTGATAGGTTCTAAGATTTCGAAAAGTTTGTTGTTTGTTGAATCCACTTAGAATTATTATCAGGTAAGGGTAGTCTGTGACATGGATTATTTTGGTGCAAGTCATTTTACAGAAGATTCCTTGTAGCTGCATCACTAAGAATTTCAAATTTACAACAACGCTGCACTATTTTTGGTGTACCTTCTTAACATGTGGTTTCATGTGCTTCATGCAAGTTACAAGACTTGCAGAGGTAATAATTGGTATAGTATAGAAAATCTTTGATACATATGTGGATGTTGCAACATCATCACTATTATGCTTTATTTTGGAAGTGTATCCAACAGGATGCAGCTGACTATGACCAATTGTGCTTGCACAACATCAGGAAATGATTTTTTGAGACCTGCGTTGTGGTTGGAGATGCACAACTATATGCCTTTCTACTTTGGGCTCGGGCTTGAGCCTCTGATCGTCAGGCGAAGCGTGAGTCTATGGGATGGTTTCATCGCATCTCCTCGTACTGCAGTATGCTACATAGAATAGTTACTAATTAGGCTATACGATATTCAGGTTTGCCTTAGCATTTTATACCACTTTAGAACTTTCATCTCCTATGATTCAGAACATATGTTTTTCTATAATTTGCACTTTTTTATGGTAGAGTCTCCCACAATGTATCTTGTTTTGAAGTTAGATTGGTGCGGCACCTAATTATAGATTATTTACAGCTAATACTTTTTCTCGCCTTCTTATTTTTTATTCACACCATGTTTCAAGGGACATTGTGCAACTTCATAGATGACAACAAGCTGGTCATGAGTGGAAGTGGAGCTGAAGATGAACCGCAGCAGGTTGTCACCACCCTCGAATGATGCAAGGTTAATCATACCTTATATCATGTACTGAGTTGTATGAGAACTAATTATAGAAGAAGTATTATTTTCAAGGAATTTGAATTTTTTTCATCATGTTTCTCCATTGATTCTGGGGCAGTTTTGAACTTGGAAGCTTGGTCTAGGTTATGGTGTTTAGCTTTTCGGTGGGTTTTCTCGAGCAACTTAAATTTTTGTGCTTGCTGGCCCGTCTTTTTGGCATCACTCCTAGGTCATTTGGTCAATCTATATATATGTTTGTAGGAGAGCAAGTGTCTATGGGCGAATACGGATAGTTGAATAAGGCGTTCAGCAGGCTAGAGGGTTCTTATTCTTTTATAGGGATCAAGAATTTTGTTCATGTTTCCTTTGAGAGGTGATGTAGGTTTCACCATCTTGATGTTGATTTCTCTCCTTGACCTGTTTGGCTGCTACAACCACACTAATAGATTTATATTGTTCAAGTTATTTACATGCCAAATATAGTACTACCTCCGTTCCAAATTATAAGATGTTTTGGTAGGCTAAAAATTGCATGCCTTTCTACTTCGGGCTTGGGCTTGAGCCTCTGATCGTGTCAAGCGAAGCATGACTCTATGGGATGGTTTTATCGCGTCTCCTCGTACTGCAGTATGCTACATAGAATAGTTACTAATTAGGTTGTACGATATACAGGTTTGCCTTAGCATTTTATACTACTTTACAACTTTCATCTCCTATGATTCAGAACATATGTTTTTCTATAATTTGCACTTTTTTATGGTAGAGTCTCCCACAATGTATCTTTTTTTGAAGTTAGATTGCTGCGGCACCTAATTATAGATTATTTGCAGCTAATACTTGTTCTCGCTTTCTAATTTTTTATTCACACCATGTTTCAAGAGACATTGTGCAACTCCATAGATGACAGCAAGCTGGTCATGAGTGGAAGTGGAGCTGAAGATGAACCGCAGCTGGTTGTCACCACCCTCGCATGATGCAAGGTTAATCGTAGAAGAAGAAGTATATTTTTCAAGGAATTTGATTTTTTCCATCATGTTTCTCCATTGATTCTGAGGCAATTTTGAACTTGGAAGCTTGGTCTAGGTTATGGTGTTTAGCTTTTCGGTGGGTTTTGTCGAGCAACTTAAATTTTTTTGCTTGCTGGCCCGTCTTTTTGGAATCACTCCTTGGTCATTTGGTTAATCTATATATATGTTTGTAGGAGAGCAAGTGTCTATGGGCGAATACGGAGAGTTGAATAAGGCATTCAGCAGGCTGGAGGGTTCTTATTTTTTTATAGATATCAAGAATATTGTTCATGTTTCCTTTGAGAGGTGATGTAGGTTTCACCATCTTGATGCTGATTTCTCTCCTTGGCCTGTTTGGCTGCTACAACTACACTAATAGATGTATATTGTTGAAGTTAATTACATGCCAAATATAGTACTATCTCCGTTCCAAATTATAAGATGTTTTGGTAGGCTAAAATTTTTTAGCCTACCATAACATCTTATAATTTGGAATAGAGGAAGTATTAGTGTAGTGATTGAGGTCTATGCTAAGATCAAAGCAATCATCAGAGATGCGGGGGAGAGAGGAGAGGAGATACTAAGAGTTGTGAGACGTAGATTGCGAGTGGGTTGCTTAGTGTAGACCTATGTTGTAGTAGAGGAGGTGCGACAAAATTGATATGTGAAAGGTTTTTAGTAGTATGATCGGTTTTTGGAGCTGGTTCTCTCTCTTACGATCACACACCAATTACAAGAGTAAACGTGGGCCAAAGGGTGGACATTGCATGTGAGGATGTAGTTGAACACGTTCAGTTATGCGGATGAAGAGATACCGACTATCGAGGATGAAATAAGCTAGAGGGAGAATATATATATTTAGCTATATGAATGAAAATCACACAACAGAGATACTTAAATTACATAAATTGTTTTATCGTTATGTGTGTGTATATATTTTCATCATTCCATGGCAACGCATGGGCATTCAGCTAGGAAGGGGAGGCATCAATGACATCCACTGGGCGTTGCCCCATTATATAGGCTCCCAAGGGAGAACGATAGGATCAGATGGAGACATGGAAGTTTCCCAAGTATGTCACAGATGCACAGGCATTCAGCGATAAAGAAAATTATATTTGTTGCGATCAAAGCTGGAGAGACAAACATTGACATTGCACTTCATGTATCAAATTATTCATTGATAAAAAATAATTATGACATCATCTCTTTGGGTGGTGAGGACCGATTAGTTTTTAAAGCATACGATTTGCCGACTCTCTCATGGAAGTTGAAAACTATCTCAAACGATGGTAAGTTGAGATGGAGATGTTTCGAAGCGAGAATAATACTAGAGTAAGGACGAATGAAGAGAATAGTTGTGAATGGGGAGGAGGGATGATAATAGATATGCCGCTTTATCTTTTTGCAAAGAGAAAATTTAGGTCCTGTTGCAACATAATTTATGTGGAACAATGAGAATATTTAGGTCATGTTGCAACATATTATTAGCTTCTCTTCGTTAGGTGCTTAAATTTGACCTTCAAAATTTAATTCTTCTTGGGAATCACAATGGTTGATGAGAAGGTGCGATGCAGGAGGAGAAATTTTATTGCTTGTTGTAACGTGATTGAGGCATTTTCCGCCTTCTTCCCGTAGCAACTGAATAAGCTAAAAGGATGTTCGATATACCATCAATCTGACAATGAAGAAAGTTTATCTAATTTTGATCTCGAGCTCCTGGAGAATCCACCTGATGGAGTCAAAGACAGACGTCCTAGCCCAATCCCCATCATGCCCACGGATCAATGTGAATTACTTTTCGGCCTCTGCAACTACATCATGTCGATCGATGATGCCAAGTGTTTGGAGTAAGTATCATTTATCAATATGTAATGTGACAGTATACATTATTGTTATTCTTACCATCCAATTTTCAGGAAGGAATGGGTCCGAAGCTCGACACCCCATCCAATGGGCTTAAGTCTCAAAAAACTTCAGGGCATACTTAACATGGAGCAGTCTAGGGACAATGATTGTTTCAACATTGCCGTGCGTATACTGGCATGTGACGAGGGAGTATTGTTCATAGACCCTCATATACACTACATGGATCTACAATTTTGTGTAAGTTATCAAAATTCTTCATTCAATATCATTAGTATCAACATGTTTCTAAATAGTTTTTTACTTAGTCCATGATGCGGGATTCAACACGAGATCAAAAGTTCTGCGATAAGGAAACTATTCAGAAGTTGACAACTTTGTTTGATTGCTGGCCTAGGATAGACAACAACATCTCATCGTGCAACATGGTAAGTAAGGTATTTTGTCCATTGTTTGTCATGGTTTATTGTTGTCTGTAGTAGCTACCACTTGTAGATTTATTTTCCATATGAATCCATCGGTCGATACATCTTGTACATCATCGACAAAGAGGCACGTCGTGTATCTATTCTGAACCCTATTCATACAACACAATCGTCGGAGATGAAAATTCTGAGGCACTTAGTGAAATTTAAAAGTTTTGTGAGGGAATTCAAAGAAGCACTCAAAATAAAGCAACCAGGATGGCATTCTGATATATCAAAATGGCAACGTTTATTTCCTAATGGTATTCCAACGAGCGTATACGGGTAATAAATTTAGAATACAAACATTTATTTTTTTTATCACCATATTTAATACAATAACAATTTAGGAAATTACAGGGATTTGTCAGGCTATTTTGTCTTCCATTTTATGTTATTGTGGAACGGTAAACACCTGGCGAAGCCGGTTTGTGCGGTGAGTATTATGCGTTACACATGTTTTTAAACCTTCCACGTGAAGTATTCGTGCTAACTACATATATTGCTTTTGCAGGATGGGTATGAGTTGAGGAAGCAGTTTTTATTATACTTGCTCAAACATCGTGTGAATGAAGCTAAAGTTAACTTGCCTGATATTGTCAGAGAATTTCTTAAGCACGTCAAGTAGATCTCAATAATTTGTAATAGATTTTTAGTTGGATCATCACTTTATACGTATACATTGTTAATTTGCTATTTTATTATCATTTTACATTACAAGTGAAGTGGAATTCAATTATTATGTAATTGTGACCGTGTTATATTGTCTCTATCTGTGACTATTTCAGAAGCCCGTGGCAACGCACGGGCATTCTACTACTGTTTTTTAGATGTGACATACATTTTCTTGAATGTAGGAAACATTCTTTTTGGCCTACATAAACAACTTTTTTACATTGTGTAAACATTTTTTTTATTGTCACATATTTTTTTCTTAAATGTGTGACCTTTTTAATATCTCAAACATTTTTCATACACATGACTAACATTTTTCGCACACACGATTAACATTTTTTGGTACACAAGATTAATTTTTTTTTAAGTTTTTCATTAATGTTATACATTTTTTCTGCATACACCAGAATTTTTTCTCTACATGTTAAACATTTTTCATATACAAGATTAACATTTATCAAATTCAAGATTAACATTTTCAATTTTTTATGTAATGTGTTTTGTAATATTTAGATTATCTTGAAATATAAAAAAATTAATAAAAAGGAAAATAAAAATGTGAAGTACAGAAGAAAAAAAAAATCACACATGACGGCAACGTGACGCTGCTTGTGATTACTGGGCCGTCCAGTTCGGGCTCCCTGCAGGCGAGCCGTGGTTAGGCGTCCCAGTAAGCAGCACAGAGCCACGCCCAAACATGGCCGAACAAATAAGCAGAGTAGATATGCACCTGTATATGTACCCTACTCCGCCGGGTTTGCAGGATTTGATCCTGTATAGGTCAAACATGTTCTTTTTTCTGGCTGGAAGATGTGTAAGAGGACTTGAATTGGACTTACTAGTAGAAGGCCCGTGCGTTGCTACGGGCTACAATGCATATAAATAAATCAAATAAATGATTATGGTCATCTCGAAGGACGAAGCTCATTTCTTCCATGTATGTTCGGGCGTGTTTAGACATCAAATGGGCACTGAGCGGGCAGCACAAAATCCATCCATTTGGATAGTCCGGGCTCCGCCAAATCCACTCCATATGTTGGGAACAGATGTAGTTGTCCGAACTATCTGACATGTTATCTTCAATACGCGGTCCCACAAAAATCCTACCTCACGACACACCCTTCTTTATCCCTGCCGGACCCCCCCCCCCCCCCCCTCCGCTCGTTTCAATCGTATCGAGACATTTTTTGCTGGAGCCCTCTCCTTCAAAACCAGATGACGCCCACCTCACGTTCGCCATGGCGCCCGATACTGCCGCCACTAAAGATGCCGCTGGAGATAGTGCACTAATCGAAACAAGAGCAGGAATTTTACCAAACCCGCAATGGGCACGACCAACCTCTTTTGTACTTCAATGCCGTTGCTCTGCCAATATGTGCAAGAGTGTCACCACCGCCGTGACGCGAGGGAGGGATGAGATTTTACTGGAGGTCCAAACCAGTCCGCCTCCACTTCAATTCCATCACTCCCGAGCCTAATCCAAAGTAGCTCGACTCCAAATTCTTGTCTACTGGAGAGGATTTAAGGCTCTAGATACCAATTGATAGACCTTGGCTAGAGAATTCGGGGAACATAGAGAGATTCGGAGATGAAACACTAAGAAACAGGGGAAGCTCAGCTTGTCATAGGGATTTACTACTCTCAGATGAATAATTGCTAGAACTTACAAGATTACAAGGAAGTTCGGGGATGTTTGGCTTACGCCCAGGTCAGCCCCGCCAAATTGAGGGCACACAAAATTTTTGGCATAGGATTTGCTCGCCCATGTTTTGCCAGGTACAACCAAAATATTGGCGAGGCTCCAAAACTTGGGCTTCAATCCAAACGCTAGCCCATGACTGCAGTCAACGCCAAAAATTGATATGGTAACTGTTGGCCAAAATCCAAGCATCCTCTTTATGCAAGCCAGAACATGGCAGCGTCTAGGGTTCAACCCAAATAGAAGAGATAAGATATTCCTGCCATTTGGCTTACACAGCTTATATATCCCAGAAACGGAACAAAGCAAGAAGATAAACAGGTGACGCCGGACCCTAGGATCAGAGATGGACGGTTACACACTCAGTGGCCGCAACGAAGAGGTATGGAGCTATGGATGAACGTACAAGTGTCCAGATCTTCATTATTCTTCAGATAGTGCAGTGATGACTCCTGGCAGTTTTTCGAGTAGATGGGAAGCATTCACGTGAACAAGGAAGCCATTCAGCCATTCACTGAGTAGATGAAACATGATCACTATTCAACCAAGTAGATGAAAAGTGAACAACACAAATGCATAAATTAATTTTTCTTTAATTATAGACCTAAAAATTTGAAGGGCACGATTATGTAAACCCAAGGGGAAAATCAAATAATTTATTCTCATAATATTGGTCTGAAACAATGTCTTTTAGCATGCTCAATATCTTCTTAACTCCTTGTTAAGAAAATATATAACGTTGGCAGACCTTGCTGTGATAGAAGGATTTGACAATATCAAACGCGAGTGGTCATCCTTGCTAAGCGTGCCTCGTACCTTTCTGTGGTAGAAGGATTTGACAGTATCAAATGTTGAGTGGTCATCCTAATCGTGGTCACCTACACATATTAATCAATAAAAAAACCTCCCTCCAAGGTCCTCACAGTAGTACTTAGCACTAAAATATGAGAAAAAACACAACACCAACGTCAGTTTTACTACAAATAGATCAGGAGAGATACATTCATACGGATATAAAAACTACATGTATAAATTTCTTTCTGACAAACAATCATACACTTATGACAATAATATGGCATCCTCATGATGTTGGATTGTCACTATTTTTTAAACTAGGTTTCTTTGCTCTCCGAACATGACACCCTCTCTCCATGACACCATGACACCCTCTCTCCTTCACTTGTACTTCCCTACGAACCGTCAAGGAGGAGTCCTAACGCCAACCACCTCGCTCTCCGAACTGATCCCTTCCCCTCGTCTCATGCCGATTTGCCAATGCCATCAAGGGGAAGGAGGTGTGCGCCTCACATCATGCCACCCTAGCCGAGAAGACAGATTTGATGTATGCGGAGTCATTGCCACATTGTAACATACAGTTGAATGTCTTGCATTACCATGAAACAAAAATATGATGATGTCCATTTTTTGGCATGCAACTATTACCTCACTATGTCCATTATTAACTCCTGAAGCCACCAACCAATGCATTTACCCTTCTATCCTAACAAAAAAATTGTACTGACTTGATGAAAAATACATGAACCGGTCGCTCATGCATTTCACTACAAAGTCATCTCTAGTGAAATGCAATTTGCCACATTTTCTAAAGTAAGGAAATTATTCTGCTAAAACATCATTAACTGAACAGACTAACACCAACCCCCATCCATATCCACATCTGCTGCATAATATAAGCGGGGGGGGGGGGGGGGGGGTCTAACTGAACCGTCAGCTCTCACCGGGTTGTTATCCACAATCTTTACAAAATCCAATCTTTTTTAAAAAATATGATGCCCAAGAACAATCATGGATCAGATGGTTATGGTTGTATCTAATGCCGAAAATACTAACGCCCATGTCCAAACAAAAAGAGTTTCCTTATTCAGTAATTTTATGGAGCAAGTATAATCTAAATAGAAATACGTACCATTAAAATTGATGAATAGTGAGCATGAACTGGAGGTTAGATGAGCCGGAGTTTTGTTGGAGCTAGAGTACCACCATCAACCCATATCATAACCGCATTATGTCATCAAATGATCCAGCACACTGGTTGAATCCATCCTGATTGATGTTATTGCTGCTGGATTGATGACATCCCTGCCTAAAGAGCTGCATCTCGACCGAAAGTTTTGTCGTTGAATCCATGCCTTCCTGCCTACAGAGTCGCATCAAGATCTGAAGTTTTAGCTTAATGCCCTCCTAAAGTCATATTTTCCTTTCAAGAAAATTAACCTAATAACCCAACATCTAAACGCAGAGTGTCCCTCGATTTGCATTAGATATAACTGGAACCATCACACGCAGGTGTAACTGGAATGAATAAACAAACCATTGTATCTTAAGAACAGAGGAATGATTGTAATTCATGTTTGCAGACCATGTCATCACTTAATTTCCATTAGATATATAAAGAAAATATGATATTGAAAATGGTATACCTATACTTCACAATTTAAAACAAATAAATCCAAAATATAAATGGCAAATAATTCTACATAGCAAGCTCATGACATGAGTGCCCTCACCATGTTACATGAGACCTAACTTTTATTTTTGCTTATGATAGGCTTAAATTCAGAGCACGACCAACAATTTGGAACAGTTACAAAGTAGTACTTGCAATCTTCATCCATGAGCGACAAACTAATGCTCGTTCGAAATTCATGGTTCCTCCTTTGACTTCTCCATCCTCACAAACAGAACAAAATCATGTGACATCACCATGTTACTTGTAGTAAGCAAAATAATATAAATTGCAAAAAAAGAAAAGATTTCTAGAAAATAAATATATATGCAGTGCAGAAGCAGAGGAAGCAAGATTGCTGGCCTCTGGATCTTTGTTGCTGCCTTTCATGAGGTCGCCTGCATTTCTTCTTCCCCCTACTTCCTTGTTGTAATTGTCCTAAACAAAGGGATGCGTACCCAACCACTCAGTCTAGTACAATAACAATAGCTTGGAAATGCAGAACTACTACATATATGTAGGGAAGGGGAAACCACCCAAAGGCAGATGTACACATGTAGCAGGGTTAACTCAATAGGAGCCAAATAGTATACTAAGCTATTATGATTGGGAATAGCTACAGGCTAAAAAGTTTAAGCATTTACAGTAATATATCCAGCTACTTTCTCTCAGATAGTTACTTTATAAAATCAAGGATGGTTAAGAACTTGCAGATTGCCCATTACTAAATTATGCAATGTTATTTATTTTTAACTTATTATTGAATTTCCAGCATTTGAGAAATATCACCGCCAAGTCAAAATCACGCAATGGCACTTAGAGCAGAAAGGTCTAAAAGTAAAAAGTACACAATTTGCAGATATACTCTCACCATCTTGTGAAATTGACATGGCCGGTGAGGCAGAGGACGACGGCGTAGTGCTGCTAGAGCTCTGTACACTCCTTCGCTACACTGTGCTTGCCCTTCTAGGCGGAGGCCAGCGCTGCCCTTGCGCATCCACATCAGTCTCCGACCTTGTTACAATAAATATATTAACGCTCATGGCTAGAGAGGGAAATAAATATATATCTATTGCAAAGAAATGAAATATCACCTCTCCATCAAAAGAAATTTAGCAAACCATACTCTGGTTCTGTTAAGGAGCCATGTGATTGGAAAGACAAATTTCTGATGAAAAGGAATGATGGCCGTGTGACTCACCTCTCATGGTTGACTTGTGCATCCCTACTTTGATCACTGGCGTTGCCAAATAAAGCTACCTTGGGGGAAGAACAGTGTTGCACATGCTCCAAAGATACCAAGAGCTCCTATTCTTCCAAATCACCTTCTCATTTATCGACCTCGTCAGATATCTCGCTAAACAAATCCACCTCATTTGCATGAACTAACCTATTGTGCAATTGTGCTCAAAATTTTCACACAAAATCTGCTTGCCAAATTTTAATATATAACAGGGACTAATACATGAATAGTATATGTGCAACTATGTATAGTAAAGGTTCTTAAAATAGTGACCGAACTAAATTCACTGATATAGAGCTATTAAAGTATCAGGGGACACAAACACAATTTAACAAAATAAACAGTCACACACAGTCTCCATTGTAACTATGTATGTATCCATGAATAATATGCAACTATGCATAGAAAACAAACTTCGCAGTAGCGGGTGGGAAAACTAATTTCTGTAAATGTCAATAATAAGAAATGGGTGGACATTGAAGGAAACACAGCCAAGGCTCAAAGCATGAACAAAGATCGAAATCAGACTTCGGTCATGTGGTTGGCACATAGGCTCAGCGCACCCACAACGCCAACTCCCCTCGGGCCTTCAGTTTCTCGACAAAGAATGAGACTGCTATTTGCACATTATGACAGTTAATTATGTTTCAAGCATTCCTGAGACCAAATCGATAATTTTATAGGCCTAAAATATCAGTAGAAAACCAAATGGCTTGTTATAGCTGAAATATAGTGTTTTGATTAGTGTACAATGCAGAATAACCTATTGGTCTATTTGCCGGCTAATACATGTCTACAACTATAAATGACATGGTTAAAGTACCACGTGAAAGTATGTTCAATCCTAGCTTGT
Organism: Thinopyrum elongatum; assembly: GCA_011799875.1. Taxonomy (NCBI): domain Eukaryota; kingdom Viridiplantae; phylum Streptophyta; class Magnoliopsida; order Poales; family Poaceae; genus Thinopyrum; species Thinopyrum elongatum. The sequence continues at coordinate 478,623,131 of CM022297.1, forward strand.
ATATTACAAGTAATATATGTAAAACAATTTTTTTCAACGCTGACAAAACTATGTTTTGTCCATAAGCCTGAAGATATATGTATCACTATGAACATGTCACCTGCTAATATGCCTGCAACTCCTGAATTTACTCCTTGAAGGATGATTCAACAATATTCAGGCACAGGGGCAGCTCCATCTTTTCCTTGTTCACCACATATCCGTGCAAGAACTGCGCAAGGTCCGCGTCCACCTCCCTCTCCAGCAAGAGCTTGACCAAACTGCCTCTCCCCAGACTCCAGCTTCCTGTACCTCAAGGCCACATCAGAAGTAAATCAGAAACCACATAAACCGGAGTACATGACCACAAAGCACTGAACAAAATTAGAACATACTTGAAGTCATATACACCATGGTTTCCATCGATGGCGCCTACATCCCATTGCACATCTAGACTAAAGCATTCAGAACTTCTCCTCTGGCCCATTTCCAATGATCACATGATAAATATCAAGCATCTGATAACAGTGCAGTCTGATGTACAAGAACTCCGATGAAAGCATCACTAAATCTAGCAATACTTAGTTATGTAGCTTCATGCATGAACATTCATACACACTTAAATAAAGAGAGCATGTTATTTTCAAATTTCGAGCTTGGCATAGAAACTGAACAGTCTAAAAATTCACAGCCTTGAAACCCTGAGCCTGAGGTCTACTGAAATTCCATCCGAGATCATTGAAAATCTTGGCTCGATCTGAAAGAGCACAAAACGGGTAGTAGTAGTAAACCTGCAAAGGAAAAATACACATACAAATCAGAAACAATCACCATCAAATGAATACAGTACCTGAGGCGAGGAAACGTGGATGAATCTGAAGATGCAAGCCATTTAGAGGAAAGCACGTGTGCTCAAATTTGATGCATGTATCTTCTTCACCAAATAGCTTAATCAGAAAGTGCAGACAGTGACATTTGCATACAACGACTCAGCAAGCACATACCGTGTGTATAATCAGATCCCAACCAAAGAAAAGATAGGAGAGGAGGTAACTTCGTCGCCATACCTTCGCAGAACAGGAAAGAGGAGAGCTGAGTAATCGCGGTGGAGGCAGCCGGTGCAGTCCCTCACGTCGGTGAGTAGATGATACGGGGGAGCTCTAGGCCGGATGACCTCCTCAGCGTGTAGAGGTGGTGGACACTGCCCTGTAGCCTGCTCCACACATAATATGTACAAGAATTCGCCCAGCTAGCCTCCTCGAGCAAATGGACTAATGACCAAATATTATGGCAGTGGTGCTGAGGCGAGTGTGGATAGAGGAGAAACAATTATCAATATGCCATGGGGTACACCGTACAATTACAAAAAAAAAGATAAAAGAGGAGGTGGCCGGCTACCTTGCACGGCAGCAGCGATGATGTCTTTCCTGGTGGCAATCGCGGCGATCCCGCCCAAGGGAGGCCGACGATCTTCGACGATGAACGGCGACCTTCGCAGGAGACGACGCCATGTAGGGTAGCGGGATCGGGGGAGCAGAGAACTGACGGACAATGAAGAAGACGTACGGCAGTGGATCTCAGCCGAGACCAGCGGCATGCCCTATCGGGCTCCAGCCGCAGTCAAAGAGGCCTACCGAGCCCAGATCAAGCCCTGTGATCCGCACGAGCGAACGCCGCCACCCCCACCTCACTGCCGCAACACCGCATCTGCCCCACCGCACGGCCGCGTCCGAGGGTACTCACCGCACGGCCGCCATGATCTGCAAGCGGATCCGGCGATGGAGAGAAGGGTGGGGGTAGTGGAGGTGGAGGTGGCTGAGCCGGAGACAGGGGAGTGGTGGGGGGCGGGGGCGGCGGCGGCGGGGATGGAGCGGGAGCGCATCGCGAGAAGAGGGAGGAGGTGGAAACTGGAAAGAGAGGGCAGGAGGAATCGCTCGTACCTGCCCTCGTAGGTTTTTTTCATTGGTTAATTTTCGTAGGTTAATTTTCGTAGATTTTTTTACATCCGTTTTTCTATCGATTGACCGGAGGTTTGCACCCTGGGGGCATCGCAATCTCAGTTTTTTTTTTTGCCGCTCGTCGGTTCAGGGGGGAATCGTTGGGAGGTGGGAGGTGGGAGGGAGGACGAAAAAAACCATGATAGGTGGGACGAAAATTAACCGACGAAGACTACCAACTGAGACATTAGGAGTAGAGATATGGAATGGCCTCCTCCCACTCGCTTTTATTTTTCAGCAAAGCCCCCTCCGACTGGTGACAGAGGTATGTATCGCCTACTACGAGGCAGAGTTCCGGTTCGCCCACGACGCAAGGACTACCGGGCCAGCCATTTACTGTAGCAGCGGACGTGTTTTTTTATGTGGTTTCCTATCGATTTTTCACTGTTTGCAGTGGTTTCACTGGTATTCTTTGGTTTCTATTTTTCTCTTTTCATTTTATTTTTTGTCATTTTTCTTTGTTTCTTTCTTTGGGGTTTCCTTGTTTTCATTGATTTTTTCTTCTTTTCCCTTTTTCGAAACATATCATTTTTTTCACAGTGTACGTTTCTCGTATACATCAGGAACATTTTCTGATAAATGTTTAATTTTGTTCAAATACATTATTAGCAATTTTTCAAATATATGTTTTCTTTCTAATTTCTTCATAAACATTGTACTTTTTTTATACATATAAAACATTTTTATATACACATTTAACATTTTTCTAAGACATGTTTTTGACTACATGTCAAAAAAATTCAAATACATGTGAAACATTTTTTTAAACAGTGTGAATTTTTTTACATTGTATAAAAACATTTGAGAGCTCTCTCGCTCCAACCGCTTTGAGAGTCGCTCGTCGCATGTGAGTGCCCGGCCCGATCCCTAATCTCTCCGTTGGCGTGGCCTGCCGGAGCTGAGGCGGGAGAGGAGCTAGGGGTTCTGTACATAGTAGATCTAGGCTTAGTTGTGTTTCGCCCATGTGCTGGTCTTGGCGCTATGTCATTTGGCTCCATGCCGTTCTGGAGCTTCAAGCCGAAGCGTGTGAGCAGCGTTCGGCGGTCGTCACCCGTCTCCAAAGCTTGTCATTCGTGGTGGATGGTAGCTCCTGGTGGCAGATCTGATGGAAGCTCCCTAAATAAGCTCGCGGGGCGGCTCGATCCGGCGAAGATGGAGGCTCGTTCTACCTATTTCCTTTGCTGCCGAGGTGGTGGACGAGGAGATGGGGCAGAGCGGGTGTTCGGCTTCTTCAGGTTGGCCGTCGCGTCGGAGACGGGTCTCTGGCAACGGATCTGGAGCAAGTGCAGCTGCTTCAGTTGGTGTTCATCCTCAACGATGAGCTTCAGCGAAGCTACGGCGCCATCCAATTTTCGGTGTTCGGCTGCCGGCTTCTCTCGTCCCGTCGTTGACCTTTCTGGCCGAAAGGCGGCCTCTTGGAGCTCCGGCGACTGGCGCCGTCTCTTGAAGTTCCTCCCGGCAAAGATGCCGAATGGGAGGCAGTTTGGCATCGTCTTGACGTTTGCCTCTTCTTTCTCTGGCAAGAGCGGGAGGAGCGGCAGCGAGATCGACATCCCAAGTGGTTGTGTCCCCGGCGATGTGGATTTCGGATCGAGCTCGATGCCAGGAAGAAGATGGACCCGATTGCGTTCCTCAACTTGTGTTCAGGGTCTTTTCTGTAAAGTTCTTGGACTGAGTTGTAATTTTATTTTCCTTCGGGGTCCTTTTGTCAGCTGTACTAATGTGAAAAATTAATAGAGCTGGTTCTGGGTCCTTCGGGACCCGTCTCTTGTTCAAAAAAAAACATTTAAATGTTAAAAGAATATTTTTAAAACGCAAGTACAATTTTTAAAATGTAACAAACATTTTTTTGAATGCCCCATAACATATTTTTAATTATATGAACATTTTTATATTGTATAGGATTTATGGAAAAGTGTCACATACATGCTTTTGAAACACATGACATTTTTTTAAAATACTATCAATATTTCTTTAAAATTACATTGTGTTAACATTTTCCAAATTCATGGGGAACATTCAAAAAATCAAGCATATTAAGTTTAAAAAATTGATAACATTTTCAAAAATATAAACCAAAACAAAAAAGTGAACAGAGAAAAATATGAATGCCAAGTTGGGCTGGTCATTTAGGGTGGCCTTGAGGCGAGCGCATAATTCTCGAGAACAAAAAAAAAGTTCGTGTAGTGGACTGCAATGGACCAGGCAAGTTAGCCCATGACCATTTTGCATTTGAGCGTGATTGGTTTCTGAAATAAGGAAAGGTGAAAATTACATATCTCATAAAAGGAGAAAAAATACAAGTGCATTATTTCAAACACAGAGAAGAAAATCAGATGATCTAAAAAAAGAGAAGAAAATTAGAAGTACATGTTTATTTTTTTCCAAGAAAACTTCCGATCTATTCATCAATTGCTAAGGCAGTACAAAGAGCATCAGAAGTAACATAAATTACATCTAGGTCCACAGACCACCTAAGGATGACTACAAACACTGGAACGAGCCGAAGGCACACCGGCTGCCATCATCGCTCCTCCTTGACCGGAGCAATGCAAAACTTGTTGTAGTGTCAAGTCATCATGTTAAAGCCCCATAAGATCAGCTCACTGGACAACAACCGGCATCAAGAAGTGTAGATCAGAACGATCCAACCTGTAGACACCTGAACATAGACGAGTGAAAATCAGATCCAGTTGGATCCACCGGAGACATACACGGATCGAATCCCGCGAGAATCGCCGGGACGGGGACTTGAGGGAGAACTTTATCCCGCCTTGAAAGAGGATCTACCGCCTCGCCTCTGGAGTAGGAAACAAATCCTTACCAAATTCATAAAAAACAGCTAAAAATGAAGCCCTCCCGCCTATTGATCATGAATTAGTGCACCAATGTATCTTTGAGACTTTGAGTGTTGCGGGGTATATTCTGGCCCGTCGCCTATGGAGATACAAGATATGTGGCTAGTCTCATGCTTCATGTTGACACCTCAATATTGATTGTTAATCTGTAAATTCAAAATGTTTTGCTTCCATACTGTTCATTTGATTAATGATTCATTTTTCATCATTGAGTTCATCCCGATAAAGCTTTCAAAACAAATTCTCATTTGGCCTAGATGATTTTTTTCAACTCCATAAGTTCTCAAACTATGACTCAGATCTAGTGAATGGTTACCACACTAATAATGTAGAATGCAAAAAATAAATGTAGAAGATAAACCAGTTTCAAAAATCTTGTTGTAATGAAGCCAACGATAAATGCGGGTCATCAATCCGGTTTAGTACCTGAAGAGTTATTTAAATTCTATGAAGTAAGAGAATTATGGTGATGTCACGCTTTGCCCACATTGATGTTCGTTGCATCCATATGTGAGAGAGGTAGTGGTACCTCATGGCAAGGTTAGGGCATCTCCAACGCTATTCAGTAGACTCCCTCAAATGTACGTGGACAGCCGAGGGACGGTTGCTATCCAACACTATACCCCAATATATATTTTTTTATTTTTCCCACCCCTTGTCCAATGAAGAGTGGAGAGAGAAGAGGGAGAGGGAAAAATGAGTTTGTTGTGGGATACACGGTTGAGTTGGTGATGTCCATGGACAAAAAATGCAGACTCCCCCCCCCCCCCCCCCCCCCCCCCCCCCCCCCCTTCCCTGTGCGGATTTACATTCGGACCGCCCCGCGGACTATTGACGGGCCGAAAGTGTCTGTCGGTCCGAACATATAGGGAAGAAATGGATGTCTGCATTGAAGATCCCCTTAGTCCAGTTCATTACTGGTGGATTTATTGGACAAAGTGTGAACTTGAATAAAAAATGGGAGTGGAGAGAGACATGAGCAGGGGAGGTGGCATATGTGTGGTAAAAAGGTCTCTAAATAAAATTCCCCTACTCATGTTTCGGATCATGTCTCATGTCTTAATTTTGAAAAAAAAAAGATCCGAATGAGCTTGAAAAATCATGTGCATGTATTTGTCTTAGAAGTCAAAATTATAATTTTGTTGGTCGTTATACATATATGCAACTCGTCACCCGGAAGCATTGCATGGTGTATTACAGTTTTTTTCAGGTAGGTGTATTCCAGATTTAACTCGTCACCCACAATACGCCACCCAATGCATATAATGCACTAAACTGAATTGTTACCATATTCATCTGAAAATATAGACCTTGAAACATATAGTAAGCGTACAACAAATCCACAGTTGCCGTCCCGATGCATATCACGACTTCTTCCGCCAACGAAGACACAAGTGTAGAGAAATGATTTCCTGTCCCTAGCATGATAAAACATTTGACCAAATCTCTATTAAAAAGTATCAACATCTACAATACTCCTAAACATATACGATATGAAAATTAACCGCATGATACATCTAATGATATTGATTTGGTATTGCGAATGTTGATATTTTTTTTATAAACTTGACCAAACTTTATGAAGTTTGATATAATACAAATCTTATGTGCAAAAAAAAAAAACATAGGAGTATCATGAAACATACAGCAGGCGTAGAACAAATCCGCAATTGCCATCTTGATACGTATCCCAATTTCTCCCAAACAAAGAGACAACACTCTGTAGCAATGATAAAATACTTTCCTGTCCCTAGGTGACCAGGATTACATCATCCTAATCACACACACACACACACATATCCTAGCTAGAACTACCTATCCGGATATCAGGTTGTTCGTTCAGGGAGACAGAAATATCTACTTCTCTGAAAACCAACACCGGAGCTGTCCGTCTGCCCGCCTGCCATCGCCGCCATGGCATGACCGCCCCCCCCCCCCCCCCCCCGCGCGAGTTCGTCGTCATGCCGCCACCAACCAGTAAGTAGTAAATAAACTACCCAACGACGGCAATGATACACTCCGAGATCACCAGTGGTATCTCCAGCCCACCAAGGTTCGAGTCCTGGTGCTCGCATTATTCCTGGATTTATTTCAGGATTTCCGGTGATGCGCTTTCAGTGGGAGGAGACGTCCCGTCGACGACGAGGTGCTGGCTCAGTCTCTCGGAGGTGCTCATAGGGGTAGGATGTGCATGTGTGCGTTCATAGGGGTGAGTGTATGCGCGTATGTATGAGCGCTTGCGTCTGTACTGTGTTTAAAAAAAACGACGGCAATGATACGGTAGGTTTTGGCGGCCTTTCCGTCGCTCGAAAGCGTAGCTTTGCTTCATCAGGGACAGAAACTGCGCAAGTGGCTGTTGAATATGGGTGCACGACCCCGATCGGGCAGCATCGACGGCCAACACAGCCCCTGCTCAGTCTTCTCCCCGGTTATGCATGAATGGGAAATTACCCGGGCCTTGGTTTCCTCAGAAGGGTGGTTTGGCAGTTCAGTTCATCATCAGAAGTAGAAAAAAACATAACCGTTTCATCAGTTGATTGTCTAAATGAAATCCTGTTTAATCACTGCCGATAAAACTATTGAAACATGCCTTTTTTTTAATTAGGTTATCTGCTTGCAGGCTCCCCAGCATTATCGAAAGCTAATCATCAAACATAGTTTTGCATGTACGGACTCATGCACACACCTAATAATGATCATGGTAGCTGAACAAAATGATTAACGCGTGGATACAAAAACTGAAGTGGAAACATTATCATCATGCATTATAAAACGATTCCCCCAATTAATTTGAGGACGACATAGACAGAACTGAGCATATATTACACTCCGAGATCCGACCGGACAGTTCCTCAACGAAAGGTGCCTAGCCTGGCCACCCCACTCCCATCCACTCCTAAATGAGGAAGAAGCTAGTGGAAATGGGAAAAGAGCGACCCTTTTCCCGCTGTCCACAAGGCGATCATTGGAAGCAGCTGCAACTTGAGAGAGATTGCCGCTGCATGTGGCTGTGGAGGTAGCGGCAGCCCCCCACTTCCTTCAAGGGGTATATGCCCCAGTCCCCATGTCTCTTCCCAATGTCGTCACATCAGTTTTTTATACGTGCAAGTAGGCAAAGGTGAGAGGATCATGTGGCCATTTCTCTGCTATATAAGCGCTTGACACTTACTTGGCCACAACCACAGCAGAAAAATCAAATAAACATCCAGTAGAAGCAAGGCAAGAGCAGAGCCTAGCTAGCACAACCACCCTCCTGTTGAGGCGCCCTATCTTGCTCAGGATGGACAAGGTGAAGAGCCATGGCAGCAAGCACATGGGATCAGGATCAGGAGGGCTGAGCAGGATGCTGAGGCAACACAAGGCCAGGCTCTACATCATCCGCCGATGCATCGTCATGCTCCTCTCTTCTTGATCTGAATCTTCTTTCTAGCTAGGCTTGACAGATTCTTTGGTGCGTGCGTACATAGTATTACTCACTCTGTCCCAAAATAAGTGTCTCAACTTTGTACTAACTTTAGTACAAAATTGTACTAAGGTTAACACACTTATTTTAGGACGGAGGAAGTACTACATAACATAGGATAGTTCAGAAGTTTCAGATAGATGTTCATGGTTTGGAACTTTGGATGCAAGTTTTGGTGTGGTATGGTGCTCCTAAGTCCTGCAATGGCAAGGTTGTACATGTACTGATATGTCTGCTCTATCAGCAGAAGTGAATGATCTCAAGAGAGAAAGAGGTTACCCCTGGCATTCCATTTTATCTACGATATGAGGATGCTGCTGCCTTTTTTGTTGTTCTCATCAAAAGCGATATCCAGTTCTTGGTTTCGGTAATGTCACTGGGCTGGTCACAAATTGCAGCAAAAATCATGTTGCGCCCATTCAATGAGACTCCATCGGCCTCGATGACATCATGCAAGCCTTCCCAGCGGTCCGTACCTCCTTCCTGATGCGATATCTTGGGCTCCCGCCGTCGGTTAGAAGATTGAGGCACATCCATTTCCAATACCTTGAGAATAAATCAGCTGGCAAGCTTGTGGCCACTCCTGGTCGGGTTGTTCTTTTCAAGGCTGTGGTGACTGCCATTGCGATTTACCATCTTATGTCGCGGGACGTTCCGGTTGAGGTTTTAAAGAAGATTGAAACTTCGAGGCGCGCATACCTTTGGGCGGGCTGTGATCAGATGACTGGAGGCAAGTGCAAAGTTAACCGGGAGCTAGCTTGGAAACCAAAATCTTATGGTGGGTTGTGTATTCCAAGAGCCCCCCCCCCCCCCCCCCTCAAGAGTTGGTTGGGTCTTGGATCTCCTTATGATGATAATGACCGTGACATCTTGGCGGCGACCAACAAATTTACTATTGGAGACGGAAACAAAGCTAAATTTCGGGATTCCCCTTGGCTTGAGGGTTCGCCCGAAAGACATCGCCAACAAGATTTTTGAACTCTCACACAAGAAGAGTTGCACGGTTAGTAACTCGTTGGCTCGTCAAATTGACACCTGCCTTGGCATCTCAGTGGAGCACATTAGGAGTTTGTTGCGCTTTGTGAAATGCTTGAGCATATTCACCTTGCCCATGGAATTCAGGACTCCATTTCCTGGAAGTTCACTTTCAATGGGGAATACTCCACGACTTCGGCGTACAAGGCGCAATTTCCTGGGCAAACTTCCACAGCCTGGTCCCCATGCTTTCGGGAGATTGGGCTCCCCCCAAATGTAAGTTCTTTGCCTGACTTGTCATCCAAGATAGGGTTTGGACGCCTAACAGATTGCTCCGTCGTGGTTGGCCAAATTGTGGGTTGTGTCCTCTTTGCAATCACACAAGAGTTCATTGTTCACCTCATCTGTCATTACCGATACACGCGCCGGGTATAGACGGATATCACCATTTGGCTTGGACTACGTCGCGTCTTGGATTCAGATTGGTGCCTCGCAACCTCGGTGAAGGAGTGGTGGATCAAGATGGCTAGCATGAGGGACCAAAATAGAAATGCCATCTCCTCCCTGATGATGCTTGTGACGTGGGTAATTTGGAAAGAGTAGAATGTCAGGGTCTTCCGAAACCTTAGCGCCCCATGGATGGTGATTGTGATGAAGATTAAGTAGGAGGCCCATCTTTGGGCTTGGGCGGGGGCTACACACTTGAGTATTGTAATGTCGGTGAGTAGGGAAAATACACAAGAGCTTGTGGGTGCTCCACACCCCTATACAAATATTAATTTCAAGAAATACCAAGAAAATAAAAAAACTGAATTTGTGGGATATCAAACATGGGTGCCCAATTTACTCCGCTGTGAAGTTTCATGAAAAAATACCAGAAAATGTATTCGTAGTGAAGAAAATACAATCAAACTTACGATCCTTCCAAACAGCTTTTTTCTATGCATAGGAATTTTTTGTCTTTTTACCGAGAATATGTTTTCTGGTATATTCTCACGAAACTTCACACGGACAGAGATTGGACACCCAGGTTTGATATCCTAAATTCCTTTTTTTGGGAATTTTTCTGGTTTGTTTTTTGAGTTTAATACTCATATAAGGGTGTGGAGCACCCGAGGACTCCAAATCCCCTTCCTGGTGAGTAGTTGTTTTATTAATCCACTTGGCATGTCTATGTTAAACGTTCTTCCTTAATCAATGAAAATGCCAAGTCTTTTGCGCTGCTTCAATAAATAAATATATACGATATCGGCTGCTTTTTTTGCGAAAAGGATCCAATCTATTATAAAGATTCACCGGAAATACAAAACGCCCCAAACATAATAAAAATTACATCGAGGTCCATGGACCACCGAACGACCATTGCCGCTACCAGAACGAGCCGCCGACACGCCGATGTCGCCTCTCCCATAATGAAGCCGGCCTGACTTTGTCGATGACAGCCGGGAAGTCATCGTGCACGTGCCCCTAAGGACCAGTGCCCTAGAGCCACAGTCGTCGCCGTTGAATCCTTGAATAGATCTGAGGAACATGACACCAAATATCGCCGTTGCGTACGCACGACGAGAAACACTAACCTTGTCGCCCGGAGGAGCTAGCAGGAATCTATGCCGGAGCTAAGTCTAACCCGTCCCAACGGACGAACTTGAGGAGAATCGGAGCCTGGAAGACTGACTCGAAGAAGAAGCGTCATCATCCATCGAAACGCCGGCCCTGCGAGGACTAAAACCTTACCTATCTACTAGCAGGATTCGAGGCACCAAGAATCCCCTCCCCGCCACTGGCCGCCGGAGCGGTAGGCGGAGGTGAGGCGAATACACGGACTCGCCGGTGAAGATCGAGGAAAGGAAGACTTTCCCTAGTCGCCTTGCAGGAGGAGAAAGAAAAGCTAACGTACATACTATATATCTTACCAAGGAAGTTGGCAGCAGTGTCACATATTTTTAAGTACTTGCTTGCGGACAATGGAGTTGCTCCGCTCGAGCTCAAATGCACCATCGTAAACAGTAAAATAAAAACAATAGAAAGAAAATCTCTTTTTTTTTTCAACAAACAGTGTTGAATTTTCTGCCTAGGTGCAAATATTGGTGATGAAATAACATTCATAAAGGTTTGGCCAAAATAACAAAATCGATGCTCTAATGTTTTTGAAAGCATTTTGAAGTGTTGATTTTGTTATTTTTGTCCGGACCTCTGAAAATTTTCACGCATGCAGAAAACTAAGCAATGTTTGTTATAAAAAGTTAGATTTTTTTAATTTTTCCATATTTTTTCAGATTTTTACTGTTCATAGCAGGAGCATTTGAGGTTAGGATTAGAAGAACACTTTTAGTTGCCTTCTAGTCAGTTGGAAACTAACCTCGTACCTACAAATTTAAATGGTTAATCTCATCCTGTGTCCAATTTTCAGTCAAATCGCGTATGAAATCGATCACATATATGCATATCAGAATTGTTAGAATTGTATGCTTATACTTCTTATTTTGAGAAGGGTTATCAGAATTATAATTTCGTTGGTCGTTAGAGCATCTTCAATAGCTGCCCTTTTTTAGGGCAGCAGGCGTTTGTAGGCCAAAAACAGCCTCCAACAGCTATCTTATCATAAAAAAATTGGGCAGCCTTAAAATGCAGCATCAAGTGTTGCAAATATACAACACTTGGACGGGCTGTCGCAAAATAGCGCGACTGCCCCATGACGCCAAAAGAAGCCGTTTCGCTCCCGCGTGCGGCTGAACCTCCACCCCCCCCCCCCCCCCCCCGAAGGTCACCGCCGCCCACCCCCGACTCTGCCCCAAACCCGCCCCCACCCCGCCCCCTCGGACGGGTCGCCCCGCCGATTTCGCATCCGCTGCCCCTTTGACTCCGATCGATTTCTGCCAACCACCAGAGTGACGCCGCCCGTATGGCTGTTGCAGCCCGACCATGTCCCTCCGAGGTGGACTAGCGGCCGCCGGTACACCGTTGCTTGCCACCCAACCGCCGCCACCGAGCGGATCGACAACAAGCTTGGGGCGGCGTCGACGGCGCATCGTCGGTGATTTTCGGCTGCGTCAAACAATATGATCAATGAGAACGAGCATGGACAAGATTTGGATTACAATGTGTATGATCTCATGAGACGACCGGTGCGGCCGAGTCAGAAGCAAGACCAATCCATCCCTTTCTTGAGGTCTACAATGACATTCGAGATGCCGATACATTACACACGAAGATCTGCAAAATGATGTGATGGAGGAGTGGTGGGCATGGGCGACAACAGACCTAGTTTTATCTCTATGTTTGTTGCATTTGTGTGATGATTTTTGTTGTATTGTGTGCTAAACTTTGTTGTTGAGCTTGATGAACAATTTATATTGTGGGTTTGATGAACTATGTAATAATTTGTAATTTGTTTCGGATTCATTTGAAATGCATTTGATATTTTGTATGTGTGCAATCTAAATGGAGATGAAACATATACATGCGGAGTTTTAGTGCCCTAAAATTTTACTCCCAAGTCCAAAACAGACGGCCTAAAATACATATATGCAACTCGTCACCCGGAAGCATTGCACGGTGTATTTCAGATTTAAGGTCTTGTTTGTTTGAGTCGGAGCTTGAAGGCAAGCATCTGCAATACACCACCAAATGCAAATGCATATAATACACTGAACTGAATTGTCTCCATATTCGTCTGAAAATATATACCATGAAACATATAGTAGGCGTACAACAAACCCGCATTTGCCATCTCGATGCGTACAACAATTTCTCCACAAACCATGCCAAAAAAAAAACAATTTCTCCACAAAAAAGAATCACAACTGTACCATGATAAAATATTTTCCTGGGAGAAATGATCTCCTGTCCCTAGCATGGCCAGGATTGCAGCATCATTCATCACAGACACACATATATCCTAGCTAGAGCTAGCTAAGGATATCAGGTAGTTCGTTAGGGAGCATCAGACAGAAATATCTACTGTACTTCTCTGAAAACAAACACCGGAGCTGTCAGTCCAGCGAGCCAGAGGAGCAAGCGGCCTGCGGCCAGCTGGGTTCAGGGAGAGTCAGAGACACGCTTGCCCCCTCGCGTTCCATGAGGTCTCCCCGACCCCGAGGTCGTCGTCGTGCCGCGACCGACCAGTAAGTAAATTACCCAACGACGGCAATGATACGGTAGGTTTTTGGCGGCCTTTCGGTCGCGCGAAAGCTAGCTTGCTTCATCAGGGACAGAAACTGCGCAAGTGGCTGTTGAATATGAGTGTATGACCCCGATCGGGCAGCATCGTTCGGCAACACATGAATGAAAAATTACCGGCGCCGCGGTTTTCTGAGAGAGGGGTTGGTTGTTTGGCAGTTCAGCTCATCGTCAGCAGGAGAAAAGAAAGCATAACTTTTTCGCAGAAGCTAGAAAAAGTAGACCACTGATCGAAGAAGTGAGCTTATAATTATCAATATGGAAACCTGTTTAATCACTACTGATAGAATGCCTTTTTTTTGTTTAATTAGGTTATCTGCTTGCAGGCCCCCAACAATTATCGGAAGCTAATCATCAAACAGAGTGTTCATCATTTTCTCTGCCTGCAGAATTTGCGTGTACGGACCAATGTTTTAAATAGCGGGCTATGGAAAATAGCGGCGGGCCTCCAAATAGACTATAGCGGAGCTATAGCGGGCTATAGCAGGCTATAGCGAGCTATTTGTGAAGGCGAGCATTTAGCGGCACCCTGCTGAAAAGGCTATAGCGGGCTATAGCAGAGCTATAGCCGGCTATTTAAAACTATGGCACGGACTCATATTCCAGCCAGGAATTCTGCCAGAAACATTATCATCAGGTCCGAGTCATCATCAGGCATTATATAACGATTCCTCCAATTTGAGGACGGCGTGAGCATATTTTACTCCAAAGATCCGACAGGCGCCTAGGCTGGCCACTCACTCCCATCCATTTTTTATACGAAACGGCACCCACTTCCATCCAAATTAGGCGTCCTGATCGTGGATGCAACCGACGGATTCGGTGTCAACAGCGACCCTTTTTCGTTGTCTAACAGTCGATTGTCCCCTGGAGCGTCATCGGAATCCGCTGCAACTTGAGCGTGGCTGCCGCTGCATGTGCCTGTGGAGGAGGTAGCTAGAGGCAGCTCCCCACTTCTTACAAGGGGTATATGACCCCGTCCCTATCCTCCCTGTCCCATTAGGGTTTCTATAAGCGCAAGTGGGCAGAGATGTGAGGACCATGTGGGAGTGTGGTCTCTCCCGTTTGGCCATTTCCCAGCTATATAAGCGCTGCACACTCACTTGACTTGACCACAGATCACAGATCCATCCTTCCAGTACTAGCAGTCTAGCAGTGTAAGAAGAGAGAGAGCCTTCCTGCTCACCTAGCTCAATCAGCCTCCTCCTGTTCAGAAGCAACCGAGCAAGCTCAAGATGGAGTACAAGGTGAAGAGCCATGACAGCAAGCACAAGGGATCAGGGTCAGGAGGGCTGAGTAGGATGCTGAGGCAACACAAGGCCAGGCTCTACATCATCCGCCGATGCGTCGTCATGCTCCTCTCCTCTTGATCTCATTCTTCTCTCTAGCTTTAGGCTTGGCAAATTCTTTGGTGTATGTACATACTACTACATAACATAGGGTAGTTTAGAAGGTCCCGATAGATGTTGCTGACGGTCTGGATGGAAGTTTTGGCGTGGTATGGTGCTCCTAAGTCCTGCAATGGCAAGGTTGTACATGTACTGGTGTGTCAGGTGTTGGAATGTTACTTTGTGTGTTTGCTCTGTCAGCACAATTGAATGATCTCAAGAATAAAAAGGGGTTACCCCTGGCTTTCTATTTTATCTACACATCTGAGTAATATTTCTGCGATATCGACTGGTTTACTCGGAAAATTGGCAGCATTGTCACATGTGTTTTTTCAGTACTTGCTTCTTGCTAGTTGGTAACTAAGAGCATCTCTAGCCGGTGCCTTAAACACGGTTTATGAAGAGTTAACCACACCTAGCCGAGCCCCTATTCAGCTAATTTTGAGGAGTTATCCCAAAAAAATTGCCCACAACCCTTACTTTTGAGCGGTCGCTCGCACTTCTCAGGAAAAATTGCCCCCTTCCAACTCCTACCCAGCGCGCCTCTTCTTTCTAGTGTCGTTGCTGCCGCCATCGAGGGTCCTAATTTCCACGGGAATGGAGCCGTAGGACTCTCCGCAACCCCGTCGGCCACTTCCATCGGAGTCGACCCACGCGCCTGCGCCTACGCCAAGGGAGCAACTCGGGACAAAAGTCCAATTTGAATCTATCATATGTTTTCAACTAAAAATCCAATTTATATTTTGTTTGCATATTTGCGTTCCTTGCAACGAGGACTTTCAAACAAGATCACTCTTGAACACATTTTGACAACTTCTAAAATTTAAGAAGTTCTAAATATTAAAACTTGATAGTTGTAATATTAAGTTTTTACCAATTAAGTTCCATTTTCTTTTGCGGTTTAGGTGTTAGGGGTTAGGGTTTAGGGCTTAGTGTTTAGGGTTTTGGGGTTAGGGCTTAGGACTTAGGGCATAGGGTTTAAGTTTTAGTTTATGAAACTTTGTGAATTTATCGTTTGTTCCTATCAAGTTTTAGTAGTTGAAACTTGGTGAAGTTTTTAAAACTTCTCAAAACGTATTAAAAAATGGACTTGTTTCAAACCTCATCACTAGGAACATGAATATGAGAATGAAATATAAATTAGAATTTCGGATCAAAAGATATAATAATTTAAAATTTAAAAGTGAGAAGAAAAAGCATGGGAGATGCATGGGGTGGGTGAACATGCACTCTCTGCCAAAAGTTGTAAAAAATTGCATGCATGGACCTTGCATGACGTAATTAAGCCTTAAATGCATGCACGAGTTTTCGAATTTTGATGGAATCATACGGTCCAAAATATGCATGCTGCTGCCCGTACGTGCTGCAAATGGACGAGACTTGCCTGCTCCCCGCGCGTGCGCCCGTCCGTACTCCCGCGTACGTGGCTTGATTTGATTGGAACAAAATAAGCCCCGGCCCCATCCCCTTAAAATCAGGGGGGAGATGATTAGATTAGAAAGGAAAAAGGAAAAAAGACAGCCGTAGGATGAAGTGGGAGCACGGATGGGAGCATGGGGAGGGAGCAGGCAAGCCGGATCCGCTGCAAATCCTCTCCCGTCTGACCGGATCATGCTGCATGCAGAGCCAAAGAATCCAACGAATTTGTTTTGGAAATAAAACCGGACTGAGTCTAGAGAACCTCATGCCTCCGGTGCAGGCAGTCGGGAGAGAGACAAGGCAATAGTTAATTGGGTGAATATTCTCTGTCACCTTGAATCCGTCCATGAGTTCAAATTTTCATGTATTATGATTGGATCCACTGCTACATCCGCAATTTTAGTCTACCTGACTCCACCTGTAATATTGTTTCTTGCAACTGGTAAAAATGTGAAGTCGTCTTCTCTCCCATCATCACGATCACCTCATCTTCTATGATTTTCACGGTCTTCTTATTCTGATCACATCAGAATTCCATATCACCATTATGAAGATCTTCAAGCGAGATTAGATTACTTCTTAGTCCCGACACATGTGTGATCAAGGAGTGTCCGCTAAACTCCGTCAAACATCTTAATTTTGATGTCACCTACTCTAAACATGATAACCCGTGTCATTGCACACATAGGCTAAACCAAACTCGTCAAGTTTGTTTGAAGAGAACCACTACCGGTTAGGTGTTGCATGAAAAGAGCTAGCCGAATCCAAAATCCACACTTCACCTTTAGTTGGCAGAATGTCTAATACTACAAGGACATCACTCGTACTATTTGAGTCATCACTACGAGTTTCCGTATTAGAACTTGACCCATCATTGAGAAATAGATAGTTCTCGCTACTTTCCAATTCTCCCAAATCTTCTTGGGTGAATTCTCATCCATGTATAAATAACCTAGTTTGACAAAGATAACCATACCAGTTGCTTGCTTCTGTAACTCCTCCTAGTCCTCAGTGTCCATCTTAGTTGGCTTGACATTCTGCAACGTCTTCAGGCATCTCTGTTGTGCCAATAAATCTTTCACCCTTGTCTACCCACCTCAAACCCAGTACCCATTGGCACCATAGTATCTGTATGACTTACCCGTGAAAAAAATATCAGAGCTTCCTATGTGATGCCCAAGTACACAACGTTGTGACCCACGACGACTAGATAGCGATAGACACCCAGAGGGAGGCGTCGGCGTGTGCCGGTCTTGCGGTATCTCAGGGAGAAGCGCCTGTAGCCATTGCTGTAGAAAGTTGGCGGGTTCGCCAAACCTCATTAGCAATTCTCGATGCCGTCATCGTGTTGTGATACATATCTCCAGTTATTCTACCATTACCAAATGCGTATAGTGCACTGAACCGAATTCTTTTCCATATTCGTCTGAAAATATGTAAGTGTCCTGAAACATATAGTAGGCGTACAACTGATCCGCAATTGCCATCTTGATACGTATCCCAATTTCTCCCAAACAAAGAGACAGCACTCTGTAGCAATGATAGGTGACCAGGATTACATCATGCTAATCACACTCACACACACATATCCTAGCTAGAACTAGTGGATATCAGGTAGTTCGTTAGGGGAGCATCATCAAACAGAAATATCTTCTACTCTGGACTGAAAACAAACACCGTCAGCCTGTCAGTCCAGCCATGGCACGAGCCAGAGGAGCAGGCGGCTAGCTGGGTTCAGGGAGAGACACACGCTTGCCCCCTCGCGTTCCATGTGATCTCCCCGACCCCGAGGTCGTCGCCGTGCCGCCACCGACCAGTAAGTAAATTAACCAACGACGGCAATGATACGGTAGGTTTTGGCGGCCTTTCCGTCGCTCGAAAGCGTAGCTTGCTTGCTTCATCAGGCGCGGAATCTGCGCAAGTGGCTGTTGAATTTGGGTCCATGACCCCGATCGGGCAGCATCGACCGGCAACAGCTGAATGGAAATTTTACCCGCGCCGCGTCCGGTTTCCTCCAAGGGGTTGTTTGGCAGTTCCATCACCAAAAAAAAGAAAATAACACATCTTCTTCCCAGAAGCACGAAAGGGTAGGCCACTGATTAAACAAGACAGCTTGATTATCTGCTTGCTTGCAGGGCCCGGAGTATTATCGGCTAACAGAGTGTTCGTCCTTTTCTCCGCCTGCACACAATTTGCATGTACGGACTGTTGAACCTAACAATGAATGATAATGGTAGCCGAACAAAATGATTAACGCGTGGATACAAAAGCTGGAATTTCCCAGCTAGGAATCCTGCCGGAAACATTATCAGCACGTCATCATCATGCACTATAAAACGATTCCTCCAGTTTGAGTACGACATATGAAGACCTGAGCATATATTTATACTCCGAGATCCGACCGGACAGTTGCTCAACGAAAGGCGCCTAGCCTGGCCACCCACTGCCGGCCCCATCCATCCTCACTAATCGGGAATTAGGCGTCCTGATCGCTGATGGAGCCGACGGATTCGCTGTCAAGAGCTACCCTTTTTGGCTGTCCACAAGGCGTTTGTCCCCTGGTGCTGGTGCGTCGTCGGAATCCGTTGCAACTTGGGCGAGGCTGCCGCTGCATCATGTGCATGTGGAGGAGGTGGCGGCCGCCCCCCACTTCCTGCAAGGGGTATATGACCCCGTCCCAATCAGTTTTTTATAAGCGCGAGTAGGCAGAGATGTGAGGGTCATGTGGGAGTGTGGTGTCTCCCATTTGGCCATTTCCATGCTATATAAGAGCTGCACACTTATACTTGGCCACCACCACAGCAGAGGCAGATCCAAATATCCATCCTGTAGAAGCAGAGCAAGAGCAAGAGCAGAGCACAGCTTTCTTCCTTCACAACCATCTTCCTGTTCAGGCGCCCGTCCTAGCTCAGGATGGAGTACAGGGTGCAGAGCCATGGCAGCAAGCACCGGGGAGCATCCGGGTCAGGAGGATCAGGAGGGCTGAGCAGGATGCTGAGGGAGCACAAGGCCAGGCTCTACATCATCCGCCGATGCGTCGTCATGCTCCTCTGCTCTTGATCCCATTCTTCTTTCTAGCTTAGGCTTGACAAATTCTTTGGTGCGTGAGTACATAACATAGGGTAGTTTAGAAGGTCCCGATGGATGTTGCTGCAAGTTTCGGTGTGGTATGGTGCTCCTAAGTCCTGCAATGGCAAGGTTGTATATGTACTCATGTGTCAGGTTTTGGAATGCTACTTTGTGTGTTATCTATGAGCACAAGCGAATGATCTCAAGAATAAAAAGGGGTTACCCCTGGCATTCCAGTTTATCTACATCTCAGTTTTAGTCTGCAATGCCGACTGCTTTACCCACAAAATTGGCAGCACTGTCACGTTTTTTTTAGTGCTTGCATTCTTCTCAGTCCAATATTTTGGAAGCTAACCTCATACCTACAAATTTTTAAGTGGTTCGTCTCATCCTATGCCCAATTTACAGTGATACAGAGCAATTGCCACACCTCGTATAAAATCTTCAGGGATTTCGCTTATTTCGTACGATACACTCGGTTGCTAATAGCTCGTTGAACAACAATCCAATGATTTCTCTTACTTGACGTCGATGTCATGCATACTTCGCATAATATACATACAAATATTCTTGAATTTTGTACCGCACTATGAATTCATGTATGTAATATGTTGGTAAATGCATACCATGTCATTGTATAATGCATTTTATCAGTCCAGTCTTCTTACTTTGTTTTTATTTTAGTCCACATTGAATTTTTGAGTTGCCGTATAAATAAAATTGCTATTTTTCACCAATGTTATCCCAAAGCATAGCTATTTTAATTCTGGGTTTATATGCATAAAACATATTGTTAGTTTTATTAGAGAGTAAAATTTCCCTCCAAAAAAAGAGTAAAGTGCATTTTTGTCCCTCAACTGATCCCCAAGTGTGACTTTCATCCCTGATTTTGTTGGGTCTAATCGTCCCTCAACTCTTAATACCGAGTAGATTTAGTCCCTTATAATGGTATTCCTTGGTCAAAACCGGTTTAGCTCAAATAAGATTTCTAGCAAACGGCGGCGTCATCTTTGCTGCCGAGTATATGCTCGTGCTTGGGAAGCCTTGTGCACCCTGCAGAACATACCTTGGTCACCGGGAACATCTATTTATGCCGGCGGCAATGGTTCCCGCTATTAATGGTCTCCATCATGGCGTCTTGCTCCTCTAGGCCGAGCGCAACCCTAAAGAAGAGGACATCAAAATACCTATGAAGAGGAACAAAAGAAGAGAGATGGGATAGTAGCAACAAGGGAGGAGTTGCTCATGTGCCTTTGTAATGTACATGTACCAGAGATGACTGTGGTGGTCGCTGGATATGCGATGGTCAAAATCTTCAGGCAAGGAGAAAATTAGAACTAGGGCGATGAGAGGGTGTCGATGGTATAGTCAGGAGAACTGGGAATTTTTGTGATGTCATGCCCACCACACGTGAGGAAGATGGCATCGGTGTCGTGCTTCCTGAGAGGTCACGTCATTGTCCCCTTCGGCCTTGGCGTAACAATCCGGCGACATGTACCTCCTGGATTGGGGGCGGCGATGCCATGTTTGAGAACACCAGTGCGGCAGCGCTGGACTATATACGTGTCCTCGGTATTGGGTTTGATGGTGGAGTACCACTCTTGGGGGCTAAATCTAATTGGTAATCAGTTGAGGGACGAAGATCATACCAAAATAAGTTCCAGGGCGAAGGCCACCTCCCAATAAGTTGAGGGACAAAAATGCACTTTATACTATTATAATAGAACAATGAAATTTTTCGCTAAAATGAATTAATACCAATTTAAAAATCAACGTCATGTATGACTCGTCGAGGTGACGACAACTCGAATGTGGTTTATCCTGGCCAATGTCCATCTAGAGGGGACGGATTAAAAGCGTTGCATGGTGCATTACAAATCTTAGGTTTTGTTTGTTTGAATTGGAGCACGACAAGCAAAGTGAGGGGAAGTGCATTACATGCCTTTTGGTTGTCGTGCTCCAAAAGGCATGTAACGCACTTCCCCGCGGAGAAAAGCCATATAAAGCACTGGACTGAAGACTTTCAGTATTGGCTTAAAGATAGAGCAAACAACGCAAAACCACAACTTTAGGGGTCATAATTTCATTTTACCACAACTTTTAGGGTTTGCAACAAGGAACCCCATATTTTGAGGTAGTGATTCACAAATAATTCACATATGCAACCAAGCCATGTTAATAGTAAAATTGACTCTCGAGGCCCACCCACCAGACGTGGCAAACAACACAAATGATGTGCAACTAGGTTGAGTTGGATCAGTTAGCTATCCTTGAGCTTCGGCAATCCTCTCACAGTGGCACCAACAACTCCAACTTGGCAACTTGGTAGTGAAGTGAGGCGTCGGTGGCGGTAGCCAACCGTGACGAATTCTCTGAGCTCTTACCCAGGCTCTCACCAACCGCAACGAATTATCTGAGCTCCCATCCAGGCCCTCACCAACTATGACTAGGACGTCTGTCATGCCCCTCCACCACTGCCTCGATGCTAGCAACTGAAGGAAATATGCCCTAGAGGCAATAATAAAGTTGTTATTTTATATTTCCTTATATCATGATAAATGTTTATTATTCATGCTAGAATTGTATTAAACCGGAAACTTGATACATGTGTGGATACATAGACAAAACACCGTGTCCCTAGTAAGCCTCTACTAGACTATCTAGTTAATCAAAGATGGTTAAGTTTCCTAACCATAGACATGTGTTGTCATTTGATGAACGGGATCACATCATTAGGAGAATAATGTGATGGACAAGACCCATCCGTTAGCTTAGCATAATGATCGTTCAGTTTTATTGCTATTGCTTTCTTCATGTCAAATACATATTCCTCGGACTATGAGATTATGCAAGTCCCGGATACCGGAGGAATGTCTTGTGTGCTATCAAACGTCACAACGTAACTGGGTGATTATAAAGATATTCTACAGGTATCTCCGAAGGTGTTTGTTGAGTTGGCATAGATCAAGATTAGGATTTGTCACTCCGAGTATCGGAGAGATATCTCTGGGCCCTCTCGGTAATGCACATCATAAGAAGCCTTGCAAGCAAAGTGACTAATGAGTTAGTTGCAGGATGATACATTACGGAACGAGTAAAGAGACTTGCCAGTAACGAGATTGAACTAGGTATGAAGATACCGACGATCGAATCTCGGGCAAGTAACATACCGATGACAAAGGGAATACCGTATGTTGTCATTACGGTTCGACTGGTAAAGATCTTCGTAGAATATGTAGGAACCAATATGAGCATCCAGGTTCCGCTATTGGTTATTGATCCGAGAGGTGTCTCGGTCATGTCTACATAGTTCTCGAACCCATAGGGTCCGCGCGCTTAACGCTCGATGACGATTTAGTATTATATGAGTTATGTGATTTGGTGACCGAATGTTGTTCGGAGTCCCGGATGAGATCACGGACATGACGAGGAGTCTTGAAATGGTCGAGAGGTAAAGATTGATATATAGGATGATGGTATTCGGACACCGGAAGTGTTCCGGAGGGTACCGGGTACATATCGGGTCACCGGAAGGGGTTCCGGGCACCCCCGGCAAAAGATATGGGCCTAATGGGCCAAGAGGGGAAATGCAGCAGCCAGCAGGGGCTGCTGCGCCTCCCATATGGGCCGCACCTGAGGGGAAGGAAATAGGGAAAGAGAGAAGAAAGGGGAGGGATTCGGCCTCCCCCTTCCTTCCCTCCTCCCTCCTCCTTCCTTTCCCCTCCGGAAAATATGGTAGGGGGGGGGGGCGAATTGGACTAGGCCCCCAAGTAGGATTCCTCCTACTTGGGGCGCCCCAAGGTTGTTCCCCTCCCCCTCCCACCTATATATACGTGGGGAGGGGGCGCCTAGAACACACACCAACAATTGTTAGCCGTGTGCGGCGCCCCCTCCACAGATTACACCCTCGGTCCTATCTTCGTAGTGCTTAGGCGAAGCCCTGCGCGGATCACTTCACCATCACCGTCACCACGCCGTCGTGCTGACGGAACTCATCTACTCCCTCGACACTTTGCTGGATTAAAAGTTCGAGGGACGTCATCGAGCTGAACGTGTGCAGAACTCGGAGGTGCCGTACGTTCGGTGCTTGATCGGTCGGAATGAGAAGAAGTTCGACTACATGAACCGCGTTGTCAAACTCTTCCGCTTTCGGTCTACGAGGGTACGTAGACACACTCTCCCCCTCTCGTTGCTATGCATCTCCTAGATAGATCTTGCGTGAGCGTAGGAAATTTTTTGAAATTGCATGCTACGTTTCCCAAAAGTGGCATCTGAGCCAGGTCTATGCGTAGATGATATGCATGAGTAGAACACAAAGAGTTGTGGGCGGTTGAAAGGATCGATATAGTTGACTAGAGGGGGGGTGAATAGGCAACTAACAATTTTTAGCTTTTCTTTACCAATTTAAACTTTGCATCAAAGTAGGTTGTCTAGATATGCAACTAGGTGAGCAACCTATATGATGCAACAACAACAAGCACACAAGCAAGTAAGGGATACAACACAAATTAAGCTTGCACAAGTAAAGGTAAGAGATAACCAAAAGTGGAGCCGGTGGAGACAAGGATGTGTTACCGAAGTTCCTTCCCTTTGAGAGGAAGTATGTCTCCGTTGGAGCGGTGTGGAGGCACAATGCTCCCCAAGAAGCCACTAGGGCCACCGTATTCTCCTCACGCCCTCACACGATGCGAGATGCCGTGATTCCACTATTGGTGCCCTTGGAGGCGGCGACCGAACCTTTACAAACAAGGTTGGGGCAATCTCCACAACTTAATTGGAGGCTCCCAACGACACCACGAAGCTTCACCACAATGGAATATGGCTCCGCGGTGACCTCAACTGTCTAGGGTGCTCAAACACCCAAGAGTAACAAGATCCGCAAGGGATTAGTGGGGGGAATCAAATTTCTCTTGGTGGAAGTGAAGATCGGGGCCTTCTCAACCAATCCCTAGAAAATCAACAAGTTTGATTGGCTAGGGAGAGAGATCGGGCGAAAATGGAGCTTTGAGCAACAATGGAGCTTGGGAAGAGAAGAGGTGGTCAACTTGGGGAAGAAGACCCCCCTTTTGACTAGCTCGTTGATCAATAGATGGTTACGGTTTCCTGACCATGGACATTGGATGTCATTGATAACGGGATCACATCATTAGGAGAATGATGTGATGGACAAGACCCAATCCTAAGCCTAGCACTAGATCGTGTAGTTCGTTTGCTAAAGCTTTTCCAATGTCAAGTAACTTTTCCTTAGACCATGAGATTGTGCAACTCCCGGATACCGTAGGAATGCTTTGGTTGTACCAAACGTCACAACGTAACTGGGTGGCTATAAAGGTGCACTACGGGTATCTCCGAAAGTGTCTGTTGGGTTGGCACGAATCGAGACTGGGATTTGTCACTCCGTGTGACGGAGAGGTACCTCTGGGCCCACTCGGTAGGACATCATCATAATGAGCTCAATGTGATCAAGGAGTTGTTCACGGGATGATGTGTTACGGAAACGAGTAAAGAGACTTGCCGGTAACGAGATTGAACAAGGTATCGAGATACCGACGATCGAATCTCGGGCAAGTATCATACCGATAGACAAAGGGAATTGCGTACGGGATTGATTGAATCCTCGACATCGTGGTTCATCTGATGAGATCATCGAGGAGCATGTGGGAGCCAACATGGGTATCCAAATCCCGCTGTTGGTTATTGACCGGAGAGTCGTCTCGGTCATGTCTGCGTGTCTCCCGAACCCGTAGGGTCTACACACTTAAGGTTCGGTGACGCTAGGGTTGTAGAGATATTAGTATGCGGTAACCCGAAAGTTGTTCGGAGTCCCGGATGAGATCCCAGACGTCACGAGGAGTTCCGGAATGGTCCGGAGGTAAAGATTTATATATAGGAAGTCCTGTTTCGGCTACCGGGAAAGTTTCGGGGGTAATCGGTATTGTACCGGGACCACCGGAAGGGTCCCGGGGGTCCACCGGGTGGGGTCACCTATCCCGGAGGGCCCCATGGGCTGAAGTGGGAAGGGAACCAGCCCCTGGTGGGCTGGTGCACCCCCCTACGGGCCTCCCCTGCGCCTAGGGTTGGGAAACCCTGGGGGTGGGGGCGCCTCCACCAGGCTTGGGGGCCAAGCCACCCCTTGGCCGCCGCCCCCCCATCTAGATGGGATCTAGAGGGGCCGGCGCCCCCCCCCTAGCCCCTATATATAGTGGGGGGAGAGAGGGAAGCCATACCCAAGCCCCTGGCGCCTCCCTCTTCCCCCCGTGACACCTCTCCCTCTCGTTGGTGCTTGGCGAAGCCCTGCCGAGATCCCGCTGCTTCCACCACCACGCCGTCGTGCTGCTGGATCTCCATCAACCTCTCCTTTCCCCTTGCTGGATCAAGAAGGAGGAGACGTCTCTCCCAACCGTACGTGTGTTGAACGCGGAGGTGCCGTCCGTTCGGCGCTCGGTCATCGGTGATTTGGATCACGACGAGTACGACTCCATCAACCCCGTTCTCTTGAACGCTTCCGCTCGCGATCTACAAGGGTATGTAGATGCACTCCCCTCTCACTCGTTGCTAGATGACTCCATAGATTGATCTTGGTGATGTGTAGAAAATTTTAAAATTCTACTACGTTCCCCAACAGTGGCATCATGAGCTAGGTCTATGCGTAGTATCTTGCACGAGTAGAACACAAAGTAGTTGTGGGCATCGATTTGTCAATCTTCTTGCCGTTACTAGTCTTATCTTGATTTGGCGGCACTGTGGGATGAAGCGGCCCGGACCGACCTTACACGTACGCTTACGTGAGACTGGTTTCACCGACTTACATGCACTAGTTGCATAAGGTGGCTAGCGGGTGTCTGTCTCTCCCACTTTAGTCGGATCGGATTCGATGAAAAGGGTCCTTATGAAGGGTAAATAGAAATTGGCATATCACGTTGTGGTTTTGGCGTAGGTAAGAAACGTTCTTGCTAGAAACCTTTAGAAGCCACGTAAAAAATTTGCAACAACAATTAGAGGACGTCTAACTTATTTTTGCAGCAAGTGCTTTGTGATGTGATATGGCCAAAGGATGTGATGAATGATATATGTGATGTATGAGATGATCATGTTCTTGTAATAGGAATCACGACTTGCATGTCGATGAGTATGACAACCGGCAGGAGCCATAGGAGTTGTCTTAATTTATTATATGACCTGCGTGTCATTGAAATTCGCCATGTAATTACTTTACTTTATTGCTAACCGTTAGCCGTAGTAGTAGAAGTAATAGTTGGCGAGACAACTTCATGAAGACACAATGATGGAGATCATGATGATGGAGATCATGGTGTCATGCCGGTGACGATGATGATCATGGAGCCCCGAAGATGGAGATTAAAAGGAGCGAAGTGATAATGGCCATATCATGTCACTATTTTGATTGCATGTGATGTTTATCATGTTTTTGTATCTTATTTGCTTAGAACGACGGTAGCATATATAAGATGATCCCTCACTAAAATTTCAAGAAAGTGTTCCCCCTAACTGTGCACCGTTGCGAAGGTTCATTGTTTCGAAGCACTACGTGTTGATCGGGTGTGATAGATTCTAACGTTCGAATACAACGGGTGTAAGCCAGATTTACACAGCAATACACTTAGGTTGACTTGACGAGCCTAGCATGTACAGACATGGCCTCGGAGCACAAGAGACCGAAAGGTCGAACATGAGTCGTATAGAAGATACGATCAACATGGAGATGTTCACCGTTGATGACTAGTCCGTCTCACGTGATGATCGGACACGGCCTAGTCGATTCGGATCATGTATCACTTAGATGACGAGAGGGATGTCTATCTGAGTGGGAGTTCATTAAATAATTTGATTGGATGAACTTAATTGTCATGAACTTAGTCTAAAATCTTTACAATATGTCTTGTAGATCAAATGGCCCACGCTAATGTTGCCCTCAACTTCAACGCGTTCCTAGAGAAAACCAAGCTGAAAGACGATGGTAGCAACTATACGGACTGGGTCTGTAACCTGAGGATTATCCTCATAGCTGCCAAGAAAGCATATGTCCTTGAAGCACCACTAGGTGACGCACCTGTTTTCCAAGCAACTCAAGATGTTATGAACGTCTGGCAGTCGCGTAGTGATGATTACTCCCTGGTTCAGTGCGGCATGCTTTACAGCTTAGAATCGGGGCTCCAAAAGCATTTTGAGCAACACGGAGCATATGAGATGTTCCAAGAGCTGAAAATGGTTTTCCAAGCTCATGCCCGAGTCGAGAGATATGAAGTCTCTGACAAGTTCTACAGTTGTAAGATGGAGGAGAATAGTTCAGTCAGCGAGCACATGCTCAAGATGTCTGGGTTGCATAACCGCTTGTCTCAGCTGGGAGTTAATCTCCCGGATGACGCGGTCGTTGACAGAATCCTTCAGTCACTTCCACTGTTCATCAATATGCAGGGGATGGAGAAAACCATTCCTGAGGTATATTCAATGCTGAAATCAGCGGAGGTGGAGATCAAAAAGGAACATCAAGTGTTGATGGTGAATAAAACCACTAAGTTCAAGAAAGGCAAGGGTAAGAAGAACTTCAAGAAGGACGGCAAGGGAGTTGCCGCGCCCGGTAAGCAAGCTGCCGGGAAGAAGTCAAAGAATGGACCCAAGCCTGAGACTGAGTGCTTTTATTGCAAGGGAAACGGTCATTGGAAGCGGAACTGCCCCAAGTACTTAGCGGATAAGAAGGCCGGCAATACCAAAGGTATATGTGATATACATGTTATTGATGTGTACCTTACCAGCGCTCGTAGTAGCTCCTGGGTATTTGATACCGGTGCGGTTGCTCATATTTGTAACTCAAAACAGGAGTTGCGGAATAAGCGGAGACTGGCGAAGGACGAGGTGACGATGCGCGTCGGGAATGGTTCCAAGGTCGATGTGATCGCCGTCGGCACGCTACCTCTACATCTGCCTACGGGATTAGTTTTAAACCTCAATAATTGTTATTTAGTGCCAGCTTTGAGCATGAACATTGTATCTGGATCTCGCTTAATGCGAGATGGCTACTCATTTAAATCTGAGAATAATGGTTGTTCTATTTATATGAGAGATATGTTTTATGGTCATGCCCCGCTGGTCAATGGTTTATTCTTATTGAATCTCGAACGTGATGTTACACATATTCATAGTGTGAATGCCAAAAGATGTAAGGTTGATAATGATAGTCCCACATACTTATGGCACTGCCGCCTTGGTCATATCGGTGTTAAACGCATGAAGAAACTCCATGCAGATGGACTTTTGGAGTCTCTTGATTATGAATCATTTGACAGATGTGAACCATGCCTCTTGGGCAAGATGACCAAGACTCCGTTCTCCGCAACAATGGAGCGAGCAACCAACTTATTGGAAATCATACATACTGATGTGTGTGGTCCAATGAGTGTTGAGGCTCGCGGTGGTTATCGTTATGTTCTCACCCTCACCGATGATTTGAGTAGATATGGGTATGTCTACTTGATGAAGCACAAGTCTGAGACCTTTGAAAAGTTCAAGGAATTTCAGAGTGAGGTTGAAAATCAACGTGACAAGAAAATAAAGTTCTTACGATCAGATCATGGAGGAGAATATTTGAGTCGTGAATTTGGCACGCACTTAAGGAAATGTGGAATTGTTTCACAACTCACGCCGCCTGGAACACCTCAGCGTAATGGTGTGTCCGAACGTCGTAATCGCACTCTATTGGATATGGTGCGATCTATGATGTCTCTTACCGATCTACCGCTATCATTTTGGGGTTATGCTTTAGAGACTGCCGCATTCACTTTAAATAGGGCACCGTCAAAATCCGTTGAGACGACACCGTGTGAATTATGGTTTGGGAAGAAACCTAAGCTGTCGTTTCTGAAAGTTTGGGGATGCGATGCTTATGTGAAGAAACTTCAACCAGAGAAGCTCGAACCCAAGTCGGAAAAATGCGTATTCATAGGATACCCTAAGGAAACTATTGGGTATACCTTCTACCTAAGATCCGAGGGCAAGATCTTTGTTGCCAGGAATGGATCCTTTCTAGAGAAAGAGTTTCTCTCGAAAGAAGTAAGTGGGAGGAAAGTGGAGCTTGATGAGATGACCCTCGAACCGGAGAGTAGCGCAGCGCAGGAAAATGTTTCTGTGGAGCCTGCACCGGCTAGAGAGGAAGTTAATGATAATGATCATGATCAAGCTACCACTGAACTTCGAAGGTCCACAAGGACACGTTCCGCACCAGAGTGGTACGGCAATCCTGTCCTGGAAATCATGTTGTTAGACAACAGTGAACCTTCGAACTATGAAGAAGCGATGGCGGGCCTGGATTCCGACAAATGGCTTGAAGCCATGAAATCCGAGATAGGATCCATGTATGAAAATGAAGTATGGACTTTGACTGACTTGCCCGATGATCGGCAAGCCATAGAAAATAAATGGATCTTTAAGAAGAAGACTGACGCGGATGGTAATGTGACCATCTATAAGGCTCGGCTTGTCGCTAAGGGTTATCGACAAGTTCAAGGGGTTGACTACGATGAGACTTTCTCACCCGTAGCGAAGCTGAAATCCGTCAGAATCATGTTAGCAATTGCCGCATACTATGATTATGAGATATGGCAAATGGACGTCAAAACGGCATTCCTTAATGGTTTTCTTAAGGAAGAGTTGTATATGATGCAACCGAAAGGTTTTGTCGACCCTGAGAATGCTGACAAGGTATGCAAGCTCCAGCGCTCAATCTATGGGCTGGTGCAAGCATCTCGGAGTTGGAACATTTGCTTTGATGAGATGATCAAAGCGTTTGGGTTCACACAGACTTATGGAGAAGCCTGTGTTTACAAGAAAGTGAGTGGGAGCTCTGTAGCATTTCTCATATTATATGTGGATGACATACTGCTGATGGGAAATGATATAGAATTCTTGGAAAGTATAAAGGCCTACTTGAATAAGTGTTTTTCAATGAAGGACCTTGGAGAAGCTGCTTATATATTAGGCATCAAGATCTATAGGGATAGATCGAGACGCCTCATAGGTCTTTCGCAAAGCACATACCTTGATAAGATATTGAAGAAGTTCAATATGGATCAGTCCAAGAAGGGGTTCTTGCCTGTATTGCAAGGTGTGAGATTGAGCACGGCTCAATGCCCGACCACGGCAGAAGATATAGAAGAGATGAGTGTCATCCCCTATGCCTCAGCCATAGGGTCTATTATGTATGCCATGCTGTGTACCAGACCTGATGTAAACCTTGCAGTAAGTTTGGTAGGTAGGTACCAAAGTAATCCTGGCAAGGAACACTGGACAGCGGTCAAGAACATCCTGAAGTACCTGAAAAGGACTAAGGATATGTTTCTCGTATATGGAGGTGACGAAGAGCTCATCATAAAGGGTTACGTCGATGCTAGCTTCGACACAGATCCGGATGACTCCAAGTCACAAACCGGATACGTGTATATTTTGAATGGTGGAGCGGTAAGCTGGTGCAGTTGCAAGCAAAGCGTCGTGGCGGGTTCTACATGCGAAGCGGAGTACATAGCAGCCTCGGAGGCAGCACACGAAGCAGTATGGATGAAGGAGTTCATCACCGACCTAGGAGTCATTCCAAATGCGTCGGGTCCAATGGCTCTCTTCTGTGACAACACTGGAGCTATTGCCCTTGCCAAGGAGCCCAGGTTTCACAAGAAGACCAGGCATATCAAGCGTCGCTTCAACTCCATACGTGAACATGTTCGAGATGGAGACATAGATATTTGTAAAGTACACACGGATTTGAATGTAGCAGATCCGTTGACTAAACCTCTTTCACGGGCAAAACATGATCAACACCAGAACTCTATGGGTGTTCGATTCATCACAATGTAACTAGATTATTGACTCTAGTGCAAGTGGGAGACTGTTGGAAATATGCCCTAGAGGCAATAATAAAATGGTTATTATTATATTTCCTTGTTCATGATAATTGTCTGGTATTCATGCTATAATTGTGTTATCCGGAAATCGTAATACATGTGTGAATACATAGACCACAACATGTCCCTAGTAAGCCTCTAGTTGACTAGCTCGTTGATCAATAGATGGTTACGGTTTCCTGACCATGGACATTGGATGTCATTGATAACGGGATCACATCATTAGGAGAATGATGTGATGGACAAGACCCAATCCTAAGCCTAGCACTAGATCGTGTAGTTCGTTTGCTAAAGCTTTTCCAATATCAAGTAACTTTTCCTTAGACCATGAGATTGTGCAACTCCCGGATACCGTAGGAATGCTTTGGGTGTACCAAACATCACAACGTAACTGGGTGGCTATAAAGGTGCACTACGGGTATCTCCGAAAGTGTCTGTTGGGTTGGCACGAATCGAGACTGGGATTTGTCACTCCGTGTGACGGAGAGGTACCTCTGGGCCCACTCGGTAGGACATCATCATAATGAGCTCAATGTGATCAAGGAGTTGTTCACGGGATGATGTGTTACGGAAACGAGTAAAGAGACTTGCCGGTAACGAGATTGAACAAGGTATCGAGATACCGACGATCGAATCTCGGGCAAGTATCATACCGATAGACAAAGGGAATTGCGTACGGGATTGATTGAATCCTCGACATCGTGGTTCATCTGATGAGATCATCGAGGAGCATGTGGGAGCCAACATGGGTATCCAAATCCCGCTGTTGGTTATTGACCGGAGAGTCGTCTCGGTCATGTCTGCGTGTCTCCCGAACCCGTAGGGTCTACACACTTAAGGTTCGGTGACGCTAGGGTTGTAGAGATATTAGTATGCGGTAACCCGAAAGTTGTTCGGAGTCCCGGATGAGATCCCAGACGTCACGAGGAGTTCCGGAATGGTCCGGAGGTAAAGATTTATATATAGGAAGTCCTGTTTCGGCTACCGGGAAAGTTTCGGGGGTAATCGGTATTGTACCGGGACCACCGGAAGGGTCCCGGGGGTCCACCGGGTGGGGTCACCTATCCCGGAGGGCCCCATGGGCTGAAGTGGGAAGGGAACCAGCCCCTGGTGGGCTGGTGCACCCCCCTACGGGCCTCCCCTGCGCCTAGGGTTGGGAAACCCTGGGGGTGGGGGCGCCTCCACCAGGCTTGGGGGCCAAGCCACCCCTTGGCCGCCGCCCCCCCATCTAGATGGGATCTAGAGGGGCCGGCGCCCCCCCCCCTAGCCCCTATATATAGTGGGGGGAGAGAGGGAAGCCATACCCAAGCCCCTGGCGCCTCCCTCTTCCCCCCGTGACACCTCTCCCTCTCGTTGGTGCTTGGCGAAGCCCTGCCGAGATCCCGCTGCTTCCACCACCACGCCGTCGTGCTGCTGGATCTCCATCAACCTCTCCTTTCCCCTTGCTGGATCAAGAAGGAGGAGACGTCTCTCCCAACCGTACGTGTGTTGAACGCGGAGGTGCCGTCCGTTCGGCGCTCGGTCATCGGTGATTTGGATCACGACGAGTACGACTCCATCAACCCCGTTCTCTTGAACGCTTCCGCTCGCGATCTACAAGGGTATGTAGATGCACTCCCCTCTCACTCGTTGCTAGATGACTCCATAGATTGATCTTGGTGATGCGTAGAAAATTTTAAAATTCTGCTACGTTCCCCAACATCGTGGTACTACCGCTCTACGATGCGGTACTACCGCTCCCGCGGCAGAGACCAGACGAGGCCCTGTTGTGTTAAAACAACGAGCGGTAGAACCGCCGGAGTGGTACTACCGCGCGCCCTTGCGGTACTACCGCAAGGCAGGGTTCGACTAGGCTGGGAAGGCACGAACTAATAAAATTACATCCATGGCTACTTCCGCTGAATCTCGGTCTATGCAAAAATCCAGCACGGTACTACCGCATGCTGAGAGCGGTACTACCGCGTAGGACGCGAATGTAAAAAATTACTTCCGCTCCTACTTCCGCGCATGCTAGTGTTCTGGGCTAGGGGCCACGGTACTACCGCACCTAAGGAGCGGTACTACCGCTTCCCTGGCCGGTACTACCGTGGGCCACTGCGGTACTACTGCTCCGTTGAGCAGTACTACCGCACGCCACAGAACTATAGCACTTGGGAGCCCTCATTTTGTAAAGACACGGATAAACGGACGGTGCTCCAAAGAAGCAAAGGAAAGGTGGTGCAAAGGAACAGACGTGTATGTGTTGATTCCACCCTAACCTTTCCGACGCGGATCCCCTCTTAATAGTACGGCTTTCCTACGACTCAAATCCACTGAAAAGAAACGTAGAGAAAAGCCATCTTCACTAGGCTCCGAGGGGCACCGAATCGTCTTGTGCCTAGACATGAGATATCTGAAATGCTCAATGCACACGATTAGTCCGCAAATGCATTGTCATCAATCACCAAAACCACATAGGGAAAAATATGCCCTTACAATCTCCCCCTTTTTGGTGGATTGATGACAATACAGGATTTGCACATAAGGATATAAAATGAACATAAGCAAACTCAACATCTATAAAATATAGGTAGGCTCCCCCTAGATGTGTGCACTCTATAGATATGCTTTGGACTGCACGGCACACATACTAGGATCAACACTCCCCCTATATTTTATAGACAAGGCAATCCTTACAACAATATAAACTACACTAAGCATGGATGCAAGGTAAAGTGCGAAAGCAAGAGGTAAAGGGCACATGATAGCACAAGCTACTAAACATACTAGACAATAGGATAAGATAAGAATGAGTGCATATGTCTCACACCATATGAATGACTCCTGGACTCACACAAACACAACCACAAACCAAAGCAACGAGAGATCAACGAAAGCAAAATGACACAAGACGAAAGACTCGCAAATCCTACACTCTCTCCCCCTTTGGCATCGAGACACCAAAAAGGCAGAGAGGACACCTACGACACAGGTGGTAGCTCCCTCAGCAGTGATCACCCAACAATCTCCTCATCGGTCTCGGCAGCGGGAGGGGACTCCTCCTCTGACTCAGTCCACTGATAGCCTTGCTTCGCCATCCAGTCAGCCTCAGGAGTGATGTTCTTCTCTGACCCGCTCGACACGTGCTCGCCGAACGTCCTCAAGATCCTCTTGTCGCGCTGGCGACTCTCCTTCTGAGCAACATGGGTCTTGTACTGCCCCTTGGCCTGCATGCAGAACAGAGCCTTCATCTTTGCCTTCAGCCTCTTAGCCCAAGAGGGCTCAGTAGAGGGAGGAGCGTACCCCGCAGAACTGTCCTCAGCCTCCTCCTCCTCAAACTTGTCCTCATCAACATCCATCCGTGCAGCCTCAGCCTCAGCCCGGGTTGTGGTATTAGCCCACTTGTTCTTCTGACGCAGTTTGATAGGCTCATGACGAACCCAGTTTGGAGCAAGAAATTCTTCACCCGGAAAGAGCATCTCCCAAGTCTTCGAGATCAAAAGGTGCAAATATGGTCCATAGATGGGAACTTTGCGATTGAAGACCGCAAACCGGAGCTCACACCACATGATGTGAGAGACATCAAGTGGTCTAGGAATTTGATGACGCACCTCCTCACAAAGAAGCATCATGTCCACGAGATAGGCATGCACCTTGTCCTTGTCACCAATGCGCGGAAAGAGAGTGTTGCGGAAGATCCGATGCATGACGTCAAGAAAAGGGTTGAGCACCCAAGTCTTCTTGCCATTGGCTAGCGTCTTCTCCACAAGGAATGGTTGAAGCTTGTTCTTGTTGGCGGACTCTGGGTTGCCATGAGGGCGGACACCAATGGGCACATTGAGCCCCTCGTCGCGAACGTGCAGCATCTCCATGAATTCCTTCCACTTAGTAGTCAGCCTCTTCCCATTGGTCATCCAAGTCATAGTCCGCTCCTCATCCGTGTGGAAGTGGACGGAAGCAAAGAACTAAGCCACGATCTCCGCGTCAAAGTCCATGTGGAACGTGATAAATTCTTCAATGCCAAACTGCTCCACCAAATCCAACGCCTCGCCAAAGTATGCCCGGTCCTTCTTCAGATGACCCATATCAATCCACTGAACTGGAACATAGATGGTCTGCTTGGACTTGATCACATCGAGGTATATGAGATTCTGCTGCTTGGTCCAGAACAAATCATTTCCTCTGACATTCTCACGAGGCTTCACATAGGGGTTGAGCCTCCTTCGAGTGATGAACTCGGCTAGAGGCATCTCATCCATGCCCATATTTGGCTCCTTAAACTTGCTAGCTGTGGACTTGATGTTGCGTTGGGGGGTGGAGCCCTCGGGTGCTTCTTGGTTGCGAAGCCGCTTGGAGCTCGTGTCGTGGCTGGGATTCGAGCGACGGACATTGGAGCCACCACCTATGACACACAACACAAACACACGAGAAGAACGAGAAGGGTCATTGCAAAGTCCAAGGCCAAAACCAACCGAAACACGTAGAAATGAGATTGAGTGGACAAAACAAGGCAATTGTTAACTCAACGGTAGTACCGGGCCAGATCACGGATGTAAAATTTTACAGCCGCGCTAGTACCGTGCCGGGGTGGCACGGTAGTACCGTGCCTGGAGCGGAAGTAAAATTTTACTTCCGCGCCCGGGCGGTAGTACCGCTCCAGCAGAGCGGTAGTACCGTGCGGGGTGGTTCATGAGCGAGCGAGTGGTAGTACCGCTCCAGGAGGAGCGGTAGTACCGCACGGAAGCAAATCACAGATGAACAGCCTCTACGGATCTAAAAACATCCGTAAAAATAGATCGGTACTACCGTTGATCAAAACTACACTGTTGTATCACACCAAATATCATATCTACTGCACTAGCACTCTCCTACAATCTCCTCTTGCAAAGATTTAGCCGAAAATCACACGAACAACACATGCATCTCCCCAAGACCTAGAAGCACAAAAACAGGGTAAAAAGGAGAGGGACTAGGGGAGATACCGGGGTCCATGGCAAGAGGGCGAGGTGGGGAACGATCCCACCGGTCGGAATGCGAGGAGAGCGACCGGAGACGGAGATCCGGCCAGGTCCTCCGGCGCCGTTCTTGGGCAGGAGAGAGAGAGATGAAGTGGGGAAAAGAGATGAATGGGTATGGGGGAGTTGGAACTCCCCCTGCCCGCTCTTAACCCCCACGCGCTCGCGACAGCGCGGTAGTACCGTGGGTCATCGCGGTAGTACCGCCCGGGCGGAAGTACCGCACGCAGGGCGGTAGTACCGCTCATCCAGCGGCAGTAAAAAAATACTATCGCGATGGAAGCGGTAGTACCGTGCCTGGGCTGCAGCTATGCACGCACAGGGCAATCCATCTCCTGCGGTAGTACCATGGATCACCACGGTAGTACCGTAAACCCAAGAAAGTGCACGAAATGACAAAAACAGAAAAAACACGGCCTTTGCAATGCAACCTTCAAGCAACCGGACACGCAGAAAAGCACACACACGAGGCAACTCAACCACAAACGCGGCTCAAGGGAAAGCAAGAGACAACAAGGACCAACCAAACATGAAACACAACCTCTTCAAAGAGAGGGCGGTGGCCAGAGCCACCTATGTTTGAGTCAATTGGTATGGCACCGCGAAGAATTATCCTTGGGCCCATGACCAAACCTCGTCTTTGAAGCACAAGTACCATAAAAAATGGCTAATGTGAAAGAGTTGATCAATTTATGCATAATGGGGGGAGGGAGAGTTCATTGAGAGAACAACACTCCCCCTATGTCCATGCCTACACCTAAACAAGACATCAAGATGAGTATGGTGGGGTGTGCAAGGGTTCAAGCCACATTGCTCGAATCAATGATATTTAGCTCATGCCTTAACTCGCGAAATCTTGCTTCATCCAAGGGCTTTGTGAAGATATCTGCAAGGTTATCATGAGTGTTGACATAGTTGAGCTCGATCTCCCCTCGCCTAATATGATCCTGGATAAAGTGATACCGAATCTCAATATGCTTCGTCTTGAAGTGTTGCACCGGGTTCAGAGAGATCTTGATGGCACTTTCATTGTCACACCAAAGAGGCACTTTGTCACAAATGACACCATAATCCTTTAAAGTTTGCCTCATCCAAAGAAGTTGAGCACAACAACTACCGGCGGCCACATACTCTGCTTCGGTGGACGAGAGAGACACACAACTTTGCTTCTTAGAAGACCAACTCACCAAAGAGCAACCAAGAAATTGGCACCCTCCGGAAGTTGACTTCCTATCCACTTTGTCTCCCGCCCAATCCGAGTCCAAAAAGCCCACAAGGTTGAAGTTTGCTCCTCTTGGGTACCATAAGCCAAAGTTTGGGGTATGAGCCAAATATAGAAAGATTCGCTTGACCGCCACATAGTGGCTTTCCTTAGGTGCGGCTTGCAACCATGCACAAATTCCCACACTCAACATGATATCCGGTCTAGATACACAAAGGTAAAGCAAGGAGCCAATCATGGAACGATATACCTTTTGATCCACCGCTTTACCATTGGGATCTATATCAAGTTGGCATTTGACGGGCATTGGAGTGGAAGCCGGCTTGACATCGCTTAGCTTGAATCTCTTGAGCATGTCTTGAGTGTATTTGGCTTGGTTGATGAAGGTTCCTTCTCTTCTTTGTTTGATATCGAACCTGAGGAAGAACTTCAACTCTCCCATCATGGACATCTTGAACTTCGAGGTCATGAGAGTGGCAAACTCCTCATTGAAAGCTTTGTTAGGAGAACCAAAGATAATATCATCAACATATAGTTGGCATACAAACAACTCCCCTTTGACCTTCTTAGTAAAAAGAGTGGGGTCAATTTTCCCAATTTCAAACCCACGATCTTGCAACAACTCGGTAAGGTGCTCATACCACGCACGTGGGGCTTGTTTAAGGCCATAGAGTGCCTTATCGAGTTGGTACACATGATTGGGGAACTCGGGATCCTCAAACCCCGGGGGTTGTTTGACATACACCAACTCATTAATAGGACCATTAAGAAAAGCACTCTTCACATCCATTTGTTGCAACTTGAAGTTATGATGAGAAGCATAAGCAATCAACAAATGAATGGATTCAAGGCGAGCAACGGGAGCAAAGGTTTCACCGTAGTCGATACCCTCGACTTGGGAGTAGCCTTGTGCTACCAAACGAGCCTTGTTGCGAACGATAATCCCATGAGCATCTTGCTTGTTCTTGAATATCCACTTGGTTCCAATGACATTATGGTTCCCCGTTGGCCTTGGCACCAATCTCCACACCTTGTTGTGCTCGAAGTTGTTGAGTTCTTCATGCATGGCATTAAGCCAATCCGGATCCTCGAGCGCCTCATAGACCTTTTGGGGTTCAACACAAGAAACAAACGCGTGATGTTCACAATAGTTTGCTAATTGTCTACGAGTGCTTACCCCCTTTCTCAAGCTTCCAAGCACATTCTTCATAAGATGATCTTTGGTAGTGAGCTTGGATGCAATCTTAGCGGCACGACGCTCCAATTCCTCCTTGAGAGAGAGAGTTGAGGAGCGGTAACTTGATCATTGTGAGCGTCGTCTTGAGCTTGATCTCGATCTTGAGCTTGCTCTTGATCTTGAACTTGCTCGGTGGTAGAAACTTGACCTTGGGCATGATTTGGTGGTTCACCACCATTTTGAGGTTGATCTTGCCCTAGATCTTGATCATTTGGTTGAGGGCCTTCACTTTGTTCTTCGGAAGCGTGTGGGTCTTGGGTTGGTGATGGTTCCACTTGAGTGGAACGTTGTCCTTCTCCTTCGGCCACAAGGGGTTCCTCAATGGGTAGGATATGACCAACACCCATTCTTCTTATGGCTTGGGGAGGAATTTCATCACCTACATCACAAGTACCACTTTGCTCCACTTGGGAGCCGTTATTCTCATCAAACTCCATGTTACACGTCTCCTCAGTGAGTCCGGTGGACTTGTTGAGGACACGGTAAGCATGAGAGTTTGTAGCATAACCAAAAAATATGCCCTCATGAGCTCTAGCCTCAAATTTAGACAAACGAACACCTTTCTTGAGAATGAAACACTTACACCCGAACACCCGGAAGTACTTGAGGTTAGGATTGTTACCGGTGAGTATCTCATATGGAGTCTTGTTCAAGCCTTTGCGGAGATAGAGCCGATTGGATGCATGACAAGCGGTGTTGATGGCTTCGGCCCAAAAGTTGTACGGAGACTTGAACTCTGCCATCATGGTCCTTGCCGCATCCATCAACGTCCGGTTCTTCCTCTCCGCTACACCATTTTGTTGAGGGGTGTAAGGAGAGGAATATTGATGCTTGATCCCCTCATCACTAAGAAACTCATCCAAGGTGTAGTTCTTGAACTCGGTGCCGTTGTCACTTCTTATCGTCAAAATCTTTGCATTGTGTTGGCGTTGAGCTTCATTTGCAAAGTCGATGATGGTTTGTTGGGTCTCGCTCTTCCTCTTGAAGAA
Organism: Thinopyrum elongatum; assembly: GCA_011799875.1. Lineage (NCBI taxonomy): Eukaryota > Viridiplantae > Streptophyta > Magnoliopsida > Poales > Poaceae > Thinopyrum > Thinopyrum elongatum. The sequence continues at coordinate 478,662,809 of CM022297.1, forward strand.
ATAAACCCAAGTGTATCTTGAATAATCATCCACAATCACCAAGCAATACTTTCTACCCCCAAGACTATCAAAGGATGGAGGTCCAAAGAGATCCAAGTGAAGGAGCTCCAAGGGCCTCTTCGAGTAGATCATAGTCGTGGGAGGGTGAGCCTTCTCATGTAGCTTTCCTTCGATACAAGCACTGCAAGCACGATCTTTGGCAAAACTAACATTTGTTAGTCCACGGACATGGTCCCCCTTGAGAAGACTTTGCAAAGATCTCATATTGACATGGGCTAAACGGTGATGCCAAAGCCAACACACGTCAACTTTAACCATTAGGCATGTCGCGGTCTTAGTGGGTCGCTCCGAAAAGTTAATCACATAAAGACCGTTCTCGACATGCCCAACAAAGGCTACTTTAAGAGTCTTGCTCCACAAGAGGGTCACGGTATCAATATCAAAGAAAGTGGCAAAGCCCATGAGTGCAAGTTGACGAACAGAAAGTAAATTGTATGCAAGGGACTCAACAAGCATGACTTTCTCGATCGTGAGATCATGAGAAATGACAACCTTGCCAAGACCCAATACCTTAGAAGATGAGGCATCACCCCACTCGACATTGGTGGGCATAGATGAAATCTTGTGCACGTCCACCACCAAGTCCTTGCTTCCGGTCATATGATTTGTGGCTCCACTATCGAGCAACCATGATCCCCCACCGGAAGCAAACACCTACAAAAGATCAATGCTTGGTTTTAGGTACCCATTTTGTAATGGGTCCTTTGATGTTAGCAACAAGGGTCTTAGGAACCCAAATAGATCATTCAATGTACTCATAAGGAGAACCAACAAATTTAGCATAAACATGCCCATCACTAGCACGGCATAACACATAGGAAGGGTTAAAGTCGCCGGCTTTGTTGGAAGGGGTGGCATTGCCCTTCGTGACACCACCACCCTTCACATTGTTCTTCTTCTCCTTAGGAGCACCCTCTCCCTTCTTCACAAAAGTTTGCTTGAGAGGAGGAGGTCGTTTGGCCTTGTCATTCTTCTTCTTGTTCTTGGACTTGGGTGCAAACCCAATTCCCTCCTTGCCCACCACTTCCTTTTGATTGCTCAGAAGTTCGTTGAGGTTCTTCTCACCTTGTATGCAAGACACAAGGCCTTTCTCAAGTTGCTCCTTCAACTTTGCATTCTCCTCCACAAGATGCACATGCTCACAACACGGGTTAGTAGCATTTGCATTATCAATTAGAACCATATGAGGAAATGTGGCTTTCTCCTTGGTTAGCTTCACTTGGAGTTGATCATGAGACTCTTTGAGGCTAGCATGAGCACCCTTCAAGGCCTTGTGAGCCTTGTCAAGTACATCAAACTCCTCCTTGAGTCTAGCATGGTCAACCCCAAGTTTAGCCTTCTCGGAATTGAGCACACGAGATACAACAAGAGCATGATCAAGATCTTTCTTTAATTTAGCATAATCATCGTTGTGTGACTTCTCAAGAGCCAAACAATGACCACGCTCTTCCTCAAGCGCATTAGAGAGGTCCGATATCTCATCGGCATAGTCACGACTATGCCCTTCCATCTTAGAGATGGTTTCTTCGTGAGCCTCAATCATGTCATTGGCTTCACTAAGTTGTTCCAAGAGAGCAACAAAGTGCTTCTTGGATTTACCCTTGAGCTTACTCATAAAAGACTCAAATTCATTTTCCTCCTCCTTCGTCCCCTCACTTTCATCAATGCAATCCGTCAAGGAAGGATTAGTAATGATGGTAGTTTTGATGTTGGGGGTTACCTTCTTGGTGGCTTTAGCCATGAGGCACTTGGCGGTGATGTTCTCGTTGGGTGAATCGAAGAGGGACACCCGTGGAGTTGTTGCAATGGTAACGGAGGCCATGGCAACCGTCTCACCGTCTTCATCATCATCATCATCCTCATTGTACTCTTCTTGTGCCACCAACCCCTTGGGAGGAGTCTTCTTGGCAAAGTTGTTCTTGTTGGGGAAGGACTTGGCCTTGTCTTTTCGGATAAGCTTGCCAACATTGTCTTCCCTCTTCTCGTATGGGCACTCCGCAACAAAGTGGCTCACATTGCCACAATTATAGCATGTCCTCACGCATTGCTTGCCCTTGGCGCCACTTGAATTGTTCTTGTTGAAGTTGAGCCTTGAATTCTTCTTGCTCCAAAATTGCCGTGAAGCGAGAGCCATGTGCTCATGATATGCGTACTTGGTATCTTCGGGGCAACACTCCTCTTCTTCCTCTTCACCCTCTTCTTCCATGCTAGCCTTGGCCTTCAAAGCAAGGTTGGGCTTCTTTGCTCATTGAGAATGCAACACCGCATTATCGGCGGTCTTGTCCAAGATCCTCATAGCAACAAACTCATCCAACACTTCACTTGAGGACAAGGAGTGAAAGTCCGGCCTTTGACGGATGATGGAGGACATGGCCTTATGGTAAGGCATCATGGCCTTGAGAAACTTGCGCTTGATCCAATTGTCATACGTATCCTTGCTCCCATGATCTCAGAGTGAGACCGCGAGAGTGGTTAATCTCCGGTAGAGCTCATGAGGTTCTTCATCTTCATTCATCGCAAACTCATCGGCTTCATCTTGCACCACTTCATAGTTGGAGCGTTGAATGCTTGCGCTTCCCTTGTAAATGGAAACAACATGTTGCCATGCTTCCTTGGCCACGGTGAAGGGTCAGAGGTGCGCAATATCTTCGGGTGGGATTGCATCTTGGATAATAAAGAGGGCGGACTCGTTGAATTGATGATCCGCGGCTTCTCTTGGAGTGAGGTTGCTTGGGTCATGCGGGTAGAAACCTTGTTCAATAATTCTCCAAAGATTAGTAGAACTATGATTTAAATGACGTTTAAAATGGTAGACCCAAGAGGCAAAATCCTCATTTTTCACAAACTTAGGACGAGGACCAACATGATTCAAATGAGTGGAGGGAACCGGTCCTCCATAAGTAAGGGGTGGTTCAACATGGGCAAAGATGCCATTTCCACTTCTATCACTAGATAAAGGAACTTTATCACTAGTAGCTTCCCCCTTGTCGGAGTTAGCATCCGTCACCTTGTTAGCGGGATCACCCACTTTCATTGGTGCGGTGGATAATTTGAGGCCTTCTAAAAACTTATTGAACATGCCTTCAACCTCGGTCGTCATGGAGGTTTTCAATGTGTCCAAAGCCGCATTGAACTCCTCACGAGAGACCGAGGATCCCCCATCGGCCGTAGATGAGGACGGAATCACACCGGGGTGCTCCTCCCCACCGTCTACGGTGTCAACCATACTCTTTGGACGGCAAAGTCCTTAATGAAGAGACGAGGCTCTGATACCAATTGAAAGGATCAATATAGTTGAATAAAGGGGGGGTGAATAGGCAACTAACAATTTTTAGCTTTTCTTTACCAATTTAAACTTTGCATCAAAGTAGGTTGTCTAGATATGCAACTAGGTGAGCAACCTATATGATGCAACAACAACAAGCACACAAGCAAGCAAGGGATACAACACAAATTAAGCTTGCACAAGTAAAGGTAAGAGATAACCAAAAGTGGAGCCGGTGGAGACGAGGATGTGTTACTGAAGTTCCTTCCCTTTGAGAGGAAGTACGTCTCCGTTGGAGCGGTGTGGAGGCACAATGCTCCCCAAGAAGCCACTAGGGCCACCATATTCTCCTCACGCCCTCACACGATGCGAGATGACCTGATTCCACTATTGGTGCCCTTGGAGGCGGCGACCGAACCTTTACAAACAAGGTTGGGGCAATCTCCACAACTTAATTGGAGGCTCCCAATGACACCACGAAGCTTCACCACAATGGAATATGGCTCCGCGGTGACCTCAACCATCTAGGGTGCTCAAACACCCAAGAGTAACAAGATCCGCAAGGGATTAGTGGGGGGAATCAAATTTCTCTTGGTGGAAGTGAAGATCGGGGCCTTCTCAACCAATCCCTAGAAAATCAACAAGTTTGATTGGCTAGGGAGAGAGATCGGGCGAAAATGGAGCTTTGAGCAACAATGGAGCTTGGGAAGAGAAGAGGTGGTCAACTTGGGGAAGAAGACCCCCCTTTTATAGTGGGAGGAAAGATCCAACCGTTACCCACTTATTCAGCCCGCGACATGCGGTACTACCGCACAAAGCCGCGGTACTACCGCAAGGCATCGCGGTACTACCGCTCTATGATGCGGTACTACCGCTCCCGCGGCAGAGACCAGACGAGGCCCTGTTGTGTTAAAACAACGAGCGGTAGAACCGCCGGAGCGGTACTACCACGCGCCCTTGCGGTACTACCGCAAGGCAGGGTTCGACTAGGCTGGGAAGGCACGGACTAATAAAATTACAGCCATGGCTACTTCCGCTGAATCTCGGTATGTGCAAAAATCCGGCACGGTACTACCGCATGCTGAGAGCGGTACTACCGCGTCGGACGCGGATGTAAAAAATTACTTCCGCTCCTATTTCCGCGCATGCTAGTGTTCTGGGCTAGAGGCCATGGTACTACCGCACCTGAGGAGCGGTACTACCGCATAGAGTGGTACTACCGCTTCCCTGGCCGGTACTACCATGGGCCACTGCGGTACTACTGCTCTGTTGAGCAGTACTACCGCACGCCACAGAACTGTAGCACTTGGGAGCCTTCATTTTGTAAAGACACGGATAAACGGACGGTGCTCCAAAGAAGCAAAGGAATGGTGGTGCAAAGGAACAGACGTGTACGTGTTGATTCCACCCTAACCTTTTCGACGCGGACCCCCTCTTAATAGTACGGCTTTCCTATGACTCAAATCCACTGAAAAGAAACGTAGAGAAACGCCGTCTTCACTAGGCTCCGAGGGGCACCGAATCGTCTTGTGCCTAGACATGAGATATCTGAAATGCTCAATGCACACGATTAGTCCGCAAATGCATTGTCATCAATCACCAAAACCACATAGGGAAAAATATGCCCTTACAGCGGTGATCGTCATACTGCTTACCACCAATGTCTTATTTTGATTCGGCGGTATTGTTGGATGAAGCGGCCCGGACCAACCTTACATGACTACGTTCATGAGACCGGTTCCACCGACAGACATCCAACTAGTTTTGCATAAAGGTGGCTGACGGGTGTCTATTTCTCCTACTTTAGTTGAATCAAATTTGACTGCGGCTGATCCTTGTTGAAGGTTAAAACAGCAAACTTGATAAATCACCGTTGTGGTTTTGATGCGTAGGTAAAAATGGTTCTTGCTAGAAGCCCGTAGCAGCCACGTAAAACTTGCAACAACAAAGTAGAGGATGTCTAACTTGTTTTTGTAGGGCATGTTGTGATGTGATATGGTCAAGACATGATGTGATATATGTTGTTGTACGAGATGATCATGTTTTGTAAGTTATCAGCAACTGGCAGGAGCCTTATGGTTGTCGCTTTATTGTATGAAATGCAAACGCCGTGTAATTGCTTTACTTTATCACTATGCATTAGCGATAGTTGTAGAAGCAATAGTTGGCAAGACGACCACGACGCAATGATGGAGATCAAGGTGTCAAGCTGGTGACGTTGGAGATCATGACGATGCTTTGGAGATGGAGATCAAAAGCACAAGATGATGATGGCCATATCATGTGACATATTTTGATTGCATGTGATGTTTATCTTTTATGCATCTTATTTTGCTTAGTACGGCGGTAGCATTATAAGATGATCCCTTAACTAAATTTCAAGGTATAAGTGTTCTCCCTGAGTATGCACCGTTGCGACAGTTCGTCGTGTTGAGACACCACATGATGATCGAGTGTGATAGACTTCAAATACAACGGGTGCAAGACAGTTTTGCACATGCGGAATACTCGGGTTAAACTTGACGAGCCTAGCATGTACAGACATGGCCTCAGAACACTGGAGACAGAAAGGTCGAACGTGAATCATATAGTAGATATGATCAACATAGAGATGTTCACCATTGATGACTACTCTATCTCACGCGATGATCGGACATGGTTTAGTTGATTTGGATCACGTATCATTTAGATGACTTGAGGGATGTCTATCTAAGTGGGAGTTCTTAAGTAATTTGATTAATTGAACTTAATTTATCATGAACTTAGTCCTGATAGTTTTTGCATATCTATGTTGTAGATCAATGGCCCGTGCTACCGTTCCCTTGAATTTTAATGCGTTCCTAGAGAAAGCTAAGTTGAAAGATGATGGTAGCAACTACATGGACTGGGTCCGTAACTTGAGGATTATCCTCATTGCTGCACAGAAGAATTATGTCCTTGATGCACCACTAGGTGAAAGGCCTGCTGCAGGAGCAGATACTGATGTTATGAACGTCTGGCAAGCTCGATCTGATGACTACTCGATAGTTCAGTGTGCCATGCTTTACGGCTTAGAATTGGGACTTCAAAGATGTTTTGAACGTCATGGAGCATATGAGGTGTTCCAAGAGTTGAAGTTAATATTTCAAGCAAATGGCCGAGTTGAGAGATATGAAGTCCCCAACAAGTTCTATAGCTGCAAGATAGAGGAGAACAGTTCTGTCAGTGAACACATACTCGGAATGTCTGGATATCATAATCACTTGACTCAGCTGGGAGTTAATCTTCCAGATGATAGTGTTATTGATAGAGTTCTCCAATCACTGCCACCAAGCTACAAAGGCTTCGTGATGAACTATAATATGCAAGGGATGGAGAATACAATTCCCGAGCTCTTTGCAATGCTCAAAGCTGCGGAGGTAGAAATCAAGAAGGAGCATCAAGTGTTGATGGTTAACAAGACCACTAGTTTCAAGAAAAAGGGCAAGGGAAAGAAGGGGAACTTCAAGAAGAATGGCAAACAAGTTGCCACTCCCGGGAAGAAGCCCAAAGCTGGACCTAAGCCTGAAACTGAGTGCTTCTACTGCAAAGGGACTGGTCACTGGAAGCGGAACTGCCCCAAGTATTTGGCGGATAAGAAGGATGGCAAAGTGAACAAAGGTATATTTGATATACATGTTATTGATGTGTACCTTACTAATGCTCATAGTAGCACCTGGGTATTTGATACTGGTTCGGTTGCTCATATTTGTAACTCGAAACAGGGGCTACGGATTAAACGAAGATTGGCTAAGGACGAGGTGATGATGCACGTCGGGAATGGTTCCAAGGTCGATGTGATCGCCGTCGGCACGCTACCTCTACATCTACATTCGGAATTAGTTTTAGACATGAATAATTGTTGTTTGGTGCCAGCGTTGAGCATGAACATTATATCTGGATCTTGTTTGATGCGAGATGGTTATTCATTTAAATCAGAGAATAATGGTTGTTCTATTTATATGAGTAATATCTTTTATGGTCATGCACCCTTGAAGAGTGGTCTATTTTTATTGAATCTCGATTGTGGTGATACAAATATTCATAATATTGATGCCAAAAGATGCAAAGTTGATAATGATAGTGCAACGTATTTTTGGCACTGCCATTTAGGTCATATTGGTGTAAAGCGCATGAAGAAACTCCATGCAGATGGGCTTTTGGAATCACTTGATTATGAATCATTTGATACTTGCGAACCATGCCTCATGGGTAAGATGACTAAAACTCCGTTCTCTGGAACAATGGAGCGAGCTAATGACTTATTGGAAATAATACATACCGATGTATGCGGTCCGATGAGTGTTGAGGCTCGCGGCGGGTATCGTTATTTTCTGACCTTCACAGATGATTTGAGCAGATATGGGTATATCTACTTAATGAAACACAAGTCTGAAACATTTGAAAAGTTCAAAGAATTTCAGAGTGAAGTAGAGAATCATCGTAACAAGAAAATAAAATTTCTACGATCTGATCGCGGAGGCGAATATTTGAGTTACGAGTTTGACCTTCATTTAAAACAATGTGGAATAGTTTCACAACTCACGCCACCTGGAACACTACATCGTAATGGTGTTTTCGAACGTTGTAACCGTACTTTATAAGATATGGTGCGATCTATGATGTCTCTTACCGATTTACCACTATCGTTTTGCGGTTATGCATTAGAGATAGCTGCATTCACGTTAAATAGGGCACCATCTAAATCCGTTGAGACGACACCGTATGAACTGTGGTTGGCAAGAAACCTAAGCTATCATTTCTTAAATTTTGGGGTTGCGATGCTTATGTGAAAAAGCTTCAGCCTGATAAGCTTGAACCCAAATCGGAGAAGTGCGTCTTCATAGGATAGCCAAAAGAAACTGTTGGGTACACCTTCTACCACAGATCCGAAGGCAAGATCTTTGTTGCTAAGAATGGATCCTTTCTAGAGAAGGAGTTTCTCTCAAAACAAGTGAGTGGGAGGAAAGTAAAACTTGATGAGGTAATTGTACCTTCTCTCGAATTGGAAAGTAGCTCATCACAGAAAACCATTCCCGTGATGCCTACACCAACTAGAGAGGAAGCTAATGATGACGATCATGAAACTTCAGATCAAGTTACTACCAAACATCGCAGGTCAACCAGAGCACGTTCCGCACCAGACTGGTACGGTAATCCTGTTCTGGAAGTCATATTACTAGACCATGACGAACCTACGAACTATGAAGAAGCTATGATGAGCCCAGATTCCGATAAATGGCTTGAGGCCATGAAATCTGAGATAGGATCCATGTATGAGAACAAAGTGTGGACTTTGGTTGACTTGCCCGATGATCGGCGAGCCATAGAGAATAAATGGATCTTCAAGAAGAAGACGCTGATGGTAATGTTACTGTCTACAAAGCTCGACTTGTCGCGAAAGGTTTTCGACAAGTTCAAGGAGTTGACTACGATGAGACTTTCTCACCCGTAGCGATGCTTAAGTCTGTCCGAATCATGTTAGCAATTGCCGCATTTTATGATTATGAAATCTGGCAAATGGACGTCAAAATTGTATTCCTTAATGGATATCTTAAAGAAGAGTTGTATATGATGCAACCAGAAGGTTTTGTCGATCCTAAATGTGCTAACAAAGTGTGCAAGCTCCAGCGATTCATCTATGGACTGGTGCAAACATCTCGGAGTTGGAATATACGCTTTGATGAGGTGATCAAAGCATATGGTTTTATACAGACTTTCGGAGAAGCCTGTATTTACAAGAAAGTGAGTGGGAGCTCTGTAGCATTTCTAATATTATATGTGGATGACATATTGTTGATTGGAAATGATGTAGAATTTCTGGATAGCATAAAAGTATACCTGAATAAGAGTTTTTCAATGAAAGACCTCGGTGAAGCTGCTTATATATTAGGCATCAAGATCTATAGAGATAGATCAAGACGCTTAATAGGACTTTCACAAAGCACATACCTTGATAAAGTTTTGAAGAAGTTCAAAATGGATCAGTCAAAGAAAGGGTTCTTGCCTGTGTTACAAGGTGTGAAGTTGAGTAAGACTCAATGCCCGACCACTGCAGAAGATAGAGAGAAAATGAAAGCCCTATGCCTCAGCCATAGGTTCTATCATGTATGCTATGCTGTGTACCAGACCTGATGTGTGCCTTGCTATAAGTTTAGCAGGGAGGTACCAAAGTAATCCAGGAGTGGATCACTGGACAGCGGTCAAGAACATCCTGAAGTACCTGAAAAGGACTAAGGATATGTTTCTCGTTTATGGAGGTGACAAAGAGCTCGTCGTAAATGGTTACGTCGACGCTAGCTTTGACACTGATCCGGATGACTCTAAGTCACAAACCGGATATGTATTTATATTGAATGGTGGAGCTGTCAGTTGGTGCAGTTCCAAGCAGAGCGTCGTGTCGGGATCTACGTGTGAAGCGGAGTACATAGCTGCTTCGGAAGCAGCAAATGAAGAAGTCTGGATGAAGGAGTTCATATCCGATCTAGGTGTAATACCTAGTGCATCGGGTCCAATGAAAATCTTTTGTGATAATACTGGAGCAATTGCCTTAGCGAAGGAATCCAGATTTCACAAAAGAACCAAACACATCAAGAGACGCTTCAACTCCATCCGTGATCAAGTCAAGAAGGGAGACATAGAGATTTACAAAATACATACGGATCTAAATGTGGCAGACCCGTTGACTAAGCCTCTTCCACGAGCAAAACATGATCAGCATCAAGACTCCATGGGTGTTAGAATCATTACAATGTAATCTAGATTATTGACTCTAGTGCAAGTGGGAGACTGAAGGAAATATGCCCTAGAGGCAATAATAAAGTTGTTATTTTATATTTTCTTATATCATGATAAATATTTATTATTCATGCTAGAATTATATTAAACCGAAAACTTGATACATGTGTGGATACATAGACAAAACACCGTGTCCCTAGTAAGCCTCTACTAGACTAGCTCGTTAATCAAAGATGGTTAAGTTTCCTAACCATATACATGTGTTGTCATTTGATGAACGGGATCACATCATTAGGAGAATGATGTGATGGACAAGACCCATCCGTTAGCTTAGCATAATGATCGTTCAGTTTTATTGCTATTGCTTTCTTCATGTCAAATACATATTCCTCCGACTATGAGATTATGCAACTCCCGGATACCGGAGGAATGCCTTGTGTGCTATCAAACGTCACAACGTAACTGGGTGATTATAAAGATGCTCTACAGGTATCTTCGAAGGTGTATGTTGAGTTGGCATAGATCGAGATTAGGATTTGTCACTCCGAGTATCGGAGAGGTATCTTTGGGCCCTCTCGGTAATGCACATCATAAGAAGCCTTGCATGCAAAGTGACTAATGAGTTAGTTGCAGGATGATGCATTATGGAACGAGTAAAGAGACTTGCCAGTAACGAGATTGAACTAGGTATGAAGATACCGACGATCGAATCTCGGGCAAGTAACATACCGATGACAAAGGGAATAACGTATGTTGCCATTACGGTTCGACCGATAAAGATCTTCGTAGAATATGTAGGAACCAATATGAGCATCCAGGTTTCACTATTGGTTATTGACCGGAGAGGTGTCTCGGTCATGTCTACATAGTTCTCGAACCCGTAGGGTCCGCACGCTTAACGTTCGATGACAATTTAGTATTACATGAGTTATGTGATTTGGTAATCGAATGTTGTTCGGAGTACCGGATGAGATCACGGACATGACGAGGAGTCTCGAAATGATCGAGAGGTAAAGATTGATATATAGGACGATGGTATTCGGATACCAGAAGTGTTCCGGAGGGTACCGGGTACATATCGGGTCACCGGAAGGGGTTCCGGCCACCCCTGGCAAAAGATATGGGCCTAATGGGCCAAGAGGGGAAACACAGCAGCCAGCAGGGGCTGCTGCGCCCCCCATATGGGCCGCACCTGAGGGGAAGGAAAGAGGGGAAGAGAGAAGGAAGGGGAGGGATTCGTCCTCCCCCCTCCTTCCTTTCTCCTCCGGAAAATATGGTAAGGGGGGGGGGGGGGCGAATTGGACTAGGCCCCCAAGTAGGATTCCTCCTACTTGGGGCGCCCTAAGGCTGTTCCCCTCCCCCTCCCACCTATATATTCGTGGGGAGGGGCGCCTAGAACACACACCAACAATTGTTAGCCGTGTGCGGCGCCCCCTCCACAGATTACACCCTTGGTCATATCTTCGTTGTGCTTAGGCGAAGCCCTGCGCGGATCACTTCACCATCACCGTCACCACGCCGTCGTGCTGACGGAACTCATCTACTCCCTCGACACTTTGCTGGATCAAAAGTTCGAGAGACGTCATCGAGCTGAACGTGTGCAGAACTCGGAGGTGCCGTACGTTCGGTGCTTGATCGGTCGGAACGAGAAGAAGTTCGACTACATCAACCGCGTTGTCAAACGCTTCCGCTTTCTGTCTACGAGGATACGTAGACACACTCTCCCCCTCTCATTGCTATGTATCTCCTAGATAAATCTTGCATGAGCGTAGGAATTTTTTTTAAATTGCATGCTATGTTTCCCAACAGCAACAAGGGCATGCAACTTCACCGTGGCAATAACCAGCTACGACGGTGATTGTAGGCCCCCGCCCCACCTTGCCACCTGTCCATGACTGCAATGACAACTGGGCCCTCCAAGACGCCACCTCCATGTTCCTTCGATGCAGTGGCCACAACTCGACGTGTTTCAAGCGGTCACTATGAAAGCCATGGCTCGATGTGTCTTCATCGCGACTACTAATGGCCATGCCTTGGATGTCAACTCAAAGTTACGATGACCACTACTCGGAGCTGACTGTCGCGTTCATGGCTAGGAGCTGGAGGCTGGAAGTTCTTTTTTTTGAGAAAAGACACCCAATGGGCATCGGGTGGCTGAAAGTTGCAGAGCTAAGACAAGAATGGAACAACTGTAACCTGTTTTTTTGGACGGGTTCTGAACAGAGCATAAGAATAGCGAAATAATGTGTATGTGAATCAACGTCGCTCCAATGCATTGTCGTCGTAGTCACCTCTGAGGCATGACCAGCGACACTTCAATTCGGTGTCAAATTGTAGTCGTCATTGGCTCTTGGGAGAGGGAGAAGTGGTTTGGCCACAAGAGAGATAAGGAAGTGGTTTGGCTCAACCTACGCGAGGGAAGTGGTGTGTCACACTGTCTACATGGCACATTTAGGTGGGCCTTGGAGGCCAGTTTTGCTATTAACAAAGCTTATTGTGAATCACTACCAAAAAAACAGGGGTTTCTTACTACAAACCACAAAATCTGTGGCAAGTTGAAATTATGACCTCTGAATTTGAGGTATTGTATTATTAGCAATGCTATGCTTTTAACAATTTAAGAATACACCTATTTCATTAAAATTCAAAGCCAATCATTTCATGGTTTTCTGAGCTTTTCGAGTAGGCATCGGGCGGAAAACTAAGTCCTAGGGCCTATTTGGACATTGAGCTTAGGCCATGGTTTTACCGTTAGGCATTTTTTGACGAAAGGAGGGCAAACCCAAGCTTGTGCATAATCATGATTCACAGAACCAACTACCGGTAGACATAAACATCCCTTCTTATGGATGGCGTGTCACGAAACGCTCGTGCTGGTGACAAACCTTAACAACCAACGAGGTAGAGCATCGAGTGATTGCCTCAGGGTGATTAATACTTTACACATGACAAGGTGAAGAGCCATGGGAGCAAGTGAAGGGATCAGAATCAGGAGGGCTGAGCAGGATGCTAAGGGAGCACAAGGACAGGCTCTACATCATCCGCCGATGCGCCCTCATGCTCCTCTCCTCTTGATCTGACTATTCTCTCTAGTTTAGGCTTGATAGATTCTTTGGTGCGTGCCCACATACCAGTTCATTACAAAACAGTAAAATTGAGCCACCTAGGGCCTCCATACTGATTTGATCTTGCCACCCATCTGATCTACTCCGTATCTGCCCAACGCTCTGGTCTTCCTGCCGTTCCGCCGAGCGCGCGCTGGTCCTCGTTTCACGGCGCCACCCCACGTGACTCAGTATGGGCACAAGAACAGGCTGCTGCTCCACAAATCGATTATTCTGTCTTCTCGTGAATCGGACCGGTGCTTGAGGCTTGGTCCGCAAACCCGACCCATCACCATTTCGTCTTCTTGGTTTGGGTGTTCCCGTTCGGTTACTTTTAGGAGTACTCCTAACCAGCGCCTTCTGCGTGAAGTAAGGAGTCAGTCATCACATGCCCCGCTCTGTGGGCTGACTCAACAAGGCGAGTAGTTCGCTCACAACGCGTCGGTTCCTAGTCACTCTGCTAGCAGTTGACCGACTGACTTTTCGGGGAATGCATGGAAATTTTAGAAAAAAATCAGGAATTTGAAAAAAAAATCATGAATTAAGAAAAATTAGTTCAAAGAAGTTTGTGGATTTGAAAATAGTTCGCAAACTTGAAAAAGTTCACAAGTTCAAAAAAAGTTCACGAATTTTAAAACAGTTCACACATTAAAAAAATACTTGTGGATTTTAAAAAGTCATGCACTTTAAAAAAATCATGGATTTTAAAAAGTTTATGAAATTTAAAAAGGTTCACACATTAAAAAATTATTTGTGGATTTAAAAAAAAGCATGCATTTGAAAAAGTTCACAGATTTTAAAAATTCACGAAGCTATCTATACCAATATAAAAAGTCCTAAAGGGATAGATCCTATTAATCTTGGCCATCAAATCATGTCAATCCAACGACCTAGACTGCTTCAATGTCGAGCGCTCAACACGTTTAGCGTGCAGTTAATTTCATGCCAAATATAGTGCTAATCACATAATAATACACAAATAATATCCTATTTAATATCCGCATGCACTTAATATACTTCCAAATTAACGTGCGTTGCACGTACACATTGACTAGTTTGAATAAAAGACCGGAGCAGGCAAAGCCTCATCTGAAAAGGGAAGGCCAATCTAAAAAAACATATCCTTCCTTCTAGAAGAAGAAACCCGAACTAGTGGTCGGCACTCGGCAGCGAGGTTTGACGAACCGCAGAGGGGAAAACCAAAACTCTGGCGCGATGGCGAGGACGGGGCGGTCCGTGCTCCTCCTCCTGATCCCCACCGCGCTCTCCCTGCTAATGCTCAACGAGGGCCGCCTCTCCGTCGCGCTTGACCCCAACGGTAAGCGCGCCCCTTCCCCCGCCCCCCCCCCCCCCCCCCCCCCCCCCGCGTCGTCGGTCTGATTCGATCAGATCTGAGGCATTTTCTTGGCACTGCGGTTCTTACGGTATTTACGTCGGATTTCTTGCAGAAAGGAAGGATTTGCCTGCCGAGATTGCGAGTCAGGTTAATGTTTTTATAGGATTTTGGGTTTTGGTACAGGGGCCGGAGATGTTCATGGAATTTCTGTTATGTTTCTTGTGTCTTGGCCAACGAGTAATTATGGATTTCGACGCAGGAAACTCTGAGTTCTCTGAAGGAACCTGTCGGTGCCGTGTTAGCGGAGGAACCGCTCCATTTGGCCAACGATTCGATTGAATCCCCGGACCAAGGTGTGCTTTATTTTTTCTTGGTTTTGGGAAATACAGTATTACACTGTACTTTTAAGATATAGGTCTTGCGAGCTGGTGTCCTTAGATGGTTTGCACATGAACTGTTTGTAGAATTGCTACCGGGGAAGAAGGCCAACAGGGTGCTGTCTGAGATCACTTCTGGTGATGGTGCCGTATTGAAGGGTGGCGACCTGATCGACCAAGTGACAAGGCGGAAGGCACAAGATGGTGGTTTGGCGACGGGCTCAATGGATCAGCAAGAGAAGCACACAGGATCCCAGCAGCAGTCTTCTTCTGAGGTTGATACATGTTACTTCTCAGGCTTTAGGTGCATACTGGCAAATTTAGTTGAGTTGTCACCTGTGGATTTTTAATCTCTTTGTAGCGCCCCAGGACCGGTACTATGCTGATCTAGCACATCCACTAGCATCCGCATAATATCGATCCTAAGACGCCACCTTCACACAACGTACACGTGGCAAGGGTCATTCCAGAACACGTTGGGCCCACCGTTCGTCTTCCGTGGCCAACTGCCTCAGAGTGATGCCGGATCCATTGAGCCCGTCGAGGGCTTGAGCTTGCACGACTTCGGTCTTCAGCGAGAGTTGCTCCTAGCGCCGCACAGTCCGGGGTGTCATCCAGGTGGCGTCCTGGGTCACATGGGTTGGGCCCCAGACGATCTGGCGATTTGGCTCGGACGGTCCGAGCGGCTTTTTCCGTGGGCAACAGTCCCTTCGCCGGTCGGTCTGACATGAGTGCCCAGTATGCGTTCGGGGCCACTCGTTCTGATGATACCACCAAACATCCCTGCACTTTTTATAATGATTACCACATTGTAGGCAAGGCATACTTTCCTAGGAAATGAACCAATAAACTCATGGTTCACAGACACTTGGAACACTTTGCCCCACTGGCGACTAGTGTATTTAGTTTGGTCAATGTGTTCTACTTTTTATACATTACTTAACTTAGAAATGTTCCATATGCTGGAATCATCACTCTCTGTGGAATTTGGGCATTTCCATTTTGTTATGAAGAAAGTTCACGTTGTTGTTTTTTATTTCATCCCAATGCGATAGGTTGCGGTCATGATTTCTTGCCACATAACTTCATCTAAATTGAGTGGGCTTGTATTTGCAGGGAAGATCGTTGGAGGCTGTAACACAGATACCTCAGGGATATCAAGGTGCAGGGAAGAACCCTCAAAAAGAAAACACAGATGGTAGGAGTAAAAATATGACTTTGTCTGATACTAGAGTCCGGGATATCAAGGATCACTTAATCAAGGCAAAGGTCTACCTTGGTCTTGGAGCCATTCGAGCAAATCCTCAATACCTCAGGGATTTGCGACATCGGATACGGGAAGTTCAAAAGGTGCTTGGTGATGCATCCAAGGACTCTGATCTACCGAAAAAGTATGGCTCCCAAATGTTCATGATTTTCAAGTACTCCCTCCATTCCTTTATATAAGGTGTATTTGTTTTTTCAAAAGTCAAACAAATGCAAGTTTGACTGAGTTTTTAGAAAAATATATCAACATTCACAATACGGAATTTACACCATTTTATCCATCATGAAAAGTAGTTTCATATTTTATCTACTAGGTATTGCAGATGTTGTTATTTTACTCTATAATCTTGGTCAAACATTCAAATGGTTGACTTGCACGGAAATCAATACATCTTATATTCTGGAACGGAGGGAGTATTACATATTGTGGGCATTTTGCAGCCCCACGCAGTTATTCAGTAATCTTTAATTTATGTTGACTTATTCAGTGCCAATGAGAAGGTGAAAGCACTTGAGCAGACATTGGTCAAGGGCGAACAGACACAGGATGATTGCTCTGTTGTTGTCAAAAAGCTCCGGGCTATGCTTCATTCGGCAGAGGAGCAGCTGTATGCACAAAAAAAGCAAACTGTTTTTCTAACTCAACTTGCAGCCAAAACCCTTCCCAAAGGTCTTCACTGTCTCCCCTTGAGGCTAGCTAATGAATACTTTACATTGGATCCTAGTCAGCAGCAATTCCCAAACCAGGAGAAACTTGATGATCCCAAACTGTATCACTATGCCTTGTTCTCAGATAATATATTGGCAACAGCAGTTGTTGTTAATTCGACAGTGTTAAATGCCAAGGTATGTATTCTTGATACTTCCTACTTGAGTTATGCTGATAGATAACATGCAACGTACCGAGTGGAATTTTTTGTCTGCAGCATCCTTCTCGTCATGTTTTCCACATAGTAACTGACAGACTAAATTATGCTCCAATGAGAATGTGGTTCCTCTCTAATCCTCCTGGAAAAGCAACAATTGAAGTACAAAATATTGACGAATTCACATGGCTAAATGACAGCTCGAGCCTGTTGCTGAAACAACTGGGATCTCAATCTATGATCGATTATTACTTTAGGGCACAAAGTGCAAATTCAGATTCATATTTGAAGTACAGAAACCCAAAGTATCTTTCAATGCTTAATCATCTGCGATTCTACTTGCCTGAGATTTATCCAAAGCTCGACAAGATGGTTTTTCTTGATGGCGATATAGTAGTAAGAAAGGACATAACTGGCCTCTGGTCAATTGATATGAAGGGGAAGGTTAATGGTGCTGTAGAGACTTGTGGAGAGAGCTTCCATCGCTTTGATAGTTACTTGAATTTCTCAAGTCCTGTTGTTGCAAAGAATTTTGACCCCAATGCATGTGTCTGGGCTTTTGGAATGAATATGTTTGATCTGGCTGAATGGAGGCGGCAGAACATAACTGAAATCTACCACTTTTGGCAGAAGCTTGTAAGTTTCACATACTTGTGATTACTTTCATACATGATAAATTACACGAGATGTCTAGAACTAGCTTAGGGACAATATGGCTTCTATGCCTAAATAGTCTGATAAAGTTTTGAACTAAAGATCATGTGCAATGCTGAGTTTATTCGTATCCCTCTATAAGGTTCTCCATTGTTACGTCGCAGATTGTCCATGTAATTAACACATCTAATATTCAGCTTACATGGGTAGCTAGATTTAGAGAAATCTCTCAACGCTTCTATTGTACAGAGTTTCAAAATTTGTGGGGACATGACTACTGTGCAAAAGATGAGAGAATCAGAGAACTATATAATCCTTCTGAATTGTCAATGCCTTGGAAGCTTTTAACTCCATCGTTTGTTTATTTCAGAGAACCTGTCATTTGTTATTTTCTTTTGCATTCCATTTGATAAATATTTCTCAACTTCTGATTGCAGAATGAAGACGGATTGCTATGGAAACTTGGCACTCTCCCTCTAGGTCTGGTTACATTCTGGAACAAGACATTCCCCCTCGATCGATCATGGCATGTTCTCGGTCTAGGTTACAACCCACATGTAAGCAGTAGTGACCTGGAGCGTGCCGCGGTCATACATTACAATGGCAACATGAAGCCCTGGCTTGAGATTGGCCTGCCCAAGTTCCGAAGCTACTGGTCTGAGTATCTTGACTACGATCAGCCTTTTCTGCGGGAGTGCAACATCAATCCGTGAAGCAAGACCAGTACCTCCCAAGCCATTCTGACATCTCTAGCCTAGTTAGTTCAGTATTTGATTTATTCGTCGGTATCCAATGTTGGGTATGGTTTCTGGAGAAGGTTGTAGCGGTTGAGATTACATGCCAGTAGGGGAAAATAAATTCTGCAGTGCAAATGCTTTTTGGCATGCCATCGTTGTGTACGAAATGTTAGATTGCTGCCGTCGAGTATCTGTAACAGGGAAGTTAGAAATACACGAGAAAGACCCAAAGACAGGGTTCAAGCCTCACTTCTATCTATTAAAATTGGTGCCTAGTTGACAGCATTGTCACATGTGTTTTTTTTTTTTTTGAAGTACTTGGCTTCTTGTTAGTTGGAAACTAACCTCACCTACAATTTAAATGGTTCATATCATCTTATGTCCAATTTGCAGTGATATAGAGCAACTGCCAAATCTTGAGATTTTTTTTCTTATTTCGCTATTTAGGAACGGAGGGAGTACAATTCTTATACTCCCTTCGATCCAAATTAATTGACACACACTTAGTACAACTTAATTTCGATCGGAGAGAGTACATTTTTCTATTTGAAAAGGAGGTTAAACCCTTCATCATGTGATGCACACACCTTGTATTATTACTCCCTCCGTAAAGAAATATAAGAGCGTTTAGATCACTATTCATCAAAGTACAATACAAAGACAAACATGCTGAACCATTACAAAAGAGATGAATAAACAATTTTGACTAAGTCGATTTCTTTTGCAGCAATGCCTTTTGCAAGGGCTACAGGACCTCGCGCCATCGTCGCCATGTCTGATTGAACAAGGCCAGGAAAAGGATTTTCATCCCAGTTGTAGAGACCAACCACTGAAGGTCAGTACGTCAGCAATGAGACAATGCCTTCAACATGGTGATGAGACAAGATCATCGTTGTTGAGTCTGACCATTAAATGTCAGAACAAGGGTTTTCATCATGGACATGAAGCAGTGTCCCATCCACTGCCTTAAAAATGTTGAAAATATGACTTAGAGGCAATAATAAAGTATTATTATATCTTTCACATTGTAATTAGTGTTTATAGTTTTGTGCTATAATTGCAATGATTCTTGAATATGAGATTAAGAGAAAAAGCAGTTGCATGTGTGGAAACTTAAACATCAAATTGATCCTTATTCTCACCTTTAAGACTAGCTCATATATTGCAGAGATCTTGTTTTTCTGATCATGAGCATTAAGATGCCGGAAATAATGAGAACGCATTGTTGGTTGAACAATGGGGTTGGATAGATCCAAATTACTCCTAGAAAAGATGCTGGAGTACCCGCCTCCGCGTTGTCCGTTTGCAGGTGACATGTCGTGGGGGCCTCTCGGGGGCTCTTAGCGCCGTCCGGTCCGCAAGCCCATGGTCCAGGTTGTCAGGATCGTTCACGCGAGGGGTAGTCCAGGCCCGGCTGTGAGGCGCTACTTTGGTCGCGCAAGCCAACCTGTTTTGCTCGGGCTATACAGGTGCGCGCGGTCGCCCCTGCTGAGCTGCACTGCTCACGCGGGCCGCCCACCGGGTGGTTGGAGAGGGTCGTCCGGCTAGGGTCGCAACGACGTGCGATTGTTGAGGCTGGGTCCACGTGTTAGCACTCGTCGCCTCTTAATGTCCTAACCGTCCACATCGTCCAGGCTAGCACCCCGATGGTCAGCCACCTAATGTGGCGGGCCGTGGGGGGTAAAGCCTGGAGTTCGGCGAAGAGAGCGGGGAAGTTGTTGTGGCCCCAGCTTCCACCCACTACTTCGCGGAAACAGCTTCAGAGGAACTGTACGGACATGCAGGTGAAGAAGATATGGTTCGAATCTTCCTCTGTCCCGCAAAGCGGACATAACTCGTCTCCGGGGCTGTTGCGCTTAAGTACCTCCACGTCGGACGGGAGGCGGCCGCGGATCCATTGCCACAAGAATATCCTTATCTTTAAGGGGAGTCGGATCTCCCAGATGGTCGTGAGAGCCTCAGGTCCCAGGGAAGCGGCGATAGCCTGGTATATGGATTTAGTGGAGAATTGGCCAGAGGGCTCTAGTCTCCACATGGTGCGGTCATCCCTGTTCTCCAAGGCCGGCTTGTGCAGCGCGATACATGCTAGCATGTCCTGCCAAGAGGCATTTTCAGCCGGGCCGAACGGACATCGGAACGCCAGGTGCCCTAAGTCAATAAGGGCCACCTCAACGGAGATCCTAGGATCGACCGCGATGGCGAACAGGTCTGGGAAGCGCGTCGCGAAGGGGGCGTCGCCAGCCCAACGATCGAACCAAAACAATGTGGACGTGCCAGAGCCAACCACAATCGATGTCCCGAGGCGAAGGACTGGAAGTAGATGTATGATGGATTGCCAGAACTGAGATCCTCCGGAGCGCTGGCAGAAGGCAAGCGGCTGTCCGTGAAGGTATTTCTGCTGAATGATGCGGAGCCAAAGGCCACCCTCTCCGTTCGCAATCCTCCATAGCCACCTAGTCAGTAGGGCAATGTTCATGCGTTTGGAGGACATGATCCCGAGGCCACCCTGGTCGCGAGGTTTACAGATCTCAGTCCACCGAACCATGTGGTACTTCTGCTTATCGCCCTCACCAGCCCAGAAGAAGTGGCCCTGGACTCTGGCAATCTCATGATGAAGCGTCTCTGGCAGGCTATAGAAGTTCATAATGAATAGGAGCAGGCTAGACAGGGACGAGTTAATGAGCACCGTCCGAGCGGCCTTAGATAGCCATCTCCCCTGCCAAGGCTCAATGCGATGTTGGAGCTTGTTCACCGTGGGGCGCAGCTCGGCCACCGTGAGCCTAGAGTCACTAATGGGGATCCCCAAATAGGTCGTGGGGAAGCATCCGAGCTGACAGTTTAGGCAGTCCGCGATGCTCTGGCGTTCGTCCTGGGAGTAGCCCAACACCATCACTGCACTTTTATCAAAGTTAATCCTGAGACCCGACATCTGCTGGAAGCAGAGCAGGAGGAACTTCAAGTTCGTGATGTTGTTATCTGAGCCTTCCACCATGATAATGGTGTCATCCGCATATTGGAGGAGAGAGATCCCATTCCCTCCTACCAGATGCGGGACTATGCCCCGGATATGCCCCGCCGCCTTGGCCTTATCCAAGATGGCGGCGAGGGCGTCAACAACCATGTTGAAGAGGAACGGGGAGAAGGGATTGCCCTGCCGAACCCCACAGAAGGTGGGGAAGTATGGGCCAATTTCTCCGTTGATGTTGACTGCGGTCCGACCCGAGGAGACCATTTGCATCACGCGGGTCACCCACCGGTCGTCGAAACCCTTCCGAAGCAATACTTCCCGAAGGAAGGCCCAGCTAACCGTGTCATATGCCTTGTGGAAGTCAAGTTTCAGGAAGACCGCCTTGAGGTGTTTGGAGTGTACCTCGTGGAGGGCTTCGTGAAAAACTAGAACCCCGTCAAGGATGTAGCGGCCCTGAATAAATGTCGGCTGGTCTAGGTGGGTGATCCGATCAGCAATCGAGGCCACCCTAATGGCGTACCCCTTAGCTAGGATGCGGAAGATGACATTGATCACCATGATTGGGCGGAACTGGCGGATACCAGAGGCCCCCGGTTCTTTGGGAATAAGGGTGATTATCCCAAAGTTAAGCCGAGTGAGGTCGATGGAGCCCACAAAGAATTCCTCGAATAGGGCCATCACCTCCGGCTTTATGACATCCCAGAAGGTCTGGAAGAACTTCACTGGAAGGCCATCCAGACCCTGAGCGGAAGTGGGGTTCATGCCCTTAATGGCCGCCCAAACTTCCGCCTCGGAGAACGGAGCCGTCAATGCCAGATTATCATCCGCCGAGACACAACAGCGGGCCGGCCAAATGTCTGTGGCTAGAGCAATCCCTCCCCAAGGGGAGGCAGAGAATAGGTCTCTGTAAAAGCCATCTACATGGGCACGGATGGCCTCTGGACGCTGCAGGAGGGTCGCTCCGTCCCAAAGAAGCGGGATGGAGTTTCGGCGCCGTCGACCGTTGGCGATAGCCTGAAAATAGGTCGTATTGACGTCCCCGTTGAGGACCCAATTCTGCGTACCCCGCAGGCGCCAGTATGCCTCCCTGTCAGTGTATATAACCGTGAGATGGTCCTCAAGATCGTACCGAAGCAGCCATTCCTCGGCTGAGAGGCCCGCGGCGTCAGCCCGGAGGTCAAGGGACTGGATGGAGACTAGAAGAGCTTTCTTCCGCTCTCGAAGGTCCCGCCCCAGGTTGGCACCCCATCCCTTCATAAATTGTCGGGACAGCTTCGCACAGAAATGCCAGGAGTCCACGGCCAAAAGGGAGCGATGAGGGGCCACGCGAGCCGCGAGCCACCGCGCGCCCACCGCCGCGGCAAACCCGGGCTAGTTCAGCCAGAAGGTTTCAAAGCGGAAGCGAGGCGGCTGGGGGGCGATCGTTCTCAGAAGAGAGGAGGAGGGGGCGTGATCGGAGCCAATCCGAGTTATCGCCTGAAGCGATGCTAGGGTGCAATGGATGTCCCACTCAGGCGAGACGAAGACCCGGTCAAGGACTGGGCGAGTCGGGTCCGTTTGACGATTGGTCCAGGTGAATCTGGCACCAACTCTATCTAGCTCGCGGAGCCCAAGGTCCGCGATGCAGTCATTGAACATCTGCATCCGGGGGAAGTTGACCAAATTATTGCTTTTATCTTCCTCCGACCGGATGAGGTTAAAGTCGCCGCCCACCACCACCGGCAGCTGGGCAGCCGCGACCTTCCTACGGAGCTCAGCTAGAAAGGACTCGGAGCGGTGGTGATCAGCCAGTCCATAGACCGCTATGATCTCCCATTTGAAGTTCAGGGCACGCTCGAAAATCTCCATGCTGATGAAGAACTCGCCCCGGTCCATGCTTCCTACCTCAAAGGTGGCATCCTTTATACCTAGAAGGATGCCACCCGAGTGGCCAGTGCTCCCACTAGAAGGGAGCCAATGCCAAGCAAATAGGTCGGAGCTCAGATGTTTGAGCTCCGAGAGGGAAAATTCCGTATGCATAGTTTCTTGGATGGCCACAATGTCAATTCGCTCGTCACGCATGTACTCGATCAATTGGCGGCGGCGACCATCTTGACCGAAGCCGCGGATGTTCCAGAAGAGGGTTCGCATCACGAGGTCATCGGGGGGCTGCTTGACCCCAAGACTCGGGATGCGCTCTGGGCGCGGAGGGCGGCGGTGCAAGATCGGGTGCGTTCCCGGATCTCCGCAGGCTTCGCAACGGCGCGCGAATGGGCGCCTGGGGGAGCAGAGGGCTCGGGATCGGGAGTGGACTATAGGCGGGCACGGGTCTCGGCCAGGCGCCCATCAAGGATTTCGCGCGCGCGAATAGCCTCAATCTGAACTAACGGGGGGCCTATCTCGCCCCTGAACACGATGGCCGAGTCGGCCGCCACCTTTGCAAGGTGGCCAAGCGGTGCCGACTCGAGAGCGGAGAACGAGCAAGTAGCAGGAGTAGCTGGGATGGATGGAGTGTTGGGGAACGTGCAATTTCAAAAAAATTCCTACGTTCACGCAAGATCTTTTTAGGAGATGCATAGCAACGAGAGGGGAGAGTATGTCCACGTACCCTTGTAGACCGAAAGCGGAAGCGTTAGCTTAACACGGCTGTTGTAGTCGAACGTCTTCGCGATCCAACCGATCAAGCACCGAACGTACGGCGCCTCCTAGTTCAGCACACGTTCAGCTCGATGACGTCCCTCGAGCTCTTGATCCAGTTGAGGGTCAAGGGAGAGTTCCGTCAGCACGACGGCGTGGTGACGGTGTTGGTGATGTGATCCGCGCAGGGCTTCGCCTAAGCACTACGACGCTATGACCGGAGGAGTAAACTGTGGAGGGAGCACCACACACGGCTAAGAGAATGTCTGATGTGCCTTTGGGGTGCCCCCTGCCCACGTATATAAAGGAGGGGAGGAGGAGGTGGCCAGCCTAGAGGGGGGCGCACCAAGGGGGGAGTCCTACTAGGACTCCCTAGTCCTAGTAGGATTCCCCTTTCCTTTCTTCGGAGGTGGAAAGAGGGAAGGAGAGGGAGAGGGAGAAGGAAAGGGGGGCGCCACCCCCTTCCCTAGTCCAATTCGGCCTCCTCCCTTGTGGGGGGCGCACCAGCCCCTTGTGGGCTGGTTAGCCTCCCTCCTAGGGCACATATGGCCCATATCTTCCACCGGGGGGTTCCGGTAACCCCTCCGGTACTCCGGTATGTACCCGATACACTCCGGAACCCTTCCGGTGTCCGAATACTACCTTCCAATATATCAATCCTTACCTCTCGACCATTTCAAGACTCCTCGTCATGTCCGTGATCTCATCCGGGACTCCGAACAAACTTCGGTCACCAAAACACATAACTCATAATACAAATCGTCATCGAACGTTAAGCGTGGGGACCCTATGGGTTCGAGAACTATGTAGACATGACCGAGACATATCTCCGGTCAATAACCAATAGCGGAACCTGGATGCTCATATTGGCTCCTACATATTCTACGAAGATCTTTATCGGTCAAACCGCATAACAACATACGTTATTCCCTTTGTCATCGGTATGTTACTTGCCCGAGATTCGATCATCGGTATCTTCATACCTAGTTCAATCTCGTTACCGGCAAGTCTCTTTACTCATTCCATAATGTATCATCCCGTAACTAACTCATTAGTCACATTGCTTGCAAGGCTTATAGTGATGTGCATTACCAAGAGGGCCCAGAGATACCTCTCCGATACTCAGAGTGACAAATCCTAATCTCGATCTATGCCAACCCAACAAACACCTTCGGAAACACCTATAGAGCATCTTTATAATCACCCAGTTACGTTGTGATGTTTGATAGCACACAAGGTGTTCCTCCGGTATACGGGAGTTGCATAATCTCATAGTCAGAGGAATATGTATAAGTCATGAAGAAAGCTATATCAATAAAACTTATCGATCATTATGCTAAGCTAACGGATGGGTCTTGTCCATCACATTATTCTCCTAATGATGTGATCCCGTTAATCAAATGAAAACACATGTCTATGGTTAGGAAACTTAACCATCTTTGATTAACGAGCTAGTCTAGTAGAGGCTTACTAGGGACTCGGTGTTTTGTCTACGTATTCACACATGTATCAAGTTTCCAGTTAATACAATTCTAGCATGAATAATAAACATTTATCATGATATAAGGAAATATAAAATAACAACTTTATGATTGCCTCTAGGGCATATTTTCTTCAGTCTCCCACTTGCACTAGAGTCAATAATCTAGTTCACATTGCCATGTGATTAACACGAATAGTTCACATCACCATGTGATTAACACCCATAGTTCACATCGCCATGTGACCAACACCCAAAGGGTTTACTAGAGTCAGTAATCTAGTTCACATCGCCATGTGATTAACACCCAAAGAGTACTAAGGTGTGATCATGTTTTGCTTGTGAGAGAAGTTTAGTCAATGGGTCTGTCACATTCAAATCCGTATGTATATTTGCAAATTTCTATGTCTACAATGCTCTGCATGGAGCTACTCTAGCCAATTTGCTCCCATATTCAATATGTATCCAGATTGAGACTTAGAGTCATCTAGATTAGTGTCGAAGCTTGCATCGACGTAATCCTTTACGACGAACTCTTTATCACCTCCATTACCGAGAAATATTTTCTTAGTCCTCTAAGGATAATTTTGACCGCTGTCTAGTGATCTACTCCTGGATCATTATTGGTACTTCCCTGCCAGACTTATGGCAAGGTACACAATAGGTTTGGTACACAGCATGGCATACTTTATAGAACCTATGAATAAGGCATAGGGAATGACTTTCATTCTCTCTCTATCTTCTGCCGTGGTCGGGCTTTGAGTCTTACTCAACTTCACACCTTGCAACACAGGCAAGAACTCTTTCTTTGACTGATCCATTTTGAACTTCTTCAAAATCTTGTCAAGGTATGTGCTTTGTGAAAGTCCTATTAAGCGTCTCGATCTATCCCTATAGATCTTGATGCTCAATACTTAAGCAGCTTCATCGAGGTCTTTCTTTGAAAAAACTCCTTTCAAACACTCCTTTATGCTTTCCAGAAAATTCTACATCATTTTCGATCAACAATATGTCATTCACATATACTTATCAGAAAGGCCGTAGTGCTCCCACTCACTTTTTTGTAAATACAGGCTTCACCGCAAGTCTGTATAAAACTATATGCTTTGATCAACTCATCAAAGCGTATATTCCAACTCCGAGATGCTTGCACCAGTCCATAGATGGATCGCTGGAGTTTGCACACTTTGTCAGCACTTTTAGGATCGACAAAACCTTCTGGTTGCATCATATACAACTCTTCTTTAAGAAATCCATTAAGGAATGCAGTTTTGACATCCATTTGCCAGATTTCATAAAATGTGGCAATTGCTAACATGATTCGGACAGACTTAAGCATCGCTACGGGTGAGAAGGTCTCATCGTAGTCAACTCCTTGAACTTGTCGAAAACCTTTCGCAACAAGTCGAGCTTTGTAGACAGTAACATTACCGTCAGCGTCACTCTTCTTCTTGAAGATCCATTTATTCTCTATGGCTTGCCGATCATCGGCTAAGTCAACCAAAGTCCATACTTTGTTCTCATACATGGATCCCATCTCAGATTTCATGGCCTCAAGCCATTTCATGGAATCTGGGCTCATCATCGCTTCCTCATAGTTCATAGGTTCATCATGGTCTAGTAACATGACTTCCAGAACAGGATTACCGTACCACTCTGGTGCGGAACGTACTCTGGTTGACCTACGAGGTTCGGTAGTAACTTGATCCGAAGTTTCATGATCATCATCATTAACTTCCTCACTAATTGGTGTAGGCATCACTGGAACTGATTTCTGTGGTGAACTACTTTCCAATTCGGGAGAAGGTATAATTACCTCATCAAGTTCTACTTTCCTCCCACTCACTTCTTTCGAGAGAAACTCCTTCTCTAGAAAGGATCCATTCTTAGCAACAAATATCTTGCCTTCGGATCTGTGATAGAAGGTGTACCCAACAGTTTCTTTTGGGTATCCTATGAAGACGCACTTCTCCGATTTGGGTTCGAGCTTATCAGGCTGAAGCTTTTTACATAAGCATCGCAACCCCAAACTTTAAGAAACAACAACTTAGGTTTCTTGCCAAACCACAGTTCATACGGTGTCGTCTCAACGGATTTAGATGGTGCCCTATTTAATGTGAATGCAGCTGTCTCTAATGCATAACCCCAAAATGATAGTGGTAAATCGGTAAGAGACATCATAGATTGCACCATATCTAATAAAGTACGGTTACGACGTTCGGACACACCATTACGTTGTGGTGTTCCAGGTGGCGTGAGCTGCGAAACTATTCCACATTGTTTTAAATGAAGACCAAACTCGTAACTCAAATATTCGCCTTCGCGATCAGATCGTAGAAACTTTATTTTCTTTTACGATGATTTTCCACTTCACTCTGAAATTCTTTGAACTTTTCAAATGTTTCAGACTTATGTTTCATTAAGTAGATATACCCATATCTGCTCAAATCATCTGTGAAGGTCAAAAAATAATGATACCCGCCGCGAGCCTCAACACTCATCGGACCGCATACATCAGTATGTATTATTTTCAATAAGTTAGTTGCTCGCTCCATTGTTCCGGAGAACGGAGTCTTAGTCATCTTGCCCATGAGGCATGGTTCGCAAGTATCAAGTGATTCATAATCAAGTGATTCCAAAAGCCCATTAGCATGGAGTTTCTTCATGCGCTTTACACCAATATGACCTAAACGGCAGTGCCACAAATAAGTTGCACTATCATTATTAACTTTGCATCTTTTGGCTTCAATATTATGAATATGTGTATCACTATGATCGAGATTCAATAAACCATTTTATTGAGTGTATGACCATAGAAGGTTTTATTCATGTAAATAGAACAACAATTATTCTCTGACTTAAATGAATAACCGTATTGCAATAAACATGATCAAATCATATTTATGATCAACGCAAACACCAAATAACATTTATTTAGGTTTAACACTAATCCCGAAGGTAGAGGGAGTGTGCGATGGTGATCTTATCAACCTTGGAATCACTTCCAACACACATCGTCATCTTGTCATTAACTAGTCTCTGTTCATTTTGCAACTCCTGTTTCGAGTTACTAATGTTAGCAACTGAACCAGTATCAAATACCCAGGGGCTACTATGAACACTAGTAAAATACACATCAATAACATGTATATCAAATATACCTTTGTTCACTTTGCCATCCTTCTTATCCACCAAGTATTTGGGGCTGTTCCGCTTCCAGTGACCATTTCCTTTGCAGTAGAAGCACTCAGTTTCAGGCTTAGGTCCATATTTGAGCTTCCTCACGGGAGTGACAACTTGCTTGTCATTCTTCTTGAAGTTCTCTTTCTTTCCCTTACCCTTTTTCTCGAAACTAGTGGTCTTGTCAACCATCAACACTTGATGCTATTTCTTGATTTCTACCTTCGCCGATTTCAGCATCACGAAGAGCTTGGGAATCGTTTTCATCATCCCTTGCATATTATAGTTCATCACGAAGTTCTAGTAACTTGGTGATAGTGACTAGAGAACTCTGCCAATCACTATCTTATCTGGAAGATTAACTCCCACTTGATTCAAGCGATTGTAGTACCCAGACATTCTGAGCACATGCTCACTAGCTGAGCTATTCTCCTCCATCTTGTAGGCAAAGTACTTATCAGAGGTCTCATACCTCTCGACACGGGCATGAGTCTGAAATACCAATTTCATCTCTTTGGAACATCTCATATGCTCCATGGCGTTCAAAACGTTTTTGAAGTCCCGATTCTAAGCCGTAAAGCATGGTGCACTAAACTATCAAGTAGTCATCATATCGAGCTTGCCAAACGTTCATAACGTCTGCATCTGCTCTGCAATAGGTCTGTCACTTAGCGGTGCATCAAGGACATAATTCTTCTGTGCAGCAATGAGGATAATCCTGAGATCACGGAACCAGTCCGCATCATTGCTACTATCATCTTTCAACTTAGTTTTCTCTAGGAACATATCAAAAATAAAACAGGGGAGCTATACGCGAGCTATTGATCTACAACATAATTTGCAAATACTACCAGGACTAAGTTCATGATAAATTAAAGTTCAATTTAATCATATTACTTAAGAACTCCCACTTAGATAGACATCCCTCTCGTCATCTAAATGATCACGTGATCCATATCAACTAAACCATGTCCGATCATCACGTGAGATGGAGTAGTTTTCAATGGTGAACATCTCTATGTTGATCATATCTACTATATGATTCACGTTCGACCTTTCGGTCTCAGTGTTCCGAGGCCATATCTGCATATGCTAGGCTCGTCAAGTTTAACCCGAGTATTCCGCATGTGCAAAACTGTCTTGCACCCGTTGTATTTGAACGTAGAGCCTATCACACCCGATCATCACGTGGTGTCTCAGCACGAAGAACTTTCGCAACGGTGCATACTCAGGAGAACACTTATACCTTGAAATTTAGTGAGGGATCATCTTATAATGCTACCGCCGTACTAAGCAAAATAAGATGCATAAAAGATAAACATCACATGCAATCAAAATATGTGACATGATATGGCCATCATCATCTTGTGCCTTTGATCTCCATCTCCAAAGCACCGTCATGATCTCCATCGTCACCGGCTTGACACCTTGATCTCCATCGTAGCGTCGTTGTCGTCTCGCTAACTATTGCTTCTACGACTATCGCTACCGCATAGTGATAAAGTAAAGCAATTACATGGCGATTGCATTTCATACAATAAAGCGACAACCATAAGGCTCCTGCCAGTTGCCGATAACTTTTACAAAACATGATCATCTCATACAATAACGTATATCACATCATGTCTTGACCATATCACATCACAGCATGCCCTGCAAAAACAAGTTAGACGTCCTCTACTTTGTTGTTGCAAGTTTTACGTGGCTGCTACGGGCTTCTAGTAAGAACCGTTCTTACCTACGCATCAAAACCACAACGATTTTTTGTCAAGTGTGCTGTTTTAACCTTCAACAAGGACCGGCCGTAGTCAAACTTGATTCAACTAAAGTTGGAGAAACAGACACCCGCCAGCCACCTTTGTGCAAAGCACATCGGTAGAACCAGTCTCATGAACGCGGTCATGTAATGTCGGTCCGGGCCGCTTCATCCAACAATACCGCCGAATCAAAGTAAGACGTTGGTGGTAAGCAGTATGACTATTATCGCCCACAACTCTTTGTGTTCTACTCGTGCATATCATCTACGCATAGACCTGGCTCGGATGCCACTGTTGGGGAACGTGCAATTTCAAAAAAAATCCTACGTTCACGCAAGATCTATCTAGGAGATGCATAGCAACGAGAGGGGAGAGTATGTCCACGTACCCTTGTAGACCGAAAGCGGAAGCGTTAGCTTAATGCGGTTGATGTAGTCGAACGTCTTCGCGATCCAACCGATCAAGCACCGAACGTATGGCGCCTCCGAGTTCAGCACACGTTCAGCTCGATGATGTCCCTCGAGCTCTTGATCTAGTTGACGGTCGAGGGAGAGTTCCGTCAGCACGACGGCGTGGTGACGGTGTTGGTGATGTGATCCGCGCAGGGCTTCGCCTAAGCACTACGACGCTATGACCGGAGGAGTAAACTGTGGAGGGGGGCACCGCACACGGCTAAGAGAATATCTGATGTGCCTTTGGGGTGCCCCCTGCCCATGTATATAAAGGAGGGGAGGAGGTGGTGGCCGGCCTAGAGGGGGGGCGCACCAAGGGGGGAGTCCTACTAGGACTCCCTAGTCCTAGTAGGATTCCCCTTTCCTTTCTCCGAAGGTGGAAAGAGGGAAGGAGAGGGAGAGGGAGAAGGAAAGGGGGGCGCCACCCCCTTCCCTAGTCCAATTCGGCCTCCTCCCTTGTGGGGGGCGCACCAGCCCCTTGTGGGCTGGTTAGCCTCCCTCCTAGGGCCCATATGGCCCATATCTTCCACCGGGGGGTTCCGGTACTCCGTTATGTACCTGATACACTCCGGAACCCTTCCGGTGTCCGAATACTACCTTTCAATATATCAATCCTTACCTCTCGACCATTTCGAGACTCCTCATCATGTCCGTGATCTCATCCGGGACTCCGAACAAACTTCGGTCACCAAAACACATAACTCATAATACAAATCATCATCGAACGTTAAGCGTGCGGACCCTACGGGTTCGAGAACTATGTAGACATGACCGAGACATATCTCTGGTCAATAACCAATAGCGGAACCTGGATGCTCATATTGGCTCCTACATATTCTACGAAGATCTTTATCGGTCAAACCGCATAACAACATACGTTATTTCCTTTGTCATCGGTATGTTACTTGCCCGAGATTCGATCGTCGGTATCTTCATACCTAGTTCAATCTCGTTACCGGCAAGTCACTTTACTCGTTCCGTAATGTATCATCCCGTAACTAACTCATTAGTCACATTGCTTGCAAGGCTTATAGTGATGTGCATTACCGAGAGGGCCCAGAGATACCTCTCCGATACTCAGAGTGACAAATCCTAATCTCGATGTATGCCAACCCAAAAAACACCTTCAGAGACACCTGTAGAGCATCTTTATAATCACCCAGTTATGTTGTGACGTTTGATAGCACACAAGGTGTTCCTCTGGTATTCGGGAGTTGCATAATCTCATAGTCAGAGGAATATGTATAAGTCATGAAGAAAGCTATAGCAATAAAACTTATCGATCATTATGCTAAGCTAACGGATGGGTCTTGTCCATCACATCATTCTTCTAATGATGTGATCCTGTTAATCAAATGACAACACATGTCTATGGTTAGTTAACTTAACCATCTTTGATTAACGAGCTAGTCTAGTAGAGGCTTACTAGGGACTCGGTGATTTGTCTATGTATTCACACATGTATCAAGTTTCCGGTTAATACAATTCTAGCATGAATAATAAAAATTTATCATGATATAAGGAAATATAAAATAACAACTTTATTATTGCCTCTAGGGCATATTTCCTTCACGGAGTACCTGGCTCAAGGTTCCGGGCAGCGGCCCGGAGCTCTGCCCGCTCGGGGATAGGCAGAGCTGGTCTGGCCGCCTCGATCCGGGCACTCCGGCGAGAGGACATCACCGGAGTCGAGGTCGATCTGCCCCGCCTGGATTAGGCCACAGTCCAAGGGGGGCGGTTGGGCAGCCACGGGAGTGGTAACCACCGCCGACGTCCCTTCGGAGGCAGCACACGGGCAGGCAGGAGCAGGACCGGCGGAGACGCGAGCCGGACCACGATGGAGGGCAGCAGAGTCGGAGTCATGGCGGAGCCTAGGGGGGGTCTGTCTTCCCAAGGTCCGGCAGGTCCGACCCACCGGGAGGGGCCGAGAGGAGCAGGGCCGAGCCATCCCCCGCCACCTTGGAGGCCTCAGCTGCTGAGGACGGGAGCTGAGGAGCTGGGGTCAAGTCAGCATTGGTGGAGAGAGTAGTGAGAATGTCGGAGGAGACATCGTCGGGAGAGCGGGGAGACGAAGCCGAGAAGACCAGCAGGCTCGCGTCAGATGCGTCGCTCCCGTCTGCGGGAGGCGGAGGGGCTGTGGAGTGAGTGTGACTGGCCCCTGAGCCTCCCCTGGCTGATGAGGCGGCAGGCGGGTCGTGGGGAGGGCTGTCCTCAGAGTTGTTGTCGTCCTCCTCTGAGCCGGAGTTGCGGCTGTGGCGAGGGTCGCGGTCGCTGCGACGGCCCTCCGTGCCGCCACCATCCGGGCCACCCCCCAGGAAGCTATCATCGGGGATGCGAGGACAGCCGATGTGGTTAGGCGGCTCGGGGGAGATCTTGAGATTGAAGCCTTGGTCGTTGAAGAAGACCCGGACCGTGGCACGGAGCTTGGACGAGTCGAGGGATTTAACCTTGACGCGCACCTCCTCCTCCTTGTGGAGTGAGAGCTCATCCACCACGACCACCTTGCCGAGGATCCGGGACATGTTACGAATGACCCGCTCCGAGCGCGCAATGTCGGGGAGGCCGCCGATGAGGGTCCATGCCGTGTCGAGCACGGCCACCGCCAAGGGATCGCGGACTGGCACCGAGATGTCCACCACTAGCTTGTTGAGGGCCAGGGTGATGTCGCCGCTGCGGGTGCCGTAGCCGTGACTAACAGCGTCGGGGAACACCACCGAGAACTGGTTGCCGGCCAGCAGGGTGACCTGCCAATCCCAGCTGCAGTGGTAGAGGTGGTTGAGCTCCGCCTCGATCATCTCCGGAGAGGCCACCCCATCCCACAACACGGTGACAATCGCCAGGAGCGAGGGAGACGGCGGGGGGTGTCAGGCACCTCGATGTAGAAGCCCAGGCCCTCAATCTCGTGCCCGTACATCATCAGCTCCTCCGAAACAGGGCGGTCCGGGCATAGGATCGCAGGATGCCCCGGGTCAGAGCACAGGTAGCAGCATTGCGGGCGAGTACAGGAGACCAGAGAGTGGCCGGCGATGCCGTAGTTGAAGCACTTCAGGAGGTCGGTGGTCCGGTCCTTGGGGCGCATAGCAACCGAGGCGGAGGCCGTCGGGTTACGGGTCGGACCAGAGGGAAGAGCCGCGACCCTGCCCCCGCTTCTTCTTCTTCTTCTTAGCCCCCTGCCTGCCCCGACCAGTACCATTGCCGTTGGGGGGGAAGTTCGGTTCGCTGCGAGGGGGCTGGTACCGACGAGGGGGGACAGGAGGGCGGACTGCAGTGGTTGCTGTTGGAGACGGGGGGGCCGAGAGCGGCCGCCGCGAGCCGGGGAGCGGCTGCCCTCCCGACGTCGGACCGGGGACGGAGAACGCCGGCGCTGGTTCCTCCAGTCCGCAGCTAGAGGCGGGGAGCGCGAGCGCGAGCGGCCCCGGTGATCGTCGTGGCCAGGGGACTGGCGAGACGGGGAGCGGCGGTCGGCGCGCGACGAGAGCTGACGACGGAGGTCCTCCTCACGGCGCATCGCGTCGGGGGAGGGGCGAGAGGAGTCGCACCGATCGTCGGAGCGGCGCTTGGGGCGGCCCCCGTCATCACCCCATTCGCGCGGCATGGGGGCAGGGGCGGCGGCGCTGGGAGGGACCGGGGGGAGGCGGCGGCGGGGCGGATGGGGCGGACGAGGACTAGGGTATCAGTCGAAGTGGGTTGACTCTGGGGAGGGAGCCGAGGAAAACCGGCCAGGGGCCAGATCAAGCGGCCGGCCGGCCGGCCCGGCCCACCAGACGGCCCACGCAAACTGGGCCGGCCCGCAAGAGGCACGGCCCGAGGGAGCGCATCTGGCCCAGCCACCGCGCGGCCCAGCCAGCAGGGCGGGGCGTCGGCTGTGAGGGTTTCCCCATCCGCCGGGACCACTGCCGCGGCCGGGGCCGGCGCCGGCACGGATGCCACGGCGAGCCAAGAGCGGCGCATGGAGAGGCTGGGCGAGAACTGGAGGGCAAAGGAACCAAAAGCGGCGATGAAGGGCCTAAAGGGGGAGCGGCGGACAGAGATCGGGGGGCACGCCGGCGCGGCGGCCAGCCGGAGCGGCGGAGCGCCGGACTCGCTGACGGCGGCGGCTAGGGCGATGGAGCGCCACGACACCCGGGGGCAACCTTGGTCAGACCGCCCCGCGACAGCCCACGCCGAAGCGCGGCGGCGGCAAGCGGTCCTAGAGCCCAAGGTGGCCTTTTAGCGCGGCGTCGGCGGGAGAGCCGCCGCGGCACGCTGGCGCGACCGCGAGAGAGTGCCCGGGCTGCCACGACGAGGCGACAGCCCGCTCTCCGCGCGGGTCACAGCCTGACGAGCCGGGGGCTCCCGGCGCACGACGGGACGGCCAGCGGCCACATCGTCCTCCTCCGCGACATCAGCCCAGCGCAGTACCGCGGCCTACGAGGGAGTCAGCGAGGACGAGGAGGGGCCAGCGGCCGGAGCAGCCGAGGAAGCCGCGGGGGAGGGGGGGAGTCCGGCGCCAGGGACGCCGGCGACAGGGGCGCGGGCGGCGCGTCGCCACCAGGAGCGCAGGAGCTGCGGGCGGAGTCCATCCTTCGCGACCACTTCCCGGAAGTCTCCGTGTCGTGTTCTTCGGCCTCTTTAAGCATGCAGTTCGTCGTCGGCCAGCTCGCCGTCTCTGGTTTGGGTGGGTGTCTCCTTTGCTCTATTGTTCATGTTCATCTTTCTTCTGTTTGGCCTCCTTTTGCTTTGATCGTGCCGCGCAGGACACATTGTTTCTTCTCACACTGAGATGTTTTGTTTTAGGTTTTTCTTGGGTTTTATGGGATTTTCCGGTTTTTTTGTGTGATTATGTTTCATCTGTTCTTGGTTTTTCCTGATTTTTGTTTTTCCAGTTTATATATTCAATTATTTTTTTGTCTGTCAGAAGCGTGAAAGCACGATAGTGCTTCACATGAACAATATCCCTTCTTTGCTTAGGTTATCTGGTTGCCGGTCCCCAACCACTTTCTCTCTGAAGAAATATAAAAGCGTTTAGATCACTGTACACAGGGAGTACATCACAAACTAGTCAGAAAACAAAGTCTCAGCTTGGATTTTTGACGGAAACATTAACATGATGTCATTCATCATACATTATAAAACGATCGCTCCAATTTGACAAGGACATATATGGACATGAGCATATATTACATTTCAAGATCCGACCGGACAGTTCCTCAACGAAAGGCGCCTAGCTGGCTGTAGTACCAGTCCCATCCATCCTCACTAATGTGGAATTAGGCATCCTGATAGTGGATGGAACCGGCGGATTCGGTGTCAAGAGTGGCCCTTTTTGGCTTTCCAGGGGCGATCGATGCCCCCTGGAGCGTCATCGGAATCCGCTGCAAGTTGAGAGAGGTTGCCGCTGCATGTGGCTGTGGAGGTAGCGGTAGCCCCCCACTTCCTATAAGGGGTATATGCCCCCGTCCCCATCCTCTCTGTCCAATGTCTCTCCCTGTCCCGTCAGGTTTTTTATAAGCGCAAGTAGGCAGAGCTGTGAGGGTCATGTGGGAGTGTGATCTCTCCCGTTTGGCCATTTCCCTGCTATATAAGCGCTGCACACTTACTTGGCCGCAACCACATCACTACACAGATCCATTCATCCAGTAGAAGCAGATCAATTGCAGAGCAGAGCCTTCTTTCTGCATAACCACCTTCCTGTTCAGACGCCCTGTCTTGCTCATGATGGACAAGGTGAAGAGCCATGGCAGCAAGCACCGCGGAGGATCAGGAGGATCAGGATCCGGAGGGCTGAGCAGGATGCTGAGGCAGCACAAGGCCAGGCTCTACATCATCCGCCGATGCGTCGTCATGCTCCTCTCCTCT
This sequence comes from Thinopyrum elongatum, assembly GCA_011799875.1. NCBI lineage: Eukaryota > Viridiplantae > Streptophyta > Magnoliopsida > Poales > Poaceae > Thinopyrum > Thinopyrum elongatum. The sequence goes on from CM022297.1 coordinate 478,699,521, forward strand.
TGATCTCATTCTTCTCTCTAGCTTAGGCTTGACTGATTCTTTGGTGCGTGTGTACATACTACATAACATAGGGTAGTTCAGAGGTTCAGATAGATGTTGCTGACGGTTAGTTTGGATGGAAGTTTCCGTGTGGTATAGTGATCCTAAGTCCTGCAATGGCAAGGATGTGCAAGTACCGATGTGTCATGTGTTGTGTGTTTGCTCTATCAGCACAAGTGAATGAGATCTCAAGAAAAAAAGTGGTTACCCCTGGCATTTCATTTTATCCACACTTCTAAGTAATATTTCTGCTATGTTGGATTGCTTTACTTAGAAAATTGTCAACATTGTGCAATGTGTATTTCTTTCCTAATACCAACAAATTTAAATGGTTCGTCTCATCCTATGTTCAAGTTGAAGTGATACAGAGCAATTGCTGCATCTCATATAAAATCTTCAAGGATTTTTCGTGTTTCGAATCCACTGATTCTTCTTACTTGATGTCGATGCCATGCATACTTCGTAAAACTTTATACTACATACGAATATTCTTTGATTTTATACCATCAAGAGTATGCATTCTTGTAAGTCATATGTGGCAATATGTCACCTAATTACAAATATGAGAGCTCTCGCAGAATTGCAAAGAAACCTTCTAGAAGTCGCATAATTACGTGGGGTCCCGGATCTCCCAAGGTAGCCATTGGGCCTCAGATCCGACGGCCTATGTGCTCTCATAGCATGTGCATGTGATCAACCTTGTACAAATGCATTTTAGTCGTCATTGAGGCCTGGCTAGCGATGCCTCGATTTGGCGCCAAGTTGAAGCCACCACCATTGTTGACTAATGGGGAGGATAAGGGCATGCCATGTCTAGTTCCCTCCATACCGGTGGCAGACATCTGTTGCAGTAGCCGTCAGAATCGGCGGTCACCACGCTTCGCCACCAAGTTCTCGTTGACACCGTCGTCACGGGTTGGCTCACGGATAGAAAAAAGTGGTTTGGGTCACAAGAGAGAGAAGCGGTTTGACTCAACCCATCGGAGAGAAGTGGTGTGTTGCCCTGCCCGTATGTCAAACATTCGTTGGTTTTGCTATTAACATTGCTTATTTGTGAATCACCACCTCAAAAATGGGGTTCCATGTTACAAATCACAAAATTTGTGTTAAAGTGGAATTATGATCCCTGAATTTGCTGTTCTATGTTATTTGCTATGTTATGCTTTTTCGAATGTAATAGTTTACCCATTTTCTTTTAAAATGTCAAAAGGCAACCTTTTTTGCTTCTTCTGGGCTTTTGGGCCAGCCTTCGGTTGGAAAACTAAGTTTTGAGCCCTATTTGGACTTAAAAATATAGGGACTCCACCGCCAGTCATAAATATCCCTTTGTTGTTATGTTAAGAAAGCAAAGTGTATGAGAGTCATGGTTTGCGACTTTCTGTCCCCTTGCCTCTGGCTGCCATCTTTGACGTTGTGAGGTGGGGGAATATCATACTCCTCATATTTTTAAGAGTTTTGTGTTCTTCATCCATGTATAGTGGCGGTCAAGGTAATTGATGAATACAATTGCCCTGGTACTACAGTGATTGTGGTGCTTTCAAGTGTCATAGAGCTAGTTGTGGTGCTTTCTTTAAAGTATCATAGAGCTAGGGAGCAGGCTTGTGCCCTCGCAGATTCGATTATTCAGGTCTGATGAGTTTATGTTATTGTGTCATGCTGGTTTTTGGTTTCATTCTTTGTGGAGTTGAAATCTTTTCTCAACACTATAGCATATATCTTATCATTTGACGACCTGCATTTCTAGGGAATCATACCAACATCCCCGGTCCAAGTCTGTTCAGTGCTCACAACTTTTGTATGGGTGACTCAAGAAGCTTTCATATACCATTTTTGGTACTCAAGCTCATGCAAGTGAAAGAGTGGCAGTATTGATTTTTGGTCCAACTGCAATCTCTTTGGTGATATCTTGGGAGTATTTTGTCTTGCAAAAATTGATACCACTGAGAAGATGCCTCCAAGAGATTTTACTGTAATTCTTAATTGTGAGGTGCGTTGCCATACAACCCCCCCCCCCCCCCCCTCCCCTTCCTACCCCTAAAATGTTGAAAGTCTTGTTTTTTTTTCCTATCCATGTACCAGAAAAAATGAAATCTCTTGATTTGTTTGGCAATTAATAAATTGACATGTCCCTTGAATCCTTGATCGCGCAATTGGAGGATGAGAGACGACGAGATTCCATCTAGCTTTGATGGAAGATGGAGACATGAGAGGTAGGATGGAGTGGATTCTAGCACGTACATGAGGAACGACGCTCTCCTTCCATGAGGGGTACGAGGAGAGCGACGATCACCAGTGGAACAGGCAATGAAGGAGTAGAGCGACAACCACAGAGGAACGGGTGTCGAACGCTTCTGGAGGTTGACCCCCCCCCCCCCCCCCCCCCCCCCTCTTTCTGTTTCAACATCTATACTATCCCTTTTAAGCAACTCTAGTAGAGTCTCCATAATGCATATGAAATGCGCTACATATGCAGAGTTACCATATATCAGCCTCCAGAATTCAGGGCCCACTCATCAATGAGACATCTTTTTTTGTCCCAATCTCCTACCATCCCCACATGAAGTTTCCTTCCATATGGTTTTGTTCGATGGGGTGTGCTCCATATGGCGACTCTGCTAGAATGCCTTTTGCTCCCTAATCTCCCCATTAACAGCTATTATGGAGTTCTAGACCATACAGAGACTCTGCTTGAGTTGCTCTTAGTAAAGGTTAACTTCGAATCTACACCATTGATTTTCCTAAAAAATTATAACCCTTTTTTAGAGGTTGTACTGAAGCAAACTTCTTACCACGTATTTGTTTTTTAGATCTTGAATCCAAAACAATGAACTTGTAATGGTTGGATGTATGAATAAAACTGCATATGTTTTCTTAAACCTTCTTTGTTTTAGTTATGTGCTTGCCGGTCCCCGACTACTCCCTCCGTAAAGAAATATAAGAGTGTTTAGAATGCTTTTATATTATTTTTTACAGAGGGAGCACATTGAAAGCTAGTCAGAACATTGTCATCATGCATTATAAAATGATCCTCCAATTTGAGGACGACATGAGCATATATTACATTCCAAGATCCGACCGGACAGTTCGTCAACGAAAGGCCCCTACCCTGGCCGCCCACTGATCACTGAAGAAGCAAGTGGAAATGTGGAATATTAGGCATCCCTGACCGTGGACGGAACCGACGGATTCGGTGTCAAGAGCGACCCTTTTTGGTTGTCCAGAGGCGATTTACCCCCTCGAGCCTCATCGGAATCCGTTGCAACTTGAGCGTGGCTGTCGCTGCATGTGGCTGTGGAGGTAGAGGTAGCCCCCCACTTCCTACAAGGGGTATATGCCCCCGTCCCCATCTCTCTGTGCAATGTCATCCCATCAGTTTTTTATACGCGCAAGTAGCCAAATACGTGAGGATCATGTGGGAGTGTGATCTTTCCCATCTGGCCACTTCCCTGCTATATAAACACATGACACTTACTTGGCCACAACCACAGCAGACAGATTCAATACTACTAGCAGAGCCTTCATCCAGAAAAGCAGTGGAAGAACACTAGACAGAGCAGAGCAGAGCCTTCTTCCTGCACAACCACCCTCCTGTTCAGGCGCCGTATCACATAGCTCAGGATGGACAAGGTGAACAGCCATGGCAGCAAGCACAAGGGATCAGGAGGGCTGAGCAGGATGCTGAGGCAACACAAGGCCAGGCTCTACATCATCCGCCGATGCGTCGTCATGCTCCTCTCCTCTTGATCTGATTCTTCTCTCTAGCTTAGGCTTGACTGATTCTTTGGTGCGTGTGTACATACTACATAGCATAGGACATAACATAGGGTAGTTTAGAAGGTCCCGACATATGTTGCTGCAAGTTTTGGTGTGGTATGGTGCTCCTAAGTCCTGCAATGGCAAGGTTGTACATGTACTGATGTGTCAGCTGTTGGAATGTTACTTTGTGTGTTTGCTCTATCAGCACAAGTGAATAATCTCAAGAAAAGAAGAGGTTACCCCTAGCATTCAACTTTATCTACATCTCTCAGTAATATTTCTGTGATGCCAACTATTTACTCGGTAAATTGGCAGCATTGACACGTGTGTTTTTTAAGTACTTGCATTCTTCTTATTCCATTATTTCGGACACTAACCTCATACCTGCATTCAGCTCATCTCATGTCCAATTTGCAGTTATAGAGAACAATGCCACTTTTCGTATAAAATCTTCAAGGACTTTGCTTATTCCGTACGGCACACTCGATCACTCATAGCACACTAACAAGTGATCCACGGATTTTTCTTAGTTGATGTCGATGGCATGCATACCTTGTATATAATTCTTGTACATACAAATATTCCTGGATTTTATCCCGTCAAGACTATGAACTCATGTAGTAATATGTTTGTAAGGCGTCGTCGTATGCATGCCCCAACATTGTATAATGCGTGGTATCGGTTCAATTTTCTTGTTTATTTTATTTCAATCCACATTGAAGTTTGAGTTGCACATATGAATAAAATTGCTTATTTTCATCAATGTTATTCCAGAACATAGCTATTTTTTATTGTAGATTTTATATACATGAACAAATTTGTTGTTAGTTTTATTAGATAGAACACTGAAATTGTTTCTACTAAAGTGAATTAATGTCAGTTTAGAAATCAATGCCATGTCCGACTCATTAGACGAACCGACGATTCCAACAATCGAGCAGCAGGAGCAAGATGGTGATGGGTCGAGTTCAAGTTCAAGCAGAAGAGGCGGTGGATTTGTTTCATACATTTATCTATGAGAAAATCCAGGGGTTAGCATTCTTTCCAATTCAAAAGTCCCAAATAATTCAAAGGAGTGGAAAGAGAGGGATTCGAACCCTCGGTACAAAAATATTGTACAATGGATTTGCAATCCGCGGCTTTAGTCCACTCAACCATCTCTCCACGTTCCAAAGTGAAAGGTTTCCGTGATATGATGTAGGCAAGAAATAAGAAATAGCGGTTGCAAAAAAAAAAAAACTTTTTTCTTTCAAAAGTCTATAAAAAGAATATGGTTTATTTTGGCAGTGTCCATATAGAGGGGGGCAGGTTAAAAGCTTTGCATGGTGCACTGCAAATCTAAGGGTTTGTTTGTTCGGGCTGCAGCACGACAAGCAACTGCATTATGCTTCCTGATACGTCTCCGTCGTATCTACTTTTCCTAACGCTTTTGCTCTTGTTTTGGACTCTAATTTGCATGATTTGAATGAAACTAACCCGGACTGATGCTGTTTTCAGCAGAACTACTATGGTGTTCTTTTTGTGCAGAAATAAAAGTTATCGGAATGGAATGAAACTTTTTGAAGAATTATTTCAGAATATATAAAAAATACTGGGACCTAGAACCAATGGAGGGGGTGCCCTGGTTGGGCACGATACACCAGGGCGCGCCACCCCCTCCAGGCGCGCCCTGGTAGGTTGTGCCCACCTCGTGGGCCCCCTGACCCTAATCTCAACTCCTTAAATACCTATTTTTTGGAGAAAAAAATCAAGGAGGAAGGTTCATCGCGTTTCACGATACGGAGCCGCCGCCACCTCCTGTTCTTCATCGGGAGGCTAGATCTGGAGCCCGTTCGGGGCTCCAGAGAGGGGAATCTTCAGTCTTCGTCATCACCAACCCTCCTTCATCGCCAATTCCATGATGCTCCCCACCGAGAGTGAGTAATTCCTTCGTAGGCTCGCTGGTCGGTGAGGAGTTGGATGAGATTCATCATGTAATCGAGTTAGTTTTGTTAGGGCTTGCTATGTTCTGAGATTGATGTTGTTATGACTTTGCTATGCTTAATGCTTGTCACTAGGGCCCGAGTGCCATGATTTCAGATCTGAACCGTTTATGTTTTCACCATTATATCTATGTTCTAGATCCGATCTTGCAAGTCATATTCACCTATTACGTGTTATGATCCATAAACCCCAGTGTGACAGTAATTGGGATACTTTCCGGTGATGACCGTAGTTTGAGGAGTTGATGTATTCACTATGTGTTAATACTTTGTTCCGGTTCTCTATTAAAATAGGCCTTAATATCTCTTAGTTTCCTTATGGACCCCCCTGCCACGGGAGGGTAGGACAAAAGATGCCATGCAAGTTCTTTTCCATAAGCACGTATGACTATTTACGGAATACATGCCTACATTATATTTATGAACTGGAGCTAATTTTGTATCGTCCTAGGTTATGACTGTTATATGATGAATATCATCCAACGAATTCACCGATCCAATGCCTACGAATTTTCCACATATTGTTCTTGCTAAGTTATTACTGCTGCTGTTACTGTTGCACTTGCTACAAAACCATTCTATCACTGTTACCGTTACTACTACTGTTACCGCTGCTATTAAAACCATCATATTACTGCGCTACTGATCACTGTGCTGCAGATATTTAATCTCCAGGTGTGGTTGAATTGACAACTCAAGTGCTAATACTTGCAAATATTCTTTGGCTCCCTTTGTGTCAAATCTATAAATTTGGGTTGAATACTCTACCCTCGAAAATTGTTGCAATCACCTATACTTGTGGGTTATCAAGACCTTTTTCTGGCGCCGTTGCCGGGGAGCATAGCTATATTTGTTGTGTCACTTGGGATTATTATCTATTTATCACTATGAAGAATCTGAAGGATACCAAAACCAAGATTTTTTTCCTCTAAGACGAGGGGAGGAAAGGAACTGCCATCTAGCTCTACACTTGATTCACCTTCTATTTTGAGTAAACTTGCAACACCACCACATGCTATTAATCCTGATATGTCGCAAGTTATTGATGCTGCTACTTCTGCTATGAAGGATACTCATGATGATGCCAGTACGTTGCTTGATGATAATGTGCCACTAGGTGAATTTCTTGATGAACAAATTGCTAGAGCTAAAGATATTGAAAATGATGAAACTGATGAAGTACTTGAAACTGAAAATCTTGAAACACCTATTAGACCTAGCTCTCCTAGATATTAAATGCCTAAGATACCTGAAGGTTATGTTATGGATGAGGAGATAGCTAGAGATTTCTTGCTTGCAATGATAGAGATGATCTTAAGAAATTACTATGCAAACTGAAAGAAAAATCTTTGAATGCTAGAATGAAATGTGATCCTAAGTTTGCTACTTCACCTATCTTTGTTACCGATAAGGGTTATGAATTCTCTGTCGACCCAGAGTTAATTACTTTGGTTGAATCTGATCCTTTTCATGGCTATGAAACTGAAACTATTGTGGCACATCTCACTAAATTAAATGATATAGCCACCCTTTTTGCTAATGATGAGAAAATTCGCTACTACTATATTCTGAAATTATTTCCATTCTCATTAAAGGGTGATGCTAAGATATGGTACAATACTCTTGCTCCTGGTTGTGTGCGTAGTCCCCAGGATATGATTTACTACTTCTCTGAAAAATATTTTCCTGCTCATAAGAAACAAGCTGCCTTACAGGAAATATTTAACTTTGTGCAAATTGAAGAAGAGAGTCTCCCACAAGATTGGGGGAGGCTTCTCCAATTGCTTAATGCTTTGCCCGATCATCCTCTTAAGAAAAATGAAATACTTGATATCTTCTATAATGGACTAGCCAATGCTTCTAGGGACTTCCTAGATAGTTGTGTTGATTGTGTTTTCAGGGAACAAACTGTTGAACAAGTTGAGGAATTATTGAACAACATATTTGATGTCGCTTGAACTACGTCGGTATTTCCCCAAAGAGGAAGGGATGATGCAGCACAACTACGGTAGGTATTTCCCTCAGTTATGAAACCAAGGTATCAATCCAGTAGGAGAACCAAGCAACACTATGTAAACGGTACCTGCACACAAATAACAAATACTTCCAACCCGACGATTAGGAGGGGTTGTCAATCCCTCTACAGGTAACGGTGCCAGAAATTGTCAAGTTGACGAGATAAAAATTATATAGATTGGATAAATATCTCTCGATAAAACATGAAATAAATAGCAAAAAAGTGCAGCAAGGTATTTTTGGGTTTTTGGAATAATAGATCTGAAAACAAAAGCAAATAAAAAATAGATCTCAAAGCAATATGATAAAGAATAGACCCGGGGGCCGTAGATTTCACTAGTGGCTTCTCTCAAGAAAATAGCATATGGTGGGTAAACAAATTATTGTTGGGCAATTGATAGAACATCAAATAATTATGGCAATATCCAGGCAATGATCATTATATAGGCATCACGTCCAAGATTAGTAGACCGACTCCTACCTGCATCTACTACTATTACTCCACACATCGACCGCTATCCAGCATGCATCTAGTGTATTAAGTTCATGGAGAAACGGAGTAATGCAATAAGAACGATGACATGATGTAGACGAGATCTATTCATGTAGGAATAGCCCCCATCTTGTTATCCTTAATAGCAATGATACATGCGTGTCTTGCTGACCCTTCTGTCACTGGGAAAGAACACCGCACGATCGAACCCATCACAAAGCACCTCTTCCCATGGCAAGAAAAATTGATCTAGTTGGCCTAACTAAACCAAAGATTCGAAGAAGAAATACGAGGCTATAAGTAATCATGCATAAAAGAGATCAAAACTCAAATAACTTTCATGGATATAGATCTGATCATAAACTCAAAGTTCATCGGATCCCAACAAACACACCGCAAAAAGAGTTACATCAAATAGATCTCTAAGATACCATTGTATTGAGAGAGAAAAATCCATCTAGCTACTGCCTACGGACTCGTAGGTCTACAATGAACTACTCACGCATGATTACTTATAGGCCCATCATGCTCAATCATTGATCCATTCATGAAACACGCTCACATATTAGCTACACCCAATGCTCGAGTATGATCATAGTGCCCCTCAGTTGGTGCTTTATAAGAGAAGATGAAGATTCAAATAAAAATAAAAATTGTATAAAGTAAATAGATAGGCCCTTCGCAGAGGGAAGTAGAGATTTGTAGAGGTGCCAGAGCTCAAAACTTAAATTGAGAGATAAAATTTTTTAGAAGCATACTTTTCCCATCAACGAAAACGACCGAGTAATTCCAAACACTTTCAATGCTAGATATATCATAGGCGGTTCCCAAATAGAAAATAAAGTTTATTACTTTTTCCACCATTCTTTCACAATCCATGGATAGCCGTATCCACGGGTGCCCTCCATACCAACACTTTCCAAGGAATTTATTATTTGACAACATAAAGTAAATTTCTTTTTCATTTCGGGACTGGGCATCCCTATTACCGCTGCACTCTCGTGCAATGACAAGTGAATAAACACTCATCTTGAGAATAACACATCTAGCATGGAAAATATTGGCCACCCCCTACCGCTTCATGAGCGGTACGGGCACACAAAAAGGAAATTTATTTTGAAAATTAGAGATGGCACATACAAATTTTCTTAGAGCGGCACGGGAATACCGCATTAGGTAGGTATGGTGGACTCATATGGCAAAACTGGGTTTAAAGATTTTGGATGCAGAAGTAGTATTTCTACTTAGTACAAGTGGAGGCTAGCAAAAAGATTGAGAAGCAACCAACCAAGAAACAAAAAATCACATAAGCGATCATTAAGCATAACTAACACCGAATAATGCACCACAAGTAGGATATAATTTCATTGCATAACTATTGACTTTCATGCTTGCATAGGGAATCACAAACCTTAACACCAATATTCTTACTAAAGCATAATTACTCACCAACATACATATCACTATCATCATATCTCAAAACTATTACAAAGAATCAAGTTTATTTTGTCCAATGATCTTCATGAAAGTTTTTATTATATCCCTCTTGAATATCTATCACTTTGGGACTAGTTTCATAAGTTGTATTTGCTTTTGACAAGCTCAAACAAATCTAAGTGAAGAACATGAGCATAAAATTTTTCTGTCTCTCAAAATAATATAAGTGAAGCATGAGAGAATTTCTTCAAAAATTTACTAACTCTCAAATAAATCTAAGTGAAGCATGAGAGCATTTCTTTAAAAATATTAAAGCACATCGTGCTCAAAAAGATATAAGTGAAGCACTAGAGCAATTCCATAGCTCAAAAAAATTTAAGTGAAGCATAAAGAGCAATTCTATCAAATCATAGCATAATTTGGCTCTCTCAAATAGGTGTGTCCAGCAAGGATACTTGTGACAAACTAAAAAGAAAAACAAGCAAAGACTCATATAGTAAAAGACACTCCAAGCAAAACTCAAGATATGTGACGAATAAAAATATATCTCCAAGTGAAATACCGATGGTTGTCAGAAGAAAGAGGGGATGCCTTCCGGGGCATCCCCAAGCTTAGTTGCTTGGTTCTCCTTGAATATTAACTTGGGGTGCCATGGGGCATCCCCAAGCTTAGGCTTTTCTTACTCCTTATTCATTCATCCATCGTGATCTCACCCAAAACTTGAAAACTTCAATCACACAAAACTTAACAAAACCTTCGTGAGATCCGTTAGTATAAGAAAACCAATATCTACTTTAAGTACTGTAGAAAACCCACTAAAATTTTGTTATTGCATTATATCTACTGTATTCTAACTTTGCCATGGCTTATACACCCCCCCCCCCCCCGATACAATCCATAGATTCATCAAAATAAGCACACAATGCAAAGAAAACAGAATCTGTCAAAAACAGAACAGTCCGTAAAGATGCGAACTGTTCTCATACTTCTGTAACTCCAAAAATTCTGAAAAATTCGGACAACAGAGGAAATTTTTATATCAATCTTGTGTAAAAAATTCAGAATGTTTCGTCACTTCTGTATATTTAGACAATTATATTACTGGGTGCAAAAGTTTCTGTTTTTCAATAGGATCAAATCAACTATCACCAAAGCTATCCCAAAGGCTTTACTTGGCACAAACACTAATTAAAACATAAAAAACACAATCATAACAGAGGCATAATTGTGCAAACACTAAAGAATAGAAATAGAAAGGCAAAAATAAATTTTATTCATTGGGTTGCCTCCCAACAAGCGCTATCGTTTTATGCCCCTAGCTAGGCATAATGCATAGATTCAAGTATTGTCATCTTTGGTTCTAGATCCATAGGATGCCCTCATGATTGAATCATATGGTGGCTTAATTCTTGTTCTAGGGAAGTGTTCCATGCCCTTTCTTAGTGGAAATTGGAATTTAATATTGCCTTCTTTCATATCAATCATGGCACGAATAGTACGTAAAAACGGTCTACCAAGTATAATTGGACAAGACGGATTGCAATCAATATCAAGAACAATAAAATCTATGGGCACATAATTCCTATTTGCAAGAATAAGAACATCATTAATTCTTCCCAAGGTTTTTTAATAGTAGAATCCGCCAAGTGCAAATTAAGAGAACATTCTTCAATATCGGTAAGACCAAGCACATCACATAAATTTTTTGGAATTGTGGAAACACTAGCACCCAAATCACATAAAGCAAAACACTCATAATTTGTAATCTTGACTTTGATGGTAGGTTCCCACTCATCATGTAATTTTCTAGGAATTGAAATCTCTAATTCCAACTTTTCTTCCAAAGCTTTCATCATGGCATCTACGATATGTTTAGTAAAAGCTTTATTTTGTTCATAAGCATGGAGTGAGTTAATCATGGATTGCAACAAAGAAATACAATCAATCAAAGAGCAATTATCATAATTAAAGTCTTTGTAATCCAAAAGAGTGGGCACATCACTAGTTAAAGTTTTGACCTCTCCAAACCCACTTTTATCAATTTTTTCATCAAGATTTTCACCCTTCGAATTATCGGGACACCTTCTAACTAAAGTTGACTGTTCTTCAGTCCCTTTATCATCAATTCTAATTTTACTAAACAAGGAATCAATAGAAGAAACACCAATCATTTTAAGATCTTTATCATTTTTATGAAAGCAATCACTAGAAAACACTCTTTCTAAAAATTCTCGTTTAGCTCTAAGCATAGCGGTTCTTTTATTACTTTCATCCATAGAAACATATAAAGATTTAATTGATTCATCAACCTTGGGTAAAAAAAATCAACTTGCAATTTTCTACATCATGAGAAATTCTATCAATGCTTCTAGACATATCATCAATCTTATTCAACTTTTCTTCTATCGTAGCATTGAAAACTTTTTGAGCATTGATATATTCTTTAATATTATTCTCAAGATCAGAGGTGGTCCTATTATTATTATAATAAGGATTACCATAGGAATTACCATAATTATTAGTGGAATTTCCAGGAAAAGGCCTAGGATTAAAATTACCTCTATAAGCATTGTTATTAAAATTGTTCCGCGAGACAAAATTCACATCTACGGGATCACTATTTTGCTCAATCAAAGTAGACAAAGGCACATTATTAAGATCAATAGGAGCACTTTTATTAGCAACCAATTTCATAAGAGCGTCAACTTTTTCACTCAAAGTACTAATTTCTTCAACCGAATTAACTTTTTTACTAGTAGGTGCTCTTTCGGTGTGCATTGTGAATAATTTGCCATAATATTATCAAGCAATTTAGTAGCTTCACCCAAAGTAATTTCCATAAAAGTACCACCCGCGGCGGAATCTAAAAGATTTCTATAAACAAAGTTCAATCCCGCATAAAATTTTTGTATGATCATCCAAAGATTTAAACCATGAGTAGGACAATTTCTTAGCATCAATTTCATTCTTTCCCAAGATTGTGCAACATGTTCATGCTCAAGTTGCTTGAAATTCATGATTTGAGTTCTAAGGGAAATAATTTTCGCGGGCGGAAAATACTTAGTAATGAAAGCATCTTTGCATTTATCCCAAGAATCGATACTATTGCGAGGCAAAGAAGAAAACCAAATTTTTGCACGATCTCGCAAAGAAAACGGAAATAATTTCAACTTCACAATATCATTGTCCACATATTTTTTTCTTTTGCATATCGCAAAGTTCTACGAATGTGTTTAGATGGGACGCGGCATCATCATTAGGAGTACCGGAAAATTGATCTTTCATAACAAGATTCAACAAAGCGGCATTAATATCACAAGATTCCGCACTAGTGGCGGGAGGAGCAATCGGAGTGCTAATAAAATCATTGTTGTTGGTATTGGAAAAATCACACAACTTGGTGTTTTCTTGAGTCATCGTGACTACGCAAACAAGATTGCACACAAAAACAGATCTAACGAGAAAAGGCGAACGAAAAAAAAGAGGACGAATAAAACGGCAAATTTTTGTGAAGTGGGGCAGATGAAAACGAGAGGCAAATGGCAAATAATGTAAATTGCAAATAGATGAGATTTGTGATTAGGAACCTGATAGATGTTGATGATGTCTCCCAGGAAACGGTGCCAGAAATTCCTTTTGATGTTGCTTGAACTACATCGGTATTTCCCCAAAGAGGAAGGGATGATGCAGCACAGCTATGGTAGGTATTTCCCTCATTTATGAAACCAAGGTATCAATCCAGTAGGAAAACCAAGCAACACTATGTAAACGGTACCTGCACACAAATAACAAATACTTGCAACCCGACGATTAGGAGAGGTTATCAATCCCTCTACTGGGACAAAGATAGATAAATTTGTGACAGATAGGATAAATAGATCTTGATAAAACGCGAAATAAAATTAATAGCAAAAAGGTACAGCAAGGTATTTTTGCATTTTTGGAATAATAGATCTGAGAATAAAAGCGAATAAAAATAGATCGGAAAGCAAATATGATAAAGAATAGACCCGGGGGTCGTAGATTTCACTAGTGGCTTCTCTCAAGAAAATAGCATACGGTGGGTAAACAAATTACTGTTGGGCAATTGATAGAACATCAAATAATTATGATGATATCGAGGCAATGATCATTATATAGGCGTCACGTCCAAGATTAGTAGACCGACTCCTGCCTGCATCTACTACTATTACTCCACACATCGACCGCTATCCAGCATGCATCTAGTGTATTAGGTTCATGGAAAAACGGAGTAATGCACTAAGAACGATGACATGATGTAGACGAGATCAATTCATGTAGGAATAGCCCCCATCTTGTTATCCTTAATAGCAACGACACATGCGTGTCTTGCTGCCCCTTCTGTCACTGGGAAAGAACACCGCACGATCGAACCCATCACAAAGCACATCTTCCCATGGCAAAAAAATCGATCTAGTTGGCCTAACTAAACCAAAGATTCGAAAAAGAAATACGAGGCTATAAGTAATCATGCATAAAAGAGATCAAAGAACTCAAATAACTTTCATGGATATAGATCTGATCATAAACTCAAAGTTCATCGGATCCCAACAAACACACCGCAAAAAAGAGTTACATCAAATAGATCTCCAAGATACCATTGTATTGAGAATCAAAAAGAGAGAAGAAGCCATCTAGCTACTGCCTACGGACCCGTAGGTCTACAATGAACTACTCACGCATCATTGGAGAGGCACCAATGAGGATGATGAACGCCTCCGTGATGGTGTCTAGATTGGATCTCATGGTTCTGGAACTTGCGGCAGCTGGAAATGTGTTTCGTCGACTCCCCTAGGGTTTTTGGAATATTTGTGTATTTATAGGGCGAAGAGGCGGTGCGGGAGGCCACCGAGGTGGGCATAATCCACCAGGGCGTGCCTGGGCCCCCAGGCGCGCCCAGGTGGGTTGTGCCCCCCTCAGGGCACCCCTCTGGTACTTCTTTGGCCCATTTTGTGTCTTCTGGTCCATAAAAATTCTCCAAAAAGTTTCGCTGCGTTTGGACTCCATTTGGTATTGATTTTCTGTGAAGTAAAAAACAAGAAAAAAACAGCAACTGGCACTAGGCACTATGTCAATAGGTTAGTCCCAAAAAATGATATAAAGTTGCTATAAAATGATTGTAAAACATCCAAGAATGATAATATAACAGCATGGAACAAGCAAAAATTATAGATACGTTGGAGACGTATCAGCATCCCCAAGCTTAATTCCTACTCGTCCTCGAGTAGGTAAATGATAAAAATAGAATTTTTGATGTGGAATGCTGCCTAACATGTTCGTCACATATTCTTTTGTTTGTAGCATGGACATTTGGACTTTTATATGGTTCAAAGCAATAGTCTAGTTTTGACATGAAGATTTCAATACTCAAGCATATCAACAAGGAACCATGTCTTTCAACATATCAACACTAAAGAAAGTTATCCCTAGCCCATCATGCTCAATCATTGATCCATTCATGAAACACACTTGCATATTAGCTATACCCAATGCTCAAGTACAATCATAGTGCCCCTTTGTTGGTGCTTTATAAGAGAAGATGGAGACTCAAAGAAAAATAAAAAATTGCATAAAGTAAATAGATAGGCCCTTCGCAGAGGGAAGTAGGGATTTGTAGAGGTGCCAGAGCTCAAAGCTTAAATTGAGAGATAAAACATTTTGAGAGGCATACTTTTCCCCTCAGCGAAAACGACCGAATAATTCCCAACACTTTACATGTTAGATATATCATAGGACGTTCCCAAACAGAAAATAAAGTTTATTCCTTTTTCCACCATTTTTTCACTTTCCATGGCTAGCCGTATCCACGGGTGCCCTCCATACCAACACTTTCCAAGGAATTTATTTTATGACAACATAAAGTAAATTTATTTTTCATTTCGGGACTGGGCATCCCTATTACTACCGCACTCTCGTGCAATGACAAGTGAATAAACACTCATCTTGAGAATAACACATCTAGCATGGAAAATATTGGCCACCCCCTGCCGCTTCATGAGCGGTACGAGCACACAAAAAGGAATTTTATTTTGAAAATTAGAGATGGCAAATACAAATTTGCTTAGAACGGTACGGGAATACCGCATATAGGTAGGTATGGTGGACTCATATGGCAAAACTGGGTTTAAAGATTTTGGATGCACAAGTAGTATTTCTACTTAGTACAAGTGGAGGCTAGCAAAAAGATTGAGAAGCAACCAACCAACAAACGAAAAATCACATAAGCAAGCATTAAGCATAACTAACACCGAATAATGCACCACAAATAGGATGTAATTTTATTGCATGACTATTGACTTTCGTGCTTGCATAGGGAATCACAAACCTTAACACCAATATTCTTACTAAAGCACAATTACTCACCAACATGACTCATATATCACTATCATCATATCTCAAAACTATTACAAAGAATCAAGTTTGTTTTGTCCAATGATCTTCATAAATGTTTTTATTTTATCCCTCTTGAATATCTATCACTTTGGGACTAATTTCATATGTTGCATTTGCTTTTTACAAGCTCAAACCAATCTAAGTGAAGAACATGAGCATAAAATTTTCCGTCTCTCAAAATAATATAAGTGAAGCATGAGAGAATTTCTTCAAAAATTTACTAACTCTCAAATAAGTCTAAGTGAAGCATGATAGCATTTCATCAAAAATATTAAAGCACACCGTGCTCAAAAAGATACAAGTGAAGCAATAGAGCAATTCCATAGCTCAAAAGATTTAAGTGAAGCATAAAGAGCAATTCTAACAAATCATAGCATAATTTGGCTCTCTAAAATAGGTGTGTCCAGCAAGGATACTTGTGACAAACTAAAAAGCAAAACAAGCAAAGACTCATATAATACAAGATGCTCCAAGCAAAAATCATGATATGTGACGAATAAAAATATAGCTCCAAGTAAAATACCGATGATTGTTAGAAGAAAGATGGGATGCCTTCCGAGGCATCCCCAAGCTTAGTTGCTTGGTTATCCTTGAATATTAACTTGGGCTGCCATGGGGCATCCCCAAGCTTAGGCTTTTCTTACTCCTTATTCCTTCATCCATCGTGATCTCACCCAAAACATGAAAACTTCAATCACACAAAACTTAACAAAACCTTCATGAGATCCGTTAGTATAAGAAAACTAATCTTTACTTTAAGTACTGTAGAAAACCCATTCAAATTTTGTTATTGCATTATATCTACAGTATTCTAACTTTTCCATGGCTTATACCCCCCGATACAATCCATAGATTCATCAAAATAAGCACACAATGCAAAGAAAACAGAATCTGTTAAAAACAGAATAGTCTATAAAGATGCGAATTGTTCTTATACTTCTATAACTCCAACAATACTTAAAATTTATGAAAACAGGGGCAATTTTTATATCAATCTTGTGTAAAAAATTCAGAATTTTTCGTTGCTTCTGTGAATTTAGACAATTATTTTACAGGCCGCAAAAGTTTCTGTTTTTCAATAGGATCAAATCAACTATCACCAAAGCAATCCCAAAGGCTTTACTTGGCACAAATTAAAACATAAAAAACACAATCATAACAAAGGCATAATTGTGAAAACACTCAAGAACAGAAAGAAAAAGGCAAAAATAAATTTTATTCATTGGGTTGCCTCCCAACAAGCGCTATCGTTTTATGCCCCTAACTAGGCATAATGCATAGATTCAAGTATTGTCATCTTTCTTCTTATTTTCCGTAGATGTGTTCTTGTCGGGAGGTTTTGCAAAAAATAACTTGAAACACAATATCCATAGAAATTTTAGCATTATCAAGTTGCCCATCTACGTATCCCCTTTGATTTCCGGCAACAATCCAAGAATATTGTTGATTAACATCATTGAAAATTGTTGGATTATATCTAAAATGGGGATTTCCTTTTTAAGATTCTCATACAAAATTTGGTTATTACCAAGCAAATGTCTCAACTATTGTAAAGGATCTCATCTATCACCGGTTTTTCACGGCTCATGCCATAAAAATAAAAAAATTCCCTAGCTTCCCGTACTATGTGATCAAATTCATTTATAAGAACTTGGGTAGCTATCTTTTTAGCTTTAGGATCTTTTATAGATGGTAGCTCATAAAACAATCTTTGCAAGGTAGGGTGAGTACGAATAAATCTATTTTCAAGTTTCAAAACTAGTGCTGAAATAGCTTCCGCATAAGATTTAGTTCTTTAAGTACATGAGCATCATCAAGAGTCAAATTTCCGACACAATTGAAAAATTCCTGGATATGTTCTTTTCCCATAACGTTCCCTTGCCCCAAAACAACAGCTTTAGCATCCAGATTGCTAGATCGTCCAATTTTAGGAGTTAGGCCATCATCTGTTTCTGCCATGCCAAAGTCAGTCATGGTGACAAGTTCAAGCAAATAAGAGATCTGACTAGAAAATAGCGAACGAAAAAGAGGGCGAATAAAACGGCAAATTTTTGTGAAGTGGGGGAGATGAAAACGAGAGGCAAATGGCAAATAATGTTAATTGCAAAGAGATGAGATTTGTGATTAGGAACCTGATAGATGTTGACGATTTCTCCCCGGCAACGGTGCCAGAAATTATTTTTGATGTCACTTGAACTACGTCGGTATTTCCCCAAAGAGGTAGGGATGATGCAGCACAGCTACGGTAGGTATTTCCCTCAGTTATGAAACCAATGTATCAATCCAGTAGGAGAACCAAGCAACACTATGTAAACGGTACCTGCACACAAATAACAAATACTTGCAACCCGACGATTAGGAGGGGTTGTCAATCCCTCTACGTGTAAAAAGATAGATAAATTTGTGATAGATTGGATAAATAGATCTCGATAAAACACGAAATAAAATAAATAGAAAAAAGGTGCAGCAAGTATTTTTGGGTTTTTGGAATAATAGATCTGAGAATAAAAGCGAATAAAAATAGATCGGGAAGCAAATATGATAAAGAATAGACCCGGGGGCCATAGATTTCACTAGTGGCTTCTCTCTAGAAAATAGCGTACGGTGGGTAAACAAATTACTGTTGGGCAATTGATAGAACATCAAATAATTATGACGATATCCAGGCAATGATCATTATATAGGCATCACGTTCAAGATTAGTAGACCGACTCCTGCCTGCATCTACTACTATTACTCCACACATCGACCGCTATCCAGCATGCATCTAGTGTATTAAGATCATGGAAAAATGGAGAAATGCAATAAGAATGATGACATGATGTAGACGAGATCTATTCATGTAGGAATAGCCCCCATCTTGTTATCCTTAATAGCAATGATACATGCGTGTCTTGCTGCCCCTTCTGTCACTGGGAAAGAACACCGCACGATCGAACCCATCACAAAGCACCTCTTCCCATGGCAAGAAAATCGATCTAGTTGGCCTAACTACACCAAAGATTCGAAGAAGAAATACGAGGCTATGAGTAATCATGCATAAAAGAGATCAAAGAACTCAAATAACTTTCATAGATATAGATCTGATCATAAACTCAAAGTTCATCGGATCCCAACAAACACACCGCAAAAAAGAGTTACATCAAATAGATCTCCAAGAGACCATTATATTGAGAATCAAAAAGAGAGAAGAAGCCATCTAGCTATTGCCTACAGACCCGTAGGTCTACAATGAACTACTCATGCATCATCGGAGAGGCACCAATGAGGATGATGAACCCCTCCGTGATGGTGTCTAGATTGGATCTCGTGGTTCTGGAACTTGCGACTGCTGGAATTGTGTTTCGTCGACTCCCCTAGGGTTTTTGGAATATTTGGGTATTTATAGGGTGAAGAGGCGGTGCAGGAGGCCACCGAGGTGGGCACAACCCACCAGGGCATGCCTGGGCCTCTAGGCACGCCCAGGTGGGTTGTGCCCCCCTCGGGGCACCCCTCTGGTACTTCTTTGGCCCATCTTGTATCTTATGGTCCATAAAAATTCTCCAAAAAGTTTCGCTGCGTTTGGACTCTGTTTGGTATTGATTTTCTACGAAGTAAAAAACAAGCAAAAAACAGCAACAAGCACTATGTCAATAGGTTAGTCCCAAAAACTGATATAAGGTTGCTATAAAATGATTGTAAAACATCCAAGAATGGTAATATAACAGCATGGAACAAGCAAAAATTATAGATACGTTGGCGACGTATCATGGACTAAAAATTTCAGAATTTTATTTATAGGAATAAGATGAGTTCCTTTAGGAAGTTTTCTTCCAAGAAGAATGCTAAGGGAGTCATTAGGGAATCATCGGACAATGACCTCCACACTCCGAGAACGGCGGAGGTGCGGCGGTGCGAATGGCCGCAAAATGCCTTCATGGAGGTTGCCGGGTTCCATCAAGAGTTCGCCCAATTCGTTGCAAATGCTGGGCTAACCAACTTCCTCGCAGCTGAGTGTGACCAACACCACCTCCTTACAAATTCCTTTGTGCAAAATTTTCATTTTCTTAGTAGGAATAATCCTCCTAAGGTGCAGTTTAATTTATACACTGAAACCCATCAGATACCTCTCACTGACTTTTGTGATATATGTTTGATCCCTTCTGATGGGGAATTAAGAGAGCCTAGACCTGCAGAGTTTGAAGACTTTTATCATACTATGACAGTGGGGGATGAGAGAAGCGTGTCGAGTGTCACCGCCACTAGTCTGCAGTTTCCTTCTGTGCATTAATTTGCTTTATTCATCGCGAAGTGCTTAACTGCTAGAGAGAAGGTCGGTGCACTCAGTGCCCCTGACTTTGCCATTTTACGCCGTGCACTACACAATGATCACACCTTTAGCCTAGGGGCTATTATTGCACGTCGTCTGCACCTCAACAGGACGAAGGGCAAAATTCATGGTGGTATTTATGTTATTCGCTTAGCGAGTCACTTTAATGTTCAGATACACCAACATGATTATCCTTTGCCCCGACTTTATCTAGATCACCAGGCGATGGTAGCTCACCAGTTTACTGATGATGTTGACTCTCTTCATAATATTCGTTACAACCTAGTTTTCAGTGTAGATTCCCGTGATATTATTCCGTTGCCCGCACCTGCTTTGTTTGATTCTATTGCCAGGGGTGGATACAGGGTCATGCCAGCGGACATTATTGCCTACCGGAACGCCCAGGCAGCGGCAGAGCAGGAGCCCCAGGAGTGGGATGCTCAGGTGCCGCTGCCACAGCACTTCGACATGGGGCCGGAAGGCTACTACGGATGGTGATTACCAAGCTAGGCCAAAAGTCTAAGCTTGGGGGAGTACGTATTTCCACCACGTTACATTCATGTTCACACATTTCATTCCAGTTGTCGGTGTTCACACTTTTTCATTGTATTATTCATGTTAGATTTATTTTCTCGCTTTCTTCTTGAGTGTTTGAAAAAACTTTGAGAAAATCCAAAAATATTTCCTGCTTCTTTTTGGTTTTTCTTTCTAGTTTAATTAGTTGTAGTATTAAAAGAAAACCCAAAAAGATTTCTCGATTCTTCTTTTGCTTGTTGGGAGCTTTCCCGTGTAAATAGTTTTTCTTGTTTTTGTTTTCCTACTTTAATTTGCTTTCCTCTAGAAAAACTAAAAACTCCAAAAATATTTTAGTGTGTTCCTCTGAATTTCTTTTCTCTTTGTTGAGTCATACCAAGGAGAAGACCACGATGAAAATGTTGAGTGGCTCTCATATGCATTATTGTTGATCTAACAAAGAGCCCAAATTGCCTTGTCTTCTCCTTTTGAATAAAATGTTTGCAGATTCCAGCTTAGTCCACGGCACTCTTGCACTATTATTATTCTCATATCATTCGGTCGTGCAAGTGAAAGGCAATAATGATGATATTTGATGAAGTGACTGTGGTAGAGAGAAGCGGGTATGAACTCAACTTGCTTTGTTTTTGTAAATATGTTTAATCTAGTATCCATGATTCAGCATATTATGATCAAACATGTTTGCAATGATAATTAGAGATTATAGTTTCTCATGCCATGCTTAAGTAGCTAGGAGTGGATAATGATTTATCTTGGATGTTAACATGCATTAAAATGATTGTGATGTACTATGATGATATGGTATCCTCCTCTGAATGTTTCAAGTGGCTTGACTTGGCACATGTTCACGCATGTAGTTGAATCAAAACCAACATAGCCTCTATGATATTTATGTTCATGGTGTTCATATCCTACTCATGCTAGTATTCAATGTTGATTATGCATAATGCATGTTCATGACCGTTTTCGCTCTCTAGCTGGCCGCTTCTGAACCTATTTGCTAGCCTTCGCCTGTACTAAGCGGAAATACTGCTTGTGCATCAAAATCCTTAAACCAAAATTATTCCAGATGAGTCCACTATATCTACCCACTAGTAGAAAAAGGGCCTAATGTGAAGCACATTAGTCCCGGTTTGTAACTGAACCGGCACTAATGGTACCGGTTCCAACGGCTAGGCGGGCGGGCTCATTAGTACCGGTTCATGGCGAACCTTTAGTATCGGTTCGTGCCACGAACCGGTACTAAAGAGGTGGTGGCAGGCTGTTGTCAGGCTGGGGCCCCACCAGCACCTTTAGTACCGGTTCATGCCACGAACCGGGACTAGAGATGCGCCTTTAGTACCGGTTTGTTATACGAACCGGTACTAAAGGTCATCCTATATAAACCCCTTCGTCGAGCCCGAGCGCTCTGTTCTCCCCCTTTCCTCTCCTCTGTTTTCTTCCTCTTCCTCTCGAGCTCACACTCCATTTTTGCCAAAATTTGTGAAGATTTGAAGGCACCCCATCCATCCAAGTGATCACAAAGGTTGGCAACTTTGTCCTTTCATCTCTCATTGCTAGATTAGCTCTTGCAATGCTCTATAAGTATAGTGATTTGTGGGTTTTATTTTGGGAGGAATTATATGTGGTAGTATTTGATTTATATGCAATTTGAGATCAAAATAACTCTTAGTTTGCATATGTAGGTGTGGTTTACTTAGTGCCTTCCCGTCTCCGTCCTAACCACCATCGATCGCCCGCACCGTCCGGTCGCCGGCACCACCTTGTGGTGAGCCTCTTGTTCTTATCTTTTTTATATAAGAAAAATCATGTTTGTGTGATTTAGATATATAGTTACTTGTATAATTATCTTACCTGTACGTTGTTTGTTATACATAGTGCCATGGTTTTGATATCCGTCCCCGTCGGCCCTCGTCCGAGTTATGATTCGGATGTGGTATATTCTATTTTATAACTATTTGTTGCATTTCATGTTTATGACAAATTATGCCCATTAAGTTGACATAGATATTTTTATCTAGGAGGTATGTGAACCAGAAATTCCAACCGACACTATTGTCGAGAGGTTAAATTTAGTTGAAAGAGAAAATGAGTATTTGAAAGAAAAATTGAAAACAATTGAGGGGGAGAAGATGGAATTGGAGTTGCATGTTGCCGATGTCGTCGATGATCAGAAGATCAAGATGGAGAAAATGCGCTTGAAGATTAGAAAGATTAGAAAATATGCCATTGATAGGGAGGCTTGGTATCATTATGCTATTGGATCAATTGTTACCTTAGTTGCGATCTTGATCGCATTTGTTGTTGCATTTAAATGCTTTAGCTAGAGAGTTATTTGTATGTTTGTTTTATGAGAATAAGTGTTGTATGAACTTTATGTATGAACTTGTATTAATTTGGTCTATTCAATGCTGTGTAATGAAGATGAGCCGGCAATGGATGTACGATGACCGATGCTCTCCCCAGTTCATTAATGGCGTGCAAACTTTTCTGCTTGCGGCTAAGGCAAACAAGCGTGCGGATGGTTTTATGTATTGTCCATGTGCTGGCTGTAAGAATGATCGGAGTTACTCTAAGTCAAGAACCATTCACGTCCACCTGTTTGAGGCCGATTTCATGCCCCACTATAATGTTTGGACCAAGCACGGAGAAAGAGGGGTTATGATGGAAGACAATGAAGAAGAAGAGGACGACCACAGCTATCCTGGCCATGGGTTCCCTGAATACGATGGTACAACAATGGGGGAAGAAGCTGAGCCGGCAATGCGGGAAGAAGCTGAAGAAGAGGCATCAGATGAGCCCGCTGATGATCTAGGTCAGGCCATTGCCGATGCAAAGAGAAACTGCGCAAGTGAAAAGGAGAAGAAGAAGTTGCAGCGCATGTTAGAGGATCACAAGAAATTGTTGTACCCGAATTATGAAGCTGACAAGAAAAAGCTGGGCACCACACTGGAATTGCTGCAATGGAAGGCAGAGAATGGTGTATCTGACAAGGGATTTGGAAAGTTGCTGATAATGTTAAAGAAGATGCTTCCAAAGGACAACGAATTGCCCGAGAGTACGTACGAAGAAAGAAGGCTGTCTGCCCTCTAGGATTAGAGGTGCAGAAGATACATGCATGCCCTAATGACTGCATCCTCTACCGTAGTGAGTACGAGGATTTGAACGCATGCCCGGTATGCGGTGCATTGCGCTATAAGATCAGCCGTGATGACGCTGGTGATGTCGAGGGCGAGCGCCCCAGGAAGAAGTTCCTGCCAAGGTGATGTGGTATGCTCCTATAATACCACGGTTGAAACGTTTGTTCCAAAACAAAGAGCATGCCAAGTTGATGCGATGGCACAGAGAAGACCGTAAGAAAGACGGGAAGTTGAGAGTACCCGCTGACGGGTCGCAGTGGAGAAAAATTGAGAGAAAGTATTAGGAGGACTTTGCAGGTGACGCAAGGAACGTATGATTTGGTCTAAGCGCAGATGGCATTAATCCTTTTGGGGAGCAGAGCAGCAATCATAGCACCTGGCCTATGACTCTATGTATAACCTTCCTCCTTGGGTGTGCATGAAGCGGAAGTTCATTATGATGCCAGTGCTCATCCAAGGCCCTAAGCAACCCGGCAACGACATTGATGTGTACCTAAGGCCATTAGTTGAAGAACTCTTACAGCTGTGGAATGGAAAAGGTGTACGTGCGTGGGATGAGCACAAACAGGAAGAATTTGACCTACATGCGTTGCTGTTTGTGACCATCAATGATTGGCCTGCTCTCAGTAACCTTTCAGGACAGACAAACAAGGGATACCGCGCATGCACGCACTGTTTGGATGATACCAACAATATATATTTGGATAATTGAAAGAAGAATGTGTACTGGGACATCATCGATTTCTTCCGAGCAGGCATCCCGTAAGAAAGAAAGGCAAGCATTTCAAAGGTGAGGCGGATCACCGGACGAAGCCTCGCCACCGTACTGGTGATGATGTACATGATATGGTCAAGGATTTGAAGGTAATCTTTGGAAAGGGTCCTGGCGGACAATCTGTTCCGAATGACGCTGACGGACGTGCACCCATGTGGAAGAAGAAATCTATATTTTGGGACCTGCCCTATTGGAAAGACCTAGAGGTCCGCTCTGCAATCGACGTGATGCACGTGATGAAGAATCTTTGCGTGACCCTGCTTGGCTTCTTGGGCGTGTATGGGAAGACGAAAGATACACCGGAGGCACGGGAGGACCAGCAACGTATGCAAGGAAAAGACGGCATACATCAGGGTCATGCCAGCTACGCTCTTACCAAAGAAGAGAAGGAACTCTTCTTTGAATGCCTGCTCAGTATGAAGTTACCGTCTGGCTTCTCGTCGAATATAAAGGGAATAATAAATATGGCAGAGAAAAAGTTCCAGAACCTAAAGTCTCATGACTACCACGTGATTATGACGCAACTGCTTTCGGATGCATTGAGGGGGCTTCTACCGGAAAAAGTTCGATTAGCCATTGTGAAGCTATGTGCATTCCTCAATGCAATCTCTTAGAAGGTAATCGATCCAGAAATCATACCAAGGTTAGAGAATGATTTGGTGCAATGTCTTGTCAGTTTCGAGTTGGTGTTCCCACCATCGTTCTTCAACATCATGACGCACGTCCTAGTTCACCTATGCGAAGAGATTAATGTTCTGGGTCCTGTATTTCTACACAATATGTTCCCCTTTGAGAGGTTCATGGGAGTCTTAAAGAAATATGTTCATAACCGTGCTAGGCCAGAAGGAAGCATCTCCAAGGGCCATGAAAATGAGGAGGTCATTGAGTTTTGTATTGACTTTATTCCTGACCTTAAGCCGATTGGTGTTCCTGAATCGCGACATAAGGGCAGACTGGGTGGAAATGGCACGCTAGGACCGGAACAAATAATATGTATGGACGGGCATTCTCTCACTCAAGCACACTACACAGTTCTACAAAATTCCACCTTGGTGGCTCCGTATATGGAGGAACACAAGAATATTCTATGCTCCAAACACCCGGAGCAGTCTGACGACTGGATTACATGTGAACAAACGGGGACTTTCGCCGGTTGGTTGCAGACACGTGCCATGCATGACGCCGCTGTTGAAGATGACCTGTACTTGCTTTCCCAGTTACCATCTTCGAATATAATGACTTTCAAAGGGTACGAGATAAATGGGAATACATTTTACACGATCGCCCAAGATAAGAAGAGCACCAACCAAAACAGTGGTGCCCGCTTTGATGCAGCAACCAAGAGGGGAAAGGACACATATTATGGTTACATAGAGGAGATATGGGAACTTGACTATGGACGTGGTTTGAAGGTCCCTTTGTTTCGGTGCAAATGGGTCAATATGACACGAGGCGGGGTAACGGAAGACCAGCAGTACGGAATGACAACAATGGATCTCAACAATCTTGCGTACGCAGACGAACCATTCGTCCTAGCCAATGATGTGGCGCAGGTTTTCTATGTGAAGGACATGTCTACCAGGCCGAGAAAAAGAAAATTTAAGGAAGCGAATACATCATACGATGAGCCAAAGCGCCACATAGTTCTTTTAGGGAAAAGAAACATCGTGGGAGTGGATGACAAGACAGACATGTCAGAAGATTATGAAAAGTTTGATGAAATTGCTCCCTTCACAGTGAATATTGACCCGAGCATCCAGTTAAATGATGAAAATTGTCCATGGTTACGGCGCAAAGGGACACACGCGAAGAAAAAGTTTCACACCCAAAGATCCCACTCTGGGATGTGACCGGCTTCACTGTCATCACTTTCTTCTCTTGTGAGTTTCCGGACTTATATATCTGGAAAGTCCCACTTTGGACAAACCGTAGGGAATCTTTGTAATAGTTAGGGTGCTTATGTGTTTTGGCATTTGAAACATGTACTTTTGTGCTTCGGACAAACGTGTACCTTTCTGACTTCATTTGCTATTTTTCAGCTCATTTACTGTTTTTTTAGCTAAATGACCCTGAAATTGAAAAGCACTACAAATGAACTTTGAAAAGGTTGAAAGTTGGCATGGTATCATCATTTTACCCACATAGCATGTGCAAAAATGTAGAGAGGGTTACGGCAAAAACATGATGCACTTCGTGTACAAAATGGACAATCTCTTTCGAAGTATCAGGGTTTTGAACGAAAACTCATCTGTTACAAAGGCATTTCATTTTTTTAAACTTATTACAACTCCAGATTTTTTGTGCGTTCAGTATGTACCATTCAAAGCCACATCATCAACTTTCAACCCTTTCTGACATCATTTGCTATTTTTCATGCATTTACTGATTTTTTTGAGCTAAATGACCCTGAAATTGAAAAGCACTACAAATGAACTCTGAAAAGGTTGAAAGTTAGCATGGTATCATCATTTCACCCACATAGCATGTGCTAAAAAGTTGAGAGGGTTACGGCAAAAACTGGATGCACTTCATGTACAAAATGGACAATCTCTTTCGAAGTATCAGGGTTTCGGACGGAAACTCATCTGTTACAAAGGCAATTCATTTTTTTCACTTAATTCAACTCCAGACTTTTTGTGCATTCAGTATGCACCATTCAAAGCCACATCATCAATTTTCAACCCTTTCTGACTTCATTTGCTATTTTTCAGCTCATTTACTGATTTTTTTTGACCTAAATGACCCTGAAATTGAAAAGCACTACAAAATGAACTCTGAAAAGGTTGAAAGTTGGCATGGTATCATCATTTCACCCACATAGCATGTGCTAAAAAGTTGAGAGGGTTACGGCAAAAACTGGATGCACTTCGTGTACAAAATGGACAATCTCTTTCGAAGTATCAGGGTTTCGGACGAAAACTCAGCTGTTACAAAGGCATTTCATTTTTTTAAACTTATTTCAACTTCAGACTTTTTGTGCATTCAGTATGCACCATTCAAAGCCACGTCATCAATTTTCAACCCTTTCTGACTTCATTTGCTATTTTTCATGCATTTACTGATTTTTTTGAGCTAAATGACCCTGAAATTGAAAAGCACTACAAAATGAACTCTGAAAAGGTTGAAAGTTGGCATGGTATCATCATTTCACCCACATAGCATGTGCTAAAAAGTTGAGAGGGTTACGGCAAAAACTGGATGCACTTCATGTACAAAATGGACAATCTCTTTCGAAGTATCAGGGTTTCGGACGAAAACTCATCTGTTACAAAGGCATTTCATTTTTTTTAAATAACCTAAGTATTACCAAATTGAATATAATGTAAAAACCCACTAATATTCAACATAAGAAAAAAGAATCACTGAAAAATCTATTTTAAAAGTAAAGTTATTCACAAACTAGTGATTCACACAAATTTCAAATAATTTAAATTTAAACTATTCAAATTTGAAAACAACTAGCACTAACAGAAAGTTTATATTTTTTTTACCTAAAGCAAAAATATTCACAAAGAAACTCTAAATAAAGCAAAAAATAACTCATAAATAAAAGAAAATAAATAACGCAGAAAACAAAATAAAATGCCCGCCTACTGGGCCACAACGGCTTGCATACGACTAGAAACCCAACCTATAGTTGGGCTAGGATGCAGGCCCACTAGGCCCAGTAGGCCCACAAGGCAGCGCACACTTTTAGGCCCAGAAGCCTGCTTTGGAGAGGAGCTCGAAGGAGCAGCCACGGCTGGATTTATAAACCAGTGCGGCTGCCCTTCGCTCGGCGAGGTGGGACTAAACTTTAGTGCACCGCGGGTGGCAGCGCACCACCTTTAGTACCGGTTGGTGGCTCCAACCGGTACTAAAGGGGGGTCTTTAGTACCGGTTGGAGCCACCAACCGGTACTAAGGCCTGCGCTTCCCGCCGCTTAGCCTGGCCAAAACAGACCTTTAGTACCGGTTGGTGGCTCCAACCGGTACTAAAGGTCCCTCCTATATATACAACACTTGAAAAAATTTCAGTTTCCCTCTGCTTCTTCCTCTCCGTCGACGCCGCCTGCCCCGATCGATGCCGTCGCCGCCCCCCGTCGCCGCCCCGGCCCGTCGCCGTTGTGAGCCCCTGCCGCGCCATGGCCGCACACACACACACACGCGCACACACACACTAGTTATTTTCTGTTTTATATAAATGTTAGATGAATTTTTTAGATGAATATGTTAGATGAATTTTTTAGATATATATAAATGTTAGATGAATGTTTTTTTATTTTTTAGATGAATGTTAGATGAATGTGTTAGATGAATTTTTTAGATATATATAAATGTTAGATGAGTTTTTTAGATGAATGTTTTTTTAGTTTTTTATACTTTTAGTTATAGGAATGTTTGATGAATTTTAGATATATAAATGTTAATTAGATGAATTTTGACATATGCCAAAGTTTGAATTTTGACATATGCAATATTTGATCATATATCAAAGTTTGATCATATGTCAAAATTTGAATTTTGACATATGCAACATTTGATCATATGTCAAAGTTTGATCATAGAATAGCGCTATTTTGTTAAATCCTTTAAAGGTTAGAGAATCCGTTATGATTCTGAATCCTGTTCCTATAGCCAGGGACTAAAGGTTTTCGTCGTATATAAGAAATCACAATCCAATCATTTAAAAAATGTTACATCTAATTGCATATAGAATTTGTTATCGACGTCAATGATGCCCGGCCCGCATCCTTGCCGTCGACCCGTTCGCGACGACGTCCTGCTTCAGAGGAGCCATGTCCGGGACTGGGCTCCGCCGGGCTAGCACTAGGAGGTGCTACCTTCAGGGGCGCGCCGCTTGGTGAGGAACCCGGCCCCGGGTCCCGTCGTCGACCCGGAGCTCCTTTGGTGGTGTTCGCGTGGGCCACTTTTGGTGCGGAGGGAGCCGGCCCAGCCGGAGGTGGTACGTCGCCGTGTCAGGGAGGAGGATGAGCACGTCAGTCGCTACATGGCTGCATTGGACGTCAGGTTCTCCAATACCTGGCAGGTTCTTCGGGGATCTCACCCGAGCTATGATCCTGTGATGGTTCCTTCTCTTTGGGTGTCCACCGCCCGTGCCTTAGGAACCGCGAGTGAACTAGATTATTTGATAGTATTCGATATGTATTAGCTAGCTAGTGATGTATTCGATAATATTCAAGATGATGTATTCGAGATTATATATATTATTCGACAATATTCGAGACGATGTATTCGAGATTATATATATTATTCGATAATATTCGAGACGATGTATTCGAGATTATATTCGATGATGCATATTATGTACTATGATTCAGTTTTTCCTTATTGATTGCATGCATGCATTGTAATTTGAATACTAAATTGTTTTATATTTCTTCTGGATTAGTTAAATAAAAGCTATGGACAATACCGGCAGAGAAGGAGAGGAGGCCCTGTTCAACATCATACGCTCATCCCCTCGCCCAGATGAGTTTAAAGAAGATGACGGCTCGCAATATCTGAACCCTACCGGTGAGGGTATGATATTTGATGAAGACGAATGAATAGATGAAGTCCAGAACTATGATTATGATGACGAAGAAAATGTTGATCTTGAAATAACAAAGACCGGCGAGGTATATTTATATAAGCAGGCATCTGGTGATCATCACATGTTTTAAATGATTTGTATATATATTAACGAATCGATCTTTCGTCTTTCAGCCCTCCGGGTCGAGCAAATCTTCTATAGGCAGCAGGACAGTGCAATGCCCAGCCAAAAAGTTGAAGGATGGCGTAAAGTACAACATCGATGCCATCAAACCTAATGGCGAACCAAGCGAGCCTAAGAAGAATGCGGGCAAGTTCGTTCATCAGTGCGGAGTTCTTGTGAAGGACCAAATCCCGATCTCCATTCAAGAATGGAAAAAGCCAACAAAGGAACGTCTAGATCTTACTTTTGTTGACCAAAGAGCAAAAGATCTGCTTTGGGAATCTCTCATGTCACATTTCACCCTACCAGATCATTTCACAGATGCAGATGTGCAGAAAGTCAAGGACGCTGCTCTTAGGAAGATGGCGCTTGCATTCAACAACCACAAGAAAAGTATATGGGCCAAGTACGTCGAAGGAGAAAAGAAGACTCCAGAATTCACGGGAACACTGGAGAAGCAAAGAGATCACTGGCCCGCTTTCGTGAAATTCAAGGAATCGGAATTAGCTAAGGAACGGTCGAGAATAAACAAGCTCAATGCCGTGAAAAAGGAGCATTACCATAGGCTGGGGCCAGGTGGCTACGTGGTGGCCCGGCCTAAGTGGGATAAGGCTGAGCAACAGATGGTGGATGCAGGGGTCATTCCAGTTACATTGAGCTGGCCCCCCAGGTGCAGGACTTGGTTCTATGCGCATGGGGGGATGTTGGACCCAAAGACAGGCAAGGTTTTGGAGAAGGCAAGTCTTAAAGGAGCGGACCTCAAACTACTTGTTGCAATAGAAGAGGCTCGAACGGGGGTGTTCACGCCCAACAGAGAGAACGACGAGCTTACGCGCGCCCTGGGAAATCCTGAACACCCGGGAAGAACACGAGGCAAAGGCGTTGTTCCGTGGTATGAGGGGTTTGAGGACTGGAACGCCGACTACAGAAGCCGTGCGAGAAAGAAGATGGAGGAGGAGAAGAAGAGGAAGCTGGAGGAGGAGCAGAGGAAGCAGGAAGCAGAACGCCTTCAAGGCCTAGAATCAGCGCACGCAGAGTTGGCACTCCAATTCCAGCGGCAGCAGTAGTAGATCGACTCACTTAGCCAGGAAAGGGGGTCTCAGCAGCGGCAGCAGCTAGCGGATCCAGCATTGGATAGCACCGTCCCATCCATGCCGAGAAGCAGTGTGGGTTCCGCCCCGGGCGAGGCACTGCTGGATAGATACCCTGTGGATGACATCATGGAAAACACTAATTGTGAGCTACACTTCAAAATGAAGAACATATCCATGAAGGTGGCGGACGCCATTGCTTATACAAATCCCCCTGAAGCAACCTTCCATTGCAACCCAATTCCAGCTGGCTATGCTCGTGTTGTGGTTGATGAAGTGGTGGCACAATACTCGGGGCTAGAGCTTGACATTCCTGGAGGTGACGACGAGCACACACTAGGAGAGGCCATACATCATATCATTCTATGGAGAAAGGATTGCATCATCTTTCCAAGGCCACCGACACCGCATCAGCTGACTCCTCCAAGTCCGCCACCGCGTTAGCAGACTCCCGCTCCTCCAAGTCATCAGCCACCGCCTCAACAGAGTCCTGCTCCTTCAAGTCCGCCAACACGTCAGGCCACTCCTCCTCCTCCAAGTCCGGCACCGCGTCAGCCCACTCCTCCTCCTCCAAGTCCGGCACCGTGTCATCCCACTCCTCCTCCTCCAAGTCTGGCAACGCGTCAGCCCACTCCTCCTCCTCCAAGTTAGGCACCGCGTCAGCCGTCTCCGCCGCCTCAGCGGGCTACGCCGCCTAAGCAACAGCGGAAGAGAGCCGCCGCAGCTATGGTGGCTAGCGGTACAAGTACAGGTACAGGAGGCAAGAGATTCCAATTTGGTCCAAGCCTCACGCCTCTTCCGAAGAGGCCTTACGACTTGACTGAGGAGGAAAACAAAGCAGAAGTGCAAGCCCAAGTGAGGGCCCATTTTGGACCGAAACCGCCACCGCCGCCAAAGGAGAAAGTACCTAAGCATGTCATTGACCACTTTATTCATATGGCTGAATCACCAGCTCCCAAGCCTATTGAATCAGACTATGAGCGCCAAATCCGGAAGGCATATCAAGCACAAAAAAAGGAGTCGAGCTCGAGCTCCAGCCAAGCAGCTGCCAAAAAAAGCGGGAAAACTGTTCCCCAGCTGGGAGAACGGGCGGTGCAATCGATCCCCCTGCTCATTGTACCAACACATGAGAGTACCGGCGCCGATCAGCTGGTAATAACCGACGCTCATAGAAGGATGGCTGAAGAGGCCGGTATCACTGTTTATCAACTCCTAGAGATCGAGCCCATGGATATGATTAGAGAGGAGGACATAAAATGGAAATATGCCCGCGGCGAACCTATGGTCAAGCCTGAGGAGGTCAAGAAGCTCTCAACGAAAATGTATGAATTGCATGAATGGTACATGAAAATTGCCAAGACTACCAATCGAGAGTCCCTCATGGTGAAAGTCAAGCCAAAGTATTACTACCATGGGAATGATCTATATGTTGAGTTTACAGAACTGTTTCAGTTATTTAATCAAGACGCACTCGACAAATCTATCGTCAGTTGCTATTGTCTGTAAGTGATTTCTTTCTGTAATTTAAGTCTCAAGCTGCTAGCTGTAGTGCTCGTTGATCATTACCTGTAATTATCCTCACTATATTCTTTTCTGTGGTATTATGCAGGATGAAGATCTATGAAATGAAAATAGCTGGACGCTATGACATTGGGTTCATTGACCCAAATACCATTAATCAAGAGACATGGACGCGTCCATGGGAACGAAAAGACACAGAGAAAAGCTTGCTAGATTTCTTGAAGCTCCTAAATACCAATCGAGATATACTACTTCCTTACAACTTCGGGTGAGTCTCACACTGTCTTGTACTACAAATTCTATTTTTACTTACTAGCTAGATGTTAATAAGTGTATAGGGTTTAGGGTAGTTGATGAGTGTTAGTCACATGCCTGCTTAATTTATACATGCAAACGTGTGCGCATGCAGTTTCCACTGAATCTTGTTAATCATTCAAGTTGAAGATGGAAAAGTTGAAGCACTGGACTCACTACTTAAACCAGTTACTGAGTACGAAATCGTGAAGGGGATAGTCAACAGGTAATTTCAATCATTATTGAACTATATATGTCGGCCTCTTTAGTTCGTCATTTCCTGATATCAACTAATTAATAACTCCTTTATTCATTTTCTTTGCCGGCGGGCAGGGCTTGGGAAAAGTTCATCAAACAGGTTCCAGGCACTTGGAAAGAAAAGCTGAAATGGTATCGACCAAGGTAATTAATTAAGTAGTACTAGCTAGCTACCATCTCTTTAATTCTAGTTTCAATACCATTAATTATCATGCTTGATTAATTATTATCTGATTGAATTATATTATCGTAAATGCCATGAAGCAGGCACGGGGGACTGATTTATGTGCATACTACGTTTGCGAGAACATTCGCATGATGGCGTCCGAAAGGAGCAGATCTGGTAGACAGATATGGGTACATTTGTCAGAACACTATTCATAATTTTTACATCATTGTCGATATCTAATATATATACACAACTAATACATGCATATTTGATCTCCTTCTTTAAAGTTCAACGAGATGCGGGATAAGCTCCTACCAACGGATCGCGTACGAGCAATTCAAGAGGAAATAGCGGGATTTTTGCTCGACCAGGTCATAGATCCCAAAGGAGAATTCCATTACCCGCTACCGCAGTAATGCCTCCATGTAGGAGAAATTATATATACCAAATTGCATATATACATGTGTATGTGTGAATGGTCATGCGAGACATTCGATGATATATATATATATATGATTGGTTCTATGAGAAATTCTATTTATATATATGCATAACGTGTACAATATGTAGTATCGTAAAATACCAGCAAATGAAAAAGAATTAAATGGAAAATAGAAAATTAAAGAAAAAATAAATCATAAACCCAAAACCCCCCAAACCTTTTAGTACCGGTTGGTGTTACCAACCGGTACTAAAGGTCTCCCAGCCCCCGGCGCTGGCTTGTGCCACGTGGTGGCCCTTTAGTGGCGGTTCGTGTTGAACCGGTACTAAAGGGGGGAGGGGGCCTTTAGTCCCCACCCTTGCTAATGAACCGTTGCTAAAGCCCGGTTCTGCACTAGTGACCTATATGCGGTATTACCTTGCCGTTCTAAGTAAATTTGCATGTGCCACCTCTAAAATTTCAAATGAACATCTGTTTTGTGTGCCTGGATTGTTCATAGAGCGACAGGGGGTCGTCGGTATCTTCCATGCTAAGCGGATTATTCTCATGATGAGTGTTTATTCACTCGTCCTTGCACGAGAGGGGCGGTAATAGGGATTCCTAGTCCCGAAATAAAAAAATGCAAATAATTAAACAAAACTCCCCCAGGACTGTTGTTGATATGGACGGAACCCGTGGATTCGGCTAGCCGTGGAGTGTTTTTGTTGGTGGAGGGGGAGTAAACCTTTATTTTTATCGCTTGGGAACCGCCACTAATATGTTTAGCATGGAAGATATTGATAACTCTTGGTTGTGACGTAAACAGGAAGGGTGCACCTCCTAATTTTTTTTATTTATCTCTGATTTAAGCTTTGAGCTCTGGCACCTCTGCAAATCACTGCTTCCCTCTGCGATGTGAATATCTATTTACTTTTGTGTTGATTCATCACCTTCTCAAACAAGCGCCAGACCTGAGAGCACTATTGTCATCCTCATGCATTGTGTATAGTTGATGTTGAATGCATCATGACTGGATCTTTTCTACCATGAATTACAATGTTTAGTCGCTGCTTGAACTTTGGAGGTGCTCTGCATTTATATTTTGTGGTCTCAGAAAGGGCTAGCGAGATACCACTGTTGTCATACTATATAATGGTTGTTTTAACAAAGTGTTGTCATTTGAGATATTTTATTATTTCTCGCTAGTTGCTTATGTCATTTATATGAGTTAATATAATTTTTAAGAGTTATTGTTGAAATGGTTAGTCATAATCTTTGCTGAAAACCTGGGTGCTACTTAAGCTTATTTATGTAAACAAGAACAAAAGAGTTCGTAAAAGTTTTTCTTTATCACTTTCAGTTTATCAATTGAATTGCTTGAGGACAAGCAAAGGTTTAAGCTTGGGGGAGTTGATACGTCTCCGTCGTATCCACTATGTTATGAGATTGATGTTGTTCTGACTTTGCTATGCTTAATGCTTGTCACTAGGGACCGAGTGTCATGATTTCAGATCTGAACCGTTTATATTTTCACCATTATATCTATGTTCTAGATCCGATCTTACAAGTCATATTCACCTATTACGTGTTATGATCCGTAAACCCCAGTGTGACAGTAATTGGGATACTTTCCGGTGATGATCGTAGTTTGAGGAGTTCATTTATTCACTATGTGTTAATGCTTTGTTCCGGTTCTCTATTAAAAGGAGGCCTTAATATTCCTTAGTTTCTTTATGGACCCTCCCTGCCACGGGAGGGTAGGACAAAAGATGTCATGCAAGTTCTTTTCCATAAGCACGTATGACTATTTACGAAATACATGCCTACATTATATTTACGAACTGGAGCTAGTTTTGTATCGCCCTAGATTATGACTGTTATATGATGAATGTCATCCAACGAATTCACCGATCCAATGCCTACGAATTTTTCACATATTGTTCTTGCTAAGTTATTACTGATGTTGTTACTGTTACACTTGCTACAAAACCATTGCTATCACTATTACCGTTACTACTACTGTTACCGCTGCTATTAAAACCATCATATTACTGCGCTACTGATCACTGTGCTTCAGATATTTAATCTCCAGGTGTGGTTAAATTGACAACTCAACTGCTAATACTTCCAAATATTCTTTGGCTCCCCTTGTGTCGAATCTATAAATTTGGATTGAATATTCTACCCTCAAAAACTGTTGCGATCCCCTATACTTGTGGGTTATCACTTCCAAAGTTGTGTAATGCACTTTCTCGCAAAAAAAGGCATACAATGCGGCATAACAATTATTTTTTTCCCCGTGTATTGGTTTAAACATAGATCAAATAGCACAAAAGCACAACTTTAGGGGCCATAATTTCATTTTATCACAACTTTTGGGGTTTTTAACAAGAAACCTCATATTTGAGGTAGTGATACACAATAACCCAAATCTCCAGCTAAGCCAGCTAACCCATGTTAAAGAAAAACTAACTCTCGGGGCCCACCCGTCAGTTCGGACTTGGCAAACAACATAGCACAAATGTTGCTTAACTGGGTTGAGTCGGACTCGCCCGCTCTCCCCGAGCTTATGTTACCTCCACGACAGAGCGGATGACTCCGACTTGGCAATGAAGCGAGGAAACATTGGCTACCCCGAGCTCCTGCCCAGGACCTCACCAATTGCGATTGGGTCGTCCATGACGCCCGTTCACCGCTCCTTCAATGTCAGCAACAAGGGCAGGCAACTTTGCGGCGGCGACAGTCAACTGCAACAGAGACTGCATGCTCCCACCCTCCCTCCCCACCTCCCTGTGACCGCAATGGCGACTGGGCTCTCCGGGACACTCCCTCGGTGTAGTGGCGACAACTCAACATGTATCGAGCGGCGACTATGAAATCCATGGCTCAATGTGTCTTCGACAGTGACTGCAACGACCACGACTTGGATGTCAAATTGTTGCAGTGACTGCAACTAATTGGAGGTTACAGCAGCGACCATGGCTCGGAGGTGGAGACTCTGAGTTTGTGGAGCTAACACGTGAACAAAACAAATGTAACATGTTATTTTGGTTGGGCTTTGAATAGAGCATAAGAATAGAAAAATTATGTGTATGTGATCATCCCCGTACCAATGCATTGTCCTCGCCATCAGGTATGGCCAGGGGCACCTCGATTCGGCACCAAGTTGTAGTTGCCTAAAGGGGGAGAGGGGCATGCCACGTCGAGTTCCCTCCATAACAATCACGCACATTCACCGTCAAAGTCGGCGGCCGCCACGCTTCGCTACTGAGTTGTCGTCGATGGCGTCGTCGTTGGTTGGCTCATAGGATAAAGAAGTGGTTCGGGTCACTGGAGAGAGAAGTGGTGTGTTGCAAAGCCTGCTTGGCAATTTCAGGTGGGCCCCGATGGTGGTTTTGCTATTAGCATCGGTTATTTGTGAATCGCTACCTCAAAACAAGGGTTCCTTGTTACTGTTAAAGTGTATGTGTGGATTGTCTAGCCCTTTTCATCAGTTCGGACTTTTGGTTGTGTTGGCTAGTGCAGAAAGCTTAGCATGGTATCGAAGCTAAGGTCTTGAGTTCAAGTCCTAGCTTTTGCAATTTATTCAAAAATTGTTGTTGCCCCCCTTTGTCCACGTATAGGTCTCTTAATCCATACCTCCGAGTCTATCCACGTGTTGACTTTCCGCGTCACACGTGAGAGGGGGTGTTGAAGTGTATATGTGGATTGTCTAGCCCTTTCCATCAGTTCAGACTTTTGGTTGTGTTGTCTAGTGCATGAAGCTTAACAGTTACAAACCACAAAGTTTGTGGTAAAGTGAAGTATGACCCCATGAATTTGTGGTTTTGTGTTATTTGTGATGTTATGCTTTTAAAAGTATAACACCATACCCATTTTCTTTTAAAATGTCAAAAAACAATTATTTTGGACTATTTCTAGGCTTTTGGGCCAGACTTTGGTTGGAAAATCAGGACCCGAGCCCTATTTGGACACAAAAAGGGACTTTACCGCTACGCATAAATATCCCCTTTTTTGTTAAGTTAAGCAAGTGAAGCGTAGTTAGGGTTTGAGGAGCCGCCGCCGCGAGAGAGACTTCTGTCCCCCTTACCTTCGGCCGCCATCTTTGCACTATGAGGTAGGGGACCTTAGATCCTTCACATTTTAAGAGTTTTATGTTCTTCGTCGTTGTCTAGTGGTGATCGTGGTGGCCAGGGACGGTGGGGGGAGGGGAGGAGGCGGGGCTACTGTTCATCTCTTTATCCTGAAAAGTGGCTTCTCTAGACAAAAAATAGTTAAGTGAGGAAACTTTGAAGGGATAGAAAGTCAAATTTTAGAGAAAGTAATGGTTCAAGGGATCTGCTAGATATCACTTAATCCCTCAAAACTAAATTTCTCCCTCAAATATAACTTCTGAGGGATCTACTAGAGATGCCCTAACATGCATCCACTCTCCATTTATCTCTTGGTTTTCTACCATCATATGGTGAGAATGTGATGCAGTACTATTCTCGTATATTTAATTTTTATTTTCAATAATTTCAATGCTATAAATTTCCACAGCAACACGCGGGGCGTTATCTAGCATGAATAAAACTACAAAGGTTTCCAAAAAAATATCTTTGTTTTGGTTATCTGCTTGTCGGTCCCTGACTACATTGGAACGTAGTCAGAGCATTGTCATCATGCATTATAAAATGATCCTCCAATTTGAGGACGACATGAGCATACATTACATTCCAAGATCCGACCGGACAGTTCCTCAACGAAAGGCG
Source organism: Thinopyrum elongatum (assembly GCA_011799875.1). Lineage (NCBI taxonomy): Eukaryota > Viridiplantae > Streptophyta > Magnoliopsida > Poales > Poaceae > Thinopyrum > Thinopyrum elongatum. Next base: position 478,738,621 of record CM022297.1, read on the forward strand.
CCTAGCCTGGCCACCCACTCCCAGTACCATCCACTCCCAAATGAGGAAGAAGCTAGTGGAAATGGGGAATTAGGCATCCCTAATCGTGGGTGCAACCGATGGATTAGGTGTCAAGAGCGACCCTTTTTGGCTGTCCACAAGGCGGTTTGCCCCCTGGAGCGTCATCGGAATCCGTTGCAACTTGGGCGTGGCTGCCGCTCCAGCATGTGCCCATGGAGCTACCGGTAGCCCCCCGCTTCCTGCAAGGGGCATATACCCCCATCCCCATCTCTCTGCCCAATGTCTCATCAGGTTTTTTATACTCGCAAGTTGAAAGATGATGTGGGAGTGTGGTCTCTCCGGTTCGGCTACTTCCCTGCTATATAAGCGCTTGACACTCACTTGACTTGGCCACAGATCACAGATCCATCCATTCCATCCACAGCAGTGCAAGAAGAGAGAGCCTTCCTGCTCAACTAGCTCAACCAGCCTCCTCCTGTTCAGCAATCAGGAGCAACCGAGCAAGCTCGAGATGGAGTACAAGGTGAAGAGCCATGGCAGCAAGCACAAGGGGTCAGGAGGATCAGGAGGGCTGAGCAGGATGCTGAGGGAGCACAAGGCCAGGCTCTACATCATCCGCCGATGCGTCGTCATGCTCCTCTGCTCTTGATCCAATTCCTCTTCTTTCTAGCCTAGGTTTGACAGATTCTTTGGTGTGTAAGTACTAACATAGGGTAGTTCAGAGGCTCAGATAGATATTGCTGACGGTTAAGTTTGGATGGAAGTTTTAGTGTGGTATGGTGCTCCTAAGTCCTGCAATGGCAGGTTGTACATGTGCTGATGTGCCAGTGTTGGAATATTACTACTTGTGTATTTGCTCTATCAGCAGAAGTGAATTATCTCAAGAAAAATAGAGGTTACCCCTGGCATTTGAGGAATTTGTTCTTCCTTCATTCGAATTGATCAGTTGTCTGAATGGTTTTGCACACCCGGCCATGTCAAGGGTGTGCATTTTTCAAATTTGCGCACTGAAATATTCTGGTGAGACCGAGAAGAGTAGTATGTGCCTTTGTTAAAAAAAATGGCTGTGCACAACCAAATAAAAGTCTACATGTAGTGCCAATTGTGACTTCTGAGTACGAGTATATAATTAACCTTTACTCAGAAAACTGGCAGCATTGTCATATGTGTTTTGGGGGGAAATTTTGTACTTGCATTACTGTTGGTCAATATTTTGGAAACTATCCTCGTACCTAGAAATTTAACCAATCAGTTTTGCAAATTGCACTTGCATTCTTGTTAATGATACATAGCGATTGCACACAAAATAATGATCCTTGCTCCTGGAACTAATGCTTTCTATCAGACCTTGGTAAGTCAGTTTGCCTAAGATATATCCAGCTATAATAAATTCCTCATGCCACATAAGTGTTTCCTACACCCAGGAGCACTGGGCCACAAAACTGTGAAGCTGCAGGGAAGTTGCCTACCTGCAAGCATTGTTGCTGCAAATGACCTGTCTCTGGGTCTTGATTTTTCGGGCAAAAGAGAGATCCCGAAGATCTCGTCAGGCACTGATATGCGACATAATCTTCAGCATTGATCACAAGGACTAGATTATTGGACAACCAAGCAGGCTGACAATTGAAAACTTACCAACCAAACATGCTGGTCTGTTCATTGGAGTCTGCAAGCAGAGAGGTTAGGATATCATGCCCAAACAATCTTCTCAGAAATTATTTGGTTCAATGTTGTTCCTGAAAATTGAGACATGCCATCCATGCTACGATCTTCGATCGCCTTCCTTGCCAAGAATTTATTTTTATTGCTGCAACCACTGTTCAGAAATCCCTCTTGCATTTCTTTGATGCCTGAACCTGAAAAAAAGCTTTGCCGTGTACTCTGTTCTTAAGTTCAGAAGCTACTTTAATTTAGTCCAAAATTGTCTCGGCTCCAAACACGCTGCTCTTTTGTTTAGTCGAGAGGTCGGTGAACCATGTGTCTAACCTGCCATTGTTGCCGTAAAACGCTTACCCTGCAACCACTTGCTGTACTCTCTTCCCCCTCTTCTATTGCAGAGTTAACGAGGAGCAGCTTCCATTCACACTAAGCATCTTTCCGTATTAGCGCAAATTATAAACTGGCAACTAATACAATATACAAAATTCTATATTTCAAAACACGCAAATTACACCAACAAACATGTTTATTTTTATTTTTGAGAAAAAGGCCATAAAGTACGCTATGTAGCCTGGTCACACACACTCGTCGAAGGACTAGTACCTTGTTTTTTTAACTGAAGAACTGGTACCTTTACACAAAGTTAGTTGTTTTTCTTTAAGGGCTCCTTTGATTCAAAAGATTTTCATAGGAAATTTAGAGGATTAGAATCCTTAGGAATTTTCCCTATGTTGGTTGTTTGATACATATGATTGAATCCCAACATGAATTTTTCCTAAGGATTTCTGCGTACTACTTCACATAGGATTTCTAGTATCCACTCAAACCTTTTTGAAAGAATCCTTTGTTTTTTCTATGATTGCAATCAAACAACCCAAAATCCTACATGATTGAAATGAGCATGACATTTCAATCCTATGTTTTTCCTATCCCCGCATTTTAGAATCCTACAAATCAAAGAGGCCCTGAGTACATTCAAATGGAGTATATTAAGTTTGCTCCATTAGGCTCACACTCTCAGCCGTTGATCATGGATCGGACGTCTCCCAGACTGCCATGCGTCGTTGTTCATCCGACGACGACACTTCCTTTTTCAGTTTACTTTTCACCATTCCATTTCTCTTTCAAGTAGAATTGCTCTGAAACTCTGAATTTCTAGCACAAAATTCAGCTTAAACTAGTCAGGTCATGACAGGTGATTCTTCACCGATGCGGCTATTCACGGAAGCCTTGTTATACGATTCCTTCATATGCCCCTCCCTGGTCACCTTGGGCACATGACATCTCCATGCTCTCTGATAGCCACATCAAGGCCACCACCATTGCTCCTCACCTCCCGCCTCCTTTCTCTCACATGAACATTCGATGACTCAATAACCACAATGTATCAAAAGAAAGAAAGAAGAAAGAAAAGTTGACTTTTACATGTGATGTGTAGAACAGAGGTAAAACAATTGTAGGAAAAAAAACATCCCATTTCAATGAAATTGCAATACATTAGGACAGCTCAAAGATGAATTGATACCACAAAACGAGCTCATTAGGACAGCTCATGTACTGAAGAGATATTTCACAGCATTACCAGAACGCTCCACATTGCACCATCAGATACAGATAGCATACTATTCGGAAAAAAAAACACATGTTGTTTGACAGATTCGGTGAAGTGAAGAAAATTATAGATACAAAAGAAAGAAACATGCATACGACCATCCTCCTCACGACTTATTTATCTGCCAACAAGAGATTAACTATCACATGCAAATGTGCTTGTCCCCAGGAGCATACCAACAGTAACCACGCAAGCGCCCCATAACTTTACTGATGCTGTCATCCTGAATCCAACCTCAAGGGTACTGTAGCCAACTCTTCCGTCTTAGGTATCATCCAATCCTTGTACAAGGGTCCCCCTAATGAAGAAAAGCACTTTCCTAATGAAGAAAAGCACTTTCCTCAAGGCCTGGCTCCTAATGAACAGAACGGCAGAGAACTGTCAGGTCTCAGGTGATTTACTGCAAGAAATCAGGGTTGAATTGGGTTTCTAAACTAAGAACAAGATAAATTGCCCTAAAACATGTTTAAAATGCGGGAAAGGTAAATGAAATGAAAACCAATGAACAACATAAATTACTAGCATTTTGTTTCCTCAGTTACCTACCCTCAACAACACAACTATGCAAGAGAAAAATTACATCTTCAGTAATAATGGACCCAATTTTGTTTAGTTCTACCCAATTTTGTTTAGTTCTAAACTATTATCCTTATAAATAAAAAGGGGCACTCTCATTGCTAGTTTCTCCTTCCCAGAGTTGATGATCACAAGCATAATATGATCACAGCCATATGCTCCACAAGCTAGAACATATCTGATAAGCACTACTACAAACAGAAAACAGGAACCGGATTAAGCTAACATGCCAGGATTACTCCATACAAAGAACATCTGGCTACTAGTGAAGATCCACTAGTTATGAAGGCGCCAACCTCAATTTTTATGTCGCATGTGCAGAGTTTGTAACTCTGAGTACAATGGCACATATGGCAGATATCGCGGGTCGTCATCTCCTCCAAGATCGCAGATCTCTTGAACTTGGTGATGATCCATATCATAAGAGACCAATGTATTATCCCACCCCACAGTTAAGAAGATCATGTTACAGTCTGGATGCATTGCAACCCACTGAAAGCCCTGTATAAGATCAATCTCTCTTTCTCCAAATATATATGAAGCGTCAGTGCTATGCTTCAATATCCATTCTTGACTGCGGTAGTTCTCAAGAACATAAACCACCAGTTGAACCATACCGTCATCTGTTCAAGAAAGTTGACGAAATGCAAATAACCCTGAGACTTCTGAATGAGACCAACAGTGCCAAGTTCCGGGACGGGTATGTTTCTCCATGTTTTCCCCTCAGTTTCCACCACGGCTATATCATAATCCATGGTGAGAAAATGCAGACAACCGTTAAGAAACACTTCTCCCGAGTGATGACCAACAAGGCCAACAAATGCATCTTGATCTTCCGTATCAATCCATCCATTCTCTGTATGAACCCATGCTCCTGTTTTAGATGAATACACCTCCATTCCAATGTCGCCGATGTCGTGATCCTCGGAGAACTCGAACACATGGAAGTGATCCGACACGGCGGGGTCAAAACCCAGACGTGCCATGCACTCGGTGCCGGCATTAACGGAGTCGGGCAACCGGACCCACTCCTCCGTCGCCGGATTGCACACGACGTAATGGAAGTCGTCCTGGCCTTCCCAGCAGCGGCAGAGGAGGCCGTTGCAGCAGGACAGCAGGAAGATGCTCTGGTGCTGGGGCAGGAAATCAAAGAGAGAGACCAGAGGGCGGCCTGTCCCGGTGACGTTGGTGAAACTGGGAGCTGGCGCGGGCTTGCTCTCGGGCACGTAGAAGAAACCCTCGAGGGTCTGGGGCAGCTGCCTGCGGTTATGCGGGTGCGAGATGATGGCCCGCCAGGTCCTGGAGACGCACATGCAGCGGTGGAGCGACTTGACGGGGAGACGGGAGACAATCTCGACGAGGAGGTCGTCGGTCAGGCTAGCCACCGTCGCCATTGCAAAATAGTGAGACCTGAGGCACGCAGATTTAATGGAGAAATGGTCAAGAGATGCGGGAAGAAGATGGAGCAAGGTTGCGACTGTGGATTGTGCCTGCTTATGCTTTGCGTACCGGATACAAGGAGGAAGCGGCGGCGGTGACCTTCCGCCGCAGCAGATCGGTACGGCACGGCGGCGGCGACCTTCCGACGAGCCAGATAGTCAAGATAAGCCGGCAGTGCCGTGCCGCGGACGAGATGAAGTGGGAACGGTGATCTGCCAGCAGGATCTGTCGTTCCCGCGAAGGAGGTAGCGAACGGTGGCCGGTGGCGGCGCCGCCGACCTAGCAACCTCTGCCGACGAATGGACTGGAGGAATGGGATTCTGGGGTTAGGCTTCAAGCGCGCTAGACGGTGGGCTGATGTTGCGTTACCCACCTGCAGACCAATACACTACTGGCATTTAGGCCCAAAAACTCCGTGCTGGCCCAAACGAACTAGATGCATATTTTTCCTTTCTAAAAAAACTGTACATATTTTTCCCATTAAGATTTTTTTTAGTATGGTTTGTTTTTATTTCACCTCTAAAAAATAAAGGAACAGATAGATGTTTATAGAAAATAGAAATTCCTAATTTTGAAACTCTCAAACATATTATTAGGTAAAAATCCAAACTCCATTTGAATATACTTGATAAAAAAGACTAAATTTGTGCAAAGCTACCAAACATATTTGAAGTGTGGAACTTTGTATATCTTATTAGTTAGCTGCTTATAATTTGCGCTAATACGGGAAGATGCTAAGTGTGGACGGAAGCCTCCTCGTTAGCTAAAACAATGCCCCTTGAATTCCGTTTTATCTACATATGCCGATGAAGCGCGAATATGAGTCTCTGACTACCAATCTAATTGCTAATGTCGCCTTAATTTTTGAGTTTTATTCTTACTTCATTCCATTTGATCAGTTGCATGAATGGTTTCACACCCACGGCCATGTCATGGGTGTGCATTTTTCGAATTTGTGCACTGATGAAATATCCCGGTAAAACCTAGCAGAGTAGTATGTGCCTTTGTTAAAAAAAATGTCGCATGTGCGGACGACCAAATAAAAGTCTAAATGTAGTGACAATTGTGACCCGTGAATATATCAGTAATCTTTACTCCGAAAATTGGTCGCATGTGTTTTTTTGGGAAAATTTATTGTTAGTCCAATATTTTGGAAACTTTTCTCATAGCTATATTTTTTTGTGTGAGAAACTTCCAACCTATTAATTCTCAATCATGGCAGTACAAAAAACACAAAAGATAATAAAAATGACTACCAGGTCCGTAGACCACCTAGGGGCGACTACGAGCACTGGAGCGAGCCGAAGGCGCACCACCGTCCTCCCCCCCCCCCCCCCCCCCCCCCCCCCCCCCCCCCCGCCGCTGCGCTAATACGGGAAGATGCTAAGTGTGGACGGAAGCCTCCTCGTTAGCTAAAACAATGCCCCTTGAATTCCGTTTTATCTACATATGCCGATGAGCGCGAATATGAGTCTCTGACTACCAATCTAATTGCTAATGTCGCCTTAATTTTTGAGTTTTATTCTTACTTCATTCCATTTGATCAGTTGCATGAATGGTTTCACACCCACGCATGTCATGGGTGTGCATTTTTCGAATTTGTGCCACTGATGAATATCCCGTAAAACCTACAGAGTAGTATGTGCCTTTGTTAAAAAAAATGTCGCATGTGCGGACGACCAAATAAAAGTCTAAATGTAGTGACAATTGTGACCCGTGAATATATCAGTAATCTTTACTCGAAAATTGGTCGCATGTGTTTTTTTGGGAAAATTTATTGTTAGTCCAATATTTTGGAAACTTTTCTCATAGCTATTTTTTTTGTGTGAGAAACTTCCAACCTATAATTCTCAATCATGCAGTACAAAAAACACAAAAGATATAAAAATGACTACCAGGTCCGTAGACCACCTAGGGGGCACTACGAGCACTGGAGCGAGCCGAAGGCGCACCACCGTCCTCCCCCCCCCCCCCCCCCGCGCCGCCAGAGCATGGTAAACCTTGTTGTAGTAAATAGTCGGGAAGTCGTCGTGCTAAGGCCCCATAGGATTCGGCGCACCAAAGCAGCAACCATCGCCGATGAAGAAAGTCGTGGATCAAAAGGATCAAACTTGTAAACACCAAAACAAAGACGAACAAAGGCCGGATCTAAACAGATCCACCGAAGACCAGCACCGATTGAATCATGCAAGATCTGACGGAGACACGCTCCCACACGCTTTCCGACAATGCTAGGTGCATCATCGGGACGAAGATTATTCCTACTGAGTGACATCGCCGCAGCCACATAGCCCCAATCAAGACGTTGAACCTAACAGAAACGAGAACGAGTCCCTCCCGCCGACAAGTGGCCGAGGTCCTCCGCACCTACATCGCCCAAAGGCTATCGGAGATGGGGCGGACTGGCGGCAACGCCGACGGGAGGAAGAGGAAAGGCTGGGATATTTTCTTGCGGAGGAGGAAAGAGGGTTGCTCATACCTAGAAATATAACCAATCAGTTTTGCAAATTGTACCCACTTGCATCTATATCTCTACCTAATAATAAAGGGGCTATTGCTTCTGGCGGCACGCCATCGTAATTGCCCCAAAAGTTGTCATAAATTATCCACTATGCCACCCATATAAGTTAAGAAAAAATGATTCATTTTTATTTCGAAATTGTGCCCGGGTTCCATAGTTTTTATCAATGTTCAAGAAATCGTTAACTGGTAGCTGCTCGTTCGGTTTAGGAGTAGTGATTAATCGGTGAATCAGCCTATTAACTGGATTAATCGGTCGACCATTAATCGGTAGATTGAATAGAAACTTGCCAACATATATCTAGATTTTTTATGTATTATACCATATTCCCATGCTCCCAGCTATGTAGTATACCAAAACATGCTGCCATACACATATGAAAAGTACAGAGAGGAGCTAAACTTATTAATCCTAGCTATTAATGAGCGGGATGGGGCTGGAAGGGCTTACGGGCCTAAAATTTGGGCTTTGTTTGCCCACCCGTTAATGGGCAAGTAGGGATTAATCGGCATGACAACTGATTAATCGGTCTAACTGGCCAATTAATCGGCATGACAAGTTAACATGATGAATAGGTGTTATTTGATTCGGCCATGCTATGAGTAGCGATTAACTGGTCTGTTAACTGATTAATCTGGTGAATTCTTGAACAGTGGTTTTTATAAACACTGCTGCACTTAAAGAACGTAAGCACCCGAGCAGCACAGTGGCTATGACCTCTGCCCTCCTCACAGGAGACCAGGGTTCGAGCCCTGGCTCCTACCTCTTTTCTCTCCTTCTTTCCTCTCACAAGTGTGCCTGCTCCTCCCGCACATGGTAATGGGCCGGGCCATTTGTAGGTCATAGCGCCCTGTTTTCTATTTCATTTTTTCTCTTTACTTTCTCATTTCTGTTTTAGTTTTTTCTTCTTTAAATTAATTCGTGATTTCCAAAAGAACCAAATTTCAAAAGTAGTGAGCTTATCTAAAAAATATTGAGAAATCATAAACTGTTTGTAAATTCAGAAAAAATCAGAAAATCATAAAATGATCATGATTTCAAAAATTTGATCACATATTATAAAAAAACACAATTTCAAATAAATGTTCATGTTCATGATTTTTTTTAAAAGATCCAGTATTCAAAACATATTCAGGAATTTTAACAAAAATGTACATGAAATTTTAGAATATGTTCAGAAAAATTAAAACAGATTCGTAAACAATGAACATAACGATACCCCTTTTCTCTCACAAGCGCGCCTACTCCTCCCGCACGCGGTAATGGGCCCGCCATTTGCAGGTTGCAAGGCCCCTGTTTTCAATTTCATTTTTTGCTTTTTACGTTCTCATTTCTGTTTTAGTTTTTTCTTCTTTAAATTAATTCATCATTTCCAGAAGAACCAGAATTCAAAGGTTTGTGAGTTAAAAAAAAACAGCATTAAGAAATCATAAACTGTTCATGAATTCAAAAAACACTCGGAAAAATCATAAAATGATCATGTTTTAAAAAAATTGTTTACATATTATAAAAAATATCATGATTTAAAATAAATTTTCATGAAATAAAAAATATTCATGATTTTTTTAAAAAGATCCAGGATCCATACATATTCGGGGATTTTCAAAAAATATCTGTGAAATTTTAGAATATGTTCACAAAAATTAAAACAGATCCGTAAATAATGTACATAACGAACCGTCGCTTGCGTACATGTTTTTTTAGGGGATCTATAGGGGTCATTTTATGATTTCATTTAGTCCCTCGCTTTGGGTAAAAAAAAAAGGTTTCCGTGTGTTGTACAACACTGAGCCCCAAAAAATTGACACAACTTTCTACGGGTTAGTTTTTGTAAGCTATATAAAAATGACCAAATTTCTATTTTACCTCCTGATACGTCTCCATTGTATCTATAATTTTTGATTGTTTCATGCCAATATTATACAACTTTCACATATTTTTGGCAATATTTTATATGATTTATTGGACTAATCTATTGATCCAGTGCCCAGTGACAGTTCCTATTTGTTGCATGTTTTTTATTTTACAGAATATCCATATCAAACGAAGTACAAACGCGATAAAAATTTATGGAGAATTAATTTGGAATATATGTGATTTTTGGTAGGTGCAATCAACGCAAACGGAGGCCCACGGCCTCCACAACCCAACAAGGCGCGCCGGGCACCCCCTAGCTCTCCCAGGTGGCCTCCACAACCCAACAGGGCGCGCCGGGCACCCCCTAGCGCTCCTAGGTGTCTTGTGCCCTCCCCGTAAGTCGGTTGGGGCCCTTCTTCGGGTGCAAGAAAAATAATGTATGGAAAAAAAATCGTGTAAAAATTTCAACGCAAGCGGAGTTACGGATCTCCGAGAATTTAAGAAACGGTGAAGGGCCAGAAAACAGGAACGCGAAACAGAAGAGAACAGAGAGATAGATCCAATCTAGGAGGGGCTCCTGCCCCTCCGCCGCCATGGAGGCCATGGACCAGAGGGGGAACTCTCCTCCCATCTAGGGGAAGGCCAAGGAAAAAGAAGAAGGAGGGGGGCTCTCTCCCCCTCTCTCCCGGTGGCGCTGGAGCGCCGCCGGGGCAATCATCATGACGGCGATCTACACCAACAACTTCGCCGCCGTCAACACCAACTCTCTCCCCCTCTATACAGCGGCGTAACCTCTCTTCTCCCCGTTGTAATCTCTACTTAAACATGGTGCTCAACGCTATATATTATTTCCCAATGATCTATGGCTATTTTATGATGTTTGAGTTGATCCGTTTTGTCCTATGGGTTAATAGTTGATCGTGGTTGGTGTGAGTTGTATGTTTTATTTTGGTGATTTCCTATGGTGCCCTCCGTGTCGCGCAAACGTGAGGGATCCCCGCTGTAGGGTGTTGCAATACGTTCATAATTCGCTTATAGTGGGTGGTGTGAGTGACAGAATACATAGACCCGAGTAAGTGTGCTATTGCGTATGGGAATAAAGAGGACTTGATAATTAATGCTATGGTTGGGTTTTAACTTAATGATCTTTGGTAGTTGCGGATGCTTGCTAGAATTCCAATCATAAGTGCATACGATCCAAGTAGAGAAAGTATATTAGCTCATGCCTATCCCTCATATAAAGTTGCAATAATGATCACCGGTTTAGTTATCGATCACCTAGGGACAAATTACTTTCTTGTTGACAAAAACTATCTACTTTTATTATCTCGCAATTTATTCATAGTTTTATTCTCGCAAAGTACTTCTAGTTTTATTATTGTTCTAGGTAAAGCGGACGTTAAGTGTGCGTAGAGTTGTATCGGTGGTCGATAGAACTTGAGGGAATATTTGTTCTACCTTTAGCTCCTCGTTGGGTTCGACACTCTTATTTATCGAAAAAGGCTACAAATGATCCCCTATACTTGTGGGTTATCAAGACCTTTTTTGGCGCCGTTGCCAGGGAGCAATAGTGTTGGGTGAATATTCTCGTGTGTTCTTGTTTGGTTTATCACTAAGTAGATTTTATTTTGTGCTCTTATTTTCTATCTCTAGTTATGGGTAGGAAACGTAAAATACTAAAAAAAAAAGTTGTACCTATTAAACCAATGGTTGAAGAACCACCCAAAATCTATCATATTGCTGAAGCTTTCTACTTGGATCATCTTCGATCCCTATGTGCTCGTGCTGAAAACCCAACTAGCTTAGTTGAGGGAAAATCATTAAATGAGCATGCTTATTATGTGCGACACCACTTATCTCAAAAAGGGAAACTTTTATGGCATCAAATTAATACTATGCAATGCTATGCTTGGAATTTATGTGAATTATATGATTTTACTTGTTGTTCTGAAGACCCTAAGAAACATCTTCCCCACCAATGTGAGTTTAGTGATAATGGAATCTTATCTTCTTATGCCAAGGGTTTTTATAATTACTATGATGTTGAACAAATTGAAGAATTTGTTGCTTTTAAAGGTGCTTATGAAATTGCTTCTTTGATTGAAAAGTATGATGCTACTTTTTACAAATCTAATTTTTTTGCCATACTTAAATATTGCTATGAAAACTATTCTTCTAATGCTTATATTAAATCATATATTGAGGACTCCTCCGCTGTCCAAGAAGAGACTAATATTTTTGCATGAATCTATGGAAGAAGAAATTGATGAAATTGTGAGCTCATTGGATGGAAAACATGATGAGGAGAGCGAAGAACAAAAGGAGGAAGAGCGGATTAGCTACCCGTGTCCACCTTATAATGAGAGTAACTCTTCAACTCATACATTGTTTAATTTCCCTTCGTGCTTACCGAAGAATGAATGCTATGATCCCATTGATTCTTTTGAAATATCCCTTTTTGATGAAACTGATGCTTGCCATGCTTGTGGCCAAGATGCCAATATGAATTATGCTTATGGAGATGAACTTACTATAGTTCCTTATGTTAAGAATGAAATTGTTGCTATTGCACCCAAATATGATAGTCCTATTATCTTTTTGAATTCTCCCAACTACACTATATCGGAGAATTTTGCACTTATTAAGGATTACATTGATGGGTTGCCTTTTACTACTACACATGATGATTTTAATGAATATAATATGCATGTGCTTGCTGCTCCTACTTGCAATTATTATGAGAGAGGAACTACATCTCCACCTCTCTATGTTTCCAACACGATAAAATTGCAAGAAACTGCTTATGCTATATATTGGCATTTACTTGATGTGCATGAATTGTTCTTTTATGACATGCCGATGCATAGGAAGAGAGTTAGACTTCGTCATTGCATGATATATGTTGCTTTATGCTCACTACTAAATGCCAAATCATTGTTAATTAAAATTGGCTTTGATATACGTTGGGATCCGAGTGGATCCTTTACTTGAGCACTTTATGCCTAGCTTAATGGATTTAAAGAAAGCGCTGCCAGGGAGACAACCCGGAAGTTTTAGAGAGTCATTTTATTCTGTTGAGTGCTTTTATAAATTTTTAAAACAAAAACATATAGAGGGGAACTTAAAACTTTACAAAAGGAAAAGTGAAAGTGAGAAGGACGAGCACCGTGGAAGCGGGAGCATGCCTTGAACTTTGTTCATGCACGTGGAAACTTTGTGAATCTTGAATTACAGAAACTTTCCAACAAAAATAATTACCCCCTTGTACAAATCCATTGTATTATAAAATAATGTGCCAAGATTTGCCTTTAGGATGATTAGGTTGCTTTTTGGTATGTGCGGTGCAAAAACAGAAACTTTGGTTGTAGTGTGTGATTTTAAATTTTTTACTGGAACGTCAAAAGTTTCTGAAATTTTTACACAGTATTGCTATGCAAAATGTTTATTTTGTCCTAATTTTTCAGAATTTTTGGAATTACAGAAGTATGGTCAAAGTTCAGATTACTACAGACTGTCCTGTTTTTGACAGATTCTGTTTTTTGATGCATTGTTTTGCTTGTTTTGATGAAACTATCGATTGTATCGATGGTATAAGCCATGGAGAAGTTATAATACAGTAGCTACAATGCAAAAACAAAATTTGAATTGGTTTGCTACCGTACTTAAAGTAGTGATTTGCTTTATTATACTAACGGATCTCACCAGTTTTTTGTTAAGTTTTGTGTGGATGAAGTGTCCAAAGATCGAGGAGGTCTCGATATGAGGAGAAGGAGAGGCAAGAGTCAAGCTTGGGGATTCCAAAGGCACCCCAAGTAAATATTCAAGGAGACTCAAGCGTCTAAGCTTGGGGATGCCCCGGAAGGCATCCCATCTTTCTTCAACAAGTATCAGTATGTTTTTGTTTTCGTTTCATTCATGTGATATGTGTAAATCTTGGAGCGTCTTTTGTGTTTAGTTTTCATTTTTCTTTTATGCACCATGCTGGTTCCATGGTTGATTTATAGAATGCTCATTGCACTTCACTTATATCTTTTGAGTATGGCTTTATAGAATGCTTCATGTGCTTCACTTATATCATTTGAAGTTTGGATTGCCTATTTCTCTTCACTTGGAAAACCATTATTTGTAGAATGCTCTTTTGCTTCACTTATACTTATTAGAGCGTGATCTTTTTTAGAAAGAATTAAACACTCATGCTTCACTTATATCTATTTAGAGAGTCAACAGGAATTGGTCATTTGCATGGTTAGTCATGAAATGCTACATAAATCTTGTGGATAACTGAATATGATATGTTTGATTCCTTGCAATGGTTTTGCGATATAGAGATGATAATATGTGGGAGGTACTAGTAAACGGTTGTGGTTAGTAAGAATATTGGTGTTAAGGTTTGTGATTCCCGAAGCATGCACGTATAGTCTCTCGTTATGCTATGAAGTTGGAGCATGATTTATTATTGATTGTCTTCCTTATGAGTGGCGGTCGGGGACGAGCGATGGTCTTTTCCTACCAATCTATCCCCCTAGGGGCATGCGTAGTAGTACTTTGCTTCGAGGGCTAATAAACTTTTGCAATAAGTATATGAGTTCTTTATGACTAATGTGAGTCCATGGATTATACGCACTCTTACCTTTCCACAATTTGCTAGCCTCTTCAGTACCGTGCATTACCCTTTCTCACCTCGAGAGTCGGTGCAAACTTCGCCGGTGCATCCAAACCCCGTGATATGATACGCTCTATCACACATAAACCTTATTATATCTTCCTCAAAACAGCCACCATACCTACCTATTATGGCCTTTCTATAGCCATTCTGAGATATATTGCCATGCAACTTCCACCGCTTCCGTTTTGATGACTTGAGCATTCATTGTCATATTGCTTTGCATGATCATATAGGTGACATAGTATTTGTGGCTCAGCCACCATTCATCATTTTTTATACATGTTACGCTAGACCATTGCACATCCTGATACACTGTTAGAGGCATTCATATAGCACTACTGCAGGATGCTGCTAACGCGACACTACAATCAGAGACCCTTCGACGAAACTGTGTGTGATGCATTAATCGCAAACGGTGATGTAAAAAAACCGTCAAAAAGATGCAAAACATTTGCGATGGTGGATACATCAAACACGGTTTAGATTTTAGTTGCGTGTGCGATGGGGGCATACGGTTCAGTTTAATGAACTGTTTGCGACGAGGCAGAACAACAGAAACGGGCAGCCAGATGAAGGTGTGTGCGATATACGGCATATAGTTAACTCAGATAAACTGTTTGTGATGAGGCAGAACAACAGAAACGGGCAGCCAGATGAATGTGTGTGCGATATACGACATACAGTTCACTCGGATGAACTGTTTGTGATTAGGCGGAACAAAAGAAATGGTCAGCCAGATCAATGTATGTGCGATAGAGGGAAAACAATCCACTCGGATGAACCGTTTGCGTTGAGCCAAGAGAACAGAAACTGTTCAATTTAACAAGATGTGTGTGATATGCGGCAAACAGGTCTGTAATCAGAAATATGTGCGAAGACCGATAATAACATAGACGATTGCTGCTAATAAGACGTGTGTGTTGTGCGATGGGATTGCATACAGAACAACAACATATATATATACACACTTATAAGGACATGGTTGCATAACCAAATTAAACATCGAATTACATAGGTGGCTACTACGCACATGACTGTTGCACACACCAAAGTAAACTATTACATGCATAATTACATAGATGGCTACTACACACATGGCATTTCCACACACCAAAGTAAACTATATATTACATGCATAATTAACTAGGATAAACGATCATCTGATCATCATCTACTTCTTGTTACGCTTGCCGCTACTGCTCTGCTTGTGGCTCGATCTGGCCTCGTCGATTTCGGGAACGAGGCACTTCCTCATGTCAACGATCCGCCTGTGCATCTCGTAGCATGTGTACACACTCTTGGCCGCGAACTTGAGGTGAGGTTCATCCAGTTGACGCATCCAGGCCCGGTGCCAGGATACGGGACTTGTTC
The DNA here is from genome assembly GCA_011799875.1 of Thinopyrum elongatum. Lineage (NCBI taxonomy): Eukaryota > Viridiplantae > Streptophyta > Magnoliopsida > Poales > Poaceae > Thinopyrum > Thinopyrum elongatum. Next base: position 478,754,323 of record CM022297.1, read on the forward strand.
TGTTGGCATCCTGCTTTATCTTTTTGTAGTAGGGGTCAATGATGGCCGAGGCGAGTTCAACTAGGGATTCCTTCTTCGTGCTGCCCCAGACCCTGTAGTGGTCACGGATTTCGATAAGGTTCTTGCAGGCCAAGCCCGTAACCACGAGCGCTTTTACATCGTTGGAGGTTTCCACCGTAGCGAACTTGTAGTCTGTGCTGTTGACAAACCTGGTGAAACGGTCGCAAGGCTCTGTGGCCATGCAGTAGTGGTAGATGAGGACATGATGGCGCACGCACAACTGGGCGACGGCAACCTTCTAATCTTTGCCGGGATGACCGCCCGTGTACTGGAGGTTGATGTCAACCACCTTGTACTTGTCTCGAGCAAGCAACTGCTCCACGGTGTTGATGTAGTGATGCGGAGCATCCTTTGGTCATCCCCATGGACCTATCTTCGTCTCACCAAGTGCCAAGAGGACCCATGACACGGGCACGAGCTAGAGCTCTCGAGACCGAGGTGACATCTCTCCTTAATGAACTTCCATATGAATTATGTGAGACATGGCTACTACCTCAAACGGAAGTGCTATGCGTGCTCAGGTACTTAGAAGACGCTCGTGAAGACGGACAAGTCTCCAAGTTCACGGACGAAGAGGAACAACGAAAGGAACGGAAGGAACCGGAGAAGTCTCCAGGGCCCGGACATCCGGCCCCAGGCCCAGGACATCCGGCCCCTGGAAGTGTCATCAGCAGCAAGGAGCCAGTGGCCAGGTCTACAGGGCCCGGACATCCGGCGACCAGCCCGGACGTCCGGCCTCCGGACCAAAAATCCGGCCTTCTTCCCGGATATCCGGCGCCCCCATCACCCGAACCTGAAAAACGGCCTCCGATAGCCCGGACATCCGGCATCCCGGGAATGCCTGGACATCCGGCTCGACGCCCGGATGTCCGGCTCCGCCTGCCTGCGCGCAGTAACGGGCTTAGACCCATGTATCCCCCCTCTCTCCCTAGACTATAAATACCCCTTCACTTGGACGAGCTAGGGTTAGCGTTGTGTTAGCTCATATGTGAGATAGAGCTTCGCTCATCCATCCGGATCTACTCCTTCGCGAGGGACCGACACCTCTTCGGAGAAGATCCACGTTGGATTCAAGACCTCCTCACGGAGAAGACCCCCCTTCAAGACCTCCTTTGGAGATGAACTAGCTACCCTATGTATCGTCCTTAGTTGATCGTGGATCATGTATCTCTTTGTGTTTTCAAGGATCTAGCATATGTGTGACCTAATCTTGTTGGTTTGAGTGATTTCTCTTGTGTTTTCTCTCGTTTCCCCTCGTGTTGCCCCTCGTGTTTCTCGTAGGATCCCTCCAAACGTGAAAGGTCGGGCCCTAGGGTTCTACCCTACATCATCCTTTGGTATCATGAGCCTCGGTTGATCACGATTTTGGAGCCCCTACCCTTGTCTTCTAGCCTAATTTTGTTGTGTTCTTCCCCAATTTCGAAAATCCCCACAAAAATAGCCCCCCAATTTTTTTTGTGATTTGTTGGTGTGATGAAGTTTTGTTGGATTTGATCCGCGGATTTCGTGTGTTGCAGGTAGATCTAGCTCTCCCCCACCTTTTCCCCAATTTCCATCCACAAAATCTTCAGAATTTTGCCCCGGATTTGACCTATCCACGCGGAGTTCATCGAGTTCGTCCACGGATCCAGACGCCGGACATCCGGCCCGTGAGCCCCGGACATCCGGCCACCCCCCGGACATCCGGCCATCCAGCCCGGACATCCGGCCCCTGGCAGCAGCAGTTCCATCCACCGCCCCATTTTTCCGCCTAACTTTCGCCCAATTTTGTTCCGGTGCCCATTTTCACTTCCGCATACCACCACCACTTCCGCATACAACCACCATCGCTTACCCGCTACCAACTCCGACACTTTTGACACATTTTGCTTTGAGAATTTGAGTTGCGGTTCCCGTGTCCTATTGTGTTTCGGCTATTTAGGTACGGTGCGACGTCAACATCACCGCCGCTCATCTTCGCCTCGGACTCGTCATCGACACCTTCAACCGCACGTAAGGACGGTAACCTCGATGACATCTTGGTCTACTCCTTGCCATTACATTGATAAACACCATAGCCTTACTTTCGCATCTCTTACCCATTAAGACTAGCCTTTGAGTATTGCTGGCAACGTGACTTGTGCACATTAGTGATCTTTGCATATACCGTACCATCGTGGTGCATATCTTGGTATCATCTATTGTGTCACCAAGTTGTTATCGCATATACTCAATAGCTATCTTGGTTTGTGAAGTTTTGCATGAGAAAAGAGCTCAAAAGAGAAAGAGCCAACCAAGCTTTTAAGCAAAAAGAGAAAGATAAGCAAAGACCTTATACGCAAGAACCATAGCATCATACTACATTAAGATTGTCATACTCGATCATCTTGGATCATATCACCAAAACACCATACAAATAGCATACTTGGGATAGAAGTCGTTGCATTTTTGCTTAGTAGGTTGTGCACAAGTCTCGTATCCGCCTATTGTGCAATCATGCTAGCGTCTCTCTAGTGTTGTGCAACAAGAGCATTTTCTTGGATTCCACATTTTTCGCTCATACCTTGGTTGCACGACCCCATCTATCTATTTGCGTGTGTGTTTCCGTGTACCTACTTGCTATTGGTCTACTTGTTGCATTTGCGAATTTGTGAATCTTTTCCAACATTTTTTGAGGCTCACTAACAATTGGATCAAATTTTGTGCCACCATCCTAACCAAGCTCCACTATAAGCTTTATTTGTGTAGGTGTGAGAAACCGACAAGAATTGGTACCAATTGTGCTATTTCCTTGTTCCACATTTGAGTGATCATTGATCCATCATCAACTTCGGTCAAGGTACATTTGGTATCGTTCTTCTCCTTCTCCCACTCACATATTTGCTTGGAATGATGGATAGGCCAAGTTCTTCTACCAACCCACTCTTCATCGAGCAAGACGACGACCCGAACACCTACGTCACCAAAAGCCACCTCTTCGGTGCACAATGAGCTTTGCATCAAGAACAACAAGCATTGAGCGACCGCATCGACAATCTCGCCACCGACTTGCGACTTTCCGAGCAACGTACAAGAGACTACCTTGACCACAAGCTCGACGAACACAAACAAGACAATGATGCAAGAATGGACGAGATTCATGCCTTGTTGATCAACCGCTCTTCTTCCACTTCGTCCCACTCAAGAAGGAGTCATTCGAGTCGATATTCCTCCGACAACTCAAGTACACTGACATCGAACACTCTTCGACGAGGCGCGCGCCAAGACCGTCAAGCAAACCGCAATCCTCTACACGACACCGACTCTCAAGAGCAACTTCGAGCGAAAGAACATCGACATCGTCAAAACCAAGCTACTTTCGCGGAAGCACAAGAACGACAACGTCTACGCCAACAAGAGGACGAACGAGCGCGACAACACCAAGATGCACAAGATGCCGAGGCACAACGTCAAGAGCAACAACGGCGAGAAGCGCAAGCACTTGAGGCGCAACAAGCCCTCCGAGATTCAAGTCGAGCCGTAGCCACACGCAACCGGCAAGCTCATGAACAACAAGAAGCGCTTCGCGATGAAGTTCAAGAGAGGATTTATCAAGCTCGAGTGCATCGTCAAGCTCGACAAGCTCCTCCACAAGCTCGACAAGAACCTCAAGTTCAACAAGAGCAAGAAGACAATGGAAATCTTCCGCGCCAAGAGCAACATGATGTTGACAATCCTCCACAACATGGGCGTCATCACCCCCGACCCCAACACAATGAAGAGCAACGCTACGGCAAGCTAAAGTTCACCATGCCCAAGTTCAACGAAAGCAACGATCCCGAAGAGTACCTTTCATGGGCATTGAAGGTTGAAAAAATCTTCCGCTTGCACAACTATGAGGAAGAGAAGAAGATCGCGATGGCATCCCTTGAGTTCCAAGACTATGTCCTCATATGGTGGGAACAAGTCCTTGAGCGCCGAGCAGCAAGAGGTGAACCACCCATCACCACTTGGGATCAAATGAAGGATGTCATGAGAGCACGTTTTGTGCCAACCTACTACAACCACGACCTCTTCAAGAAACTCCAACTCCTCAAGCAAGGAACCAAGAGCGTTGAAGAATACTACAAGGAAATGGAGATTGCCATGATAAGAGCCAATGTCACGGAAGATGATCAACAAACTATGGCACGTTTCTTGAATGGACTCAACCATCCTATCAAGAAGATCGCCGACTTCCAACCATACTAGAACCTCATCGAGCTCGTGCACCAAGCTACCAAAGCGGAACGTCAAGTGCAAGATGACTTCAAGTACGCCAAGTACTCTTCCAAGAGCTACGGCTTCTCCAACTCGCAAGCTTCAACGACTCCAACACCTACAAGCAACGGCGACAAGTCAAGTTCAAAGAAAACTTCGACAACCTCAAGTCGTCCTCCTACTACAAGCAACTTCAAGCCGAGAGCTTCATCATCCACAACCCCAACCGATGAGACCATTAAGACAAGTTCCATCAAGTGCTTCACATGCGGCGGCCGAGGCCACAAATCCTTCGAGTGTACCAACAAGCGTACCATGATCCTCAACGACGACGGTACCTACGACTCCATGAGTGAAGGAGAAATGGAAGCCCTTGAGAATGTAGCCATGCACCGGCAAGTGAATGAAGATGAAGATGATCAAGTCTTTTGTGACGAAGATTCGAGCCCCGCTCTTGTTGTCTCCAAGGTCTTGACACTTCAACATCAACAAGACGAAGACCAACGATGCCATATCTTCCACACCAAGGCTGGCATCAATGGAAGGTCCGTGAAGGTCATCATCGATGGAGGAAGTTGTCATAATTTGGCAAGTGAAGAACTATGCTCCAAGCTCCAATTAGCCAAGATGAAGCACCCACATCCCTACAAGGTTCAATGGCTAAGCGACTCCGGCACTATCCTAGTTGAGCATATGGTACAAGTTTCCTTCAAGATCGGAGCTTACGAAGACACTTTGAAGTGTGATGTCGTTCCGATGTCTGTTTGCCATCTCATTCTTGGACGGCCATGGCAATTTGACCGAGGTGTCATCCACAATGGGCGTACCAATCACTATAGCTTCAAGATGAAAGGAAAGGAGTACGTGCTATGACCTATGTCTCCAAGTCAAGTGATCGCTGACAAGCAAGCCACCCATCGTGGAGAGAATAATGAGAGAGTGAACCACCCAAAAGTGAGTGAGAGCCACAAGCCCAAAATGAGTGTCTCCACGATGAGCGACAAGAAAAACCTAGTCCTATTTGCCACCAAACGTGAGATGAAAGACGTGTGTGAGAACCCATCAAGTGTCATGCACTATGTCCTTTTGTGCAAAGATGAGGCGCCAAACACTAACAACTCTCACAATCTACCTTTAGTGTTATCTTCTCTATTGCAGGAATTCCAAGATGTTTTCCCCGACGAACTACCTCCGGGTCTACCCCCTCTACGAGGCATCGAGCATCGAATCGACCTCATCCCCAGAGCGCCCCTTCCTAACAAGGCTTCCTACCACGTCAACCCCGAGGAAACCAAGGAGATCCAACGGCAAGTACAAAAACTCCTCGACAATGGTCATGTAAGAGAGAGCTTGAGCCCATGTGCCATTCCGGTAATCCTTGTTCCCAAGAAAGATGGTACTTCTCGCATGTGTTCCAATTGTAGACCTATCAATGCTATTACCGTGCGTTATCGTTATCCAATTCCACGCCTAGATGATATGCTAGATGAACTTAGCGGAGCCACTATTTTCTCTAAAATTGACCTTAAGAGTGGATATTACCAAATATGAATACAAGAAGGTGATGAATGGAAAACCGCATTTAAGACCAAATTTGGCTTATATGAATGGCTTGTTATGCTAATGGGTTTATCCGAAGCACCCGGTACTTTCATGAGAGTCATGCATTTTGTTCTTAAGCCATACATTGGTGTATTTGTTGTGGTCTATTTCGATGATATCCTTGTTTTTAGCAAATCTCTCAAAGATCATGTCACCCATCTTAGAACCGTGTTGCAAACTCTTAGAAAAGAGCGCCTTTTTGCTAATATGCACAAATGCCTTTTTGGTGTTGATAAGCTTGTTTTCTTAGGTTTCGTTGTGTCTTCTAAGGGTGTTCATGTAGATGAATCTAAGATCAATGCTATTAAAACTTGGCCCCAACCAACCAACTTGTAACAAGTGCGTAGTTTTCTTGGTTTAGCCGGTTTCTATCGTAGATTTGTGAAAGATTTTAGCACCATTGCTTCACCTTTACATGCTTTGAGTAAGAAGAATGCACCCTTTGTTTGGGGACCATCCCAAGATACCGCATTCCATGAACTTAAGAATTTGCTTACTCATGCTCCCGTGCTTGCATTACCCAACTTTGACAAAACTTTTGAAGTTCATTGCGATGCTAGTGGTAATGGCATAGGAGGTGTGTTAACGCAAGAGAAGTGCCCAATTGCTTACTTTAGTGAGAAACTTTCCGGAGCGCAACTCAATTACCCCATATATGACAAAGAGCTATATGCTTTAGTGCGAGTTTTGCGTGAATGGGAACACTATCTTCGCCCTCATGAATTTGTCATTCACACCGACCATGAAACGCTTAAATACCTTAAGGGCCAAACTAAGTTGAACAAGCGTCATGCTAAGTGGAGTGAATTCATTGAGTCATTTCCCTATGTCATCAAGTATATTAAGGGTAAAGAAAATGTTGTGGCGGATGCTCTTTCCCGCATATGCATGCTTGTTAATAAACTTGAGTTGAATGTTATTGGCTTTGAGCACATAAAAGATTTGTATGCGCATGATCCTACTTTTGCTACTCCTTATGCCAAGTGTTTGACGCATACATCTTGGGAACACTATTACATCAAAGATGATTATCTTATGAGAGCTAACAAATTGTGTATCCCCGAGTCTTCTCTTGGTTTGCTCCTTTTGCAAGAATCTCACGGAGGCGGACTAATGGGACACTTTGGATGCGACAAGACATTTGCTACGCTCTCCAAGAACTATTATTGGCCCAAGATGTTCCGCGACGTCTCACGCTTCACCAACCGATGTTCGACATGTCGCAAAGCTAAGTCCAAAGCTCAATCTCATGGCCTTTACATGCCTCTCCCAATTCCATACCAACCATGGGAAGATATTAGCATGGATTTTGTGCTTGGTTTGCCTAGAACTAGAAATGGAAAGGATTCCGTGTTTGTTGTTGTGGACCGATTCTCTAAGATGGCTCACTTCATTCCATGCAACAAGATAGACGATGCTTCACATATTGCCAATCTCTTTTGTAGGGAAATATTGCGTCTCCATGGAGTACCCAAGACAATTGTCTCGGACCGCGACGTCAAGTTCCTAAGCTACTTTTGGAAGACCTTATGCGCCAAGCTCGGAATCAAGCTACTATTCTCTTCGGCATACCATCCACAAACCGATGGCCAAATGGAGGTGACGAACTGCACGCTTTCCACTCTACTACGTGTGTTGATCAAGAAGAACATCAAGGAGTGGGAGGAGTGCCTACCCATCACCGAGTACGCCTACAACCGCGCAAGACATTCAACTACCGACAAGTCCCCCTTCGAGGTCGTCTACGGTTTCAACCCGTTGTCCCCATTGGACACTCTTCCTCTACCTCTACAAGAGCGCATCAACATGGACGCGAGTGCCCGAGCAAACTACATCAAGAAGATGCATGAAGATACACGGCACGCCATCGAGCGCCAAGTACAACGACTCGCGACCAAGCTCAACATCAACAAGCAACCCATGATATTCAACATTGGAGATCTTGTGTGGTTACACCTTCGCAAGGAACGCTTCCCCAATGAACGCAAGTCCAAACTTCTACCACGAGCCGATGGACCCTTCAAGGTGCTTGAACGCTACAACAACAACGCCTACAAGATCGACATCCCCCGCGACAAGTACTCCGTGAGCGACATCATCAACGTCAAAGATCTCTCCCCGTACCATGGTGATGAGGATTTTGATCCGAGGTCGGATCTTTCCCAAGGGAGGGGAGATGATGCGGAGCATCCTTTGGTCATCCCCATGGACCTATCTTCGTCTCACCAAGTGCCAAGAGGACCCATGACACGGGCACGAGCTAGAGCTCTCGAGACCGAGGTGACATCTCTCCTTAATGAACTTCCATATGAATCATGTGAGACATGGCTACTACCTCAAACGGAAGTGCTATGCGTGCTCAGGTACTTAGAAGACGCTCATGAAGACGGACAAGTCTCCAAGTTCACGAACGAAGAGGAACAACGGAAGGAACCGGAGAAGTCTCCAGGGCCCGGACATCCGGCCCCAGGCCCCGGACATCCGGCCCCTGGAAGTGTCATCAGCAGCAAGGAGCCAGCGGCCAGGTCTACAGGGCCCGAACATCCGGCGACCAGCCCGGACATCTGGCCTCCGGCCCGGAAATCCGGCCTTCTTCCCGGATATCTGGCGCCCCCATCACCCGAACCTGAAAAACGGCCTCTGATAGCCCGGACATCCGGCGTCCCGGGAATGCCCGGACATCCGGCCCGACGCCCGGATGTCCGGCTCCGCCTGCCTGCGCGCAGTAACGGGCTTAGACCCATGTATCCCCCTCTCTCCCTAGACTATAAATACCCCTTCACTTGGACGAGCTAGGGTTAGCATTGTGTTAGCTCATATGTGAGATAGAGCTTCGCTCATCCATCCGGATCTACTCCTTCGCGAGGGACCGACACCTCTTCGGAGAAGATCCACGTTGGATTCAAGACCTCCTCACGGAGAAGACCCCCCTTCAAGACCTCCTTTGGAGATGAACTAGCTACCCTATGTATCATCCTTAGTTGATCATGGATCATGTATCTCTTTGTGTTTTCGAGGATCTAGCATATGTGTGACCTAATCTTGTTGGTTTGAGTGATTTCTCTTGTGTTTTCTCTCGTTTCCCCTCGTGTTGCCCCTCGTGTTTCTCGTAGGATCCCTCCAAACGTGAAAGGTCGAGCCCTAGGGTTCTACCCTACATCATGTAGTCCTCCACCACGGCCAGGTCGATGGTGTACACCACCGAGAGATCCGTCTCCCTCACATGGGTCTCCACTTTATGCTCGCTGAGCTCCATTGGAGCGCCGCTAGGTATCCTCTCTGTATGTGTCGTCGTGGGTGTGCTTGTTGTGTTGTGGGGCGAGATCGAAAGGTTGAAGAGACTAAGGTTATAATGGCCATGGGAATTAATGGGGAAGCCGGACGGCCTGGAATATCCGCACGCCCGGATGGCAGTTCTAATTTGCAGCGCATAACTCCATCGTGCCACACGTAAATGCATCGTGGTGACGCGTGCGGCGCAACCGCATGCATATGGGGCCCCCAACGTGATCGTGCGTAGGCCCCAACCACTGGCAGAGCGCGCTTGCAGGGACGCGAGCAGAGCACTCCGCGGTCGCCTCAACGGCGAGCAACCATATATATGCATATACCAGTTGAACACGCAAGGAAAAGTTGTCCACAAGCCGAGCGCGTGGAGGTACGCCAGCAGAGCGCGCCGACGGACGCGAGCAGAGCGCGCCGCGGCCCCTAACACTGAGCACAGCGCGCTGCAGCGCCTAACAACGAGCAAAGCACACCGAGGGACGCGAGCAGAGGCCAGCACAGTGATACATGGCAAATAAGACGAACTGTGCGAGCGATGGCGGAGACATCAATCACGAATCAGATTAGAGTTGCGTGTGCGATACGTCGCATACAGTTGATCCATCCGAGCTGTTTGTGATGGAATAAGCTGTGTGTGTTGTGGGCAAACGCTTGCTGGTATACAACCGTCTGCGATTGATGAATTCATCACCGACGGGTTCCCTAGTGTGGTCCGTGTGCGATGTGATATGCTCTGTCTGCACAACATCTATGTTCTGTGTACAGAAGAACAACATATATATACTTATAACAGGACATGATTACAAAACCAAATAAACATCCAATTACGTTATATAACAAATACCATAAATATTGCAAGGTTCAAATTCCAGCATTACAAAGCCCAAATTCAAAGATTACAAGGTTCAAACTATTCAGACACATAAAATTCATCTTCTCCAGAATCTTTTTCATGCATTATTTCTGCGAAAGGATCAGCCACCGAGAAGTCATATAGCGGCTCGATACAGTGACTTCCGAATAATCTGTCATATGAAGTTACAAACTGAAATTCAGCTTCTGCATAGCCTTTTCCATTCAGCTGTAGACGCATGCGCTTTTTAGCAATCTATTCACTTCTGCGCAGTAAATATAGGGCAAACCTCATTACCTTGAGCAATCTTACTTTCTCAACAAAGAACCTGGCGAATTTAATTTCTGGCGTGGTGCCTCGGTATTCGTTAAAAGTAATTTCTATGAGATGAAGATCAAGGCATTCAATGGGATTGTTATATTCACCAACATTTTCTACTTTCGGGCCTGCTAGTATCTGCAAACGAAGACAACATATTAGTGCCTAGCTGCAGATTTGAACACTTCGGGCCTCTTTGATTTGCAAGATTTCTAAAATACACGAAAAGAGTGAAATGCCACCTTCAATCTTTCATGATAAACTTTTATCACGAAAGCATGTCGGGCGAAGGAATAAAACACGTACAACACTAGCATCTCAAAAAATATATGTATTGAAATCCTCCAAACTTCCTTTATAAATCATTCTACATATGTCATTGTAATTATGGGTAAAAGTAACAAAAATTTGAGCTCCGTTGTGGTTAACAATTAACGGGAAAGGAGAATCACCTCGATGTACAGCTTCTCCGTGCAAGGAAAGCATCTAAGGAATCTAACAACTTCATCCAGATCGGGGCCGACAGATTGTAGTGCCAAGATCTTCACTGTGCGCAGAGGCCGGGTCAAGCTTGTGGGAATCATTTTCTGGATGACAGGCGAATATATAGATCAACAAAAATTAGATAAAATGTGCTGTCTAATAATATATAAGAAGGAAAAGAAGAAGACTGTTGTACCTGAACGGATAATGATCCAGTAACAAGTTCGTTGAATTCAGCACACGAATAGCCCAACACTGTCAATTTCAGTGCGTGAATGACCCTGATTCTTGCTGGACCTAATTTATCAAGTACATACAATCTCTCAAGGAAAGGCGCATTCTCAATGACCATATCGTGAAACACCTCAATTGACAACCTTGGGCAGCGCCAGCAATGCACATAAATCACACGGACATTCGTCGAGGTGATGTGGAGGCTACTGAACCCATCCATCGCATGAAGATGAAGGTACTCGAGCGTTGTACAACCGACGAGCAGGCGCTCCAAATCCTCCTTCGAGATGCGGATGGCAATGAGCTCAAGGTGCTTAAGTTTAGGGAGATGAAGAGCGCGCGCGGCATCAATCCGGTGGAAAATGCACTGCCTGAATGTAGCGCGGCGCAGCGTGGGCGCGAGGCAGAGCGCGGACGGCGGCAGCGAGCGTGGACGCTCAACTATAAAGCTGAGCTCCTCTAGCCGATCTAGGGATGGGGATAGGAACCACTAGTGAAACCTGGGTTCGGCCTTGTAGTGGGGACTGAACCTGCCGATAGCAAGGTGCCTGACCAGCCCAGTGTGCGTGGCGAGCACGTGGGACAATGCGTCCAGGCGTTGCTGCTCCCCACTGCAGAACTCATGGTCGATGATGAGGTCCAGAGGGGTGGAGTGCCAGAGGGGGCACCACAGCCACGAGATGACAGTGATCTACACGCCAGATTTGATGGGGAGGTGGGATATGATGGTTACCAACATCTCATCGGGGAGGCTGCTGATGAAGTCCACGTTCGCCGGAGGCTCTTGCGGTTCTGGCTCGACCCGCCCCTGCTTGTTGGCTGGCTCGTCCTCCATCTCGCAGCAGGCGGCGATCCTCGGCGATGGTGCTTGTAGATGAGAACGGAGGACTGTTCTACGTACCTTCTCGAGTCGGCCGAAACAAAAGTTCAGAATCAACAATAAATTGCAGCGCTTGCGGCTCGCTTCCCGGTATGATGAGCATGCGCGGCGGAGTGCTCACAGTCGTTCCGTCTAATCAAACAGCTGTCCGCGGTAGTAAATGGTTAGTTGAACGCCCGCGGTTGGACTAATACGACCATTTGCGATAATAACATGGTGGCTATTTGTTAAAAATGCCTAGGAAAATCAATGTATAAAAAGTCAAAATGAACCCTGAATAATTTCATATGTTTAGCACAGTTGCATGTTGCCTCTGTAAAATAAATCAAGGCGGGAAGATACAACGTATGTCGTTTCGCACATAGATCATGTGACCAAGCTCCCTCTCGGAACCATGAGGCTTCTTGATAGAAGCTCCGGTTTGTATGAAAGAAAATATGGGTCAAAGCCGAGTTGAAAAGGGCAGAATATCTAACTCCAGCTTACAGAAGGTACAAAAGCACGTTGATTAATTGTTCATCAGGTTTACATAAAATCCAGATTGAACAGGATAATAAGAACTAACTCAACCAAAGTTTTCGGCAGTCACAATTAAATAGATCTGTCTGATCCATAAAATCAAGATCCTGGGCCAGAAAATCTACTGGTACATGACGACAAGTTGGTGTAAATAGAAGACGAGCACGTTCAGAAGCCCTTTTGTCCACCTGAAACTTCTTTTTATGCTGTTCAACGTGTCCATCTGTGAGAAAGTTTTTGTTAAAAAACTTAATCCTCATGGACAATAGTACTCTCGCATTCAACAGGAAGAATGTGACAAAGCTAGTGTTTGCATGGTTGTATGCATATCCTTCCAGCATTATTGTCCTCAAACGAATGTCATGTGAACTGAGAAAATCCCGGTGATTCTTATGCCAGCGATTGGTTATACCTTTTTGTCCATGTCCTTTAGCCTAAATAGACATGAAGACTGAAAACAGTTAATGTCTAAAAAAATAGTACAGCTGAACGGTTAGTTCTAGTAAAGTATATCAATGTGCTTGATATCATCACCTCTATATACAAATTCTCCAGACATGGAAAGCATCGCAGCGAGCAGATCATCATGTTCAGATCAAAACACCACATACTGATATGTAAGGTCTTGACAGAATCCAGCACCATTGATAGGGTACCCATGGACAAACTCTTCATTGAGCATAGAACATAATATTAGTACCAAAAGTGTACTCCAACATTATATAAAACTTATGCGCACAAATGAAAAATGCAGCTTATGATTACAAAAGTATTGATGATATAAAACTTACGCACACAAATGAAAAATGCAGCTTATGATTACAAAAGTGTTGACGATAATATACAGTACCTGAATAAGTGTGGAGCCAACCACCATCTTGTAACCTTCAAATGGATCAGGAATTACACCCAAGGTCACCAGTTTAGGCGCAAAGACCACAGTTATTTGCGAAGGTGCATAACAATAATCAAGGAGCAGCCTTTCGAGTGAAGGGGCGTCTTTGATGATGAGCTCCTCTCCTTTAAAGCAAATTCCAATGCTTACAAGGTGAGGCAACTTTATTTGGAGACAACGAATATGGATTTCTTTTCCAAAAACAAGCAGCAAGCGCTCCAGGGCAGGGCAACAGGAGTGGATGATGCTGTGCAGTAAGGCCTCCGACAGATCGACCACCACAAGCGTGAGTTTTTTTTAACAGTGGGAGTGGAAGCATTTGTACCAGATTGTCTGGTAGATGACACCGGGCCAGGGTGGCGGTGTGGAGAGAGGAGGAAAACCATGAAATGGACATTGGTGGTGAGGGCACAGCTACAACGCTTGGTGGAAAGCTATTTGCATAGTAATGGTAGAACTCAAGATGCTGGAGTTTTTTGAATTGACGGGATGTCAGCCAGGCATCCATCATGCAGGGTATGTGCAGCAGACAGCATGTCGGGATGCATAGGCATTGAACGGAGCCCTGGTGGGAGGAGATGATGGTTCCGTGGAGTTTAAAATCATGAACGACAGATAGCCGGTGACAGTTGAGATTAAGAGGCCCGGCACGCCACAGAGTGCGCCACCGAGATGTGAGGACCTGTGTGCGGCAGCCATCCTTGGTGGGGAGAAGGAAGATGATCTCCCCAAGGATGGCGTCCGGGAGATCGCTGATGCAGTCCGCCCGATATTCTACAGGTTCCTCGGATCCAGGGCGTGGCCGCTTCTGCCCGCGCTGCCGGGTGCAGGATCTACAGCCGGCGGCGCCGCTGGCCAGAGCCTCATCTGTGTACATAGCAGTCTAGAAAAAAGGGCAGAAACACACATGTAGGACATTCAAAATCAATTCTCAAGATCTAAAAGAAAAAAAAGGCACAAACATATATGTAGGGCATTCAAAATCAATTCTCAAGATCTGGCTACGAATTATTAGCACGCACGCTAACCCTAGTCGGATTATTAGCAAAAAATCATTTGTACAGAACAAACAATTAATCACTAACCATAGATACCATTCAAACAATCAATACACTACACGGATCTAACGAATCTTACTCTGATTTCATGGACTGGGTGAACATAACCAAGGATTTCTATTCCCAGCAAGGGGGGGGGTCCTAACCGGTTTTCCATCAGAGTCGGAGTCGTTGCTGGAGTAGTTGTGGACCTCCGGCTCCGGCTGGGGAGGCATGACGATGGTGACGAAGTCAAGGTCACACTGCTGCCCGCGCGAGACCTTTTCGGCGGCGACAACAACCTCTGCACCCAGCTTCATGCGTTGCGAGGGTGCTTCACCAGCCCCGGCATTGCCACTCCCTCCGACGGTGCGCTTCGGCAAAATCCTAATACACTCCATGCGGCGGTGACAACCGTGGACGGGGGGTGGGGGGTGTTTTGCGGTCCCGCCTATTATGACCAGCGGATCGGGCGCGCCATTAATATGGAGCAGTGGGAGCGAGGTGGGCGGCGGTTAAAGGGCTGGCTCGCCTCCCCGTGAGCCTGCGCATCGGTCTTCTGGCATGCCTAGAGTCATTTCACACAGCTACTAGCACGCCCCATGGTGAGTGCATAGCGAACACGCGCATGCCTCGGCCTCCCGGTCTGCCGGCGCGGCGGACTGGTAGCATGTGTCTCGTCAACTCACGCATGCTCGTACGGCATACGGTACGCGTGGCGGCACGTATTATATTGATTTTTCCTTTTTGATGATTAATTCTGCCGCTTTATTGCTTAACCGAAGCACGGCGCATACATTATTGGTCTAACGCACACGGTTCGAATAAAGAGTCTGTTTGCGATATTGGTTGATAATTATTGATAATTTCCTGTCTGTAAGAAGATTATATCAAAACTTGTCTCAAATTTGAAAAAAATTATAATAATCACAGTCTATTGGTGTCCATATGACACCACGATAAGTTTCATGAATTTCAACTTAGTTTTGGATTTACTGGATTTTAAAATCAAGATTCTCGATGTTAGAAATTTCTTGCATGGGGACTAAACATGCACCCAGGGACACGTACACATATGATTTTACAATCCATTTTCGTGCACTATAACGGGTCTCATGTAGATCATATTTGTTTTTTGCACATTAAATCCCTGGGAAATCAATCAATGTATAAAAACGGACAAATGTTATCTATTTTTTTTCAATTTTTAACACTAAACTCCTTTGGTCGCTTGTTCGTTGCAGAAAATTTTTGACATGCATTTTTGGGCCACATGCACGCGGTGGTCCTACGACACTCACTCTCGTGTGACACTCTCCGTGGGCCCGCGAGGTCGCTGTCCAGCACACATGCGGTGAGAGAGGTTAATTTGACCAAAAAGGATGGTCATTTTTTGGTTTTTGTTACGTACGGTAGGAGTATAGTACGCGTTGAAGAGGGTGGCCGGGGGCAACATATACTACGTGTCATATAGGACAGTCACTCGCGTGCGATGCTTCCATCCGTGGGCCCGCAAGGTTGTCCTCCATCACTTTAACCCAACAAGGAGGTTTCTTTTTGGGTTGTGTTGCAGTAGGAGTATATAGTACGCGTCGAAGAGGGGATGAGGGGGCCGGGGCAGCACATACTACACACACGTCATGAACGATCTCACTCTGTGTGGTGATTTTTCGGTTTCTGAGGTAGGTGCCACAAAGAAGTCGTGCATATTGGATATTAAAAATGTCACCAACACATTGGGCCACGTGCAGACGATGGTTGTCACTCATTCGCCTGCGACGCTTCCCTCCATGGGCCCGCAAGGTCGTCGTCCATCTAATATATGACACAACGAGAAAGGTAATTATATTTGACGAACAAGGAGGATTATTTTCGGGTTGTGTTACGGTACGTAGGAGTATATATTACACGTCGAAGAGGGGAGGGGGCCAGCATATATATATTGCGTGTCATGAACCTCAGTTCGTGTGGGGGACTTAAAGGTTTCCGAGGCAGGTGCCACATCAAAGTTCTACATATATATTAGGTATTCAAACATCACAACTACACATCTCCATACATGTGTTTGGCCCACAAGCAAGCGATGGCAGTTGTCCTCTAGCACTCACTCACGGGGTTATCAGCGAGATGCTTCGTCCATCTGTGTGTGCCTGCTTGGTCAATCACTTTGACCGACAGCGATAGAGGTTAATTTGACTTATAATTAGGAAGGGATTAAATTTTGGTTCGTCTTATACGGTACGGTACATGCATGTCATGATGTGAGAGATAACATATTATACTTTGAGCGCATGTGTACGCACGAATCCCTCCCACCGGGTCGAAGTGGGGGGGGGGGCGAGCACACGACGCATCATGAACTAGATCTGTGTG
The DNA here is from genome assembly GCA_011799875.1 of Thinopyrum elongatum. Lineage (NCBI taxonomy): Eukaryota > Viridiplantae > Streptophyta > Magnoliopsida > Poales > Poaceae > Thinopyrum > Thinopyrum elongatum. The sequence continues at coordinate 478,771,080 of CM022297.1, forward strand.
GGGACTGTGCGATTTTCGACGCGTGCATGCACCATGATGACCCACAAGTATAGGGGATCAATCGTAGTCCTTTCGATAAGTAAGAGTGTCGAACCCAACGAGGAGCAGAAGGAAATGACAAGTGGTTTTCAGCAAGGTATTTTCTGCAAGCACTGAAATAGTCGGTAACAAATAGTTTGATAGCAAGATAATTTGTGACAAGCAAGTAACAGTAACGGTAAATAAAGAGCAGCAAGGTAGCCCAATCCTTTTGTGGCAAAGAACAGGCCAAAATGGTCTCTTATGATAAGCAAAGCGTTCTTGAGGGTACACGGGAATTTCATCATATCACTTTTATCAAGTTGGTTTGATTCGTGTTCACTACTTTGATAATTTGATATGTGGGTGGACCAGTGCTTAGGTGCTGTTCTTACTTGAACAAACCTCCTACTTATGATTAACCCCCTCGCAAGCATCCGCAACTACGAGAAAAGTATTAAGATAAAATCTAACCATAGCATTAAACTTTTGGATCCAAATCAGTCCCTTACGAAGTAGCGCATAAACTAGGGTTTAAGCTTCTGTCACTCTAGCAACCCATCATCTAATAACTACTCCACAATGCATTCCCTTAGGCCCAAATATGGTGAAGTGCCATGTAGTCGACGTTCACATGACACCACTAAGGGAATCACAACATACATATCATCAAAATATCGAACACATATCAAGTTCACATGATTACTTGCAACGTGATTTCTCCTGTGACCTCAAGAACAAAAGTAACTACTCACAAGTAATAATCATGCTCAAGATCAGAGGGGTATTAAATAGCATAATGGATCTGAACATACAATCTTCAACCAAATAAACCATATAGTAATCAACTACAAGATGTAATCAACACTACTAGTCACCCACAAGTACCAATCTAAGGTTCCGGTACAAAGATTGAACACAAGAGATGAACTAGGGTTTGAGAGGAGATGGTGCTGTTGAAGGTGTTGATGGAGATGGCCCTCCCAAAGATGGGAGAGTTGTTGGTGATGACGATGGCAATGATTTCCCCCTCTGGGAGGGAAGTTCCCTCGGCGGAATCGCTTCGCCGGAGGGCAAAAGTGCTCCTGCCCAAGTTCCGCCTCGAGACGGCGGCGCTTCGTCCCGAAAGTCCCCTCTTTATTTTTTCTAGGTCAAAATGACTTATATACCAGAAGATGGGCACTGGAGGTGGGCCGAGGAGAGCACAACCCACCATGGTGCGCTTGGGGGGCCTGGCGCGCCCAGGTGGGTTGTGCCCACCTGGTGGGCCTCCTCCGGTAGTTATTTGCTCCAGTATTTTTTATATATTGCAAAATAATTCTCCGTAAATTTTTAGCTCATTTGGAGATGTGCAGAATAGGTAACTCTGACGTATCCTTTTCAGGTCCAGAATTCCAGCTGGCGGTATTCTCCCTCTTTGTGTAAACCTTGCATATTATGAGAGAAAAGGCATTAGAATTACTCCAAAAAGCATTATTATGCATAAAAACATTATAAATAACAGTAGCAAAACATGATGCAAAATGGACATATCACGCCACATCAAAATGTTGTCCTTTTGGTATTCAAACATATATGCATGCATCATGCATGTCCATACATATGTTTGGGGCACATGCATGCAGTGGTTGTCTTTGGACACCCTCCCTCACTTGGTTATCATCGACGACCTATATATTCGTGGGCCCGCGTGGACGTTCATCACTTCGACCAACAACGCAAGAGAGGTTACTGAGGGAGTCCTGGATTAAGGGGTCCTCGGGCGTCCAGGCTACGTAATGTGGGCCGAACTGATGGGCCATGAAGATACAAGACAGAAGACTCTCTCCCGTGTCCGGATGGGACTCTCCTTGGCGTGGACGGCAAGATTGGCGTTCGGATATGAAGTTTCCTTTCTCTGTAACCGACTTCGTACAACCCTAGTCCCCTCCGGTGTCTATATAAACCGGAGGGTTTAGTCCGCAGAGGCAATCATAATCAGACAGGCTAGACTTCTAGGATTTTAGCCATTACGATCTCGTGGTAGATCAACTCTTGTAATACTCATATTCATCAAGATCAATCAAGCAGGACGTAGGGTATTACCTCCATAGAGAGGGCCCGGACCTGGGTAAACATCGTGTCCCCCGTCTCCTGTTACCATCGACCTTAGACGCACAGTTCGGGACCCCCTACCCGAGATCCGCCGGTTTTGACACCGACATTGGTGCTTTCATTGAGAGTTCCGCTGTGTCGTCGCTAGAAGACTCGATGGCTCCATCAATCATCCACAACGATGCTGCCTTGAGGAAGGTCTTTCTCCCAGGCCAGATCTTCGTATTCAGCGGCTTCATACTGCGGGCCAACTCGCTTGGCCATCTAGAGCAGATCGACAGCTACGCCCCTGGCCATCAGGTCAGGTTTGGAAACTTGAACTACGTTGCTGATATCCGTGGAGACTTGATCTTCGACGGATTCGAGCCCATGGCAGCCGCTCCCTGCGACCGCGATGAACATGACCTAAATCTGTCATCGGACCATACCCGGGAGATAGCGCCTGTAACTGCTCTGGCCCTAGATCCGGAGCAGATTGCGCCATCCGAGGACGGGAAGCTCAACCCCGCCATGGAAGCCGCAGACTCAGCGGCGTTGGAGCCGCACACAGACCCAACTTCGAACGGGATCTGTGTCACCGGAACCTCGGATTCGTCTCCGGCCACAGGTTCCAAACCGCGTGCGTCCGCGCCCATCGAGCTCGATCGGGCGCCGATCGTCGAGTTCAGCTCCGCGGACATCTTCCGGCACTCACCTTTGGGTGATGTGCTAAACTCATTAAAAACCCTCTCCTTAGCGGGGGACTCACAGCCGAATTATATCCGGTTTGAACTGGAGGTTGATGACGGAGAATTTCGCTTCCCACCCACCGCCCACTTCATTGCCATTGTCGAAGACTTAACCGACATGCTCGATTACGACTCCGAAGACATCGACGGTATGGACGACGATGCCGGAGAGGAGCAGGCCCAAAACCCGCCGTTTACTGGGCGCTGGACAGCCACCTCCTCGTATGACGTGTACATGGTGGATACTCCCAAAGAGAATAACGGCGATAACGAGAAAGATCCAGTTGAGGATAAACCTCCCGAGACACAGCCAAAGCGCCGACGTCAGCGGCACCACTCTAAATCACGCCGTGGAAAAAACAGCAATACCGGCCCGAGAGAAAACAATACTCCGGACGATGCCGAAGACAAAGAAGATCCCGTCGAGCCGACTTTCGAACAGGATGATAGGGAAGATGGGCAAGTCAGCCCTGATGAACAGGCCATAAATGAAGACTCGAAGGACAGCAACTATCTTCCACTCTCCGAAGACGAGGTGAGCCTCGGCGACGAAGACTTTATCGTGTCTGAGGAACCCGTCGAGCAGGAGCGCTTTAAGCGCCGGCTAATAGCCACTGCGAGGAGCCTGAAAAAGAAACAGCAGCAGCTTGAAGCTGATCAAGATATACTCAATGACAGATGGACTGATGTCCTGGCAGCCGAGGAACACGGACTCGAGCGCCCCATTAAAAGTTACCCGAAGCGTAAACTGCTACCCCAATTCGACGACGAGGCACTTGAGGCCATGCCATCAACACGTAATGTGGCTGACCGACCACCACGTGGCCGGGACAAAGCGGCAACCCAAGCCGAACACCTGCCCATACTACCTCGCCGTAAAGGCAAAGACACCACAGCTCGGGAATACACATATGACCTGCGGCAAGACCTGGAGAACAGAGCAGGTCAGTCTAGATCGATCAACGGATTGCGGGGGCGTGCCCTGGCGCGCGATGACGGCTATCAAGCCAGACATAACGAGCATAACCACGTCCGGGCCGAAAACCGCAGATGGACTACACCCGCACTACGTCGCGACTTGGCCCGATATAGAGGCGCCGCACATCCTTCACTGATGAAGTAATGGAGCACAAATTCCTAGAAGGGTTTAAACCCATAACTATCGAATCATATGATGGAACAACAGATCCCGCGGTATGGATTGAGGATTTTCTTCTCCATATTCATATGGCCCGCGGCAATGACCTTCACGCCATCAAATACCTCCCACTAAAACTCAAGGGGCCAGCTCAGCACTGGTTAAACAGTCTGCCTGAAAACTCTATTGGCAGGTGGGAGGACTTGGAAGACGCCTTCCGCGACAACTTCCAAGGCACATATGTACGACCTCCGGATGCCGATGACTTAAGTCACATAGTTCAACAGCCTGGAGAGTCGGCCAGGAAATTTTGGACCCGGTTCCTAACTAAAAAGAACCAGATCATCGACTGCCCGGATGCCAAAGCCCTAGCGGCCTTTAAGCATAGCATCCGCGATGAATGGCTCGCTCGTCACCTCGGCCAAGAAAAGCCGAAGTCCATGGCAGCCCTCACGGCACTCATGACCTGCTTTTGTGCGGGCGAGGATAGTTGGCTAGCCCGTAGCAATAACACTGCAAGCGATGCCGGTACCTCTGAAGCCAATAATAGCAATGGCAAGCCCCGACGCAATAGGCACAAGTGCCGAAGCAATGGTGGCACTGCCGATGACACGGCGGTCAACGCCGATTTCAGCGGCTCCAAGTCCGGCCAGTGGAAGAAGCCATACAAAAGAAACAATCCGGGCTCATCCAGCTTGGATCGCATACTCGATCGTCCATGTCAGATCCACGGCACCCCTGATAAACCAGCCAACCATACCAACAGAGACTGTTGGGTTTTTAAACTGGCCGGCAAGTTAAATGCTGAAAACAAGGAGAAGGGGTCGCAAAGCGAGGACGACGACGAGGAGTCCCGTCCACCGAACACAGGAGGACAGAAGAAGTTCCCTCCCCAGGTTAAAACGGTGAACATGATATACGCCACTCATATCCCCAAAAGGGAGCGCAAACGAGCGCTCAGGGACATCTACGCGATGGAGCCAGTCACCCCAAAGTTCAACCCATGGTCGTCCTGCCCGATCACCTTCGATCGCAGGGACCATCTGACCAGTATCCGTCATGGCGGTTCAGCCGCACTGGTCCGCGATCCAATTGTTGATGGATTCCATCTCACGCGCGTCCTCATGAACGGCGGCAGCATCCTGAACCTGCTCTATCAGGATACAGTGCACAAAATGGGCATCGATCCCTCAAGGATCAAACCCACAAAAACTACCTTTAAAGGAGTCATACCAGGTGTAGAGGCCCGCTATACGGGCTCAATCACACTGGAGGTTGTCTTCGGATCCCCGGACAACTTCAGAAGTGAAGAGTTGATCTTCGATATCGTCCCCTTCCGCAGCGGCTATCATGCAGTGCTCGGACGAACCGCATTTGCTTGATTCAATGCGGTGCCACACTATGCTTATCTCAACCTCAAGATGCCGGGACAACGCGGTGTCATAACTGTTAATGGAAACACGGAGCGCTCCCTCCGTACCAAGGAGCACACCGCGGCCTTGGCAGCGGAAGTACAGAGCGGCCTTGCCAAGCAGAATCTTAACTCAGCGGCCAAGCTCCCAGACACTGTCAAGCAAATCCGGACTACTCCGCAGCATAACAGTCCGGCTCGTCAGGAGTTAGACTAGCAATCCGGCCTCCATCTCCGTCCCGGCCAAATGGCGGCATACGTACCACGCGTACATAACTACGCACTTAAAATACCATGGGCGTAGACGGAGGCATAACTAGATTGTGGTCCATAATACGGCTCGACCTCCCCTGGACACACATACTTTCACTTTTTCTTTTTCATCCTTTTCAGGTTTCTTTTCCACAGGCCCCTCAAGACGGCCTGATCATCGGTCCTTTCGAAGGATAGATACACCAAGACAGCACGAAGCATTGAGGTATATGGGAATCTCTAGGAGGTGTTTTTGACGATCACTCTACCTGTTCTCAGGACCCGCACGCAGCTCTCCCTTGGTCATGGCATGTTAAATAGCCCTGTTGCTTATCGCACTACTCATACGCTTTGACGTATCAATAAAATTATAATGGAAACAGTTCGCGGCCCAACTTCTGCGGCACTAGCTTACTACTTTATTTTTTCTTGATAATCTTATCAATTGCACCCGTACACTTTGGTACGGCTTAAATTCGCCACGGGCTTTATTGCGCCCCATATTACGGCAACAAAGTCCGAACACTTTTTACAGTATAGTTCGGCACCCCGAATTTAGCATTATATGCATTGGCTCCGAATCATGTCTTTGGTCAATAGTTGGGTTGCCCGGCTCCTGTGCTTACTACGTTACGTTCCGCTATATCGGCTAGGGTAGTAAAGGGAGAACTACTACGATTGTGCTCTGGTTTATCCGGATTAGCACCTCAGTAGAGAAAGCCGAAAACTGACTGTCATGATGCGGCGTGAGCCGGTCAGCTCTTCGGAGGTTACAAATCTTTTGCGATTTTTTCCGCATTATGCGACGAATCGGTCTCTACCCGATCAGGTGTTTACAGCACCCTAGTTCGGACTCACGAATACTAGGGGCTGCGCCTAAATTTCTATTATAAAACTCCTATGGCTAAGTGAGGGTGATAAAGCCACATAGTCCGATTGCCTGGTTCGTTGCGCTAAACACCTCCTTCAAGGACCAAACTTTGGATCAAGAGTGTTTAGATTCTATCCCGAACACCCCCGTACTACCTACATGGGGGCTGAAACCGACGACTGGCCAACTCTCAGATTTAATAAAACGGCCGCACAGGAGGAAAAATCTTGATATAAACAACTAACATTATATTACATATCAGTTTTGTTTCATTGTACAGGACAGGATAACATGAACATATTCATCCAAAGATAATGTCTTTTGCACACTGTTCCGCTACAATGCGGGATCCCTCCAGGACATCGTCAAAATATCGCTCGGGCGTGCGGTGCTCCTTGCCCGCGGGCGGTCCCTCGGTCGCGAGCTTGACGACGTTCATCTTCGCCCACTGTATCTTGACACGGGCGAAGGCCATCCGCGGACCTTCGATGCAGACCGACCACTTGATGGCATCAAGCCAAGGGCAGGCGGCAACCAGTCGCTTCACGAGCCCGAAGTAGCTGTTGGGTATGGCTTCGGCAGGCCATAGACGGATTATCAAATCCTTCATGGCCAATTCGGCCGCCCTGTGCAGTTCGGTCAGCTGTTTCAGCTGACCGCTGAAGGGCACCGGATGCTCTGGCGCAAGGTATTGCGACCAGAACAGTTTCTCCGTTGAGCTCCCCTCTTTGGCTCGGAAGAAATCCGCAGCATCAGCAATGCTGCGCGGCAGATCCGCAAATGCTCCTGGAGAACTCCAAATCAGGGTCAGTAAGAGGTACCTTTTCTTCACAAATTTGCTTTGCATTATAAAGGCCTTACCCGCCGTGATTTTCCTGGCCTCTTGGATTTCTTGGAGGGCGCCCTGGGCTTCAACCCGGGCCTCTTGTGTGCTTTGGTGGGCCTTAGCAAGCTCGGACTCTTGATCCGTAATCTTGCGCTCCAAGGACTCGCATTTCTTTACAGCGTCCTGGAGCTCTTGTTGGACCTCACCGACCCTGGCCTCGTGCTTTTCGCGGACGGATTGTTCCTCTGCCGCTCTCTTCTGGGCCTCGGCCAGCGCCTTTTTAAGGGCCTCCACCTCGGTCGCCGCTCCTACAAATATCATGGCACTATGGTCAATACAAATCATCTATCCTTTCTGATATACAAAAGGTCATGGCATACCTTGCTTGTCCTCCAGCTGCTTTTTTACACGGCCGAGTTCTTCCTCGGCCCGCTCCAGACTTTGCTTCAGTCCGGAGACTTCGGCAGCATGGGAGGTCACAGCCAGCAACGACGCCTGCTTTTTCACATAGACATGTATGGTTAGTCTCCTGCGAAAATTGTTTGATCCTCTGTCCGGCTTTTCTTTTCGACCACCGGACAGTGTCTCAGGGGCTACTGTCTATACTGTGACATTCTTTTTACATAATTGCGTTTTCATACCTCAAAACCTGTTAGAAGGCTGGTGCAGGCTTCGGTCAGTCCGCTCTTCGCGGACTGAATCTTCTCAATCACCGTACCCATGAGGGCACGGTGTTCCTCTATAATGGAAGCACTTCGCAGCGCTTCTAGTAGGGCGTCCGGTGCCTCTGGTTGGACAGAGGTCACCGGCGAAATAGGCACACCCCCTTCTTTCGAAGGAGGCTGCTTGCCGGATTCCAGAGCTGTATAGGTCTCCGGGACCGTATTCGGCTGGGGGCCGAATTGGACCTGGCCCCCATTGCCAATCGCCATGGGGATTTGCTCCCCCATGTGTCCGGCGGCTGAGGTTTCACCCTCTGGCGCCACACTGACGGCCTCCTACGTCTCTCCCTGGCCTGGGATCCTTCGGGACAAGGCCTCAGCGTCATCCATGGCCTTGGGAGAGGAGGCCGCCGAAAGGGACCCGCTGTCCATCACCTTCGGGTCCAGCGAATTCCCCGAAGATGAGGATCGCTCGAGGTCGGAACGAGCCGGACTGCAAGGACATGATTCAACATGTTAAAACTATGGAGAAAAGAGGCTGGATATATGAATGTGTCAGGGTCTTTGAGTACTCACGATCCGGCCAGGGGCTTATCTCGGGGGCGCCGCTCTGGGCTGCTATCGATGTCCCACGCGGAGTTATCCGCGAGGGAGACCTTCCCCTTCTTGGACGCCTCTGCCTCCAGATTTATGGAGGCCACCCTTTTCTTCCTTCCCCCCTCAGGGGAGAGTTGCTTTCCTCCTCCTCCTCGTCGTCCTCTGCGGCGGAGGAGTGAGTCTCAGCGTCTTCGGACGTCGCGGCCGAAGTTCCCTTGCGACGGAGGCCACTTCTGGTCTCCTTGGCCTTTTTCTTGGCCTTCTTCTCCGGCGCCTGGTAGGGCGCCGGGACCAGCATCTTCATCAGAAGTGGGATGGCTGGTTCCTCAAGCAGCGGAGCCGAACACTTAATCCGCTCTGCCTTCTTTGTGCAGCCCTGAAAAAATAAGTAGGGAGGCTTAGGCATTTTCCCTGAGTAAGCAAGTAAAGGATATACCTTGAAGCACGAAAGACTTACCGGACTGGCGGGATGGGCCAGGTCGTGCCCACGGTCCTCGGTCGTCTCCGGCCATTTCTCGTTGCCCTTAAAAAGCACCTTCCAGATGTCTTCGTGCGTAGTTCCGAAGAACTGTTGCAAGGTCTGGTGCTCGGCCGGATCGAACTCCCACAAATGGCAAGTCCGGCTTTGGCATGGAAGGATCCGGCGAACTAGCATCACCTGGATCACATTGACAAGCTTGATGTTCTTGTCCACCAAGCTCTGGATACGCGCCTGCAGCGCTGTCAGCTCGTCCGACGACGCCCAATTCAGGCCCTTCTCTAGCCAGGAGGTGAGCCGCATTGGGGCTCCAAACTTGAATTCAGGAGCCGCGGCCCAGGTGGCATCGCGGGGCTCTGTGATATAGAACCACAGTTGCTGCCACCCTTTGACGGTCTCCACAAAGGTACCTTTGGGCCATGTGACATTGGGCATCTTGCTCACCATGGCGCCTCCGCACTCTGCGTGTTGGCCATCCACCACCTTCGGCTTCACATTGAAAATCTTGAGCCACAGTCCGAAGTGGGGTGGGATGCGGAGGAAGGCCTCGCACACGACAATAAATGCCGAGATGTTGAGGAAAGAATTTGGGGTTAGATCATGGAAATCTAGCCCGTAGTAGAACATGAGTCCGCGGACGAAAGGGTGGAGAGGAAACCCTAACCCGCGGACGAAGTGGGGGATGAACACCACCCTCTCATGAGGCTTGGGGGTGGGGATGATCTGTCCCTTGGCCGAAAGCCGGTGGGCGATTTCCTTAGCCAAATACCCCGCCTCCCGGAGCTTCATGATGTCCTTCTCCTTGACGGAGGAGGCCATCCACTTGCCTTGCACTCCGGATCCGGACATGGTCAGAGTGCTTCTTTGAGGCGGAAAAGATGAGAACTTGGGCACTGGAGCTCGAGAATGGAGAGGCAGAGAAAGAGAAGGCGTGGGTGAAAGGGGTGAATCCTTATCTCCTTATAAAGGTAGTGAATATCAAGCGCCTCCCCACTCGCCTTAAAACTCGCCTATCCCAAGGGCCGTGCAGACGACACGGTTGGATTACCCACGCGCGTATTGATGAGAATCCCGTAATAAAGGGACATGATCTCGGCTGTGACAAGACGTGCCACTGGAAACCGCGTCTTAAAGTGTGGAGCGGGAGGCTAAAGAACGGTTCGAAATAATGACCGTGCAGGAACGTGGTGTCGCGTTACAAAAAATTGTCAGCGGATTGGACTCGTGAAATATTATACTCTCTGCGGTTGTGTGTGGTACTTGTTTTGCAGAGCCGGACACGTTTTCTGTGCTCGAAGTCTGTTTTGGAGTATTCGGAGGAGGAACCCGCCTTGCAATGCCGAAGACAATCTGCGTGCCGGACACATCGTCATTGAAGCCTGGTTCAGGGGCTACTGTGGGAGTCCTGGATTAAGGGGTCCTCGGGCGTCCAGGCTACATAATGTGGGCCGGACTGATGGGCCATGAAGATACAAGACATAAGACTCTCTCCCGTGTCCGGATGGGACTCTCCTTGGCGTGGAAGGCAAGCTTGGCGTTCGGATATGAAGATTCCTTTCTCTGTAACCGACTTTGTACAACCCTAGTCCCCTCTGGTGTCTATATAAACCGGAGGGTTTAGTCCGCAGAGGCAATCATAATCAGACAGGCTAGACTTCTAGGGTTTTAGCCATTACGATCTCGTGGTAGATCAACTCTTGTAATACTCATATTCATCAAGATCAATCAAGCAGGACGTAGGGTATTACCTCCATAGAGAGGGCCCGAACCTGGGTAAACATCGTGTCCCCCGTCTCCTGTTACCATCGACCTTAGACGCACAGTTCGGGACCCCCTACCCGAGATCCGCCGGTTTTGACACCGACAGTTACCAGGGTGGATTCTTTTTCTCTTGGTTCGTGTTACTGTATAGTCGTACGTCAATCATGGTGAGATTCGAGACCTAAGTTCGAGGGCTTGCAAACACAATAATCCCTATATATATATATAGTATACGCGTCGTGAACCCTCGCTCCGTGTGGGGACTTTTCGGTTCCAAAAGCACGGTGCCACATCAAAGTTGTGCATTGGGTATATTCAAACACCACATGACACTTCATACATATGTTTGGACCACATGCATGTAGTGGTTGTCTTCAGGCACTCCCTCGCGTGGTTATCGGCGACAAGCTAGCCTATTTGTGGGGCCCCGTGTGGACGTCCATGCATGACTTTGACCCAACAACAAGAGAGGTTATACGACCAAGGTGGTGATTCTTCTTGGTCAGTGTTACAATACGCCTTGGTGAGATGCCCCCTCCCACCGACTCAAAGTGTGTGTGTGGGGGGGGGGATGTGGGCACAGTACTACTTCGCACTAGATGAACCTCCGTGGGGTCGGGTATGTCTGCTTAATTTGCGATGCACATGTGCCACATCAAATTTGTGATTTGGTTATTTAAATATCACACCACATCGTTTTCACACACACACACACACACATATCGGGCCACCCGCAGGTGTGGTTCGTATTGAAGGAAATATGCCCTAGAGGCAATAATAAAGTTGTTATTTTATATTTCCTTATTCATGATAAAGGTTTATTATTCATGCTAGAATTGTATTGATCGGAAACTTAAATACATGTGTGAATACATAAACAAATACCGTGTCCCTAGTAAGCCTCTACTAGACTAACTCGTTGATCAAAGATGGTTAAGGTTTCCTAACCATAGACATGTGTTGTCATTTGATAACGGGATCACATCATTAGGAGAATGATGTGGTAGACAAGACCCATCCGTTAGCTTAGCATAATGATCGTTCATTTTATTGCTATTGCTTTCTTCATGTCAAATACATATTCCTTCGACTATGAGATTATGCAACTCCCGGATACCGGAGGAATACCTTGTGTGCTATCAAACATCACAACATAACTAGGTGATCATAAAGATGCTCTACAGGTATCTCCAAAGGTGTTTGTTGAGTTGGCATAGATCGAGATTAGGATTTGTCACTCCGAGTATCGGAGAAGTATCTTTGGGCCCTCTCGGTAATACACATCATAAGCTTGCAAGAAAATGACTAAGGAGTTAGTTACAAGGTGATGTATTATGAAACGAGTAAAGAGACTTGCCGGTAACAAGATTGAACTAGGTATGAAGATACCGACGATCGAATCTCGGGCAAGTAACATACCGATGGACAAAGGGAATTACGTATGTTGTCACAATGGTTCGACTAATAAAGATCTTCGTAGAATCTGTAGGAGCCAATATGGACATCCAGGTTCCACTATTAGTTATTGACCGGATAGGTGTCTCGGTCATGTCTACATAGTTCTCGAACCCATAGGGTCCTCACGCTTAACGTTCGTTGACGATATAGTGTTATATGAGTTATATGTTTTGGTGACCGAATGATGTTCAGAGTCCCGGATGAGATCACGGACATGACGAGGAGTGTCAAAATGGTCGAGAGGTAAAGATTGATATATAGGACGATGGTATCCGGACACCGGAATAGTTTCGGAGTGCACCGGGTACTCATCGGGTCACCGGAAGGGGTTCCGGGCACCCCCGATAGGTGTTATGGGCCAAATGGGCCAAGGGGGGACAGACCAGCCCACAGGGGGCTGGTGCGCCCCTCTCCCTGGCCGGCCGGCCCTAGGGAAGGAAAGGGGGGAGGGCTAACCCATCCTGCCTTCCCCTTCTCATGGGAGAAAGGAAAGGGGGGGGGGGCGCCTCCCTCCCCTGCCTTTCCCCCGCACCTAAACATGGCAGGGGGGCGCCACTTGGGAGGAGACCCCAAGTAGGATTCGGCCTACTTGGGGCACCCTCCTGGCTGCTCCCTCCTCCCCCACCTATATATATGTGGGAGGGGGTGGGGCCTAGCACACCAGAACATTGTCTTAGCCGTGTGCGGCGCCCCCTCCACCGTTTACACCCCCGGTCATATTTTCGTAGTGCTTAGGCAAAGCCCTACGGAGATAGCTTCCCATCACCATCACCACGCCGTCGTGTTGCCGCAACTCATCCACTACCTCACCGTCTTGCTGGATCAAGAAGGCGGAGGACGTCATCGAGCTGAACATGTGCTGAACACGGAGGTGCCGTACGTTCGGTGCTCGATCGGTTGGAATGCGAAGAAGTTTGACTACATCAACCGAGTTGTCAAATGCTTCCGCTTACGGTCTATGAGGGTACGTAGACACACTCTCCCCTCTCGTTGCTATGCATCTCCATGGATAGATCTTGTGTGTGCATAGAATTTTTTTTGTTTTCCATGCAACGTTTCCCAACACTGGTATCAGAGCCAGGTCTATGCGTAGATGATATGCATGAGTAGAACACAAAGAGATGTGGGCGGTGATAGTCATACTGCTTACCACCAACATTTATTTTGATTCGGCGGTATTGTGGGATGAAGCGGCCCGGACCAACCTTACATGTCCACGCACATGAGACTGGTTCCACCGACAGACATGCAACTAGTTTTGCATAAAGGTGGCTGGCGGGTGTCTGTTTCTCCTACTTTAGTTGAATCAAATTTGACTACGGTCGGTCCTTGAAGAAGGTTAAAACAGCAAACTTGATGAATCACCGTTGTGGTTTTTGCATAGGTAAGAACGGTTCTTGCTAGAAGCCCGTAGCAGCCACGTAAAACTTGCAACAACAAAGTAGAGGACGTCTAACTTGTTTTTGCAGGGCATGTTGTGATGTGATATGGTCAAGATATGATGTGATATATGTTGATGTATGAGATGATCATGTTTTGTAATATCGACAACCGGCAGGAGCCTTAGGGTTGTCTCTTTATTGTATGAAGTGCAAGCGCCATGTAATTGCTTTACTTTATCACTATGCATTAGCGATAGTTGTAGAAGCAATAGTTGGCGAGATGACCCCGACGCAAAGATGGAGATCAAGGTGTCGAGCCGGTGACGATGGAGATGATGACGTTGCTTTGGAGATGGAGATCAAAAGCATAAGATGATGATGACCATATCATGTCACATATTTTGATTGCATGTGATGTTTATCCTTTATGCATCTTATTTTGCTAGAACGGCAGTAGCATTATAAGATGATCCCTTCACTAAATTTCAAGATAAAAGTGTTCTCCCCGAGTATGCACCGTTGCCAAAGTTTGTCGTTTCGAAGCACCACGTGATGATCGGGTGTGATAGACTCTACGTTCACATACAATGGGTGTAAGACAGTTTTGCACATGCAGAATACTTGGGTTAAACTTGACGAGCCTAGCATGTACAGACATGGTCTCGGAACACTGGAGACTGAAAGGTCGAACGTGAGTCATATAGTAGATATGATCAACATAGAGATGTTCACCATTGATGACTACCCCATCTCACGTGATGATCGGACATGGGTTAGTTGATTTGGATCACGCATCACTTAGATAACTTGAGGGATGTCTATTTAAGTGGGAGTTCATTAGTAATTTGATTAATTGAGCTTAATTTATCATGAACTTAGTCTTATAGTTTTGCATATCTATGTTTTAGATCAATGGCCCGAGCTACCGTTCCCCTGAATTTTAATGTGTTCCTAGAGAAAGCTAAGTTGAAAGATGATGGTAGCAACTACACGGACTGGGTCCATAACTTGAGGATTATCCTCATTGCTGCACAGAAGAATTATGTCCTTGATGCACCGTTGGGTGACAGGCCTACTGCAGGAGCTGAAGCGGATGTTATGAACGTCTGGCAAGCTCGATCTGATGACTACTCGATAGTTTAGTGTGCCATGCTTTACGGCTTAGAACCGGGACTTCAAAGACGTTTTGAACGTCATGGAGCATATGAGATGTTCCAAGAGTTGAAGTTAATATTTCAAGCAAATGCCCGGGTTGAGAGATATGATGTCTCCAACAAGTTATATAGCTGCAAGATGGAGGAGAATAGTTCTGTCAGTGAACACATACTCAAAATGTCTGGGTATCATAACCACTTGACTCAGCTGGGAGTTGATCTTCCAGTTGATAGTGTTATTGACAGAGTTCTTCAATCACTGCCACCAAGCTACAAAGGCTTTCTGATGAACTATAATATGCAAGGGATGAATAAAATGATTCCTGAGCTCTTCGCAATGCTTAAGGCCGTGGAGGTAGAAATCAAGAAGGAGCATCAAGTGTTGATGGTTAACAAGACCACTAGTTTCAAGAAAAGGGGCAAGGGAAATAAAGGGAACTTCAAGAAGAATGGCAAGCAAGTTGCCAATCCCGAGAAGAAGCCCAAAGCTGGACCCAAGCCTGAAACTGAGTGCTTCTACTGCAAAGGGAATGGTCACTGGAAGCTGAACTACCCCAAATACTTGGCAAATAAGAAGGATGGCAAAGTGAACAAAGGTACATTTGATATACATGTTATTGATCTATACCTTACTAATGCTCACAACAGCGCCTGGGTATTTGATACTGGTTCGGTTGCTCATATTTGTAACTCGAAACAGAAGCTGCAGAATAAACAAAGATGGGCTAAGGACGAGGTGACGATGCAAGTCGAAAATGGTTCCAAGGTCGATGTGATCGCCGTAGGCACGCTACCTCTACATCTACCTCCGGCATTAGTTTTAGACCTCAATAATTGTTATTTGGTGCCCGCGTTGAGCATGAACATTATATCTGGATCTTGTCTATTGCGAGATAGTTATTCATTTAAATCGGAGAATAATGGTTGTTCTATTTATATGAGTAATATCTTTTATGGTCATGCACCCTTGATGAGTGGTCTATTCTTGTTGAATCTCGATCGTAGTGATACACATATTCATAATATTGATGCCAAAAGATGCAAAGTTGATAATGATAGTGCAACATACTTGTGGCACTGCCGTTTAGGTCATATTGGTGTAAAGCGCATGAAGAAACTCCATGCAGATGGACTTTTGGAATCACTTGATTATGAATCATTTGATACTTGCGAACCATGCCTCATGGGCAAGATGACTAAAACTCTGTTCTCTGGAACAATGGAGTGAGCTAATGACTTATTGGAAATAATACATACCGATGTATGCGGTCCGATGAGTGTTGAGGCACGCAGCGGGTATCGTTATTTTCTGACCTTCATAGATGATTTGAGTAGGTATGGGTATATCTACTTGATGAAACACAAGTCTGAAACATTTGAAAAGTTCAAAGAATTTCAGAGTGAAGTGGAGAATCATCGTAACAAGAAAATAAAGTTTCTATGATCTGATCATGGAGGCGAATATTTGAGTTCCGAGTTTGGCCTTCATTTAAAACAATGTGGAATTGTTTCACAACTCACGCCACCTAGAACACCACAGCGTAATGGTGTGTCCGAACGTCGTAACTATACTTTTTTAGATATGGTGCGATCTATGATGTCTCTTACCGATTTACCACTATCGTTTTGGGGTTATGCATTAGAGACAGACGCATTCACGTTAAATAGGGCACCATCTAAATCCGTTGAGATGACACCATATGAACTGTGGTTTGGCAAGAAACCTAAGCTGTCGTTTCTTAAAGTTTGGGGTTGCGACACTTATGTCAAAAGGCTTCAGCCTGATAAGCTCGAACCCAAATTGGAGAAGTGCGTCTTCATAGGATGCCCTAAGGAAACAATTGGGTACACCTTCTACCACAGATCCGAAGGCAAGATCTTTGTTGCCAAGAATGGAACCTTTCTAGAGGAGGAGTTTCTCTCAAAAGAAGTGAGTGGGAGGAAAGTAGAACTTGATGAGGTAATTGTACCTTCTCTCGAATTGGAAAGTAGCACATCACAGAAAACCGTTCCCGTGATGCCTACACCAACTAGAGAGGAAGCAAATGATAATGATCATGAAACTTCAGATCAAGTTACTACTGAACCTCGTAGGTCGACCAGAGCATAATCCGCTCCAGAGTGGTATGGTAATCCTATCCTGGAAGTCATGTTACTAGACCAAGGCGAACCTACGAACTATGAAGAAGCTATGATGAGCCCAGATTCCGATAAATGTCTTGAGGCCATTGTCGGTGTCAAAACCAGCGGATCTCGGGTAGGGGGTCCCGAACTGTGCGTCTAAGGTCGATGGTAACAGGAGACGGGGGACACGATGTTTACCCAGGTTCGGGCCCTCTCTATGGAGGTAATACCCTACGTCCTGCTTGATTGATCTTGATGAATATGAGTATTACAAGAGTTGATCTACCACGAGATCGTAATGGCAAAAACCCTAGAAGTCTAGCCTGTCTGATTATGATTGCCTCTACGGACTAAACCCTCCGGTTTATATAGACACCGGAGGGGACTAGGGTTGTACAAGGTCGGTTACAGAGAAAGGAATCTTCATATCCGAACGCCAAGCTTGCCGTCCATGCCAAGGAGAGTCCCATCCGGACACGGGAGAGAGTCTTCTATCTCGTATCTTCATGGCCCATCATTCCGGCCCACATTACATAGCCTGGACGCCCGAGGACCCCTTAATCCAGGACTCCCTCAGTAGCCCCTGAACCAGGCTTCAATGACGATGTGTCCGGCGCACAGATTGTCTTCGGCATTGCATGGCGGGTTCCTCCTCCGAATACTCCAAAACAGACTTCGAGCACAGAAAACGTGTCCGGCTCTGCAAAACAAGTACCACACACAACCGCAGAGAGTATAATATTTCACGAGTCCAATCTGCTGACAACTTTTTGTAACGCGACAACACGTTCCTGCACGGTCATTATTTCGAACCATTTTTTTAGCCTCCCGCTCCACGTTTCGAGAAGCGGTTTAATTGGCACGTCTTGTCGAAGCAGAGATCATGTCCCCTTATTACGAGATTCTCATCAATACAGGCGTGGGTAATCCAACCGTCCCGTTGGTATGATTCCTTGGGAATAGGCAGGTTTTGAGGCCTAGGAGGAGGCGTTTTGATATTCATCGCCTTTATAAAGGGGCACAGACCCGTCTTTCTCCTCTACGCTTCCCCTATCCTCATCCTTCCCAACCTCGAGTTCTAGCACCCAAGGTTCAATTTATTTGCTCTGAGCCTCCTAGTCATGTTCGGACCCAACCTTCAAGGCCGGTGGGTGGCCTCCTCCGTCAAAGAGGAGGATATCGCGAAGCTCCGGGCGGCGAAATACCTGACCGCGGAAATCCCCCACAGGCTCCCTGCTCAAAGGCAGGTTATTCCTACTCCCAGATCCGGCGAGAGGGTCATATTCATCTCTCACTTCCTCCGAGGGCTAGGGTTCGCTCTCCATCCCTTCGTTCGTGGACTCATGTTCTATTACGGGCTAGATTTTCATGATCTGGCTCCGGGTTCCTTTCTTCACATCTTGGCGTTCATCGTTATGTGCGAGGCCTTTCTCCGTATTCCCCCACACTTCGGCTTGTGGCTCAAGACCTTTAATATGAAGCCGAAGGTAGTCGATGGGAAGCAAGCGGAGTGCGGCGGTGCTACAGTGAGCAAACTCACCCATACACCTTGGCCAAAAGGCTCTTTCACGGAAACCTCCAACCTATGGCAACGGGAGTGGTTTTACATCACTGAACCCCGTGGTACCAAGTGGGCAGCTACACCTGTGTTCCGGTCAGGCCCTCCATTACAGCTCGCATCATGGATTAATAAGGGGCTGGACTGGGGATCAATGGACGAAGTGCAGAAGCTACAAAGCCGCATCCGGAGCCTCCTCGAGGACACCGGCCTCATCAACGTAATCCAGGTAATGCTAGTCCGCCGGGTCCTGCCATGCCAACGACGGCCCCTCCGCATGTGGGAGTTCAATCCAGAAGGACCACAGACTCTTCAGCACTTCTTTGGCACGACGCACAAAGGAATGTGGAAGTTATTCTTCGGGACACAAAAATAGTGGCCGGATACTACCGAGGACATCGGCCTTGACTGCAACCATCCGGATACCTCGGTAGGCCCTCGACTCCTGAACACAGCTTAGTTAAATATCTCGTAACAATATACTGAGAAAACCATCTTTGACCAGGGTTGGATCAAGAAGGCGGAAAGAATTAGGTGTTCGGCCCCTCTTCCCGAAGACTCAGCAGATCCTGTTTTAACAAGGATGCTGGCTCCGGCGCCATACCAAGTGTCGGCGAAGGGGGACAAAGAGGAGAGCAAGAAGGCCAAAGGTGGCCTCTATTCTAAAGGTACACCAGACACTATGTCCGGGGAGATTGGAACTCGCTCTTCCGAAGACAAAAGAGAAGGAGAAACTGACATCCCCTCTCCCGATGGGAAGAAGAGGGCCGCCTCCGAAGATTTGGAAGCAAAGGCTCCTAAGCGAGAGAAGATGTCCCTGTCAGGTGGCTCGGGTTCAGAAGACGACGTTGTCGCGCAGTTCCTCCGTAAGGACAAGCCCTTAGCCGAATCGTAAGTGAACAGGGGCGTCTGAAACATATCCCATTACTTTCTGGTTACCAGGGTAACATTTAAAATATATGTTTGCAGTCCGGCACGCAGTCTTCCTCAACAGTCCTCCTCCTCAGGGGATCTTCTTCCGGAGATGATGGAAAGCGAGATGCCTCCACAGACCTTCACGCCCGTCAGGGCAGACGACTCCGAGGTGTCATCCCGGAGGATCTCTCCCGATCAACAAGCGGTGCGAGGGATAATGAAAACTACGCCCGAAGGTGATACTTCGACCGTCCAGAGTCCGGGGCATGCGGACCCTATGGGGACCAACAATAAAGGGCCTGGACTATCTGGTTTACAGCCGATGACGACTCTAGAGTCGGGTAAACATATTCTTTCGAAGGGAGTCCGTACTCCCGCGGCCGCTCCCAGGGATCCGGGGGCGCCGGATACAATGACGGGCATGCTGCAACATGCGTCCGTTTCAGAGGAACATCGTACCTTAATGGGTACGGTAGTTGAGAGGATTCTGTCCGCGAGAAGCGGATTGAATGAATCCTTCATGAGCCTGCTAAGAGGCTTCGAGGTATGCAATGTAATATCTTCAATTGCACTTCTACGTGCAAAATGCACCTGTGTATAGATAGTAGCCCCTGAGACTCTGGTTGGCGTCTGAAGGGAGGCGATCAGAGGATCAAAAAAGATATTCCCAAGAAATAATCTGATGGATTGGAACACAGGCTGTTTCATCCATGACGACTGCCCAAGCTACAGAGGTTGCAAGGCTGAAGCAGATACTTGATGTGGCAGATGACGCCCTCACACTTATTAACAGGCGGCTCGATGAGGCACAAGGTATGTTTTTGGGGCAGTCAGTATATGTAAGTATGATAATATGAGCATGACGCTGAAAATTGTATACTGAGATATGCATAACTACAGATAATGCTGCCGCAGTTGAGGCCCTACGGGCTGAGCTTGCCCGGGCCAAGGAGCAAGCCAGGATGAGTGAGGCGGCTGCCAAGAAGGCAGCTGCTGAGTTAAAGGCCGAACAGGCTGCTCGGCGCCAGTGCGAGGAGAGAATATCTACCATGACGCGCGAGCTAAAGGATGCCAATGTTCGATGCAAATTCCTTGAGAAGGATAACAAAGCTAGAACGGTCAACCTCGGGAAGGCCTTACAAGAGGCGAGAGAAGCACGGTCCGAGTCTAGAGCGGCTCGGGAAGAGATCCGGCAAGCTGGGGAGATAGCGGCCGGTAAGCCTTTCTTATTACAGACTAAATTCGGTGATCCGAAGTATGCCCCCCTTAATCAAATGTGGAGTTCTCCAGACGCATTCTCGGACTTGCTAAAGAGTGTCTCCGATGCGACGCAGTCACTGTTCAAGAATTCACCCGATTAATCAGTTAACAGACCAGTTAATGGCTACTCATAGCATGGCCGAATCAAATAACACCTATTCATCATGTTAACTTGTCATGCCGATTAATTGGCCAGTTAGACCGATTAATCAGTTGTCATGCCGATTAATCCCTACTTGCCCATTAACGGGTGGGCAAACAAAGCCCAAATTTTAGGCCCGTAAGCCCTTCCAGCCCCATCCCGCTCCTTAATAGCTAGGATTAATAAGTTTAGCTCCTCTCTGTACTTTTCATATGTGTATGGCAGCATGTTTTGGTATACTACATAGCTGGGAGCATGGGAATATGGTATAATACATAAAAAATCTAGATATATGTTGGCAAGTTTCTATTCAATCTACCGATTAATGGTCGACCGATTAATCCAGTTAATAGGCTGATTCACCGATTAATCACTACTCCTAAACCGAACGAGCAGCTACCAGTTAACGATTTCTTGAACATTGGACGCAGTTTTTCCAAGCGCAAGAAGGACGTGCAACGGAGAAGCTTTTCTGGTCGCAATTCAGCATGCCGAAGCGTCCGCTGTTGCTGAACGAACAGATGGCCCAGTGGGCCGAGCTCCACAAGATATCTGGATCTGCCATGAAGGACGTTGTGGTCCGGCTGTGGGCGTCTGAGCCAATTCCGAATAGTCATTTTGGTTTGGTGGAGCGACTTGTTGATGCGGTGCCGCGTATCGACGCTGTTAAGCAGTCAACGTGCATTGAGGGTGCACGGATGGCCTTTGCTTGCGTCAAGACGTACTGGGCGAAGATGAAGGCCACCGATATTTTAGCGAAGAGTCCACCCGAGGGCAAGGACCATCACACGCCAGAGCATTATTTTGAGGATGTCCTAGAGGGAGCCTGCTTGATAGAGGGTCAGGGCTCGAAAGATATGATGTTCGAGTGAATATACCAAATTTGTAAAAACAATATTACGATATATTAAGGCCATATTTTTTATACTTTTGCCTGAAAGTTTTGGTTCCTCCTGTGCGGCCGTTCTTCGTATAATCTGAAAGTTTGCCAGTCGTCGGCTTCAGCCCCCTCGCATATAATATGGGGGTGTTCGGAAAAGCAATTGATCACTCTTGACCCAACGTCTTGGTCCATGAAGGAGGTGTCAATGCGGTGAACTAGGCAATCGGACTATAGGGCTTTAACACTTTCACTTAGCCATAGGAGTTTGACGGCGGGTCTATGATATAGCCCCTGGTATGTACGCGTCTACCCAAATACGGTGCGTTACATAGGTGACCAGAAGAACGGTCCTTCGTGTAATACGGAAAGAATCGCGAAGGATTCTGATGAGTCATCGAGCGGTTGACCAGCTCTCGCCGCATCATGACAGTCAGTTTTCGGCTTTCTCTACTGAGGTGCTCATCTGGATAAACCAGGACACAATCGCAGTAGTTCTCCCTTTACTACCCTAGCCGATATAGCGGAACGTAAGGTAGTAAGCACAGGAGCCGGGCAACCCAACTATTGACCAAAGACATGATTCGGAGCTGATGCATATAAGGCCAAACTCGTGACGCCGAAGTGTGCTGAAAAGCTATTCGGACTTGTCGGCAACTCATGTGTTGCCATATCGAGCCCCTGGCAATTTGTGCCGAGGTGCGTTCGTGAAACAACCGAATAAGCAAAATTCAGTACGTAGAAAAAGTGAATACTGAATACGGTTATGTTCACTGGAATCTGATTGACACGTCAAACGCAATTTTACAGATTATAACGCCCCTACCCGGGCTATTTGACATGCCGGGGGCCGAGAGCTAAGGAAAAAAAGGCACTTTACAGGTCTAAAATAAAGAGAGCGGTCTTACAAAAATCATTAGGACCTCCTGTCACACGTCTGCGTTGCCTTGCCTCGGTTAAAGGACTCCTTAGTAGGAATAGCCTTTGGTTATTTATACGAAGCCGAACTTTAGAATGAGTCCGTAAGATGACCAGGCTTTGAATCACCTGTTGTAAAAGATAAAAAATAGTTAGAAAAAGTAAAAAGATTATGAGGGTGCGGACCGCATTGTAGGCCTGTCCGTACTGTGCCTCCGCCGATGACCATGGTATTTTAAGTGCATAATTATGTATGCGCGGTATAAACTTCGCGGCTATATGGGGCAGACGACGGAGGCCAAACTACTAATCCAGCTCTGAGATTGATTGGTCCTGTTTAGTAGAGACCGGCGGCTTGACGGCCGATGAGATACGCGGCTTGATAAGGCCGCTTTGTACTTCGGCTGCAATAGCCATAGTACGCTTCTCTATACGGAGGGAGCATTCCGTATTTCCGTTTATCGTGATGACGCCGCGTGGACCGGGCATCTTAAGATTGAAATAGGCGTAATGTGGGACCGTATTAAAATGAGTAAAAGCGGTACGCCCGAGTAGTGCATGGTAGCTGCTGCGGAATGGGACAATATCGAAGGTCAAGCCTTCGCTTCTAAAGTTGTTCGGCGAGCCAAAAACGACTTCCAATGTAATTGAGCCCGTGCGGCGAGCTTCTACGCCGGACACTGCTCCCTTGAAGGTAGCTGTGGTGGGCTTGATTCGTGAAGGATCAATGCCCATTTTGCGGACAGTGTCTTGGTATAGTAGATTAAGACTACTGCCGCTGTCCATAAGGACTTTCCTGAGATGGAACTCATCGATAATTGGATCGAGGATCAGAGCTGCCAAACTTTCGTGATGGATACTGGCTGGGTGGTCCTTGCGATCAAAAGTGATCGGGCAGGCCGCCCATTGGCTTAATTTTGGGGTGCCTGGCTCTATGGCATTGGCGTCCTGTATTGCGCGCTTGCGCTCCTCTGTAGGGATGTGCATCACGTATACCATGTTGATTGTTTTTACTTCGGGGGGAAATTACTGACCCCCGGTGTTCGGTTGGCAAGTCTCTTCGTCATCGCTCTCACTGGGCGGCCCCTTCCCCTTGTGTTCGGTGTTAAGCTTGCCAACTTGTTTGAAGACCCAACAGCTTTTGTTGGTGTGATTGGCTGGTTTATCGAGGGTGCCATGAATCTGGCAGGGCCGATCCAGTATCTTGTCTAAATTGGATGGTCCATCTCTGTTTGCCTTAAATGGCTTTTTCCGTTGACCGGTTTTGGAGCCGCTGAATCCGGCGTTTACCGCCCTGTCTTGCGTTCCTTCATTATTATTTCGACGCTTGTGTTTATTGCGTCGTGGCTTGCCGTTGCCGTCTCGAACTTCGGAAGTGCCCGGATCACTGGTGCTGTTGCTTCTACGAGCGAGCCAGCTATCTTCTCCCACGCAAAAGCGGGTCATCAGAGCGGTAAGGGCTGCCATGGATTTTGGTTTTTCTTGACCGAGGTGGCGGGCAAGCCATTCATCTCGGACGCTATGTTTAAAGGCCGCGAGGGCTTCGGCGTCCGGACAATCAACAATTTGGTTCTTTTTAATTAGGAACCTAGTCCAGAGCTTCCTGGCTGACTCCCCGGGCTGCTGGATGATGTGACTTAGGTCGTCGGCATCCGGAGGCCGGACATATGTACATATGCGCCTTCCAAGTCTTCCCAGCTACCAATGGAGTTCTCTAGGAGGCTGTTCAGCCAGTGCCGCTCTGGTCCCTTTAATTTTAGTGGGAGGTATTTGATGGCATGGAGGTCATCACCGCGGGCCATGTGGATATGGAGAAGGAAATCTTCAATCCATACTGCGGGATCTGTTGTTCCATCATATGATTCGATATTCATGGGTTTAAACCCTTCCGGGAATTCGTGTTCCATTACTTCATCAGTGAAGCAACGGGGGTGTGCGGCACCTCTATATCGGGCCAAGTCGCGGCGTAGCTCGGATGGAGTTCGTCGGCAGTTTTCGGCCCGGGCGTGGTTATGTTTGTCACGTCCGGCTAGATGGTCATCGTCGCGCGTTAAGGCGCGCCCCTGTGATCCGTAGATTGATCTGGTCTGACCTGCTCTATTGTCCAGGTCCTGCCGCAGGTCATATGTATGACCCCGGGCTGTTATGTCTCTGCTTTTGCGGCGAGGTAGTATGGGCTGGTTTTCGGCTTGAGTTGCCGCTTTGTCCCGGCCACGTGGTGGTCGGTCCGCCGCATTACGTGTTGATGGCATGGGCTCAGGTGCCTCATCGTCAAATTGGGGTAGCAGTTTATGCTTCGGGTAACTTTTAATGGGGCGCTCGATTCCGTATTCCTCGGCTGCCAGGACATCAGTCCATTTGTCGTTGAGTAGATCTTGATCAGCTTGAAGCTGCTGCTGTTTCTTTTTCAGGCTCCTCGCAGTGGCTATTAGCCGGCTCTTAAAGCGCTCCTGCTCGACGGGTTCCTCAGGCACGATAAAGTCTTCGTCGCCGAGGTTCACCTCATCTTCGGAGAGTGGAATATAGTTGCTGTCCTCCGAGTCTTCGTTTATAGCCTGTTCGTCAGGGCTGACTTGCCCATCTTCCCTATTGTCCTGTTCGGAAGTCGGCTCGACGGGATCTTCTTTGTCTTCGGCATCGTCCGGAGTATTGTTTTCTCTCGTGCCGGTATTGCTGTCTTTTCCATGGCGTGATTTAGAGCGGTGCCGCTGACGTCGGCGCTTTGACTGTGTCTCAAGAGGTTTATCCTCGATTGGATCTTTCTCGTTATCGCCGTTATTCTCTTTGGGAGTATCCACCATGTACACGTCATACGAGGAGGTGGCTGTCCCGCGCCCAGTAAACGGCGGGTTTTGGGCCTGCTCCTCTCCGGCATCGTCGTCCATACCGTCGATGTCTTTGGAGTCGTAATCAAGCATGTCGGTTAAGTCTTCGACATTGGCAATGAAGTGGGTGGTGGGTGGGACGTAAAATTCCCCACTCTCAGCCCCTGGTATTGGCTGGGCGTAGTTCGGACAATGCCCCTCTGTAATGATGAGGGATCGCATCAAGTCCAGAGCCTCACTTAAAGGCGAGGTTCGGCCGGGGAGAAGGGAGTCCGTGGAGTACGGCAGGGAGGAGACTCCTTGGCCGAGCTCACACGATGCTGACTCCGGAGGTTCGGAGCTAGTGCCCGGAGGAGGGTCTGGCTTTGTGATGGTTGCCTGTGACGCTACTTCATCCGGCTCTCCCGTATTGGGGTTAGTGGCCGCAAATAGTCCGGCGGGCTCGGGAAGCCCGTCTGCGGGCCTTGCGACGCGCTCCGGATCTAAGGCCAGAGCGGAGGTTGGGGTCGCGGATCCTTGGAAGATCAAGTCTCCTAGGATGTTAGCGACATAATCCAGGTTTCCAAAACTAATCTGGTGACCTAGGGCGTGGCTGTCGATCTGCTCTAGATGGCCAAGTGAGTTGGCCCGTAGTGCGAAGCCGCCAAACACGAGGATCTGGCCGGGGAGAAAGACCTCCCTCAAGGCAGCATCGTTGTGGATGATTGACGGAGCCATCGAGCCCTCTAAGCGACGACACAGAGGAACTCTCAATGAAAGCACCAATGTCGGTGTCAAAACCGGCGGATCTCGGGTAGGGGGTCCCGAACTGTGCGTCTAAGGTCGATGGTAACAGGAGACGGGGGACACAATGTTTACCCAGGTTCAGGCCCTCTCTATGGAGGTAATACCCTACGTCCTACTTGATTGATCTTGATGAATATGAGTATTACAAGAGTTGATCTACCACGAGATCGTAATGGCAAAAACCCTAGAAGTCTAGCCTGTCTGATTATGATTGCCTCTACGGACTAAACCCTCCGGTTTATATAGATACCGGAGGGGACTAGGGTTGTACAAGGTCGGTTACAGAGAAAGGAATCTTCATATCCGAACGCCAAGCTTGCCGTCCACGCCAAGGAGAGTCCCATCCGGACACGGGAGAGAGTCTTCTATCTCGTATCTTCATGGCCCATCAGTCCGGCCCACATTACGTAGCCTGGACGCCCGAGGACCCCTTAATCCAGGACTCCCTCAGCCATGAAATCTGAGATAGGAGCCATGTATGAGAACAAAGTATGGACTTTGGTGGACTTGCCCGATGATTGGCAAGCCATTGAGAATAAACGGATCTTCAAGAAGAAGACTGACGCTGATGGTAATGTTACTGTCTACAAAGCTCGACTTGTCGCGAAAGGTTTTCGACAAGTTCAAGGAGTTGACTACGAGGAAACTTTCTCACCTGTAGCGATGCTTAAGTCTGTCTGAATCATGTTAGCAATTGCCACATTTTATGATTATGAAATCTAGCAAATGGACGTCAAAACTGCATTCCTTAATGGATTTCTTAAAGAAGAGTTGTATATGATACAACCAAAAGGTTTTGTCGATCCTAAAGGTGCTAACAAAGTGTGCAAGCTCCAGCGATCCATCTATGGACTGGTGCAAGCATCTCGGAGTTGGAATATACGCTTTGATGAGGTGATCAAAGCATATGGTTTTATACAGACTTACGGTGACGCCTGTATTTACAGGAAAGTGAGTGGGAGCTCTGTAGCATTTTTGATATTATATGTGGATGACATATTTTTGATTGGAAATTATATAGAATTTCTGGATAGCATAAAAGGATACTTGAATAAGAATTTTTCAATGAAAGACCTCGGTGAAGCTGCTTATATATTGGGCATCAAGATCTATAGATATAGATCGAGACGCTTAATAGGACTTTCACAAAGCACATACCTTGATAAAGTTTTGAAAAAGTTCAAAATGGATCAGTCAAAGAAAGGGTTCTTGCCTATGTTACAAGGTGTGAAGTTGAGTCAGACTCAAAGCCCGACCACTGTAGAAGATAGAGAGAAAATGAAAGTTATTCCCTATGCCTCAGCCATAGGTTCTATCATGTATGCTATGTTGTGTACCAGACCTAATGTGTGCCTTGCCATAAGTCTGGCAGGGAGGTACCAAAGTAATCCAGGAGTGGATCACTGGACAGCGGTCAAGAACATCCTAAAGTACCTGAAAAGGACCAAGGATATGTTTCTCGTTTATGAAGGTGACGAAGAGCTCGTCATAAATGGTTATGTCGATGCTAGCTTCGACACCGATCTGGATGACTCTAAGTCACAAACTGGATACGTATTTATATTGAATGGTGGAGCTGTTAGTTGGTGCAGTTCCAAGCAGAGCGTCGTGGCGGGATCTACGTGTGAAGCGGAGTACATAGCTGCTTCGGAAGCAGCACATGAAGGAGTCCGGATGAAGGAGTTCATATCCGATCTAGGTGTAATATCTAGTGCATCGGGTCCAATGAAAATCTTTTGTGACAACACTGGAGCAATTGCCTTGGCGAAGGAATCCAGGTTTCACAAGAGAACCAAACACATCAAGAGATGCTTCAACTCCATTCGTGAAAAGGTCAAGGATGGAGACATGGAGATTTGCAAAATACATACGGATCTAAATGTGGCAGACTCGTTGACTAAGCCTCTTCCACGAGCAAAACATGATCAGCACCAAGACTCCATGGGTGTTAGATTCATTACAATGTAATCTAGATTATTGACTCTAGTGCAAGTGGGAGACTGAAGGAAATATGCCCTAGAGGCAATAATAAAGTTGTTATTTTGTATTTCCTTATTCATGATAAAGGTTTATTATTCATGCTAGAATTGTATTGATCGGAAACTTAAATACATGTGTGAATACATAACCAAATACCGTGTCCCTAGTAAGCCTCTACTAGACTAGCTCATTGATCAAAGATGGTTAAGGTTTCCTAACCATAGACATGTGTTGTCATTTGATAACGGGATCACATCATTAGGAGAATGATGTGATAGACAAGACCCATCCGTTAGCTTAGCATAATGATCATTCAGTTTATTGCTATTGCTTTCTTCATGTCAAATACATATTCCTTCGACTATGAGATTATGCAACTCCCGGATACCGGAGGAATACCTTGTGTGCTATCAAACGTCACAACGTAATTGGGTGATCATAAAGATGCTCTACAGGTATCTCCGAAGGTGTTTGTTGAGTTGGCATAGATAGAGATTAGGATTTGTCACTCCGAGTATCGGAGAGGTATCTCTGTGCCCTCTTGGTAATACACATCATAAGCTTACAAGCAAATGACTAAGGAGTTAGTTACGAGGTGATGTATTACGAAACGAGTAAAGAGACTTGTGCTACTTATTGAGCTTGCATTGGTTTTTCCCTTGAAGAGGAAAGGGTGATGCAGCACAGTAGAGGTAAGTATTTCCCTCAGTTAAGAACCAAGGTATCAATCCAGTAGGAGAAGAACACACAAATCACCAACACCTGCACAAACAATCAAACACTTGCACCCAATGCAATAAAGGGGTTGTTAATCCCTTCACGGTCAATGGCAAAAGTGAGATCTGATAGAGATAGATAAACAAAAGATAAAATATTTTGGGGTTTTTGGTATATAGATCTAAAAATAAAAGATTGCAAAATAGTAGATCGGAAAGTAATATGATGGAAAATAGTAGATCGGAAAGTATTATGATGGAAAATAGAAGTAATATGATGTAAAATAGACTCGGGGGCCATAGGTTTCACTAGAGGCTTCTCTCATGAAGGCAAATAATACAATGGGTGAACAAATTACTGTCGAGCAATTGATAGAAAAGCGCAAAGTTATGACGATGTCCAAGGCAATGATTATGCATATAGGCATCATGTCCGTGTCAAGTAGAGCGACTCCTGCCTGCATCTACTACTATTACTCCACACATCGACCGCTATCCAGCATGCATCTAGAGTATTAATTTCATAAAGAACGGAGTAACGCCTTAAGTAGGATGACATGATGTAGAGGAATTAACTCAAGCAATATGATGAAAACCCCATCTTTTTATCCTCGATGGCAACAATGCAATACGTGTCTCGCTACCCCTACTTTGTCACTGGGTGAAATCACGCAAGATTGAACCCAAAGCTAAGCACCTCTCCCATTGCAAGAAAAACCAATCTAGTTGGCCAAACCAAACCGATAATTCAAAGAGAAATACAAAGATATTAAATCATGCATAAAAGAATTCAGAGAAGATTCAAATAATATTCATAGATAAGTTGATCATAAATCCACAATTCATTGGATCTTGACAAACACACCGCAAAAGAAGATTACATCGGATAAATCTCCAAGAACATCAAGGAGAACATTGTATTGAGAATCAAAGAGAGAGAAGAAGCCATCTAGCTACTAGCTATGGACCCGTAGGTCTGAGGTAAACTACACACGCATCATCGGAATGGCAATGGAGTTGATGTAGAAGCCCTCCGTGATCGATTCCCCCTCCGGCGGGATGGCGAAAAAGCCCCCAAGATGGGATCTCACGGGAACAGAAGGTTGCAGCAGTGGAAAAGTGTTTTCGTGGATTGCTCTGGTGGTTCTGGAATATATGTGAATATATAGGAGGAAGGGCTAGGTCAGAGGAGTCCCGAGGGGCCCACAAGGCAGGGGGCACCCCCCCTAGGGCGTGCCCTCCACCCTTGTCGCCGCCTCGCGGCTCTTCTGACTTGGACTCCAAGTCCCCTGGGTGTCTTCTGGTCCAAGAAAAATCATCGTGAAGTTTTA
Source organism: Thinopyrum elongatum (assembly GCA_011799875.1). Classification (NCBI taxonomy): domain Eukaryota; kingdom Viridiplantae; phylum Streptophyta; class Magnoliopsida; order Poales; family Poaceae; genus Thinopyrum; species Thinopyrum elongatum. Next base: position 478,801,345 of record CM022297.1, read on the forward strand.
TTCCGTTTGGACTCCGTTTGGTATTCCTTTTCTGCGAAGCTCAAAAACAAGGAAAAAAAAAACAGAAACTGGCACTGGGCTCTAGGTTAATAGGTTAGTCCCAAAAATAATATAAAATAGCATATTAATGCATATAAAACATCCAAAACAGATAATATAATAGCATGGAACAATCAAAAATTATATATACGTTGGAGACGTATCAAGCATCCCCAAGCTTAATTCCTGCTCGTCCTCGAGTAGGTAAATGATAAAAACAGAATTTTTGATGTGGAATGCTACCTAACATACTTATCCATGTAATTTTCTTTATTGTGGCATGAATGTTCAGATCCATAAGATTCAAAACAAAAGTTTAATATTGACATAAAAACAGTAATACTTCAAGCATACTAATAAAGCAATCATGTCTTCTCAAAATAACATGGCCAAAGAAAGTTATCCCTACAAAATCATATAGTCTGGCTATGCTCCATCTTCATCACACAAAATATTCAAATCATGCACAACCCCGATGACAAGCCAAGCAATTGTTTCATACTTTTGATGTTCTCAAACCTTTTCAACTTTCACGCAATACATGAGCGTGAGCCATGGACATAGCACTATAGGTGGAATAGAATATGGTGGTTGTGGAGAAGACAAAAATAAGGAGATAGTCTCACATCAACTAGGCGTATCAACGGGCTATGGAGATGCCCATCAATAGATATCAATGTGAGTGAGTAGGGATTGCCATGCAAAGGATGCACTAGAGCTATAAGTTTATGAAAGCTCAAAAAAAACTAAGTGGGTGTGCATCCAACTCACGTGCTCAAGAAGACCTAGGGCAATTTGAGGAAGCCCATCATTGGAATATACAAGCCAACTTCTATAATGAAAAATTCCCACTAGTATATGAAAGTGACAACATAGGAGACTCTCTATCATGAAGATCATGGTGCTACTTTGAAGCACAAGTGTGGAAAAAGGATAGTAACATTGCCCCTTCTCTCCTTTCTCCCTTTTTTTTGGTGGGCTTCTTTGGCCTCTTTTATTTTATTTGTGGGCTACGTTGGCCTCTTTTATTTATTTCCTCACATGGGACAATGCTCTAATAATGAAGATCGTCACACTTTTATTTACTTACAACTCAAGAATTACAACTCGATACTTAGAACAAAATATGACTCTATATGAATGCCTCTGGCGGTGTACCGGGATGTGCAAGGACTCAAGAGTGACATGTATAAAAATTATGAACGGTGGCTTTCCCACAAATACTATGTCAACTACATGATCATGCAAAGCAATATGACAATGATAGAGCATGTCATAATAAAACGAAATGGTGGAAAGTTGCATGGCAATATATCTCGGAATGGCTATGGAAATGCCATAATAGGAAGGTATGGTGGATGTTTTGAGGAAGGTAAAAGGTAGGTGCATGGCACCGGCGAAAGTTGCGCGATACTAGAGAGGCTAGCAAAGGTGGAAGGGTGAGAGTGCGTATAATCCATGGACTCAACATTAGTCATAAAGAACTCACATACTTATTGCAAAAATCTATTAGTCGAAATGAAGTACTACGCGCATGCTCCTAGGGGGATAGATTGGTAGGAAAAGACCATCGCTCGTCCCCGACCGCCACTCATAAGGAAGACAATCAATAAATAAATCATGCTCCAACATCATCACATAACGGTTCACCATACGTGCATGCTACGGGAATCACAAACTTTAACACAAGTATTTCTACAATCCACAATTACTCACTAGCATGACTCTAATATCACCATATCTATATCTCAAAACAATCATAAGAGATCAAACTTCACATAGGAGGAAGGGCTAGGTCAGAGGAGTCCCGAGGGGCCCACAAGGCAGGGGGCGTGCCCCCCCTAGGGCGCGCCCTCCACCCTTGTCGCCGCCTCACGGCTCTTCTGACTTGGACTCCAAGTCCCCTGTGTGTCTTCTGGTCCAAGAAAAATCATCGTGAAGTTTTATTCCGTTTGGACTCCGTTTGGTATTCCTTTTCTGCGAAGCTCAAAAACAAGGAAAAAACAGAACCTGGCACTGGGGTCTAGGTTAATAGGTTAGTCCCAAAAATAATATATAATAGCATATTAATGCATATAAAACATCCAAAACAGATAATACAATAGCATAGAACAATAAAAAAATTTAGATACATTGGAGACGTATCAACTTGCTGGTAACGAGATTGAACTAGGTATGAAGATACCGACGATCGAATCTCGGGCAAGTAACATACCGATGGACAAAGGGAATTACATTTGTTGTCACAATGGTTCGACCGATAAAGATCTTCGTAGAATATATAGGAGCCAATATGGGCATCCAGGTTCCGCTATTGGTTATTGACCGGAGAGGTGTCTCGGTCATGTCTACATAGTTCTCGAACTCATAGGGTCCGCATGCTTAACGTTTGTTGACGATATAGTGTTATTTGAGTTATATGTTTTGGTAACCGAATGTGGTTCAGAGTCCCGGATGAGATCACAGACATGACGAGGAGTCTCGAAATGGTCGAGAGGTAAAGATTGATATATATAGGACGATGGTATTCGGACACCGGAATAGTTTCGGAGTGCACCGGGTACCCATCGGGTCACCGGAAGGGGTTCCGGGCACCCCTGGTAGGTGTTATGGGCCTAATGGGCCAAGGGGCGGGGGACAGACCAGCCCACAGGGGGCTGGTGCGCCCCTCTCCCTGGCCGACTGGACCTAGGGAAGGAAAGGGGGGAGGGCTAGCCCCTCATGCCTTCCCCTTCCCATGGGAGAAAGGAAAGGGGGGGGGGCGCCTCCCTCCCCTGCCTTTCCCCCGCACCTAAACATGGCAGGGGGCGCCACTTGGGAGAAGACCCCAAGTAGGATTCGGCCTACTTGGGGCGCCCTCCTGGCTGCTCCCTCCTCCCCCACCTATATATATGTGGGAGGGGGGTGCCTAGCACACCAGAACATTGTCTTAGCCGTGTGCGGCGCCCCCCTCCACCGTTTACACCCCCGGCCATATTTTCGTAGTGCTTAGGCGAAGCCCTGCAGAGATAGCTTCACCATCACCGTTACCATGCCGTCGTGTTGCCGGAACTCATCCACTACCTCGCCGTCTTGCTGGATCAAGAAGGCGGAGGACGTCATCGAGCTGAACGTGTGCTGAATGCGGAGGTGCCGTACGTTCGGTGCTCGATCAGTTGCAACGCGAAGAAGTTCGACTACATCAACCGAGTTGTCAAACGCTTTTGCTTATGGTCTACGAGGGTACGTAGACACACTATCCCCTCTTGTTGCTATGCATCTCCATGGATAGATCTTGCGTGTGCATAGAATTTTTTTGTTTTCCATGCAACGTTTCCCAACACGTATGTGGTCTCACCCATCTAACGCCAAAAGAACACATCTGTGGGCCTGCACACGGTCCACATTTGATCAGAAGCAAAGGGGGGGGGGGTTGACCATGATGTACTCCTTTTGGTTTTGTGTTACGGTAGGGTGAGATATCAGACCTAGCTATTTGGGGGCATGCGTTCATAGCTAGGATTCCCCTCCCGCCAACACGAAGTGTGTGTGTGTGTCTGGGGGGGGGGGGCTACCAATAATAACATGCGCTTTGTGCGACAGGTGCCACATCAAAGTTGTGCATTGGGTATTTGATCATCAAACCACCCTTTTCATACATATATTTGGTCCACATGCAAGTGTATTCATGTTCTGACCCTTTCCCACATTTTTTCGCCAAATTTATAAACAGCTAACGAGTCAGACGCAGCAATCGTCTGCGATCGGGTACGAAAATGACATGGTTCCCTAGGACTACCCGTGTGCCGCGCCCCTGCCCCTGTCACCCACATCATCACAGTAGATTGGGCTCCATGAGGCTTCCCTCCCCCTCTCGAAAATATCTACTCCCTCGCAATCTCAAAAATATCTACCCGCCTAGATGGTTTTTCTGTTTGATAGCACACGATTAGTATGTGTGGACCGTGTGTGATGTCTATTACTCCCGCTCTGCTTCAATCAGTAGATCCAAATTTTCAGTAGCCCCGACATTTTACTCCCGCCTGCATCCCTCGCAATCTCAAAAATATCTGCTCTGATGGAGTGTTTTTCTGTTTGATAGCACACGATTATTTATGTTTTAACCGTGTGTAATGTTTGTTACTCCCGCCCCGCTCTGCTTCAATCCCTTGATCCAAATTTTTGGTAGCCCCGCCATTTTACTCCCGCCTAGTAAAATTTTCAGTGCCCGCGGCGTTTCCTCAAACACCACCTTGGACCCCCTCCACACACACACCCAAAATCCTTTGCTCACCCCAAATCCCCCGCTTACACACATACACACCACCCCTCCCTCGCTCAAAACCTAGCTAGGTCACCGCCGCCGCTATGTCGCCTCCATCGTCAACCTCTGCCAGTCTGCCCGTGCAGTTTACCCACCGATATACATACCCTCGCCGCCTTGAGTTTCTTAGATGACGCATATGAAACGCCCCCTTTCCCACAGAGCACCATCCCCACCCCCTCCCCCACTCCAGTGCATTGCAGCCTAAGCCTGGCTACGCTTCCCGGGGAGCTCGAGGAGTGAATGGCCCAAAAGAGCTTTACCGCAGCCTCTTCGCCTGACGTCGGTGAGGTGGCCGCCGAGGAAGCTGACGACGATGACTGGACCTGGACAGATCCTTTCAATCAGCGGGCTAGAGTATTCTTGCATGTCATGGACGCCGGCTACGACATCGAGGTCGTCGACAGCGACGGCTTGACGTGGGCTATGTCACATGTTAAGTTGCCCACCCCAACCCTTCGGGTTCGAGAGCCATCGATTTCATTGATGGCCCTGCCGCTGATCTCCTGCGGCTCGTTATGAACAATTTTCCATCCTTCATCGCCATGGAGCCCCTTTTGTCATTTCTGAAGGACACGTTCTGCGACGCTGGCTTGGGATCCTCAGCTGGCAAGTCAGACCTCATCGACGGCGACCACGAGGAGGAGCCAATCTATGACAAGTGAGGAAACCCATGATTTGTTTTGCCGTGCCTCTTCACCGGGGGAATCCCATGATTTGTTTTCTTGAACCCCTTTTGTAGTGAGAACCTGTCTAGTATTTATTGCTATATTTGGTTGTTTGCATTACGCCTTGTTTATTTCTACGGTTTTTGGTTGTTCGGTTGTTTGTAGTTAGCATATGTCCAGTTTCAATTGCCATCTTTGGTTGTTCGTAGTATGCCTTGTTTATTTCAGCTATTCACAGTGTGATGTTCTATATGTGCTAGTATGAACTGTGCAGCTCAATTTCATCAATACCAATTTTAACAATAGCTCTATGAATGACATGTTGTACTCCCTCTGAATCTTTTTAGTTCGCATATAAGATTTGTCTAAAGTCAAGCCTCGTAAAGTTTGACCAACTTTATAGAAAAATACGAACATTCACAATATGAAATCAATATCAGTAGATGTGTCATGACTTAAAATTTTCATATTGTATAACTTTAGCATGGTAGATGTTGATATTTTTTCATATAAATAAGGTCAAACTTTATGAAGTTTGACTTCAGACAATTCTTATATGCAGAGTAAAAAGGACCGGAGGGAGTATTTAACATGCCTTTCCATTTGATTTAACAACTGGCACTATTTGGATACTCTAACTTAGCTAGAGGTTAGAGCTAGTTTCTAGCTCGACAGTTAAAAGGGAGAGAGAGAGAGATTGGTGGAATAGTTGATTGTATTGCATGAGCCTCATGGGCATATATATAGGAGTACATGGTCATCTTGGAGTACAAGTCAAGGTAGAATAAATCCTATGCTATCCTACGTTTCCTAAAAAACAATGATACTCAACAATGACTAACCCTAAACTAACTCTAGCCAAAGAGGTGTTTGGATGACAGGGTTATATTGACAATAATTGGCCCTGTTTGGATACTCTAACTTAGTTAGAGGTTAGACTTAGTTTCTAGCTCATGACTAACCCTGAACTAACTCTAACCAAAGAGGTGTTTGGATGACAGGGTTAAATTGATGATGCGGCTTGAACTACGTCGGTATTTCCCCAAAGAGGAAGGGATGATGCAGCACAGCTACGGTAGGTATTTCCCTCAGTGATGAGACCAAGGTTATCAAACCAGTAGGAGAACCAAGCAACACTGCGTAAACGGTACCTACACACAAAGAACAAATACTTGCAACCCGACGTAAAAGAGGGGTTGTCAATCCCTCCCGGGTAAAGAAATAGATAAATTTGTAGTAGATCGGATAAATAGATCTCGCGGGAACGCGAGATAAAATAAATAACAATAAATTGCAGCAAGATATTTTTGGGTTTTTGGATTAATAGATCTGAAAATAAAAGCAAATAAAAATATATCTCGAAGGCAAATATGATAAAGAAGATATCCGGGGGCCGTAGATTTCACTAGTGGCTTCTCTCGAGAAAAATAGCATACGGTGGGTAAACAAATTACTGTTGGGCAATTGATAGAACTTCAAATAATTATGACGATATCCAGGCAATGATCATTATATAGGCATCACGTCCAAGATTAGTAGACCGACTCCTGCCTACATCTACTACTATTACTCCACACATCGACCGCTATCCAGCATGCATCTAGTGTATTAAGTTCATGGAGAAACGGAGTAATGCAATAAGAACGATGACATGATGTAGACAAGATCTATTCATGTAGGAATAGACCCCATCTTGTTATCCTTAATAGCAATGATACATACGTGTCATTTCCCCTTCTGTCACTGGGATTGAACACCGTAAGATCGAACCCATCACAAAGCACCTCTTCCCATGGCAAGAAAAATCGATCTAGTCGGCCTAACTAAACCAAAGATTCAAAGAAGAAATACCAGGCTATAAGTAATCATGCATTTAAGAGATCAAAAGACTCAAATAACTTTCATGGATAAAAACATAGATCTGATCATAAACTCAAAGTTCATCGGATCCCAACAAACACACCGCAAAAAGAGTTACATCAAATAGATCTCCAAGAGACCATTGTATTGAGAATCAAAAGAGAGAGAGGAAGCCATCTAGCTACTAACTACGGACCCGTAGGTCTACAATGAACTACTCACGCGTCATCGGAGAGGCACCAATGAGGATGATGAACCCCTCCGTGATGGTGTCTAGATTGGATTTATGGTTTCTGAAACTTGCGGCGGCTGGAATTGTATTTCGTCGACTCCCCTAGGGTTTCTGGAATATTGGGGTATTTATAGAGCAAAGAGGCGGTGCGGGAGGCCACCGATGTGGGCACAACCCACCAGGGCGCGCCTGGGCCCCCAAGCGCGCGCAGGTGGGTTATGCCCCCCTCGGGGCACCCCCCTGGTACTTCCTTGGCCAACTTGTGTCTTCTGGTCTAGAAAAAATCACCAAAAAGTTTCGCTGTGTTTGGACTGCGTTTGGTATTGATTTTCTGTGAAGTAAAAAACAAGCAAAAAACAACAACTGGCACTGGGCACTATGTCAATAGGTTAGTCCCAGAAAATGATATAAAGTTGATATAAAATGATTGTAAAACATCCAAGATTGATAATATAACAACATTGAACAATAAAAAATTATAGATACGTTGGAGACGTATCAGCATCCCCAAGCTTAATTCCTACTCGTCCTCTAGTAGGTAAATGATAAAAATAGAATTTTTGATGTGGAATGCTGCCTAACATGTTCATCACATAATCTTTTCTTTGTAGCATGGACATTTGGACTTTTATATGATTCAAAGCAATAGTCTAGTTTTGACATGAAGATTTCAATACTCAAGCATATCAACAAGCAACCATGTCTTTCAAAATATCAACACTAAAGCAAGTTATCCCTGGCCCATTATGCTCAATCATTGATCCATTCATGAAACACACTCGCATATTAGCTACACCCAATGCTCAAGTACGATCATAGTGCCCCTTAGTTGGTGCTTTATAAGAGAACATGGAGACTCAAAGAAAATTTGCATAAAGTAAATAGAAAGGCCCTTCGCAGAGGGAAGTAGGGATTTGTAGAGGTGCCAGAGCTCAAAGCAAAAAATTAAGAGATAAAACATTTTGGGTGGCATGCCTTTCCTGTCAATGAAAACGATCGAGTAGTTCCCAATACTTTCCATGCTAGATATATCATAGGTGGTTCCCAAATAGGAAATAAAGTTTATTCCTTTTTCCACCATACTTTCACATTCCACGGCTAACCGAATCCACGGGTGCCGTTCATACCAACACTTTCCAAGTAATTTATTTTATGACAACATAAAGTAAATTTCTTTTTCATTTCGGGACTGGGCATCCCTATTACTACCGCACTCTCGTGCAATGACAAGTGAATAAACACTCATCTTGAGAATAACACATCTAGCATGGAAAATATTGGCCACCCCCTGCCGCTTCATGAGCGGTACGAGCACACAAAAAGGAATTTTATTTTGAAAATTAGAGATGGCACATACAAATTTGCTTAGAACGGCACGGAAATACCGCATATAGGTAGGTATAGTGGACTCATATGGCAAAACTGGTTTAAAGATTTTGGATGCATAAGTAGTGATCATACTTAGTGCAAATGAAGGCTAGCAAAAGATTGAGAAGCATCCAACCAAGAAACGAAAAATCTCATAAGCGAGCATTAAGCATAACTAACACCGAATAATGCACCACAAGTAGGATATAATTTCATTGCATAACTATTGACTTTCGTGCTTGCATAGGGAATCGCAAACCTTAACACCAATATTCTTACTAAAGCATAATTACTCATCAACATGACTCACATATTATATCATCATATCGCAAAACTATTACAAGGAATCAAGTTTATTTTGTCCAATGATCTTCATGAAAGTTTTTATTATATCCCTCTTGAATATCTATCACTTTGGGACTAGTTTAATGTGTTGCTTTTGATAGCTCAAACAAATCTAAGTGAAGAACATGAGCATAAAAATTTTCTTATCTCAAATAAATTTAAGTGAAGCATGGGAGAATTTCTTCAAAAATTACTACTCTCAAATAAATCTAAGTGAAGCATGAGAGCATTTCTTCAAAAATATTAAAGCACACCGTGCTCAAAAAGATATAAGTGAAGCACTAGAGCAATTCCATAGCTCATGAAGATTTAAGTGAAGGATAGAGAGAAATTCTAACAAATCATAGCATAATTTTGGCTCTCTCAAATAGATGTGTCCAGCAAGGATACTTGACTAAAAATAAAAAGTAAAACAGGCAAAGACTCAAATCATACAAGACGCTCCATGCAAAACCCATGATATGTGACGAATAAAAATATAGCTCCAAGTAAAATACCGATGGTCGTTAGAAGAAAGAGGGAATGCCACTCAGGCATCCCCAAGCTTAGTTGCTTGCTTCTCTTTTAGATAATAGCTTGGGATGCCATGGGCATCCCCAAGCTTAGGCTCTTCTTACTCCTTATTCCTTCATCCATCATGATCTCACCCAAAACTTGAAAACTTCAATCACACAAAACTTAACAAAACCTTCGTGAGATCCGTTAGTATAAGAAAACTAATCTTTACTTTAAATACTGTAGAAAACCCATTCAAATTCTGTTATTGCATTATATCTACTGTATTCTAACTTTACCATGGCTTATAACCTCCAATACAAACCATAGATTCATCAAAATAAGCACACAATGCAAAGAAAACACAATCTGTCAAAAACAGAACAGTCTGTAAAGATGCGAATTGTTCTCATACTTCTGTAAATCTAATTTTTTTGAAAAATTATAAAAACGTAGGAAATTTGTGTATCAATATTTTGTAAAAAATTCAGAATTTTTTGTCGCATCTATGAATTTGTAAATTTATTTTACTGTATGCAAAAGTTTCTGTTTTCCAACAAGATCAAATCAACTATCACCCAACATGATCCCAAAGGCTTTGCTTGGCACTAACACTAATTAAAACATAAAAAACACAATCATAACAGTAGCATAATTGTGCAAACACTCAAGAACAGAAAGAAAAAGACAAAAATAAATTTTATTCATTGGGTTGCCTCCCAACAAGCGCTATCGTTTTATTGCCCCTAGCTAGGCATAATGCAAAGATCTAAGTGTTGTCATCTTTAGTTTCATCTTCCTTAGAGGTGTTTTTGTCAGGAGGTTTTGCAAAAACAACATAAAACACCTTATCCATAGAGACTTTAGCACTATCAAGTTGCTTATCATCATATCCCCTTTGATTTTCGGCAACAATCCAAGAATAGTGTTGATTAACATCATTGAAAACTTGTTGGATTATGTCTAAAACGGGGACGTCCTTTTTAAGGTTCTCATCAAAGATTTGATTATCCCCAAGCAAATGTCTTAGCACATAATCACTATTGTAAAGTATTTCATCTATCACCGGTTTTTCACGATTCATACCATAGAGATAAAAAAATTCCCTAGCTTCCCGTACTATGTAATCAAATTCATTCATAAGAACAAGGGTGGCCAACTTTTTAGCTTTGGGATTCTTTATAACGGGTAACTCAAAAAACAATCTTTGCAAGGTAGGATGGGTACAGATAAATTTATTTTCAAGTTTTAGAACTAGTGCTGATATAGCTTCTGCATAAGATTTAGTTCTTTTAAGTATAGGAACATCATCAAGACTTAAATTTCCAACACAATTGAAAAATTCTTGGATACATTCTTTTCCTATAACATTCCCTTGCCCCAAAACAAAAGTTTTAGCATCCAGATTGCCAAATCGTCCAATTTTAGGAGTTAGACCATCATCTGTTTCTGCCATACCAAAGTCACTCATGATGACAAGTTCAAGCAATTAAGAGATCTGACGAGAAAACGGCGAACGAAGAAGAGGGCGAATAAAACGGCAAATGTTTGTGAAGTGGGGGAGATGAAAACGAGAGGCAAATGGCAAATAATGGAAATTGCAAGGAGATGAGATTTGTGATTAGGAACCTGGTAGATGTTGATGATGTCTCCCCGGCAACGCCGCCAGAAATTCCTTTTAATGCGGCTTGAACTACGTCGGTATTTCCCCAAAGAGGAAGGGATGATGCAGCACAGCTACGGTAGGTATTTCCCTCAGTGATGAGACCAAGGTTATCGAACCAGTAGGAGAACCAAGCAACACTACGTAAACGGTACCTACACACAAAGAACAAATACTTGCAACCCGACGTAAAAGAGGGGTTGTCAATCCCTCCCGGGTAAAGAAATAGATAAATTTGTAGTAGATCGGATAAATAGATCTCACGGGAACGCGAGATAAATAAATAACAATAAATTGTAGCAAGATATTTTTGGGTTTTTGGATTAATACATATGAAATTAAAAGCAAATAAAAATAGATCTCGAAGGCAAATATGATAAAGAAGAGATCCGGGGGCCGTAGATTTCACTAGTGGCTTCTCTCGAGAAAAATAGCATACGGTGGCTAAACAAATTACTGTTGGGCAATTGATAGAACTTCAAATAATTATGACGATATCCAGGCAATGATTATTATATAGGCATCACGTCCAAGATTAGTAGATCGACTCCTGCCTGCATCTACTACTATTACTCCACACATCGACCGCTATCTAGCATGCATCTAGTGTATTAAGTTCATGGAGAAATGGAGTAATGCAATAAGAACGATGACATGATGTAGACAAGATCTATTCATGTAGGAATAGACCCCATCTTGTTATCCTTAATAGCAATGATACATATGTGTCATTTCCCCTTCTGTCACTGGGATTGAACACCGTAAGATCGAACCCATCACAAAGCACCTCTTCCCATGGCAAGAAAAATCGATCTAGTCGGCCTAACTAAACCAAAGATTCGAAGAAGAAATACCAGGCTATAAGTAATCATGCATATAAGAGATCAAAAGACTCAAATAACTTTCATGGATAAAAACATAGATCTGGTCATAAACTCAAAGTTCATCGGATCCCAACCAACACACCGCAAAAAGAGTTACATCAAATAGATCTCCAAGAGACCATTGTATTGAGAATCAAAAGAGAGAGAGAGAGGAAGCCATCTAGCTACTAACTACGGACCCGTAGGTCTACAATGAACTACTCACACATCATCGGAGAGGCACCAATGAGGATGATGAACCCCTCCGTGATGGTGTCTAGATTGGATCTGTGGTTTCTGGAACTTGCGGCGGCTGGAATTGTATTTCGTCGACTCCCCTAGGGTTTCTGGAATATTGGGGTATTTATAGAGTAAAGAGGCGGTGCGGGAGGCCACCGAGGTGGGCACAACCCACCAGGGCGCGCTTGGGCCCCCAGGCGCGCCCAGGTGGGTTGTGCCCCCTCGGGGCACCCCTCTGGTACTTCCTTGGCCCAACTTGTGTCTTCTGGTCCAGAAAAAATCACCAAAAAGTTTCGCTACGTTTGGACTCCATTTGGTATTCATTTTCTGCGAAGTAAAAAACAAGCAAAAAACAACAACTGGCACTGGGCACTATGTCAATAGGTTAGTCCCAAAAAATGATATAAAGTTGCTATAAAATGATTGTAAAACATACAAGATTGATAATATAACAGCATGGAACAATAAAAAATTATAGATACACTGGAGACGTATCAATTGACAATAAATGCACTAGGAGAACTAGCTCCAATTAGCACATCTTGGGTGGGATGATTTTTTTGGCTAGGTTAGATGCAACTAGCTTAAACTAGCCATCATGTTTGGATACTTTTGGGCTATTTGAGGCCAAACTAGCTCAAACTAACTCTAACCCATGGATCCAAACAGGGCCAATAACTAGTGTACTTAGACCTGCACATTACAAGTTTGAACGACTATGTTTGCTTGTTTTTAAATATTAGGCCTGTTGCAGTTAATAACACACCTTTCCACTTCTTGTTTTTAAATATTAGGTTTTTAACAATTTAGTCTTGCACATGTAGGTCCTGCTGTCAGAGGTTTTGACCCACTGTTCGACCCTTTTTGCATATGGGGAAATGAGTTGTCCATGAATATCAGTCAAGTCAAGAAACTCGGAAAGATTGTTAGGATAAAGAAATTGGCGACAAAAAACAACAAGATCTTTGTCTGCACAATGAAGAAGACATCAGTTCACTACAGGATGGTACTAATTGTTATACCTTGTCTTTTTAATTCCTTTGCGCCATTTCAAATCTAGCGAAGATATTTATGCATATCCTTGTTTTCAGGCCTTTCCAAAGCAGTTCACTGATGATTACCTCTCAAACAACCTGTATGGTCAGGAGGCGAGGAAGGTATTCATACAACACCCACGGTTCAATACTGAAGTCTTTCTAAAGAGGACGAAGGATGGACGGTCAATCATCCACACGCACTCGCCTAAAGTTGCAAATACCTTCAACATCAATGAAGGCTCAATATTCGCCTTCCGCTTCAGTAGTTTTTCCAGATGAGATTCATCTATCTATGTACCGTCTATGATGCTAATTTTGAAAGGTTATAGATGTTGCATATGAAACTTGGTGCTGGTGCAGTTGTGTAATGGGGTAGCTGAGTGCTGAAGTTATATGATGTTGTACTCTGATGTATTTCAATTATGAAATCCTACTTCTTTAATATGGAAATGAAATATATTGTGTGCTTAATATGAAACGTCAATTAGATTAATAAATGGATTATTAATAATAGGCTAATCAGCCTGCAAATTATGTTTTCTCTTGCAAACGGTTATTGAGAAAACACCGTGGGCGATGACCTCAAACAACGCACATAGTTTCTAGGAATAAAACGTGTTGGATCAATGAACAATCGCACACGACTTCTGATACGTCTCCAACATATCTATAATTTTTTACTGTTCCATACTATTATATTATCTGTTTTGGACGTTTTATATGCATTAATATGCTATTTTATATTATTTTTGGGACTAACCTATTAACCTAGAGCCCAGTGCCAGTTTCTGTTTTTTCCTTGTTTTTGAGTTTCGCAGAAAAGGAATACCAAACGGAGTCCAAACGGAATAAAACTTTTGCGATGATTTTTCTTGGACCAGAAGGAAACCAGGAGACTTGGAGATGAAGTCAGAGGAGCCACGAGGCGGCCACAAGGACGGAGGGCGCGCCCAGGGGGGTAGGGCGCGCCCCCCACCCTTGTGGGCCCCTCATGCACCTCCTGACCTAATTCTTTCGCCTATATATACTCATATATCCCCAAACCAACAGAGGCATCCACAAAAAGACTTTTCCACTGCCGCAATCTTCTGTACCCATGAGATCCCATCTAGGGACCTTTTCCGGCACCCTGCCGGAGGGGGATTCGATCATGGAGGGCTTCTACATCAACACCATTGCCCTTCCGATGAAGCATGAGTAGTTTACCACAGACCTACGGGTCCATAGCTAGTAGCTAGATGGCTTCTTCTCTCTCTTTTATTCTCAATACCATGTTCTCCTCGATGTTCTTGGAGATCTATTCGATGTAATACTTTTTTGTGGTGTGTTTACCGAGATCCGATGAATTGTGGATTTATGATCAGCTTATCTATGAATATTATTTGAATCTTCTCTGAATTCTTATATGCATGATTTGATATCTTTGTAATTCTCTTCGAACTATCGGTTTGGTTTGGCCAACTAGATTGGTTTTTCTTGCAATTTGAGAAGTGCTTAGCTTTGGGTTCAATCTTGCGGTGTCCTTTCCCAGTGACAGTAGGGGCAGCAAGGCACGTATTATATTGTTGCCATCGAGGATAAAAAGGTGGGGTTTTCATCATATTGCTTGAGTTAATTCCTCTACATCATGTCATCTTACTTAATGCATTACTCTGTTCTTTATGAACTTAATACTCTAGATGCATGCTGGATAGCGGTCAATGTGTGGAGTAATAGTAGTAGATGCATAATCATTTTGGTCTACTTGACACGGACGTGATGCCTATATTCATGATCATTGCCTTAGATATCGTCATAACTTTGCGCTTTTCTATCAATTGCTCGGCAGTAATTTGTTCACCCACCATATTATTTTCTATCTTGAGAGAAGCCTCTAGTGAAACCTATGGCCCCCGGGTCTATTTTCCATCATATAATCTTCTATTTTCCATCATACAAGTTTCCGATCTACTATTTTGCAATCTTTTACTTTCCGATCTATAAAACAAAAATACCAAAAATATTTACTTTATCATTTATCTATCTCTATCAGATCTCACTTTTGCAAATAACCGTGAAGGGATTGACAACCCCTTTATCGCGTTGGGTGCAAGTTGTTTGATTGTTTGTGCAGGTATTCGGTGATTTGTGCGTTGTCTCCTACTGGATTGATACCTTGGTTCTCAAACTGAGGGAAATACTTATCTCTACTTTGCTACATCACCCTTTCCTCTTCAAGGGAAAAACCAACGCAAGCTTAAGAAGTAGCAACTTCCTCTTGAAAACGGTTTGCGTTATGCCACCATGTGCAAATGTTTACCACATAAAAAGTGTGTGTGATGGACAGCCTATGCCACACAGTTTCTTCTACGCACCGTGTGTGAGCATTCAATAGCGCAAACGGTAAAATTGTTAATATCGTTTGCAATGGCAACGCTATCACAAACGATTTAATGGGGAAAATTTTGTGTGATGTACGTACGAACGGAAACGTTTTCCCTGGATTGACTGTGTCGGATGTACATAGAAACGAAAACATACTTCTTGGATTGACTGTGTGGGATGTACATACGAACGAAAACGTATTCCTTGGATTGACTGTGTGGAATGTACATACGTACGGAAACGTTTGTCTGGGACTGACTGTGTGGGATGTACTTACGACCGGAAACGATTGGGCCTGTATAATTGTATTTTTTTAACACAACTGTATGTATAACCGTATTTGATCGCTCGCCCGTCGCACACGACCTCATTTTGCCCAGCGTGTGTGACCGGAGGGCCTATCCCCGACGGTTTCTGGGTCATGTGGGAAGGACCCCCCTATCGCACACACTCACTTGGCGATGGTTCAGAATGCCATTGCGGAAAGGGGTTAAAAACCGTTTGTATAACACCTAGCTGTACCAGTGTAGAGTCATACTTTGTTCTAGGTATCGAGTTGTAATTTTTATTTCTTTTGAGTTGTGAGTAAATAGAAGTGTGATGATCATCATTATTCATTATTAGAGCATGTCCCAATAAAGAATGGATGATGGAGACTATGATTCCCCCACAAGTCGGGATGAGACTCCGGACGAATATAAAAAGAAAAAGAAAAAAAGAGAAAAAGTGAGGCCAAAAAGAGCCCAAGAAAAAAGAAGAAAAAGAGAAAGAAAAAAATGAGAGAAAAGAGAGAAGGGGCATGATAATTCTACACTTGTGCTTCAAAGTAGCACCGTGTTTTTCATATAGAGAGTCTCATGTGTTGTCACTTTCATATACTAGTGGGAATTTTTCATTTT
Source organism: Thinopyrum elongatum (assembly GCA_011799875.1). Classification (NCBI taxonomy): domain Eukaryota; kingdom Viridiplantae; phylum Streptophyta; class Magnoliopsida; order Poales; family Poaceae; genus Thinopyrum; species Thinopyrum elongatum. The sequence continues at coordinate 478,817,721 of CM022297.1, forward strand.
AGAGTTAGATGCACACCCACTTAGTTTTCATATTGAGCTTTCATAAACTTATAGCTCTTATTGCATTCATTGTATGGAAATCCCTACTCCTCGCATTGATATCAATTGATGGGCATCTCCATAGCCCGTTGGTTAGCCGCGTCGATGTGAGACTTTCTTACTTTTTTGTCTTCTCTATATTTACCCCTATCATCATACTCTATTCCACCTATTGTGCTATATCCATGGCTTGCGCTTATGTATTGCGTGAGGGTTGAAAAATTTGAAGCGCGTTAAAAAGTATGAACCAATTGCTCGGCTTGTCATCGGGGTTGTGCATGATAAATACTTTGTGTTAAGAAGACAGAGTGATAACCCACAAGTATAGGGGAACGCAACAGTTTTCGAGGGTAGAGTATTCAACCCAAATTTATTGATTTGACACAAGGGGAGCCAAAGAATATTCACGAGTATTAGCAGCTGAGTTGTCAATTCAACCACACCTGAAAGACTTAATATCTGCAGCAAAGTATTTAGTAGCAAAGTAGTATGGAAGTAACGGTAACAGTGGCAAAAGTAACAGTAGTAGTTTTGTAGTGATTGTAACAGCAGTAGCAATGAAAGTAACTTAGCAAAGATCAATATGTGAAAAGCTCGTAGGCATCGGATTGGCAATGATAATTGTGTTGGATAATATTCATCATGTAGCAGTCATAACCTAGGGTGACACAGAACTAGCTCCAATTCATCAATATAATGTAGGCATGTATTTCGTATATAGTCATACGTGCTTATGGAAAAGAACTTGCATGACATCTTTTGTCCTACCCTCCCGTGGCAGCGGGGTCCTAATGGAAACTAAGGGATGCTAGTAGAACGCCCGTGCGTTGCCACGGGCCTTCGTCTTTGTCTTTCATGATTTCACAAATAAATATAATGCATATAGCTCAGGCAGGTGGACGTTGTAGTAGGTCGTCCAAATAATAAATATGTATAACTCACTACTCAAATTTCACATGTAATTGGAGGATGTACACAAAGAGAGCAATGGTTATTATCAGTTACAAACTAAGATTTACTTGATGGGCTTGAGATATTCCTGTACAATGTGAAGACTGTTTTCTTACGCATCATTCGCATGGTACTTCAAGTATAATAAATTTTTTGTTCTCAACTCAACCATCCTGCACGAGCACTATATATAGTTAGTATGAAAATTTCACATGGAAGATGTGTGAATGTACAACATGGAATACATCATGCATTGTATGCAAAACCTGGTTATATATTGTGACCACATATATACAATGCAGTGTCTCACTTTATCTGGATGCCCCTCTATGACTCTGTCATGGTTGCCTCCACTGTGTGCTTACAATGCAATGTCTCACTTTATCTGAACGCCCCTTGATGGCTCTTCCATGGTTGCCTCCACTGTGTGCGAACAGAGCATGGACTTTAATCTCCAACCATTTCAACACATGACTAACAAAATTAAATGAAGTAAAAATAAGACTTTTTAGTGATGTTTCTTTAATTTCTTTGATTGGAAAACAGTAGGGTAGGGGAAACCCTACTGTGTAACCTTCATTAATAAGTGTAGGAAAAGGGGAGGGTTGTACAAAATTACATAGGGATAGAGGGTACCCCTAAAATAAAAATAAAAATTAAACTCTATATGTGACCAGATTAAGGTTCTTGAGGAAGTTTCTGAGCCATTCCAATTCTCCTAGTCCTTCATCCCTTCCCATGGCATACCTGCAGCAGAGCACATGATTTCAAGCAACAATAATGTTTCATGGAAATTATTTCACAGGGGGAACTGCATCAAACTATGCTGATAACAATTTAATCTGTGGTGCATATAATAGATGCACTGCCAAAGTAGAAGAATGGTAGGTCGCCATGTCTAAAAGAATAACAGGTCATCATCTAAAAAAAGGAATGATGTGCCATGAAAGCTCTAATGAGGTTAACAAAATCATCAACTATTGTGTAGAATTCATAGTAAATATTATGAGCTAAGAACATCCATGGGTTCAACCTGTACCGCCGGCTCCTCCGCAGTCTCACACAAATTTGTTCTACCCCCTATAAAAACTGTAGAAAACAGTACATATACTAGAACATGATGCAGAATTTGCACAAAATGGGACAAAACAAAAAGATATGGAGTAGCATGGCACTCTCATCCCGACTTGTGGGGGAATCATAGTCTCCATCATCCTTTCCTCACTGGGACATGCTCTAATAATGAATAATGATGATCATCACACTTCTATTTACTTATAACTCAAAAGAAATAAAAATTACAACTCGATACCTATGACAAAATATGACTCTATATGAATGCCTCTGGCAGTATACCAGGATGTGCAATGATCTAGCATAACAACGATATCAAAAAACGGACAAGCCATGGAAATATCATGCTAGCTATCTTATGATCATGCAAAGCAATATAACAATGAATGCTCAAGTCATCAAAACGGAGGCGGTGGAAGTTGCATGGCAATATATCTCGGAATGGCTATGGAAAGGCCATAATAGGTAGGTATGGTGGCTGTTTTGAGGAAGATATAATAAGGCTTATGTGTGATAGAGCGTATCATATCACGGGGTTTGGATGCACCGGCGAAGTTTGCACCGATTCTCGAGGTGAGAAAGGGCAATGCACGGTACCGTAGAGGCTAGCAAATTGCGGAAAGGTAAGAGTGCGTATAATCCATGGACTCACATTAGTCATAAAGAACTCATATACTTATTGCAAAAGTTTATTAGCCCTCGAAGCAAAGTACTACTATGCATGCCCCTAGGGGGATAGATTGGTAGGAAAAGACCATCGCTTGTCCCCGACCGCCACTCATAAGGAAGACAATCAATAATAAATCATGCTCCAACTTCATAGCATAACGAGAGACTATACGTGCATGCTTCAGGAATCACAAACCTTAACACCAATATTCTTACTAACCACAACCGTTTACTAGTACCTCCCACATATTACCATCTCTATATCGCAAAACTATTGCAAGGAATCAAACATATCATATTCAGTGATCCATAAGTTTTATGTAGGATTTTATGACTAACCATGCAATTGACCAATTCCCGTTGACTCCCTAAATAGGTATAAGTGAAGCAAGAGAGTTTAATTCTTTCTACAAAATACCATGCTCTAATAAATATAAGTGAAGCAAAAGAGCATTCTCCAAGTACGGTTTTCTATGTGAAAAGAAACAAGCAATCCAAACTTCAAATGATATAAGTGAAGCACATGAAGCATTCTATAAAGCCATACTCAAAAGATATAAGTGAAGTGCAATGAGCATTCTATAAATCAACCATGGACTATCTCATACCAGCATGGTGCATAAAATAAAAATGAAAAACAAACACAAAAGACGCTCCAAGATTCACACATATCACATGAACGAAACGAAGATGAAAACATACCGATACTTGTTGAAGAAAGATGGGATGCCTTCCAGGGCATCCCCAAGCTTAGACGCTTGAGTCTCCTTGAATATTTACTTGGGGTGCCTTGGGCATCCCCAAGCTTGAGATCTTGCCTCTCCTCCTTCTTCTCATATCGGGACCTCCTCGATCTTTGATCACTTCAATCACACAAAACTCAACAGAAACCTCGGTAAGATCCGTTAGTATAATAATGCAAATCACTACTCTAAGTACTGTTGCAAACCAATTCATATTTTATTTTTGCATTGTAGCTACTGTATTATAACTTTTCCATGGCTTATACCACCGAGAAAAATCAATAGTTTCATCAAAACAAGCAAAACAATGCATCAAAAACAGAATCTGTCTTAAACAGGACAGTCTGTAGCAATCTGAACATTCACCATACTTCTGTAACTCTAAAAATTCTGAAAAATTAGGAAAAAATAAAAAATTTGTATAGCAAGACTGTGCAAAAAGTTTCAGAAGCTTTTGACATTTCAGTAAAAAAAATGTAAAATCGCGCACTACAGCCAAAGTTTCTGTTTTTGCACCGCACATACCAACAAGCAATATAATCATCCTAAAGGAAAATCTTGGCACATTATTTTTATAATACAATGGATTTGTACAAGGGGATGATTATTTTTGTGAGAATCTTCATGAAAAATTCTACATTGTTTCCATGAGCATGAACACAAGTGTTCAAGGTCGACCCTCACTTCTCCAATGCATCACCTTTCAATCGCTTCTCTTTTTGAAAAAGTTTTAAGTTCCCTTCTATATTTTTTGTTTTTAAACTTTATAAAAGCACTCAACAGAAATAAATGACTCTCTAAAACTTTCTGGCAGCGCTTTCTTTAAAGCCATTAAGCTAGGCATAAAGTTCTCAAGTAATGGATCCACCCGGATCCCAAGGTATATCAAAGCCAATTTTAATTAGCAATGATTTGGCATTTAATAGTGAGCACAAACCAACATAAATCATGCAATGACGAAGTCTAACTCTCTTCCTATGCATCGGCATGTCATACAAGAACAATTCATGCACATCAAGTAAAGGCCAATACACAGCATAAGCAGTTTCTTGCAATTTTATCGTGTTGGAAACATAGAGAGGCGAAGATGTAGTTCCTCTCTCATAATAATTGCAAGTAGGAGCAGCAAGCACATGCATATTATATTCATCAAAATCATCATGTGTAGTAGCAAAATGCAACCCATCAATATAATCCTTAATAAGAGCAAACTTCTCCGATATAGTGTAGTTTGGAGAATTCAAAAAGATAATAGGACTATCATATGTGGGTGCAATAGCAACAATTTCATTCTTAGCATAAGGAACTATAGCAAGTTCATCTCCATAAGCATAATTCATATTGGCATCTTGGCCACAAGCATAACAAGCATCAAGTTCATCAAAAAGGGATATTTCAAAAGAATCAACGAGATCATAGCAATTATCATAGCATTCATCCTTTGGTAAGCATGAAGGGGAATTAAATAATGTATGAGTTGAAGAGTTACTCTCATTAGAAGGTGGGCACGGGTAGCTAATCCACTCTTCCTCCTTTTGTTCTTCGCTCTCCTCATCATCTTTTTCATCCAATGAGCTCACAGTTTCATCAATTTCTTCTTCCATAGACTCCTGCAAAATATTAGTCTCTTCTTGGACAGCGGAGACTTTCTCAATAAATATATCAATATCAGAATTGTATTTATAATTTTCATAGCAGTATTTAAGGATAGCAAAATTTTCAGGTCTATAAACATCATCATCAAAAGCTTCATACTTTAAAAACAAAGATTCAATTTCATAAGCACCCTTAAAAGCAACAAATTCTTCTATTTGTTCCACATCATAGTAATCATATCTACCATTAGCATAAGAAGCCAAGGTTTCATTATCATTAAATTTGCATGAAAAGGGAAGGTGTGGAGCGTTCATCCTAGAGCAACAAGTAAAATCATATCTCTGACATAAATTCCAAGCATACCAATGCAACATATCAATTTGATCCCATAAGAGTTTCCCTTTTTGTGTCAAGCGATAATCCCTAAAGTATTCATGTTGATCCAATGTGTCTCCCATTATCAAGTTGAACGGGGTTTTCTCAGGATTATCAAAGTGGTGCATAATATCTTTCATATAATGAGCATCGAGGGTTTTAGGAGGTTCCCCATCTCCATGAGTAGCAAGTACAACTAATTTTGTTGTTGTTTCGTGTTCCATATCCATAACTAAAGATAGAGAACAACTTAGAATAGAAAATAAAACTACTTAGTGATAAAGCAAACAAGCACACACGAGAATATTCACCCCACGCTATTGCTCCCCGGCAACGGCGCCAGAAAAAGGTCTTGATAACCCACAAGTATACGGGATCGTTTGTAGCCTTCTTCGATAAATAAGAGTGTCAAACCCAATGAGGAGCTAAAGGCAGAACAAATATTCCCTCAAGTTCTATCGACCACCAATACAACTCTATGCACACTTGACATTTGCTTTACCTAAAACAAGTATGAAACAAATTTGCAAGAATAAAACTACAAGTACTTTGCGAGAATAAAATTATGAATAAATTGCAAGATAATAAAAGTGGATAGCTTTTGTCAACAAGAAAGTCATTTGTCCCTAGGCAATCGATAACATGTACCGGTAATCATTCTTGTAATTTTATATGAGGGAGAGGCATGAGCTAACATACTTTCTCTACTTGGATCATAGGCACTTATGATTGGAACTCTAGCAAGCATCCGCAACTACTAAAGATCATTAAGGTCGTGAAACCCAACCATAGCATTAAGTATCAAGTCCTCTTTATTCCCATACGCAACAACCCACTTACTCGGGTTTAAGCTTCTGTCACTCTCGCAACCCACCATAAGCGAATCATGAACATATTGCAAAACCTACTGAAGGAAATATGCCCTAGAGGCAATAATAAAGTTATTATTTATATTTCCTTATATCATGATAAATTTTTATTATTCATGCTAGAATTGTATTAACCGGAAACTTAATACATGTGTGAATACATAGACAAAACAAAGTGTCCCTAGTATGCCTCTACTAGACTAGCTCGTTAATCAAAGATGGTTAAGTTTCCTAACCATAGACATGTGTTGTCGTTTGATGAACGGGATCACATCATTAGGAGAATGATGTGTCTCGGTCATGTCTACATAGTTCTCGAACCCGTAGGGTCCGCACGCTTAACGTTCGATGACGATTTGTATTATGAGTTTATGTGATTTGATGACCGAAGTTTGTTCGGAGTACCGGAGAGTTACGGGAATTCGTATTGGGCCTTAATGGGCCATACGGGAAAGGAGAGAAAGGCCTCAAGGGTGGCTACGCCCCTTCCCCATGGACTGGTCCGAATTGGACTAGGGAAAGGGGGCGCCCCTTCCTTCCTTCTCCTTCTCCCTTCCCCTTTTCCTATTCCATGTGGGAGGTGGAATCCTACTAGGACTAGGGAGTCCTAGTAGGACTCCACACTTTGGGCGCGCCCTATGAGAGCCGGCCTCCTCCTCCCTCCATCCTTTATATACGTGGCCAGGGGGGCACCCCATAGAGACAAGAGAAGATTTGTCTTAGCCGTGTGCGGTGCCCCCCTCCACAGTTACACACCTCGGTCATATTGTCATAGTGCTTAGGCGAAGCCCTGCGTCGGTAACTTCATCATCACCGTCACCATGCCGTAGTGCTGACGAAACTCTCCCTCGGCCTCAGCTAGATCTAGAGTTCGAGGGACGTCACCGAGCTGAACATGTGCAGATCACGGAGGTGCCGTGCATTCGGTACTTGGATCGGTTGGATCGCGAAGACGTTCGACTACATCAACCGCGTTACTAAACGCTTCCGCTTTCGGTCTACGAGGGTACGTGGACACACTCTCCCCGCTCGTTGCTATGCTTCTCCTAGATAGATCTTGTGTGATCGTAGGAATTTTTTTTCTACTACGTTCCCCAACAGTGGCATCCGAGCCAGGTCTATGCGTAGATGTTATTTGCACGAGTAGAACACAAAGGAGTTGTGGGCGTGGGTGTATACATATTGCTTGCCGTTACTAGTTGTTACTTGGTTCAGCGGTATTGTGAGATGAAGCAGCCCGGACCGACATTACGCGTACGCTTACGCGAGACTGGTTTCACCGCTGCGAGCACTCGTTGCTTAAAGGTGACTGGCGGGTGTCTGTCTCTCTCACTTTAGTTGAATCATTTTCAATGAAGAGGGTTCTTTTAGAAGATCAAAAAGCAATCACTACACCACGTTGTGGTTTTGATGCGTAGGTAAGAACGGTTCTTGCTAGAAGCCCGTAGCAGCCACGTAAAACTTGCAACAACAAAGTAGAGGACGTCTAACTTGTTTTTGCAGGGCTTGCTATGATATGATATGGTCAAGACATGATGTGATATAATTTGTTGTATGAGATGATCATGTTTTGTAACAAAGTTATCGGCAACCGGCAGGAGCCATATGCTTGTCGCTTTATTGTATGCAATGCAATCGCCATGTAATTGTTTTACTTTATCACTAAGCGGTAGCGATAGTCGTAAAAGCAATAAGTTGGCGAGACGACAATGATGCTACGATGGAGATCATGCTGGAGTGCCGGTGACGATGGAGATCATGCTGGGGTACCAGTGACGATGGAGATCATGACGGTGCTTCGATGATGGAGATCAAGAGCACAAGATGATGATGGCCATATCATGTCACATATTGAATTGCATGTGATGTTAATCCTTTTATGCATCTTATTTTGCTTAGTGCGGCAGTAGCAATATAAGATGATCCCTCACTAAATTTCAAGGTATAAGTGTTCTCCCTGAGTATGCACCGTTGCGAAAGTTCTTCGTGCTGAGACACCACGTGATGATCGGGTGTGATAGGCTCTACGTTCAAATACAACGGGTGCAAGACAGTTTTTGCACATGCGGAATACTCGGGTTAAACTTGACGAGCCTAGCATATGCAGATATGGCCTCGGAACACTGAGACTGAAAGGTCGAGCGTGAATCATATAGTAGATATGATCAACATAGTGATGTTCACAACTGAAAACTACTCCATCTCACGTGATGATCGGACATGGTTTAGTTGATTTGGATCACGTGATCACTTAGATGACTAGAGGGATGTCTATCTAAGTGGGAGTTCTTAAGTAATATGATTAATTGAACTTTAATTTATCATGAACTTAGTCCTGGTAGTATTTGCAAATTATGTTGTAGATCAATAGCTCGCGTATAGCTCCCCTGTTTTATTTTTGATATGTTCCTGGAGAAAACTAAGTTGATAGATGATAGTAGCAATGATGCGGACTGGTTCCGTGATTTGAGGATTATCCTCATTGCTGCACAGAAGAATTATGTCCTTGATGCACCGCTAGGTGACAGACCTATTGCAGGAGCAGATGCAAATGTTATGAACGTTTAGCAAGCTCGATGTGATGACTACTTGATAGTTTAGTGCGCCATGATTCACGGCTTAGAACCGGGACTTCAAAAACGTTTTGAACGCCATGGAGCATATGAGATGTTCCAAGAGCTGAAATCGGTATTTCAGACTCATGCCCGTGTCGAGAGGTATGAGACCTCTGACAAATACTTTGCCTACAATATGGAGGAGAATAGCTCAACTAGTGAGCTTGTGCTCAGAATGTCTAAGTACTACAGTTGCTTGAATCAAGTGGGAGTTAATCTTCCGAATAAGATAGTAATTGACAGAATTCTCTAGTCACTATCACCAAGTTACTGGAACTTCGTGATGAACTATAATATGCAAGGGATGACAAAAACGATTCCCGAGCTCTTCATGAGGATGAAATCAACAAAGGTAGAAATCAAGAAAGAGCATCAAGTGTTGATGGTTAAACAAGACCACTAGTTTCAAGAAAAGGGCAAAGGGAAGAAGGGGAACTTCAAGAAGAATAGCAAGCAAGTTGCTACTCCCGGGAAGAAGCCCAAGTCTGGACCGAAGCCTGAAACTGAGTGCTTCTACTGCAAAGGGACTGGTCACTGGAAGCGAAACTACCCCAAGTATTTGGCGAATAAGTAGGATGGCAAAGTGAACAAAAGTATATTTGATATACATGTTATTGATGTGTATTTTACTAGTGTTCATAGCAGCCCCTGGGTATTTGATACTGGTTCAGTTGCTAACATTAGTAACTCGAAACAGGAGTTGCAAAATGAACAGAGACTAGTTAATGACGAGGTGACGATGTGTGTTGGAGGTGATTCCAAGATTGATAAGATCACCATCGCACACTCCCTCTACCTTCGGGATTAGTGTTGGACCTAAATAAATGTTATTTGGTATTTGCGTTGAGCATGAATATGATTGGATCATGTTTATTGTGATACGGTTATTCATTTAAGCCAGAGAATAATTGTTGTTCTGTTTAAATGAATAAAACCTTCTATGGTCATACACTCAATATAAATAGTTTATTGAATCTCGATCGTAGTGATACACATATTCATAATATTGATGCCAAAATATGCAAAGTTGATAATGATAATGCAACATATTTTGTGGCACTGCCGTTTAGGTCATATTGGTGTAAAGCGCATGAAGAAACTCCATTCGGATGGACTTTTGGAATCACTTGATTATGAATCATTTGATGCTTGCGAACCATGCCTCATGGGCAAGATGACTAAGACTCTGTTCTCCGGAACAATGGAGCGAGCTAATGACTTATTGGAAATAATACATATCGATGTATGCGGTCCGATGAGTGTTGAGGCTCACGGCGGGTATCATTATTTTCCGACCTTCACAAATGATTTGAGCAGATATGGGTATATCTACTTGATGAAACATAAGTCTGAAACATTTGAAAAGTTCAAAAGAAATTCAGAGTGAAGTGGAAAATCATCGTAACAAGAAAATAAAATTTCTACGATCTGATCGTGGAGGTGAATATTTGAGTTATGAGTTTGGTCTTCAATTAAAACAATGTGGAATAGTTTCACAAACTCATGCCACCTGGAACACCACAGCATAATGGTGTGTCCAAACGTCATAACTGTACTTTATTGGATATAGTGCAATCTATGATGTTTCTTACCGATTTACCACTATCGTTTTGGGGTTATGCATTAGAGACAGCTGCATTCACGTTAAATAGGGCACCGTCTAAATCCGTTGAGACGACACTGTATGAACTATGGTTTAGCAGGAAACCTAAAGCTATCATTTCTTAAAGTTTGGGGCTGCGATGCTTATGTCAAAAAGCTTCAACCTGATAAGCTCGAACCCAAATCGGAGAAATGTGTCTTCATAGGATACCCAAAGGAGACTGTTGGGTACACCTTCTATCACAGATCCGAAGGCAAAAAATTTTGTTGCTAAGAATGGATCCTTTCTAGAGAAGGAGTTTCTCTCGAAAGAAGTGAGTGGGAGGAAAGTAGAACTTGATGAGGTAATTGTACCTTCTCCCGAATTGGAAAGTAGTTCACCACAGAAATCAGTTCCAGTGATGCCTACACCAATTAGTGAGGAAGCTAATGATGATGATCATGAAGCTTCAGATCAAGTTACTACAGAACCTCGTAGGTCAACCAGAGTATGTTCCGCACCAGAGTGGTACGGTAATCCTGATCTGGAAATCATGTTACTAGACCATGACAAACCTACGAACTATGAGGAAGCGATGATGAGCCCAGATTCCGCGAAATGGCTTGAGGCCATGAAATCTGAGATGGGATCCATGTATGAGAACAAAGTGTGGACTTTGGTTGACTTGCCCGATGATCGGCATGCCATTGAGAATAAATGGATCTTCAAGAGGAAGACAAACGCTGATAGTAGTGTTACTATCTACAAAGCTCGACTTGTCGCAAAAGGGTTTTCGACAAAGTTCAAGGTGTTGACTACGATGAGATTTTCTGACTCGTAGCGATACTTAAGTCTGTCCGAATCAAGTTAGCAATTGCCACATTTTATGAAATCTGGCAAATGGATGTCAAAAACTACATTCCTTAATGGAATTTTAAAGAAGAAGTTGTATATGATGCAACCAGAAGGTTTTGTCAATCCTAAAGGTGCTAACAAAATGTGCAAGCTTCAGCGATCCATCTATGGACTGGTGCAAGCATCTTGGAGTTGGAATATACGCTTTGATGAAGTGATCAAAGCATATGGTTTTATACAGACTTACTGTGAAGCCTGTATTTACAAGAAAGTGAGTGGGAGCTCTGTAGCATTTCTGATATTATATGTGGATGACATATTGTTGATTGGAAATGATATAGAATTTTTGGATAGCATAAAAGGATACTTGAATAAGAATTTTTTCAATAAAAAGGACCTCGGTGAAGCTGCTTAAGTATTGAGCATCAAGATATATAGGGATAGATCAAGATGCTTAATAGGACTTTCACAAAGCACATACCTTGACAAGATTTTGAAGAAGTTCAAAATGGATCAGTCAAAGAAGGAGTTCTTGCCTGTGTTACAAGGTGTAAAATTGAGTAAGACTCAAAACCCGACCACGGCAGAAGATAGAAAGAGAATGAAAGTCCTTCCCTATGCCTCAGTCATAGGTTCTATAAAGTATGCCATGCTATGTACCAGACCAGTTGTGTGCCTTGCTATAAGTTTAGCAAGGAGGTACGATAGTGATCCAGGAGTGGATCACTGAATAGCGGTCAAAGTTATCCTTAGTTACCTAAGAGGACTAAGGAAATATTTCTCGGTTATGGAGGTGATAAAGAGTTCGTCATAAAGAGTTACGTCAATGCAAGCTTTGACACCGATCTGGATGACTCTGAGTCTCGATCTAGATACATATTGGAAGTGGGAGCAATTAGCTAAAGTAGCTCCGTGCAGAGCATTGAAGACATAGAAATTTGCAAAATACATACGGATCTGAATGTGGCAGACCCGTTGACTAAAGTTCTCTCACAAGCAAAACATGATCACACCATAGTACTCTTTGGGTGTTAATCACATAGCGATGAGAACTAGATTATTAACTCTAGTAAACCCTTTGAGTGTTGGTCACATGGCGATGTGAACTATGGGTGTTAATCACATGGTAATGTGAACTATTGGTGTTAAATCACATAGCGATGTGAACTAGATTATTGACTCTAGTGCAAGTGGGAGACTGAAGGAAATATGCCCTAGAGGCAATAATAAAGTTATTATTTATATTTCCTTATATCATGATAAATGTTTATTATTCATGCTAGAATTGTATTAACCGGAAACTTAATACATGTGTGAATACATAGACAAAACAAAGTGTCCCTAGTATGCCTCTACTAGACTAGCTCGTTAATCAAAGATGGTTAAGTTTCCTAACCATAGACATGTGTTGTCGTTTGATGAACGGGATCACATCATTAGGAGAATGATGTGATGGACAAGACCCATTCGTTAGCTTAGCACTATGATCGTTTAGTTTGTTGCTAGTGCTTTCTTCATGACTTATACATGTTCCTCTGACTATGAGATTATGCAACTCCCGAATACCGGAGGAACACCTTGTGTGCTATCAAACGTCACAACGTAACTGGGTGATTATAAAGATGCTCTACAGGTGTCTCCGATGGTGTTTGTTGAGTTGGCATAGATCGAGATTAGGATTTGTCACTCCGATTGTCGGAGAGGTATCTCTGGGCCCTCTCGGTAATGCACATCACTATAAGCCTTGCAAGCAATGTGACTAATGAGTTAGTTACGGGATGATGCACTACGGAACAAGTAAAGAGACTTGCCGGTAACGAGATTGAACTAGGTATGATGATACCGACGATCGAATCTCAGGGCAAGTAACATACCGATGACAAAGGGAACAACATATGTTGTTATGCGGTTTGACCGATAAAGATCTTCGTAGAATATTGTGACTCCCCTGGCCTAATTGTGCACTAATCATACACGCAAATGCACACGATCAAGCCTAAGGACTCACGGGAAGATATCACAACACAACTCTAAAACAAAAATAAAGTCATACAAGCTTTATATTACAAGCCAGGGGACTCGAGGGCTCGAATACAAAAGCTTGCGTACAAGCGTCAGCGGAAGCATCAGATATCTGAGTACAGACATAAAATAAAACACAGAAAGGCCCTTTAGAAGGCGGGGCAAAAGAAAACACTACGATCGAAAGGCGCAAGGCCTCCTGCCTGGGAACCTCCGATCCTACTCCTGGTCGGCTGGCTCGATCCAGTAGTACGTGCCGTCAGGACCCTCCTGGTAGTAAGCTCCGGCTGGGACATCTGGCTCCTGGACTCCATCGCCTGATGTATCATCAAGGTGGGGGTATGGGGAAAAGAGAAAGTAAAGCAACCGTGAGTACTCATCCGAAGTACTCAGCAAGCAAGGATCTACACTACATATGCAACATTATCAAAGGAAGGCTGTATATGTGGACTGGGCTGCAGAAAAGCCAGAATAGAGAGAAGGCCTAGTCCTATCGTAGACTAGCATCATCAGGGGTCTTGCAGCATTAGAAGAGTGTAGATTAGTATCGTATAAAGTGGTAGTATCATTAAGTCTCATCCTCACCCAGAGATCCTTTCTCGACTCCCTGCGAGAAAGCAATCCCAGAGCCATACGGTCGTCAACCTCGTCTGGAGATCCCTTCTCGACTCCCTGCGAGAAGCAATCCCAGAGCCATAGTATCCAATTCTAATTGTATCAATCAGGATAGAACTTTGAGTGTCCGTTACCGAGGATCCGGCTATGCATAGATTAGTTCTTCCCTGCAAGGGTGCACCAACATACCCACCACGCTCGCTTAACTCCGGCCGTACACACTTTTTGGGTCATGCTCGGCCTCGGCCAAACGATACACCGCAACCCTACCTACAGCTCAGCAGAGAGGTCCCCGCCGGTCTACATCCTAAGCGCTCAGGGGTCTTGGCCATCGCCCTGTGCACTCCGGGTCATTGCGAGCAGGGTGGATACCAGCACCAACGGCACGATCCGACCCGGCCGCAATGCTGAACTGGACGTCCGACAGAACTTTCGGCTGATGCCATGATGCAGAGTACCCATAATCATTCCCGCGTGATGGTTAGTGCTATCGGGCCAGAGGCCCACTCGAATCAAATATCCAAACCGCTAGTACCTTGGGCTTGCGGTAACGAGCAGAGACTCATGATCGTGTGACCCCGTCGCCCTGTCTCAAGGACTTGCGGCAAGGGCCAAGAATGCCCGGCCATGCCTCGTATTCATCACTCGGGCACCATACAGGCAACCCGTCTTCACATCACACGCGGGCACCCCTCAGGGTCGACCCGCCTTTCCAAGTAACAATAGTTCAATCCAAATATCCGTGTGTCCATAACATCAGGGGGGGATCCGAGGTATCACCCTCGTTGGATTCCTACCCGATATATCCGTCAAGGTGAACTCGGAGGAATCACCCTCGCTGGGTTCACACTTGAGGTGTCGTACGACGGCGTCGTTATCTGAAGTGGTGAAAGAGGAATCACCCTCGATGACCACGACCGAATAGCTACTCTACAGAGTTAACATCAGAAGTGCTACAAGAGGTTTCACCCTCGGCACTCGATAGTAATGCTGCAGTGTCGTTACAATTAAGGGGGGTGATGTGCGGTGCCGGGGCCTGGTCTTCAATCCCGATGATCGGGTCTTCTGATAATCCAGCGGGGCAGTCAGGATAAGTGGGGGGTCACTGATAGGTCTCTACCCAACCTAGACTAAACAATTTAGGATAAGCAGATAAGGTTTCAACAGCAGGTTACAATAAACAGGCTATGCATCAGAGTAGGTAAAGCAGTAGCAGCAGCAATTCTAATGCAAGCATGAGAGAAAAAGAATAGGCGATATCGGTGTGCTCAAGGGGGGGTGCTTGCCTGGTTGCTCTGGCAAGAGAGAGGGGTCGTCAACGGGCTGCTCGTCTGTAGTGTAGTAGAACTCAGCCGCGTCGGTGTCGGTCTCGGCGTCTATCGAGAGAGAAGGAGGGGGAGAGAAACAATAAATTCACGGCAATAATGCAATCAATGTGTATGACATGCCTAAATGATGTGTCGGGGTGTTCTATGGCCTAACTAAATGATTTAGTTAATTTAGGCATTTGTTTGGATTTATTTTATTAAAGTCATGCACTATTCATTTAGCTGAAATAGGCAAAAAGTTGCATGTTCAGATAGTTAGAGGCATCTAACAGGTATGTGGGTAGCGTATTCGGATTCGTGGGATTTTTCTGATCATTTTTCATATATAATTTATTTTCATCGGAGTTACAGTTTAAAAGATATGATTTTCTAAAGTTTTTATTAATCTCTAGAATTTAAATATTTATTTAAATTCGAATTATCCAAAATAGTGCAGGGTGATGTCATCGTGATGTAATGCTGATGTCAGCAGTCAACGGTCGGCTGACCAGGGTCAAATCTGACTTGTGGGACCCACGTGTCATAGACAGTGGGCTAACTAACTAATTAACAGGGTTAATTATCTAGGTGGGGCCCTATGTCAGTGAGTAATTAACTTAATTAGCATTTTAATTAGGATTTCTAATTATTTTAATACATTTTATGGGGTGGGACCCACGTGTCAGCGACACGGGCTGCCCAGTCAGCATCGCTGACAGGTCAATGGGGAGCCCCGGGCCCACCAGTCAGTGGCCCTGGTGGTGGGCCAGACGGGCCACATCGGCGCCGGCCGCCGGAGACGCGCCGGCGAGCCCCGAGCGCGGTGACGAGCTCTGGCGAGCTCGGGATTCCGCTGTGGTGCACGGTTTTGAGCGCGGCCGGTCGCGTTCGAAAGCAGGCGATGGGCTGCATCGAGTGGTGGTGGCGCTTCGCCCTGGAGTGGCCGGAATCGACGTCGGCGGTGAGCTAGGCGGCTGCCGGAGTACAGGTCCGGGTGGAAGCAATACTAGAGGAGTCGGGGGTTGTGTGCGTGCATGCGTTGGGCTCCTGGGAACCCCAGGAGCACGTCGCCGTGCTCTGGCGCGAGTGTGATCATCGGTGGCCGCGGCGGCGAGGCCAACGGCGGCGGCTGGCTCGGCAACGTATGGGAACGGGGCCTACGGCGTGAACGGGGCGGCGTAGAGAGAGGGGAAAGAACGGGAGGCTCACCGGGAGCCTGTAGAGGAGCAACGCGGGCTCGAGGGAGGCTTGGTGTGGCCGGATTTCGACGGCAAGGGTGTCGGTGCCCGAGGTGGAAGAAGACGGCCTCCTCGTCGTTGCACGGGCGTTGGGCTCGAACCGATGGTCGAGATCGACGAGGCAGAGGGCGGAGGGGCTCATGGACTCGACAGGAGGGCGTGGGAGTATCGGTCGCCGCGGTGGTGCACGCCGGCGACCACAAAGGCGGTTCGGGTGAAGGGGATCTGAGGAGGGGGCGCGGGCGAGGAAGAGTGAGGGAGAGAGAGGTGCAGCCAGGGGGCCCAGGGCTTGCCCTTATCCCTCCACGGCGGGCGCGGGATCGCAGGGCGTCGAGCAGAGGCGAGGGGGGCCAGGCGCGGCGTGCGCGCGTGCGGCGACAGCGCGCGGGACGAGCAGTGCGGGGGTAGGGGAAAGGCGCTGCGCAGGCTGGGCCGGGCACTGTGGCCACTTAGGCCCAGTGCTGTGGGCCTTTTTCTTTTTCTTATTTCTTTTTCAGTTTTCTGTTTTTCTTTATTCTTTTTCTGTTTTGTTAAATGTTTGAGCACCAAAAGGTCTTTGTAAAATATGGGACCTAGCCCATAAATCACAGTGCATTGTATGCCACTGCAATAAAATGGTTTTGAGTACAAAGGTTTTCATTTGGGATTTTATTTAATTAAAAAGTATTAAATAGTGTTGTTTTACTGCTGTTAGAGTCACTTGACTAATTTAGTGAATATTGGTTATGATTTTAGAATTGTCTGTGGAATATTTGCCATTTAATGAACATTTTAGTTTCTGATTTGAGAAACTTTTATTTTCACTTTAAGTTTGAATTTCCATTTGAATTTGAATTTTGAAATGTGATATGATACTAATGATGATCATGCACTGTTAAACATGATGACTTGGCATAATAAAAAAGGGGATTACTGTAGTTAACCACTGGGGGTGTTACAAGTCTCCTCCACTAACAAGAATTCTCGTCCCGAGAATTAAGTGGTAGAAGGAAAAAGTTCGGGGTATTCCGCACGAAGATTATCCTCGCGCTCCCAAGTGGCTTCATCTTCAGTATGATTTGACCACTGCACTTTGAGGAACTTGGTAACCTTCTGACGGGTCCGACGTTCAGCTTCATCGAGAATGCGGATCGGATGTTCCTTATATGAAAGATCATCATGCAATTCGAGCATCTCGTGATCCACAGCTCGGTGCGGAGATTCCTTGAAGCATTTATGAAGTTGCGAAACATGGAAGACGTCGTGGATATGAGAGAATTGCGGCGGCAGTTCCAATTTATATGCCAACTGACCACGTCTAGCAATAATGCGGAAAGGACCAATGTAGCACAGAGCTAGCTTGCCCTTGATTCCAAAACGGTGAGTGCCCTTCATAGGAGTGACTCGCAGATAAGCTTGATCACCAGGTTGATAAGTCAAACCCCATCTTTTGTGATCATAGTTGCTCTTCTGGCGGTCCTGAGCCGCCTTGAGGTTTTCACGGACGATACAGACTTGCTCTTCGGTGTGTTGAATAATATCCGGACCCACGAGCGGTCGTTCCCTAGTTTCTGACCAATTCAGAGGGGTTCGACACTTACGTCCATATAGAACTTCGAAGGGGGCCATTTTTAAGCTAGCTTGATAGCTGTTGTTATAAGAGAACTCGGCATATGGAAGAGATTCTTCCCACTTCTTGCCGAAAGAAATAACACAAGCTCGCAGCATGTCTTCAAGCACTTGATTAACTCGTTCAACTTGGCCTTGGGATTGGGGGTGATAAGCTGAACTCCAGGTAATATGAGTTCCCATAGCTCCTTGGAAACTTTCCCAGAACTTGGAAGTGAAAAGACCGCCACGGTCCGAACTAATCTCTTTCGGAATGCCGTGGAGTGAAACAATTCTGGAGATATATAACTCTATGGGTTATGTCAACGACAACATCGGTACCAAGGGCGAGGGACAAGGAGAACCATCTTCCTGCTCGTTAAATGAGGCAGACCAATAGGCAAAGTTCTCGTCCGTCGGTGGGTACCGAAATGTCATTAACAATAGTAACGGGGTCCCACTGACAAGGTTGTACATCGAGGTGTTTTCATAAGCAGTGGATTATTACTGCTTAGATCATATAGATCACAAGAAAGGTTAAACAAAACAATGGAAAGGAAAATGATTATCAGACTAATCAGATCAATGACAGGGAAATCGCATAGATATCCAGCTCTCCGGGCAGACAGGAGTTACGAGATCCTAAGTGTCGGTGTTCGTAAAATTTATTTAACTCGAATAGAAGAGAGATTAGAGCCCCAGAGTATAGACGAGGAATAAAAGATCCTAATACCACCCAATTGGCGACGTGGGCCCGTAAGCCACACAGCCAAGTTAGTAAATTAGTTTTTGGACCACTAGACTCAACTTCGGCCAAGGAGTTGGAAAGGGGGTTCCTACAGTCAGTCGGCTCTGATACCAACTTGTGACTCCCCTGGCCTAATCGTGCACTAATCATACACGCAAATGCACACGATCAAGCCTAAGGACTCACGGGAAGATATCACAACACAACTCTAAAACAAAAATAAAGTCATACAAGCTTTATATTACAAGCCAGGGGACTCGAGGGCTCGAATACAAAAGCTTGCGTACAAGCGTCAGCGGAAGCATCAGATATCTGAGTACAGACATAAAAGAAAACACAGAAAGGCCCTTTAGAAGGTGGGGCAAAAGAAAACACTACGATCGAAAGGCGCAAGGCCTCCTACCTAGGAACCTCCGATCCTACTCCTGGTCGGCTGGCTCGATCCAGTAGTACATGCCGTCAGGACCCTCCTGGTAGTAAGCTCCGGCTGGGACATCTGGCTCCTGGACTCCATCGCCTGATGTATCATCAAGGTGGGGGTATGGGGAAAAGAGAAAGTAAAGCAACCGTGAGTACTCATCCGAAGTACTCAGCAAGCAAGGATCTACACTACATATGCAACATTATCAAAGGAAGGCTGTATATGTGGACTGGGCTGCAGAAAAGCCAGAATAGAGAGAAGGCCTAGTCCTATCGTAGACTAGCATCTTCAGGGGTCTTGCAGCATTAGAAGAGTGTAGATTAGTATCGTATAAAGTGGTAGTATCATTAAGTCTCATCCTCACCCAGAGATCCTTTCTCGACTCCCTGCGAGAAAGCAATCCCAGAGCCATATGGTCGTCAACCTCATCTGGAGATCCCTTCTCGACTCCCTGCGAGAAGCAATCCCAGAGCCATAGTATCCAATTCTAATTGTATCAATCAGGATAGAACTCCGAGTGTCCGTTACCGAGGATCCGGCTATGCATAGATTAGTTCTTCCCTGCAGGGGTGCACCAACTTACCCACCATGCTCGCTTAACTCCGGCCGTACACACTTTTTGGGTCATGCCCGACCTCGGCCAAACGATACACCGCAACCCTACCTACAGCTCAGCAGAGAGGTCCCCGCCAGTCTACATCCTAAGTGCTCAGGGGTCTTGGCCATCGCCCTGTGCACTCCGGGTCGTTGCGAGCAGGGTGGATACCAGCGCCAACGGCACGATCCGACCCGGCCGCAATGCTGAACTGGACGTCCGACAGAACTTTCGGCTGATGCCACGATGCAGAGTACCCATAATCATTCCCGCGTGATGGTTAGTGCTATCGGGCCAGAGGCCCACTCGAATCAAATATCCAAATCGCTAGTACCTTGGGCTTGCGGTAACGAGCAGAGACTCATGATCGATGTGACCCCGTCGCCCCGTCTCGAGGACTTGCGGCAAGGGCCAAGAATGCCCGGCCACGCCTCGTATTCATCACTCGGGCACCATACAGGCAACCCGTCTTCACATCACACGCGGGTACCCCTCAGGGTCGACCCGCCTTTCCAAGTAACAATAGTTCAATCCAAATATCCGTGTGTCCATAACATCTGGGGGGATCCGAGGTATCACCCTCGTTGGATTCCTACCCGATATATCCGTCAAGGTGAACTAGGAGGAATCACCCTCGTTGGGTTCACACTTGAGGTGTTGTACGACGGCGTCGTTATCGGAAGTGGTGAAAGAGGAATCACCCTCGATGACCACGACCGAATAGCTACTCTACAGAGTTAACATCGGAAGTGCTACAAGAGGTTTCACCCTCGGCACTCGATAGTAACGCTGCAGTGTCGTTACAATTAAGGGGGGTGATGTGCGGTGCCGGGGCCTGGTCTTCAATCCCGATGATCGGGTCTTCTGATAATCCAGCGGGGCAGTCGGGATAAGTGGGGGGTCAATGATAGGTCTCTACCCAACCTAGACTAAACAATTTAGGATAAGCAGGTAAGGTTTCAACAGTAGGTTACAATAAACAGGCTATGCATCAGAGTAGGTAAAGTAGTAGCAGCAGCAATTCTAATGCAAGCATGAGAGAGAAAGAATAGGCGATATCGGTATGCTCAAGGGGGGGTGCTTGCCTGGTTGCTCTGGCAAGAGAGAGGGGTCGTCAACGGGCTGCTCGTCTGTAGTGTAGTAGAACGCAGCCGCGTCGGTGTCGGTCTCGGCGTCTATCGAGAGAGAAGGAGGGGGAGAGAAACAATAAATTCACGGCAATAATGCAATCAATGTGTATGACATGCCTAAATGATGTGTCGGGGTGTTCTATGGCCTAACTAAATGATTTAGTTCATTTAGGCATTTGTTTGGATTTATTTTATTAAAGTCATGCACTATTCATTTAGCTGAAATAGGCAAAAAGTTGCATGTTCAGATAGTTAGAGGCATCTAACAGGTATGTGGGTAGCGTATTCGGATTCGTGGGATTTTTCTGATCATTTTTCATATATAATTTATTTTCATCGGAATTACGGTTTAAAAGATATGATTTTCTAAAGTTTTTATTAATCTCTAGAATTTAAATATTTATTTAAATTCGAATTATCCAAAATAGTGCAGGGTGACATCATCGTGACGTAATGCTGATGTCAGCAGTCAACGGTCGGCTGACCAGGGTCAAATCTGACCTGTGGAACCCACCTGTCATAGACAGTGGGCTAACTAACTAATTAACAGGGTTAATTATCTAGGTGGGGCCCTATGTCAGTGAGTAATTAACTTAATTAGCATTTTAATTAGGATTTATAATTATTTTAAAATGTTTTATGGGGTGGGACCCGCGTGTCAGCGACACGGGCTGCCCAGTCAGCATCGCTGACTGGTCAATGGGGAGCCCCGGGCCCACCAGTCTGTGGCCCTGGTGGTGGGCCAGACGGGCCACGTCGGCGCCGGCCGCCGGAGACGCGCCGGCGAGCCCCAAGCGCGGTGACGAGCTCCGGCGAGCTCGGGATTCCGCTGTGGTGCACGGTTTTGAGCGCGGCCGGTCGCGTTCGAAAGCAGGCGATGGGCCGCATCGAGTGGTGGTGGCGCTTCGCCCTGGAGTGGCCGAAATCGACGTCGGCGGTGAGCTAGGCGGCTACTGGAGTACAGGTCCGGGTGGAAGCAATACTAGAGGCGTTGGGGGCTGTGTGCGCGCGTGCGTTGGGCTCCTCGGAACCCCAGGAGCACGTCGCCGTGCTCTGGCGCGAGTGTGATCATCGGTGGCCGCGGCGGCGAGGCCAACGGCGGCGGCTGGCTCGGCAACGTATGGGAACGGGGCCTACGGCGTGAACGGGGTGGCATAGAGAGAGGGAAAAGAACGGGAGGCTCACCGGGAGCCTGTAGAGGAGCAACGCGGGCTCGAGGGAGGCTTGGTGTGGCCGGATTTCGACGGCGAGGGCGTCGGTGCCCGAGGTGGAAGAAGACGGCCTCCTCGTCATTGCACGGGCGTTAGGCTCGAACCGATGGTCGAGATCGACAAGGCAGACGGCGGAGAGGCTCGTGGACTCGACAGGAGGGCGCGGGAGTATCGGTCGCCGCGGTGGTGCACGCCAGCGACCACAAAGGCGGTTCGGGTGAAGGGGATCTGAGGAGGGGGCGTGGGCGAGGGAGAGTGAGGGAGAGAGAGGTGCAGCCAGGGAGGGCCAGGGCTTGCCCTTATCCCTCCACGGCGGGCGTGGGATCGCAGGGCGTCGAGCAGAGGCGAGGGGGGCCAGGCGCGGCGTGCGCGCGCGCGACGACAGCGCGCGGGAGGAGCAGTGCGGGGGTAGGGGAAAGGCGCTGCGCAGGCTGGGCCGGGCACTGTGGCCACTTAGGCCCAGTGCTGTGGGCCTTTTTCTTTTTCTTATTTCTTTTTCAGTTTTCAGTTTTCTGTTTTTCTTTATACTTTTTCTGTTTTGTTAAATGTTTGAGCACCAAAAGGTCTTTGTAAAATATGGGACCTAGCCCATAAATCACAGTGCATTGTATGCCACTGCAATAAAATGGTTTTGAGTACAAAGGTTTTCATTTGGGATTTTATTTAATTAAAAAGTATTAAATAGTGTTGTTTTACTGCTGTTAGAGTCACTTGACTAATTTAGTGAATATTGGTTATGATTTTAGAATTGTCTGTGGAATATTTGCCATTTAATGAACATTTTAGTTTCTGATTTGAGAAACTTTTATTTTCACTTTAAGTTTGAATTTCCATTTGAATTTGAATTTTAAAATGTGATATGATAATAATGATGATCATGCACTGTTAAACATGATGACATGGCATAATAAAAAAGGGGATTACTGTAGTTAACCACTGCGGGTGTTACAAATATGTAGGAGCCAATATGAGCATCCAGGTTCCGCTATTGGTTATTGACCAGAGATGTGTCTCGGTCATGTCTACATAGTTCTCGAACCCGTAGGGTCCGCACGCTTAACGTTCGATGACGATTTGTATTATGAGTTTATGTGATTTGATGACCGAAGTTTGTTCGGAGTCCCGGATGAGATCGGGGACATGACAAGGAGTCTCGAAATGGTCGAGAGGTAAAGATCGATATATTGGAAGGCTATATTCGGACATCGGAAAGGTTCCGAGTGATTCGGGTATTTTTCGGAGTACCGGAGAGTTACGGGAATTCGTATTGGGCCTTAATGGGCCATACGGGAAAGGAGAGAAAGGCCTCAAGGGTGGTTGCGCCCCTTCCCCATGGACTAGTCCGAATTGGACTAGGGAAAGGGGGCGCCCCCTTCCTTCCTTCTCCTTCTCCCTTCCCCTTTTCCTATTCCATGTGGGAGGTGGAATCCTACTAGGACTAGGGAGTCCTAGTAGGACTCCACACTTTGGGCGCGCCCTATGAGGGCCGGCCTCCTCCTCCCTCCATCCTTTATATACGTGGCCAGGGGGCACCCCATAGAGACAAGAGAAGATTTGTCTTAGCCGTGTGCGGTGGCCCCCTCCACAGTTACACACCTCGGTCATATTGTCGTAGTGCTTAGGCGAAGCCCTGCGTCGGTAACTTCATCATCACCGCCACCACGCCGTAGTGCTGATGAAACTCTCCCTCGGCCTCAGCTGGATCTAGAGTTCGAGGGACGTCACCGAGCTGAACATGTGCAGATCGCGGAGGTGCCGTGCGTTCGGTACTTGGATCGGTTGGATCGCGAAGACGTTCGACTACATCAACCGCGTTACTAAACGCTTCTGCTTTTGGTCTACGAGGGTACGTGGACACACTCTCCCCGCTCGTTGCTATGCTTCTCCTAGATAGATCTTGCATGATCGTGGGAAATTTTGAAATACTACGTTCCCCAACACCTACAGCGAGGATCCCTCATGTTTGCGCGAGACGGAGGGCACCGTAGGACAGCACCATAAATAAAATATACAATCATACCAACCAAGATCACGATTAACCCACAGGACAAAACGGATCTACTCAAACATCATAGGATAGCCAAATATCATTGGGAAATAATATATGGAGTTGAGCACCATGTTTAAGTAGAGATTACAGTGGGGAGAAGGGGTGTTACACCGCTGCATAGAGGGGGAGAAAGTTGGTGTTGACGGTGAAGGAAATATGCCCTAGAGGCAATAATAAAGTTATTATTTATTTCCTTGTATCATGATAAATGTTTATTATTCGTGCTAGAATTGTATTAACCGGAAACATAATACATGTGTGAATACATAGACAAACATAGTGTCACTAGTATGCCTCTACTTGACTAGCTCGTTAATCAAAGATGGTTGAGTTTCCTAGCCATAGACATGAGTTGTCATTTGATTAACAGGATCACATCATTAGAGAATGATGTGATTGACTTGACCCATTCCGTTAGCTTAGCATACGATCGTTTAGTATATTGCTATTGCTTTCTTCATGACTTATACATGTTCCTATTACTATGAGATTATGCAACTCCCGAATACCGGATGAACACTTTGTGTGCTACCAAACGTCACAACGTAACTGGGTGATTATAAAGGTGCTCTACAGGTGTCTCCGATGGTACTTGTTGAGTTGGCATAGATCGAGATTAGGATTTGTCACTCCGATTGTCGGAGAGGTATCTCTGGGCCCTCTCGGTAATGCACATCACTATAAGCCTTGCAAGCAATGTGACTAATGAGTTAGTTGCATGATGATACATTACGGAACGAGTAAAGAGACTTGCCGGTAACGAGATTGAGCTAGGTATTGAGATACCGACGATCGAATCTCGGGCAAGTAACATACCGATGACAAAGGGAACAACATATGTTGTTATGCGGTTTGACCGATAAAGATCTTCGTAGAATATGTGGGAGCCAATATGAGCATCCAGGTTCCGCTATTGGTTATTGACCGAAGATGTGTCTCGGTCATGTCTACATAGTTCTCGAACCCGTAGGGTCCGCACGCTTAAAGTTCTGTGACGATCGGTATTATGAGTTTTCGTGTTTTGATGTACCGAAGGTAGTTCGGAGTCCCGGATATGATCACGGACATGACGAGGAGTCTCGAAATGGTCGAGACATAAAGATCGATATATTGGACGACTATGTTCGGACACCGGAAGTGTTTCGGGAGGTTTTGGACATATACCGGAGTACCGGGGTTTTACCGGAACCCCCCGGGGAGTGTAATGGGCCTATTGGGCCTCAGTGGAGAAGAGGAGGGGCGGCCAGGGCAGGCCACGCGCCCCCTCCCCCTCTAGTCCGAATTGGACAAGGAGGGGGGCGGCGCCCCCCTTTCCTTCCCCTCTCTCTCCCCCTTTCCCCTTCTCCTACTCCTACTAGGAAAGGAGGAGTCCTACTCCCAGTGGGAGTAGGACTCCCCCCTTGGCGCGCCCTCCTCCTGGCCGGCCGCCTCCCCCCTAGCTCCTTTATATACGGGGGCAAGGGGGCACCCCAAGACACAACAATTGATCATTGATCTCTTAGCCGTGTGCGGTGCCCCCTTCCACCATAATCCACCTCGGTCATATCGTAGCGGTGCTTAGGCGAAGCCCTGCGTCGGTAACTTCATCAACACCGTCACCACGCCGTCGTGCTGACAGAACTCTCCCGCGAAGCTCTACTGGATCGTGAGTTCGTGGGACGTCACCGAGCTAAATGTGTGCAGTCCGCGGAGGTGCTGTAACTTCGGTGCTGGGATCGGTCGATCGTGAAGACGTACGACTACATCAACCGCGTTGTCATAATGCTTCCGCTTACGGTCTACGAGGGTACGTAGACGACACTCTCCCTTCTCGTTGCTATGCATCACCATGATCTTGCGTGTGCGTAGGAAATTTTTTGAAATTTCTACGTTCCCCAACAGACGGTAGCAGGATTGTTGATGTAGATCACTGTCACGATCCTTGCCCCGGCGGCACTCCAGCGCCACCGGGAGAGAGGGGGAGAGAGCCCCCTCCTTCTTCTTCTTCCTTGGCCTCCCCCCTAGATGGGAGGAGAGTTCCCCCTCTGGTCCATGGCCTCCATGGTAGCGGAGGGGTGGGAGCCCCTCCGAGATTAGATCTCCCTCTCTGTTCTCTTCTATTTCACGTTCCCCAGATCAGGCCAAAAACCATTTCTTATATTCCCGGAGATCCGTAACTCCGATTGCGCTGAGATTTTAACATGATTTTTTTCCGGATATAAGCTTCCTTGCGCCCGAGGTAGAGCTCCAACCGACATCCGAGGAGGGCACAACCCACCAGGGCGCGCCTGGCCCCTGGAGCGCGCCCTGGTGTCTTGTGGGGGCTGTGGGCCCCCATTTGCGTTGATTCCAAGTCCCAAAAATCACATATATTCTAAAATAATTCTCTGTAAATTTTTATCGCGTTTGGACTTCATTTGATATGGATTTTCTGCGAAACAAAAAACATGCAAAAAACAGGAACTGGCACTGGGCACTAGATCAATAGGTTAGTCCAATAAATCATATAAAATGTTGCCAAAAATATGTGAAAGTTGTATAATATTGGCATGAAACAATCAAAAATTATAGATACGACGGAGATGTATCAGCCTCCACATGCCCTCCCTCTTTTCTCCATCACCATTTGTTCATGTCTAAAAAAAGAAATGACTTGGCATAAAAGCTCTAGTGAGGTTAAAAAATCATGAACTTTTGTGTTCATCATGGGCACTGGAGTTCACGTTAAAGATGCCGACGTGTTGTGTGACAATGTTTTTTTCCTAAACCATGTTCATGAGATGACAAGAAAAGTCAAATAAATAATGGAAAAATTTATTCATCATGGTTGTAGGTGTTGCATTTTCCAATAAAACAAATAATTATTCATGGTATGTGAGGAGATGGTAATAAAATATGGCTGGTGCCTGTATTCGAAAGCCAGTGCCAAATATTAAGTAAGAATAACTTTATATACAAGAGTATAAATGATAAAGTAGCAACAAAGTCTACACTGGAACAGAGCAGATAAGTGGTGCTTGCATATTGGATGTTGAAAGTAGTTAAATTACCAAGCCGACTATCCATTTTGTAGATCAAAATTCCTGGTGATTTTTACAGTTCAAACTGATGTTTTAGTTCTCCTTATAAAAATGATTGCTATACATAACCCTCAAAAAATTGGGGACCTCTTGAAAGGTAGACTCAAGTTTCCTCACTGCTGTTGTTGCTTCTGCTCAACCTAACCACACATATCAGTGCAGCGCAATTCTTGAAACATCAAATAAAGTCAATCAAATGCAATGTTTTTATTCACTTTACCTGTTCTTGTTCTGCATGCAAGACTGATCAGAACTAATGAGCTGAAAAGAAAATTTGGTATCGGAAACCACAATAGGCGTTGGCAGCTCCCAATCAAAGAACCCACCCAGGAAGGATACTACATTATTCAGATTCAGAAAATGATCTAGATCCATGGGAGTATTCAAACTTTCAATGCATCAGTCAAATTATAAGACACAATAAATTTGAATAGTTCTCAAACACAACCATGGCTAATTGGTCATGAACTCATACACGAGGAGCCTCTGCTCCTCCTCGCTGTAGTAGCCAGTCATCTTCACCAGGCTCGGATGTCGCAGCTACAGTTCCCTGAGGAAAACAGCATGTTAATACACTAACTAAACACATGGAGTACATCAAAACGTGGATAAAAATATAATCTGAAGAGAGCAGCTAAATATCAATGAATCTAAAAATAAATGAGATCGGTTCTTACCACAAGAAGTGGATGCCTTCAGTTTTGACTTGGTGAGGTAAGAAAGCGCATCACATGCCAGCAACGATTCGATGACGGGTGAGATCGGAGGAAGCTGCGCCATGCAAGCGAGCTTCAGGGAAGGGAGGCCCGCAGGCGTGCCGGAGGGCTCACGGCATGACCTATCCACCTCAAGCATAACAGCAAGCAAGCAAGCATGCCCAACTGTTACCCTTGCCAGGCGCGGACCCAATCCAGGCAGTGAAATATCAAATATGACATGCCGTTGCGGCTTGTGCGGATCCGGCCAAACCTTGTTGCCGACGGGGAGGAGTGGCTATGGTGGCTCGATGGCAAGGCCGTGGTGCGTGTCATCTAGCAGATCAGCGACGGCGCCGCACCGGTTCTCCCCAACCCTCGCTTCTCTGTAACTCTTCGCCACACCTGCTGAAGATCTAAGAGGAGGAGGGCGTTGGATTGTGCAGCGATGACATTGGAGAAGGACTGCAAGGTCTGTAGAATCCACGATCTGAGGCCTCCCATGCTCGTTCCCTAATAATGTCCACCTCTGTGAGGAGAACAGGAGCAGAGGAGGAGATCGTCAGCTACATCCTGGGAAAGGAAAGAGAACGGGACAGAGGAAGGGATTGACGATGGTGCATGTGTTTCCTTTTGCTTTCCTTCCGTTTTCTTTTTTTAGTCTTTTATTTTTGAGAAATTCCTTTTTTTCAGTCTGTAGGGAGAGGTGAGAATGGGAGGATTGTTTTTTATGCCCATGGGCTAGATTATTCCCATGGGCTGGATGAGTGGTTGATGCTTTGGTAAGTAGTGATTTGATTAGATCGAGTTAATAAATGATGTTGTTTTGGGAAAGTGATGATTTGATTGAGTTAATTCACACGTCAAACGGGCTTGCGAAAATTTGTACGGTTGAGCAAAAGGTCGCCTATAAGACACTCGCGTGCGTAATATAGGGTTTTCTGTGGTTGGTGGGAGGTGAGGCGAGACTACCAA
Source organism: Thinopyrum elongatum (assembly GCA_011799875.1). Classification (NCBI taxonomy): domain Eukaryota; kingdom Viridiplantae; phylum Streptophyta; class Magnoliopsida; order Poales; family Poaceae; genus Thinopyrum; species Thinopyrum elongatum. The sequence goes on from CM022297.1 coordinate 478,846,742, forward strand.
CTCCTCCATTAGGAATAGAGATTAAGGCCTCCTTTTAATAGAGAACCGGACCAAAGCATTAGCACTTAGTGAATACATGAACTCCTCAAACTACGGTAATTACCGGAAAGAATCCCAATTATTGTCACCTTGGGGTATGCGGATCATAACTCGTAATAGGTGTCTACAACTTGCAAGATAGGATCAAGAACTCACATATATTCATGAAAACATAATAGGTTCAGATCTGAAATCATGGCACTCGGGCCCTAGTGACAAGCATTAAGCATAGCAAAGTCATAGCAACATCAATCTCAAAACATAGTGGATACTAGGGATCAAACCCTAACAAAACTAACTCGATTACATGATAAATCTCATCCAACCCATCACCGTCCAGCAAGCCTACGATGGAATTACTCACTCCTGGCGATGAGCATCATGAAATTGGTGATGGAGGAAGGTTGGTGATGATGATGGCGACGAATCCCCCTCTTCGGAGCCCCAAACGGACTCCAGATCAGCCCTCCCGATGAAGAACAGGAGGCGGCGGCGGCTCCGTATCGTAAAACATGATGAATCCTTCTCTCTATTTTTTTCTCCCCGAATAGGGTTATAAAGAGTTGGAGCTGAGGTCGGAGGAGGTCCAGGGGGCCCACAAGCCCTCTAGGCACGCCCCAGGGGGGCGCCCCCCAGGCTTGTGGCCTCTGGGTGGACCCCCTCTGGTTAATTCTTGCGCTGGTATTTTTTATATATTCCAAAAATATTCTCCATAAATTTTCAGGTCAATCCGAGAACTTTGATTTCTTCACAAAAATAACACCATGGTAATTCTGCTGAAAACAGCGTCAGTCCGGGTTAGTTCCATTCAAATCATGCAAATTAGAGTCCAAAACAAGGGCAAAAGAGTTTGGAAAAGTAGATACAATGGAGACGTATCAACTCCCCCAAGCTTAACCCATTGCTTGTCCTCAAGCAATTCAGTTGACAAACTGAAAGTGACAAAGAAAAACTTTTACAAACTCTGTTTGATCTTGTTGTTGCAAATATGTATAGCCAGTATTCAGGTTTTCAGCAAAGATTATGAACTAACCATATTCACAATAACATTTAGGTCTCACATTTACTCATATCAATGGCATAATCAACTAGTGAGCAATAATAGGATATCTCGGATGACAACACTTTTTTCAAAACAATCATGATATAATATGACAAAATGATACCTCGCTAGCCCTTTTTGAGACCACAAAACATAAATGCAGAGCACCCCTAAAGATCAAGGACTGACTAGACATTGTAATTAATGGCAAAAGAGATCTAGTCACACTCATACTCAACATCAATCAATAACAAAGCATAAAAATGACAGTGGTGCTCTCCAGCTGGTGCTTTTTATAAGAAGATGATGACTCAACAATAAAAGTAAATAGATAGGCCCTTCACATAGGGAAGCAGGGATTTGCAGAGGTGCCAGAGCTTGGAGCTTTTAAAACAGAGATAAATATAATTTTGAGCGGTATGCTTTCATTGTCAACATAACAACCAAGAGATCTCACTATCTTCCATGCTAGATACATTATAGGCGGTTCCCAAACAGAATGGTAAAGTTTTTACTCCCCTCCACCAACAATCACACTCCAGGGCTAGCCGAATTCATGGGTGCCGTCCATACCAACAACAGTCCTGGGGCAGTTTTGTTTTATGATTATATTTTGATTTGATTTCGAGCATGGAACTGGGCATCCCGATTACCAGCACTTTCTCGTGAATGACAAGTGAATAAACACTCATCGTGAGAATAACCCACCTAGCATGGAAGATACTGACAGCCCCCAGTCACTACATGAGCGATTCGGGCATACAAAACAGATTATTATTTGAAGGTTTAGAGTTTGGCAAATGCAATTTTACTTGGAACGGCAGGTAAATACCGCATATAGGTAGGTATGGTGGACTCATATGGAACAACTTTGGGTTTAAGGAAGTGGATGCACAAGCAGTATTCCCGCTTAGTACAAGTGAAGGCTAGCAAAAGATTGAGGAGCGACCAACTAGAGAGCGACAACGGTCATAAACATGCATTGAGATTAATCAACATTGAGTGCAAGTATGAGTAGGATATAAATCACCATGAACATAAATATCATGGAGGCTATGTTGTTTTTTATTCAACTACATGCGTGAGCATGTGCCAAGTCAAGACACTTAAATCATTCAAAGGAGGATACCATCCTATCATACTACATCATAACCATTTTAAATTGCATGTTGGCACACAAGATAAACCATTATCCACTCCTAGCTAATTAAGCATGGCATGAGTAACTATAATCTCTAATTTTCATTGCAAACATGTTTCATTCATAATGGGCTAAATCAGGAACGATGAGCTAATCATATTTACAAAAACAAAATAGGTCGAGTTCGTACTAGCTTTTCTCCATCTCAATCATTTCATCATATATCGTCATTATTGCCTTTCACTTGCACGACCGAACGGTGTGGATAATAATAAGAGTGCACGTGCATTGGACTAAGCTGGAATCTGTAAACATTTATTCAAAGGAGAAGACAAGGTAATATGGGCTCTTTGTTAGATCAACAATAATGCATATAAGAGCCACTCAACGTTTTCATCGTGGTCTTCTCCTTATGACCCAAACAAAAGAAAATAATTTCAAAGAAACACACCGAAATATTTTTGGAGTTTTTGTTTTTCTGAAGAAAGTAAAATGAAAACAAGAAAAACTATTTACACGGGAAAGCTCCCAACAAGCAAAAGAAGAACGAGGAATCTTTTGGGGTTTTCTTTTAATACTACTACTAAATAACCTAGAAAGAAAAACTAAAAAGAAGCGACAACTAATTTTTTTTGGATTTTCTCAAAGTTTTTCAAACACACAAGAAGAAAGCAAGAAAAATAAACTAACATGGATAATACAATGAAAAAGTATGAACACTGACAACTGAAATGAGTGTGTGAACATGAATGTAATGTCGGTGAGAAATACATACTCCCCCAAGCTTAGGCTTTTGGCCTAAGTTGGTCTATGACCACGGCTGGCCATGGTAAAATCCAGGGTTGTAGTTGGGGTTGTACTTGATTGCAGCTGCCACCGCCTGGCGAGCTGCCTCATGGAGGCGAGAGGTCTTCGTCGCTCTCTCGTACTCGGCCGCCTCCTCTCTGGTTATGAAGTATCTTCATTTTACCTGAGAGTCAAAGAAGGCAGAAGCAGGAAGGGTAATATGGACAGTGCGCTGCCTGTCAAAGATTAGTCTGTACTGAAAAGGCAACTCGCCTCTCTCAAGAAACTGGTAGCGTTCCATAGCATCATAATCAAGGTAAGCAGGTGGTAGAGGAACATCATTTTCTTTAATTGGAACCCCAAGATACTGAGCTAAACGAGTGGCATAAATTCCACCAAAGAAGTCTCCATCTTGAGCATTATTATGTAATTGACGTGCAATGATAGCCCCCAAATTAAATCGTTTATCATTCATTACTGCGCTCTTAAGAACAATGAGATTGGAGGCGCAAAGGTGGCTATGGTCATGTTTACCATTAATGCATCTACCTATGAAGAGAGCAAAGTAATGTAAAGCAGGAAAGTGAATGCTCCCTATGGTAGCTTGTGTTATGGTTCTGGTTTCTCCTACAGTAATGCTAGCAAGGAACTCAGAACAATCAAATTTATGAGGTTCAATACAAATGCCCCATTGTGGAATTTTACATGCATCATTAAAATCTTCCAGGTCCATGGTAAATGATTTATCATAAAGATCAAATAAAATAGAATGCGTATTATGCTGGACAGAATACTTAAATCTCCTCATAAAGGAATCGGTAAGGTTGTAGTACTGAGAACACTTATTTGACACGAAGTTCGTCAGCTTGGCGTTATGCACGTACGCATAGAATTCATCCTTGAAACCGGCACAAGTCATGAAATGATCCGACGGACATTCACAAGGTTGCACTGAAGCCTCCCTTGGTGGTTCGAGATCCGGCTCATGTATCGCTGGCCTTGGGGATTTCTTCTTCGGGGAACCACCTTGGAACACTTTCCTCAACATTTTCTTTTTCTGAAAAATTTCTGAAATTTTTAGCGACTCAAAATAAAAGTGAACAAAACTCAGCAAGATTGATAGCAACTACTCCTACAAGTGTCTAGAGGCTATGTCATGTAACAAAACTACTTTGGACCATATAAATCTGACATGCAAGCTCAAGAATAAGGTCACCACAGCAGCAAAAATTTGCAATATATAAAGCACTAGAACAAAAACTAATTGGACCAACGGAGGAGTCACATATCGATGAACAATCCCCCGAAACAGTCTCGGAAACGGAGTTCCTAGCAAGGAGATCGAAAATGGCAGCAAAATGAGCAAGAACACTGGTTTGAGCAATGGTGGGATTTTTTCTGGAGGAAGACGAAGTGGATGGGTGCTGGCATAAGTGAGGGGGGCCCACATGGGACCCACAAGCCCTGTAGGCGTGCCTAGGGGGGTGGGCGCGCCCTGTGGGCTTGTGGCCCACTGGTGCACCTCCCTGAGGTGTTTTCAGTGCCAAAAATTCTTAAATATTCTAGAAAAAATCATACTAAATTTTCAAGGCATTTGGAGAACTTTTATTTTCTGGTCATTTTTTTATTGCACGGATAATTCAGAAAACAGAAAAATAATAGTATTTTTGCTTTATTTATTCTAAATAATAGAAAGTAAAAAGTGGGTACAGAAAGTTGTGTTTACTAAATTCATCCATCTCATGCCCGTCAAAAGGAATCCATTAACAAGGTTGATCAAGTCTTATTAACAAACTTCTTCCGAATGACATGAAACCGGAGAACCTTCGTATAACACTAGGTTACCTCAACGGGGATATGCATTTCCCCAACAATAAGAATACCATATTTCTTTTTGACAGTAGGGAGAGGAAATTCAAAACCTCCAATAGTAATTGTTGAAATTTTTCCAATAGAATTGATACTATTCACTTGAGCTTGTTTCTTCGGAAAGTGTACCGTATGCTCATTACCATTAACATGAAAAGTGACATTGCCCTTGTTGCAATCAATAACAGCCCCTTCTGTATTCAAAAAGGGTCTACCAAGGATGATCGACATACTGTCGTCCTCGGGTATATCAAGAATAACAAAGTCCGTTAAAATAGTAACATTCAAGCATGGTGAAAATTTCAGCTTCCGGTATCTTTCTTTTATTGGTAACAATATCTTTCATATACTTAGCATAAGGAGACATTTTCAGAATATCAGTCAAACGCATACGCAAAAAGACAGGTCTAAGCATTTCAACAAAGTGCTCAAAATCTTCATCATCCTTTTTCTTGGATGGTTTGGGAGAAAAGGGCATGGGTTTCTGAACCCATGGCCCTCTTTCTTTACCATGTTTCCTAGCAATGAAGTCTCTCTTATCATATCTTTTATTTTTAGGTTGTGGGTTATCAAGATCAATAGCAGGTTCTATCTCCACATCATTATCATTACTAGGTTGAGCATCAACATGAACATCATCATTGACATTATTACTACATTCATGTTCATCACCTGATTGTGTCTCAGCATCAGAAATAGAGATATCATTTGGATTCTCAGGTGTGTCTATAACAAGTTCACTAGAAGCATACAAAGTCCTATCATCATTATTTTTATTTCTAGAAGGACTAGGTGCATCAGTATTAATTCTCTGAGAGTCTTGTTCTACTCTCTTAGGATGGCCCTCAGGATACAAAGGTTCCTGAGTCATTTTACCACCTCTAGTCATAGTTCTAACAGCATTATCATTCTTCTTACTATTCACTTCATTAAGAAAATCATTTTGTGCCTTGAGAACTTGTTCTACTTGATTTTTTACCATGGAAGCATGTTTACTAATAATCTTGAGATCATTAACAGTTCTACACATATAGTCACCCAAGCAGTCAAGCATATAAGCATTACATTTCAATTGTCTACTAACATATGCATTGAAGTTCTCTTGTTTAACAATAAAGTTATCAAATTCATCCAAGCATTGACTAGCAGACTTATTATAAGGAATATCACCTTCATTAAATCTATAGAGATAATTTACCTCTACTACCTGTGTCGGAGTATTGAGACCATGTATTTCTTCAACAGGTGGTAAATTCTTAACATCTTCAGCTTTAATACCTTTTTATTTCATAGATTTCTTTGCCTCTTGCATATCTTCTGGACTGAGAAATAGAATACCTCTTTTCTTCGGAGTTGGCTTAGGTGGTGGTTCGGGAAGAGTCCAATCATTATCATTACTCAATATATTATTCAATAGTACTTCAGCTTGCTCAATAGTTTGTTCCCTGAAAACACAACCAGCACAACTATCTAGGTGGTCCCTAGAAGCATCGATTTTCGGTTAGTCCATTATAAAAGATATCAAGAATTTCATTTTTCTTGAGAGGATGATCAGGCAAAGCATTAAGTAATTGGAGAAGCCTACCCCCAAGCTTGTGGGAGACTCTCTTCTTCAATTTGCACAAAGTTAAATATTTCCTGTAAAGCAACTTATTTCTTATGAGCAGGATTTTTTTTCCAGAGAAGTAATATATCATGTCCTGGGGGCTACGCACACAACCAGGAGCAAGAGAATTAAACCATAGTTTAGCATCACCCTTTAATGAGAAAGGAAACAACTTAAGAATATAGTAATAGCGATTTTTTTTCTCATGAGCAAATAGGGTGGCTATATCATTCAATTTAGTAAGATGTGCCACAACAGTTCCAGATTCATAACCATGGAAAGGATCAGATTCAACCAAAGTAATTAACTCAGGATCGATAGAGAATTCATAATCCTTATCGGTAACAAAGATAGGTGAAGTAGCAAACTTAGGATCATATTTCATTCTAGCATTCAAAGATTTTTCTTTCCACTTGCATAGTAACTTCTTAAGATCATCTCTATCCTTACAAGCAAGAAAGTCCCTAGCTACCTCTCCATCCATAACATAACCCTCAGGTATAACAGGCAATTCATATCTAGGAGAGCTAGGTCTAGCAGGTGTTTCAAAGTGTTCAGTTTCAATAATTTCATCAGTTTCAGAAATATCATCAGTTTCAGCATTCTCAATATCTTTAGCTCTAGCAAGTTGTTCATCAAGAAATTCACCCAGTGGCACAGTATTATCAAGAAAAGTAGTAGTATCATCATAAGCATCATGCATAGCAGAAGTAGCATCATCAATTACTTGCGACATATCAGAATGAATAGCAGGTATAGGTGTCGCAAGCTTACTCAAAACAGAAGGTGAATCAAGTGCAGAGCTAGATGACAGTTCCTTACCTCCCCTCGTAGTAGAGGGAAAAATCTTGGTTCTAGTATCTTTCAGATTCCTCATAGTGATCAACAGATATAAATCCCAAGTGACTCAGAGAATAGAGCTATGCTCCCCGGCAATGGCGCTAGAAAAAGGTCTTGATAACCCACAAGTATAGGGGATCGCAACAGTTTTCGAGGGTAGAGTATTCAACCCAAATTTATTGATTCAACACAAGGGGAGCCAAAGAATATTCATGAGTATTAGCAGCTGAGTTGTCCATTCAACCACACCTGAAAGACTTAATATCTGCAGCAAAGTATTTAGTAGCAAACTAGTATGGAAGTAACGGTAATAGTAGCAAAAGTAATAGTAGCAGTTTTGTAGTGATTGTAACAGCAGTAGCAACGAAAGTAACTTAGCAAAGATCAATATGTGAAAAGCTCGTAGGCATCGGATCAGCAATGATAATTGTGTTAGATAATATTCATCATGTAGCAGTCATAACCTAGGGTGACACAGAACTAGCTCCAATTCATCAATATAATTTAGGCATGTATTCCGTATATAGTCATACGTGCTTATGGAAAAGAACTTGCATGACATCTTTTGTCCTACCCTCCCATGGTAGCGGGGTCCTAGTGGAAACTAAGGGATATTAAGGCCTCCTTTTAATAGAGAACCGGACCAAAGCATTAGCACTTAGTGAATACATGAACTCCTCAAACTACGGTAATCACCGGAAAGAATCCCAATTATTGTCACCTTGGGGTATGCGGATCATAACTCGTAATAGGTGTCTACAACTTGCAAGATAGGATCAAGAACTCACATATATTCATGAAAACATAATAGGTTCATATCTGAAATCATGGCACTCGGGCCCTAGTGACAAGCATTAAGCATAGCAAAGTCATAGCAACATCAATCTCAGAACATAGTGGATACTAGGGATCAAACCCAAACAAAACTAACTTGATTACACGATAAATCTCACCCAACCCATCACTGTCCAGCAAGCCTACGATGGAATTACTCACTCCCGGTGATGAGCATCATGAAATTGGTGGAGGAAGGTTAGTGATGATGATGGCAACAAATCCCCCTCTCCGGAGCCCCAAACGGACTCCAGACCAGCCCTCCCGATGAAGAACAGGAGGCGGCGGCGGCTCCGTATCGAAAAACACGATGAATCCTTCTCTCTGATTTTTTTTCTCCTCGAATAGGGTTATATAGAGTTGGAGTTGAGGTCGGAGGAGGTCCAGGGAGCCCACAAGCCCTCTAGGCATGCCCCAGGGGGGCGCCCCCAGGCTTGTGGCCTTTGGGTGGACCCCCTCTGGTTAATTCTTGTGCCAGTATTTTTTATATATTCCAAAAATATTCTCCGTAAATTTTCAGGTCAATCCGAGAACTTTGATTTCTGCACAAAAATAACACCATGGCAATTCTGCTGAAAACAGCGTCAGTCCGGGTTAGTTCCATTCAAATCATGCAAATTAGATTCCAAAACAAGGGCAAAAGAATTTGGAAAAGTAGATATGATGGAGACGTATCACAGAGCATGGCAAGACTATATGATTTTGTAGGGATAGCTTTCTTTAGCGTTGATATTTTGAAAGACACAATTGTTTGTTGGGATGCCTGGGTATTGATGTCTTTATGTCAAATTATAGACTATTGCTTTGAATCACTCGTGTCTTAATATTCATGCCATGATTAGATATATGATCAAGATTATGCTAGGTAGCATTCCACATCAAAAAATATCTTTTTTATCATTTACCTACTTGAGGACGAGCAGGAATTAAGCTTGGGGATGCTGATACGTCTCCGTCATATCTATAATTTTTTATTGTTTTATGCCAATATTATACAACTTTCACATATTTTTGGCAACATTTTATATGATTTATTGGACTAACCTATTAATCCAGTGTCCAGTGCCAGTTCCTATTTGTTGCATGTTTTTGTTTCGCAGAATATCCATATCAAATGAAGTCCAAACGTGATAAAATTTACGGAGAATTATTTTGGAATATATGTGATTTTTGGGAGGTGGAATCAACGCAAACGGAGGCCCATGGCCTGCAAAACCCACCAGGGCGCGCCGGGCACCCCCTAGCGCGCCCAGGTGTCTTGTGCCCTCCCCGTAAGTCGGTTGGGGCCCTTCTTCGGGCGCAAGAAAGATAATTTATGGAAAAAAATCGTGTAAAAATTTCAGCGCAATCGGAGTTACGGATCTCCGGGAATTTAAGAAACGGTGAAGGGCCAGAAAACAGGAACGCGAAACAGAAGAGAACAGAGAGATAGATCCAATCTAGGAGGGGCTCCTGCCCCTCCGCCGCCATGGAGGCCATGGACCAGAGGGGGAACTCTCCTCCCATCTAGGGGGGAGGCCAAGGAAGAAGAAGAAGGGGGGCTCTCTCCCCCTCTCTCCTGGTGGCGCCAGAGCGCCGCCGGGGCAATCATTGTGACAGCGATCTACACCAACAACTTCGCCGCCATCAACACCAACTCTCTCCCCCTCTATGCAGCGGTGTAACCTCTCTTCTCCCCGCTGTAATCTCTACTTAAACATGGTGCTCAACGCTATATATTATTCCCAATGATCTATGGCTATCTTATGATGTTTGAGTAGATCCGTTTTGTCCTATGGGTTGATAGATGATCGTGGTTGGTGTGAGTTGTATGTTTTATTTTGGTGCTGTCCTATGGTGCCCTCCGTGTCGCACAACCGTGAGGGATCCCCGCTGTAGGGTGTTGCAATACGTTCATAATTCGCTTATAATGGGTGGCGTGAGTGACAGAATACACAGACCCGAGTAAGTGGGCTATTGCATATGGGAGTAAAGAAGACTTGATACTTAATGCTATGGTTGGGTTTTAACTTAATGATCTTTGGTAGTTGCGGATGCTTGCTAGAGTTCCAATCATAAGTGCGTATGATCCAAGTAGAGAAAGTATGTTAGCTCATGCCTCTCCCTCATATAAAGTTGCAATAATGACCACCGGTCTACTTATCGATCACTTAGGGACAAATTACTTTCTTGTTGACAAAAGCTATCTACTTTTATTATCTCGCAATTTATTCGTAGTTTTATTCTCGCAAAGTACTTCTAATTTTATTCTTGTTCTAGGTAAAGCGGACGTCAAGTGTGCGTAGAGTTGTATCGGTGGTCGATAGAACTTGAGGGAATATTTGTTCTACCTTTATCTCCTCGTTGGGTTCGACACTCTTATTTATCGAAAAAGACTACAAACGATCCCCTATACTTATGGGTTATCACCTTCATACACAACTACGTTTATTCTGGTACCACATTACTGATTATGGTAAACACCGCTACGCTAGGTCAAGGCAAGACACTCATTCATCAGTCTAGCTCAGACAGGGTCCATCAATGCAGTTTGCTCAGCGACATTTTTTTCGTTGTGACGCTTTAGGAAATCAAGTCAGTGATGAGACCATCACATTTTTTGTTTTTAAAATGACTTTTTAAAAGTCCCTTATCTCGTCATAACATCACTCAGACATAGTTTATGAAATGACATTTTAAAAGCCCTTATCTCATCCTGGCATTTGATTCAAACTTTTTATATATCTATCACACATGCATAATCTAATAGTTTATTCTCTCGTTGTAATGCATGGGCATATTTGCTAGTCTATACAATATAAAAAGACCCAAAGGGGCACATCCAACAAATCTCAGCCATCAATCAATGTCAATGCAACGACCTATATTACTTCAATGACGAGCGCCCTACATGTTTAACGTGCACTTAGTAGCATACGAAATATAGATTATCCACATAATTAACACATAATTGATATCCTACATAATATCAACATATAATTAATTTTCTGTCTGATATCAACGTGCATTGCACGTACACATTTACTAGTTTGTGTTAATTACACCCAGCTATAATAATTTTCTTATGCCACATAAATTGTTTCCTATACCCAGAAGCACTTGCCCACAAAACTGAGAAGCTTCAGGGAACTTGCCTACCTGCAGCATTGTTGCTGCAAATGACCTGTCTTTGGGTCTCGATTTCTGGGAAGCACAACTCGCTGAATAAGATGCCAAAAAAGGGTTGACCCCCCCCCCCCCCCCCCCGCTTTATATTACAAAGCAACCATCACTGATACAACCAACGATAGGTGCTGGGGCGGAAGCAGCACAGTCACGCCCAGAAGAAACAAAAGAGAAAATACAAAAAGAACAAACACCGACAACGGCGGATCAACAAAAATAACGTAGCCTCACCATCGCTGCGCCCACTGGAGATCTCCCACCAAGCTCCTAGACTCTGAAGCGTCGGTACCAATCAACACATCCAAGAAGGGACGTGACGATGATGACGTTGCTGCCAAGAGTTTCCCTCGGTACGCAGCAAGGAGAGAGGAAGGGTAGCCCCCGATGCCTTCCAGGAAGGTCCGGCGGCACCCTCAGGCGCCACCGCGTCGGAGTCGGCCAGGCCGACAGGGATTTCTCCCGATCCCAACCTTCACCTCGGGCGCTCCGGAGCTCGCTACCAAGCCATCCACCACCCTACGCCAACACGGTCTTGAAGCTTCCCACACCGTCTCACCACGGCACCACGAAGTGGGGGCCTACACAACGAAGAAGAGGAGCCGAGACTAGGGGCGGCAGCACCGTCGGCACACGGGAGGGACCAACCTCCACCGTCAATGACGGTCACTGACCGGACGCAAGAGCAGGAGCATACCAGGCCCATGTGCCCATAGGCCCGGCCGAGCCCTCAGATGCCTGTAATGTTGGGGAACGTAGTATTTCAAAAAAATTCCTACGATCACGCAAGATCTATCTAGGAGAAGCATAGCAACGAGCGGGAGAGTGTGTTTACGTACCCTCGTAGACCGAAAGCGGAAGCGTTTAGCAACGCGGTTGATGTAGTCGAACGTCTTCGCTATCCAACCGATCCAAGTACCGAACGCACGGCACCTCCGGGATCTGCACACGTTCAGCTCGGTGACGTCCCTCGAACTCTAGATCTAGCTGAGGCCGAGGGAGAGTTTCGTCAGCACGACGGCGTGGTGACGGTGATGATGAAGTGATTCCGGCAGGGCTTCGCCTAAGCTCTCCGAAAATATGACCGAGGTGGAAATCTGTGGAGGGGGGCACCGCACACGGCTAAAACAATTAACTTGTGTGTCTATGGGGTGCCCCCTGGCCACGTATATAAAGGATGGAGGGAGGAGGAGGCCGGCCCTCATAGGGTGCGCCCAAAGTGTGGAGTCCTACTAGGACTCCCTAGTCCTAGTAGGATTCCACCTCCCACATGGAATAGGAAAAGGGGAAGGGAGAAGGAGAAGGAAGGAAGGGGGCGCCCCCTTTCTCTAGTCCAATTCAGACCAGTCCATGGGGAAGGGGCGCAGCCACCCTTGAGGCCTTTTTCTCCTTTCCCGTGTGGCCCATTAAGGCCCAATACGAATTCCCGTAACTCTCCGGTACTCCGAAAAATACCCGAATCACTTAGAACCTTTCCGATGTCCGAATATAGCCTTCCAATATATCGATCTTTACCTCTCGACCATTTCGAGACTCCTCGTCATGTCCCCGATCTCATCCGGGACTCCGAACAAACTTCGGTCATCAAATCACATAAACTCATAATACAAATCGTCATCGAACATTAAGCGTGCGGACCCTACGGGTTCGAGAACTATGTAGACATGACCGAGACACATCTCCGGTCAATAACCAATAGCGGAACCTGGATGCTCATATTGGCTCCTACATATTCTACGAAGATCTTTATCGGTCAAACCGCATAACAACATACGTTATTCCCTTTGTCATCGGTATGTTACTTGCCCGAGATTTGATCGTCGGTATCATCATACCTAGTTCAATCTCGTTACCGGCAAGTCTCTTTACTCGTTCCGTAATGCATCATCCCGCAACTAACTCATTAGTTACATTGCTTGCAAGGCTTCATATGATGTGCATTACCGAGAGGGCCCAGAGATACCTCTCCGATACTCGGAGTGACAAATCCTAATCTCGATCTATGCCAACCCAACAAACACCTTCGGAGACACCTGTAGAGCATCTTTATGATCACCCAGTTACGTTGTGACGTTTGATAGCACACAAGGTGTTCCTCCGGTATTCGGGAGTTGCATAATCTCATAGTCATAGGAACATGTATAAGTCATGAAGAAAGCAATAGCAACAAACTAAACGATCATAGTGCTAAGCTAACGGATGGGTCTTGTCAATCACATCATTCTTCAATGATGTGATCCCGTTCATCAAATGACAACTCATGTCTATGGATAGGAAACTTAACCATCTTTGATCAATAAGCTAGTCAAGTAGAGGCATACTAGTGACACTCTGTTTGTCTATATATTCAAACATGTACTAAGTTTCCGGTTAATACAATTCTAGCATGAATAATAAACATTTATCATGATATAAGGAAATATAAATAACAATTTTATTATTGCCTCTAGGGCATATTTCCTTCATGTAAAGCTCCCGCCTTCGCGCTGCAGAAGGCACACCGTCGGCGTCGCTGCCCCCTGTCCAAGCCGCTCCTCCGCATCACTGCACAGGAGGCACCATGGCCGCGCCAGAGCCGGCCCGCTAGGACCCAGATGGGGCCCTAAGGGCCCAGATCTGGGCCGGGGGCGCGCCGCCGGCCACCCAGCACCACCAGTCCACCCCGCCACCAAGGGAAGCACTACCACCGCGCCCGCCGCCGCCCACCACCACCAGGTCGCCGGACCGCTACCGGCCTAGCTGCACCGTCGCCGCCCCCCTGCCCCAGGAAGGAGAATCGAGCATGGGGACTGGAGGGCCTGCCGCCGCCGGCGGCGGCGGGGGGGGGGGGGGGGGGGGGGAGGGAGGAGTGAGGGTGGACGAGGGGAGGGATGCGTCGGCCCGGCCGCCTCCCGGGGAGACGGCGCGAGGGCGGGTCGGAAAAGAGATCCCTCGCTAAATAAGATAGGCCCTGAGGAATGGGGATCTCATCAGGCACTAATATGCGACATAATCTTCACCATTGATCACACAGACTAGATTATTAGACGACCAAGCAGGCTGACAATTGAAACCTTATCAACCAAACCTGCTGCTTTGTTCATTGTAGTAGTATGCAAGTAGAGGAGGCTCAGATATCTTGCCCAAAAAACTTCTCAGCAATTATTTGGTCAAATGTTGGTCCTGGAAATGCGTACATGCCATCCATGGTACGATCTTCAATCGCCTTCCTTGCCAAGATTTTATTTTTATTGCCGCAACCGCTGTCCAGAAGAAATCACTCTTGCATTTCTTTGATGCCGGAACCTGAAAAAAGCTTTGCATTGTACTATGTTCTTTACTTCAGAGGCCACTCTAGTTTTAATCCCAAATTGTCTCGGTCCCCAGCACGATGTTCTTTTGTTTAGACCGGAGGTCGGTAAACCATGTGTCGAACCTGCCATTCTTGCCGTTGAATGCTTACCCTGCAACCACTTGTTGTACTCTCTTCCCCTCTTCTTTTGCAGAGTTATAGAGGAGCGGCTTCCTTTCACACTAAGCATCTTTCCATATTAGTGCAAATTATAAAGTGCAAATGTACGTAATTCCATACTTCATACCTCCCAAATTACCCCAATAAATATGTTCAGGATCCTCGCTTTTTAGGGCATCTCCAATGTTGATCATCAGATGTCAACATGTCCGGACGTGTCCGCAGACAACTGGCTAGGCGGCGGCCATCCACCAGAGTCATCAAATGTGAGTGGACACCTTCTTTTTTTTTTGGCGAGGGAGAGATGGATAAATAAGGATGTGGCTAACTCTTATCTGGAAGAGAAATAACTATGTCTCATCCAACTCCTACACCGTTGGATTTTACGTGGATATTCGTGGGACTTTTTTCTTTTATTGTTTGTTTGGTTAATTACAAAATGTAGGTTTTAGTTGAAATTTTGTTAATTCTTATCTAGATGATAATTAGTAAATCCGAATAAATAAGCATGATATTTCTTTTTTCTTTTAAATAATGAAAAAAATACAAATCCATTTTGTTTGGGTCGACAACAAGTGTGTGGGTAACGCAACGGCAAAGCTGGCCAAACGGGTCGAGCTTGGCATGCCGGCACTGCATATGATGGGCCAGGCCTAACACGCTCTAATTGGGCCATGCTTAGGCCAAAAGGCTGGGCACGCGGGCCGACACGGCACGGCCTGTTTATCTTTTTTATTTTTCATTTAGATTTTTTGTATATATGACATAAACAACAGCCCAAAAAACAGCCTACCGGGCCAACGTGCCTGGCGTGCCGCCGGGCCGGCCCGCATAGCTCCTGGGCCGTGCCTGGGCTGGAGGAGGCAGCATGCGGGCGGTACTGCCCGGCCCGGCTAATAATCATGCCATGGCGGGCTGTGCCGTGCCAGGCACGATTATGATGGGCCGGGCTGGGCCGGCCCGTTTGACCCACTGTCTAGCGCAGTACTCTGTTTGAAGCCTAGCCTAACCCCATAATCCCATTCATCCAGTCCCAGTCGGCAGAGATTGCTAGGTGGGCGGCGCCGCCACCGGCCACCGCTCGCTACCTCCCTCGCGGGCGCGGCGCGGCAGATCCTGCTTGCAGATCGCTGTTCCCACTTCATCTCGTCCGCGCCACGGCACCACCGCCGTACCTTACTATTTGGCGCGTCGGAAGGTCGCCGCCGCCTTCCCGTGCCGTGTCGATCTGTCGCGTCGGAAGGTCACCGCCGCCGCCGCCTCCTCCTCCTCCTCCTCCTCCTCGGATCCGGTACGCAAAGAGAAGCAGGCATAATCCACCATCGCAACCTTGCTTCATCTTCTTCCCGCATCTCTTGACCATTTCTCATTAAATCTGCGTGCCTCAGGTCTCGCTCTTCTGCTCGAGATGCGGACGGTGGCTAGCCTCACCGACGACCTCCTTGTCGAGATCCTCTCCCGTCTCCCCGTCAAGTCGCTCCGCCGCTGCATGTGCGTCTCCAGGACCTGGCGGGGCATCATCTCGCACCCGCACAACCGCAGGCAGCTGCCGCAGACCCTCGAGGGTTTCTTCTACGTGCCCGAGAGCAAGCCGGCGCCAGCTCCCAGTTTCACCAACGTCACCGGGACAGGCCGCCCTCTGGTCTCTCCTCTCCTCGATTTCCTGCCCCAGCACCAGAGCATCTTCCTGCTGTCCTGCTGCAACGGCCTCCTCCTCTGCCGCTGCTGGGAAGGCCAGGACGACTTTCATTACGTCGTGTGCAATCCAGCCACGGAGGAGTGGGTTCGGTTGCCCGACTCTGTCAATGCCGGCACCGAGTGCATGGCACATCTGGGTTTTGACCCCGCTGTGTCGGATCACTTCCATGTCTTTGAGTTCTCCGAGGATCACGACATCAGCCAGGCCGGAATGGAGGTGTATTCCTCTAAAACAGGGGAATGGGTTCACAAGGAGAACGGATGGATTGATACGGAAGATGATGAAGCATTTGTTTCCCTTGTTGGTCATCACTCGGGGGATGTGTTTCTTAATGGCTGTCTGCATTTTCTCACCATGGATGATGATATAGCCGTGGTGGACACCGAGGGGAAAACATGGAGGAAGATACCTGTCCCTGAACTTGGCACTGTTGGTCTCATTCAGAAGTCTCAGGGTTATTTGCATTTTGTCAATTTTCTTGAAACTGATGATGGTATGGTTCAACTGGTGGTTTATGTTCTTGAGAACTACCGCAGTGAAGAATGGATATTGAAGCATAGCACTGACGCTTCATATATATTTGGAGAGAGAGATATTGATCTTATACAAGGCTTTCAGTGGGTTGCAATGCATCCAGACTGTAACATGATCTTCTTAACTGTGGGGTGGGATAATACTTTGGTCTCTTATGATATGGATCATCACCAAGTTCAAGAGATCTGCGATCTTGGAGGAGACGACGACCCGCGATATCTGCCATATGTGCCATTGTACTCAGAGTTACAAACTCTACACATGCGACATAAAAATTGAGGTTGGCGCCTTCATAATTAGTGGATCTTCACTAGTAGCCAGATCTTCTTTGTATGGAGTAATCCTGGCATGTTAGCTTAATCCGGTTCCTGTTTTCTGTTTGTAGTAGTGCTTATCAGATATGTTCTAGTTTGTGGAGCATATGGCTGTGATCATCATATTATGCTTGTGATTACCAACTCTGGGAAGGAGAAATTAGCAATGAGGGTGCCCCTTCTTGTTTCTAAGGATAATAGTTTAGAACTAAGCAAAATTGGGTCCATTATTACTGAAGATGCAATTTGGATGCCGAAGCATGAGCTTGTTTATTCATCAGACTTAGGAGTTGTACTACCAATTAACTTGCTGGCCTTGGCTTCAGTAATCTTTACTTCTTATAGTTTTTTGGAAGGATACAAAATAACTTCAAAGATGCTAGTGGTTCTTGTCAAGTCAGTAGCATAAGCGCACAGTTATAATTATCTCTTGCATGTATCTTGGCTGAGGCGTATTCCGTATAAGCGACTGTTAATTGTGAGAAAACAAAATACTAATGTAAGTTGTTATACCGTTTCTTCATTTCATTTACCTTTCCTGCATTTTACCCTGTTTTAGTGCAAGTTATCTTCAGAGTTCAGAAGTCCAATTCCACCCTGATTTCTTTCAGTAAATCACATGGGACCTGACTGTTCTCTGCCATTTTGCAGCCACGTTAGAAGTCACTGGAATGGTACAATCCAAATTTACAGGGAAAAAAAGAGCCTGAGTTCTGCAATCGGATGATTTGTCAGGGAAAAGAAAACCTTGGGAGAGGCAGGTCTTGAGGAAAGTGCTTTTGTTCATTAGGAGGTGGAGGCCTGCGTGGTTACTGTTGGTATGCTCCTGGGGACAAACCCATTTGCATGTGAAAATAGTCACTTGTTGGCAGATAAATGAATAGTATTATGCCATCCTTTTTTAAGAAAAACTAGTATGCTATTTGATGGTGCAATGCTGTGAAATATCTCTTCAGTACATGAGCTATTCACATAGGTGAGTATATATGGTGAAATAAGTCGAGCGCAACGGGTCCTCTGCCCTATGGTGGGTGCGTGGATGCGGAATGAAGGAAAATATCCTGCGATCATAACGGCTAGACTCATTGTGTTACTAGCTAGCGTGTCGGCACGCCACGCTATACAGCCTATATTGATTGATATGGGGTGTTTCTTTTTTCAAGTTTTAGAAGTTCATTCTAGGATTTGATTGGCAGCATAGTGGTCCATACACAGACAGCATACATTGAGTTAACACAGGCATTGGAATATATAGGAGCAGTAGTAGCACAGATATCTTGTTTCTCATGTAGTACCCTTTTGCCCCATGACTAGTTGTTTCCCTCCTTCCGGAAGAGGCATAAAGTGTGCCATGCCCTGAGTGTATCGGGCGAGGGGTAGCAGCATTACCGTTGCCTCTCAGGCTGCACTGGCAAAATATGTTTGTCAAGTTGTCCGAGTTGAGAAAGATATTTTTTTTTACCAGTGTTTACTAGCAAAAGCTCATGTACAATGGCGGGGGTAATCAGGTTTTATTGTGTTTGTTCATTCATTTCAGTTGGTACGTAGTTCATGTTAAAATATCCAAAACATCATCTCATATTTGTGAACAGAGGGAGTAGATAATGTGCGACCTTCTGAATGTTCTCTGCATTTGGAAGTATTATAGGACATTCATGCAATAGCCAAGAGTTGACGCAGCTGCCAACAGACATGGGGAGTAACCATATATAGCTGGACAAAGCAGTCTTGGAGACGCGGTGGTCGCGATGCACCGAGCCGTCGCGTGGCATACGTGGTGAAACACTGGTCGATGATCTTTTTGTCGAGGTGTGAGTGGTCTCCCATAGTCCCATCTGGTCGAAACACTGGCATCGGCGCTCCATTTCGTCAGGATCGCTTCTGCCTTCTAGGGTAGTCCTTTTCTAAAGAGAAGAATCAGTGTAGGCACGGTAGCATCGATCGGCGGATGTTCTTTCTGAAGAGAGAATTGATTGGCTACGTACCTGGTTAGTTCGTATACTTGACAAATAGTGCCGACACGTGGCTTATTTCTATTCGTCGGTCGTACTCTGCCGAGTTTAGCACGGTGGAACTCGGCAAACCATAGTGACACCCGGTATCTCCGTTAATGCCTTGTCTTGCCGAGTTCTCTGGTAGGGAAAAACTCAGCAAACAGCATTTAAATCTTCACGGAGTTCGCGATAGAAAGAAATCAGCAAATTTAATGTTTGTCGGGCCTTGTCTAGCCGAGTGTTGATCGTCGAGTTCGTGACTCGGTGAAGATTACACCGAGTTCCTTTGAAACACTGCATTTAGGGCGATTCTAGTAGTGCCTTCTCTTCCTCGTCCATCACTTGGCCGTCGCGGCCATCGTCCTCTTATTAGTCGCTGCCCATATAGTCATTGACAGCTTTGCGATCAGCAACCGGAATCTGCGGTGCATCTTCTGCTCCATTGCCCCTTCGCAAGGCAAATCTGGGCTGATTTATCAGTTTCTGATCCTGAAGTGTCTTTGATTGGTTCGTCCTCGACCTCCGTGGCATCTTGGCGGCACAAGCTCAACAGCATCTCTCCAAAGGGGCGCAGGCTGGAATGCCTTTCAGTTGCATGCTACATGGGCTGGCATATATGGAAGGAGAGGAACAGAAGGGTGTTTCAGAATTCGTCTCTGCTAGAGAAGTAAGCCAACCACAAGGGGTATATGGCCCCAACTCTCTCTACCCAAAGTCTCATCAGGTTTTTATACGTGCAACTAGGCAAATATGTGAGGATCATGTGATGTGAGAGGGTCTGTCTTAGAGCCATTTGGTCATTTCCATGCTATATAAGCACGGCAAATGCTGCACACTTGGCCACAACCACAGCGGAGGCAGATCCATCCGGTAGCAGCGGCCTTCCTGCTCAATCACCTTCCTGTTCAGCCAGGATGAATAAGGTGGAGAGCCATGACAAGCACAGTGGAGGATCAGGAGGAGGGCTGAGCATGATGCTGAGGAAGCACAAGGCCAGGCTCTACGTCATCCGCCGATGTGTCGCCACGCTCCTCTGCTACCACTACTAGCAGATGCAACTCTGCTCTCCTCCTCTCTGACCCTACCATAGTTGTTCTGTTCTTCATCTAGTTTGACCTCGTTTCTGGCTTCCCGCCAGAAAAAGGACCTCATTTCTAGCTAAGTGAATGTATGGTAACATTCCGCGACGCCGACTGCATGCTTTACTCAGAAAAATGTGTGCATTGTCACATGTGTTTTTTGGGGGAAGATTGGAACTTGTATTCTTGTTAGTCCAATATTTCGGAAATTAACCTGATGCCAAGAATTATAAAAGGTACATATCTTTTGTACAATTGGTAGTCGCACAACAGGGGTGTACACGCAAAAAAAAGGGGTGTACACGCAAGTCCTAAAGAAATATCATGCTATAAGTTCTACACGAAAATATCATGCTATAAGCACTGACCACAACAATGAGAAGCTTCGAGGTACTTGCATACCTGCAGCATTGCTGCTGCAAATGACCTGCCTCTGGCTCTTGATCTTGGACTTGATTTTTTTAGAAGCACGGCTCACTGCAAGGATAGAACCGGAATATCTCATCAGGTGATATGCGCCGTTATCTTCAGACATCTGACCCAAATATCTTCTCAGCAAATATTCGATTAAATGTTGCTCCTGAGAATGGACACATGCTATCCATCCAATTATCTTTGATGGACTTCCATGGCAAGACAATTATATGTAGCAGCCACAGTTCACAAATCCGTCTTGCACAAGATGCTTTGCTTAACTCAGGGGTCGTATTATTCAAGTACAAATTGGCTGGGTCGTGCTGTTCTATGATTTGTTTGGTCCAGAGGTCGGTGCACCTCGTGCCTAACCCGCCAGTGTAGGCCGTGTTAGAGATGCTTATCCTGCAACCACTTGCTGTACTTTCTTCCCCCTCTCTTCTTTTGCAGAGTTAAAGAGGAGCAGCTTATCTAAAATTCACAATCTATACCCTATTGTTTTTTTCCCGCCATTTCTCACCGGCACAATGTATATCCTGCAACCGGCTTACAGCAGGCGGGTCCCACCTGTCTGAAACGGCGTCAAAACGAGTTTTTTTTTTTAAAGAAAGGGATCTTTCCCCAATTTCATTAACGAAACCTGATAGTATTTGATACAACCAAAACACACCCCTCTCTCACCACCACTCTACGCGCTACAGGAACGCATAACTCCCTCTGGCCCTATGCACCATTGAACATACACTAGTAGAAAAAGGGCCATTAGTCCCGGTTTCAGAGGGCCTTTAGTCCCCGTTCTGGAACCGGGACTAAAGGTCCCCCCCTTTAGTCCCGGTTCTGTTACGAACCGTGACTAAAGGCCCTCCACGTGGTCGCTGGCTGGAGGACCTTTAGTCTCGGTTGGTGTTACAAACCGGGACAACAGGTGGAGCCATTAGTCCCGGTTGGTAACACCAACCCGGACTAAAGAAATTTTTTCGAAAAAAAATTTCAATTTTTTTTTGAATTTTTTTTGTTTTTAATTTTTTTTTATTTTCAAATCTTTGAATTATTTGATAATTTAATCTCTAATCACCCTTCCTCACTGCTTCAGAATTTAATCTCTAATCTCTAATCATCATTCATTTCAAATCGTCTAACTTTCCGGCCAGTCACCCATCCTCTCGCTACTCCAGCCCCAGCACGCTTAACTTTCAGGTTCTATTCCCCCTAGTTTCCAAGTCTGCACTTGTTGTTTTCCTGACAATAGTAAGCTATCAATCCTGTTAACCCTTAGGTCTTGATGTCACATGATTTAATTTTTTGAATTCCAAACAATTATTAAAATAAACAACAATAATTAATT